>CM038673.1:314839689-316039689 GCA_021605145.1 Aegilops bicornis | reverse complement strand
CTTTCATATAAAGTGCGTTGAATACTATGAGAAGTTTGATGCTTGATGATTGTTTTGAGACATGAGGATGGTGATATTAGAGTCATGCTAGTAAATTAATAGTGAATTTGATAAATACTTGTGTTGAGGTTTGCAAGTCCCGTAGCATGCACGTATGGTAACCGTTGTGTAACAAATTTGAAGCATGAGGTGTTTCTTTGATTGTCTTCCTTATGAGTGGCGGTCGGGGACGAGCGATGGTCTTTTCCTACCAATCTATCCCCCTAGGAGCATGCACATAGTGCTTGGTTTTTTATGACTTGTATATTTTTGCAATAAGTATGTGAGTTCTCTATGACTAATGTTGAGTCCACGGATTATACACACTCTCACCCTTCCACCGTTGCTAGCCTCTTTAGTACCGCGCAACTTTCGTCGGTACCATAAACCCACCATTTACCCTCCACAAAACAGCCACCATACCTACCTATTATGGCATTTCCATAGCAATGCCGAGATATATTGCCATGCAACTTTCCACCATTCAGTTTATTATGACACGCTCCATCATTGTCATATTGCCTTGCATGATCATGTAGTTGACATTGTATTTTTGGCAAAGCCACCATTCATAATTCTTCTCATGACTCATTTCACATCCCGGTACACCGCCGGAGGCACGCATATAGAGTCATATTTTGTTCTAAGTATCGAGTTGTAATCCTTGAGTTGTAAATAAATAGAAGTGTGATGATCATCATTATTAGAGCATTGTCCCGTGTGAGGAAACAAAAAAGGCCAGAGAAGCCAATGAAAAAAAAGAGGCCAAAGAAGCCAAAGAAAATAAAGGGAGAGAAGAGAAGGTACAATGCTACTATCTTTTTCCACACTTGTGCTTCAAAGTAGCACCATGATCTTCATGATAGAGAGTCTCTTATTTTGTCACTTTCATATACTAGTGGGAATTTTCATTATAGAACTTGGCTTGTATATTCCAACGATGGGCTTCCTCAAACGCCCTAGGTCTTCGTGAGCAAGCAAGTTTGATGCACACCCACTTAAGTTTCTTTTGTTGAGATTTCATATATTTATAGCTCTAGTGCATCCATTGCATGGCAATCCATACTCACTCACATTGATATCTATTGATGGGCATCTCCATAGCCCATTGATATGCCTAGTTGATGTGAGACCATCTTCCTGCTTTTTGTCTCCTCCACAACCACCACTCTATTCCACCTACCGTGCTATGTCCGTGGCTCACGCTCATGTATTGCGTGAAAGTTGAAAAAGTTTGAGAATACTAAAGTATGAAACAATTGCTTGGCTTGTCATCGGGGTTGTGCATGATTTGAATATTTTGTGTGACGAAGATGGAGCATAACCAAACTATATGATTGTATAGGGATGAACTTTCTTTGGCCATGTTATTTTGACAAGACATGATTACTTTGTTAGTATGCTTGAAGTATTATTATTTTTATGTCAATGTTAAACTTTTGTCTTGAACCTTTCGGATCTAAATATTCATGCCATTATAAAGAAAATTACATTGATAAATATTTTTAGGTAGCATTCCACATAAAAAAATCTGTTTTTATCATTTATTTACTCAGGACGAGCAGGAATTAGGCTTGGGGATGCTTGATACGTCTCCAACGTATCTATAATTTTTTATTGTTCCATGCTATTATATTATCTGTTTTGGATGTTTAATGGGCTTTAATATGATCTTTTATATTATTTTTGGGACTAACCTATTAACCGGAGGCCCAGTGCCAGGTTTTGTTTTTTTGTGCCTATTTTAGAGTTTTGCAGAAAAGGAATACCAAAACGGAGTCCAAATGGAATGAAACCTTCGCGATGATATTTCTTGGACCCAAAGCAAACCAGAAGACTTGGAGATGTAGTCGGAGACGTAACGAGGCGGCCATCAGGCAGGAGGGCGTGCCCGGGGGGGGGGGGGGGTAGGCGCGCCCCCAACCCGCGTGGGCCCCTCGTAGCTCCATCGACGTACTTCTTTCGCCTATATATACTCTTATACCCTAGAAACATCAGGGGAGCCACGAAACCAATTTTCCACAGCCGCAACCTTCTGTACCTGTGAGATCCCATCTTGGGGCCTTTTCCGGCGATCTGCCGGAGGGGGAATCGATCACGGAGGGCTGGATAGCGGTCGATGTGTGGAGCAATAGTAGTAGATGCAGAATCGTCTCGGTCTACTTGACACGGACGTGATGCCTATATTCATGATCATTGCCTTAGATATCTTCATAACTATGCGTTTTTCTATCAATTGCTCGGCAGTAATTTGTTCACCCACCGTAATACATGCTATCTTGAGAGAAGCCACTAGTGAAACCTATGGCCCCCGGGTCTCTTTCTTATTTATATTGCATCTCTTTTATTTACATCACATCTCGTTTACTATTTTGCAATCTTAACTTTCCAATCTATACAACAAAAATACCAAAAATATTTACTTTACTATCTTTATTAGATCTCACTTTTGCGAGTGACCGTGAAGGGATTGACAACCCCTTTATCGCGTTGGTTGCAAGGTTCTTGATTGTTTGTGCAGGTACTAGGTGACTTGTGCGTTGTCTCCTACTGGATTGATACCTTGGTTCTCAAAAACTGAGGGAAATACTTACGCTACTTTGATGCATCGCCCTTTCCTCTTCAAGGGAAAACCAATGCATGCTCAAGAGGTAGCAGGCACCAGTAAAACATTCAGCAACGGAGACAGCATTATCACGCTCAAGACATTTTAAACATGGTGGCACAAAGTCTTCCTGAGCGGAACTGATTTGTTGAGCGTAAAGTGACTCGTTCTCCTTTTGAAGATCTTCATGAGATGCTCTCAGGTTCTCAAGTTCTTGCTTCCTTTGAAGATAATCATAGGAAAGCTTCTCATGAGTAGCTGAGAGTGTTTCGTGACGACTTTCAAGTTCCTCGTACTTAACGTGAAGATTTTTAATGTCTTCAATTAAGGACTGAGTTCGTGTCATTTCCGTGGCCAACATGTCATCGCTTTTGTCTAACAACTTTTGAATATGTTCCATAGCAGTTTGTTGTTCAGTTGCAATTTTAGCAAGTGTTTTGTAGATAGGTTTAGATTCACATTCAGAGTCATCTTCACTAGATGTTTGAAAGTAAGCATCGCGTGAGTTTACCTTGGCACCACGTGCCATGAAGCAGTAGGTAGGAGCAGAGTCATCCTCATCAGCAGGATCAACGTCGGCGATGAGGCCATTGTCTTCGGTGTTGAAGATGGACTTGGCGGCGTAAGCCGAAGCTAGAGCCAGGCTTGCCGCGCCTGAATCGTACTCCTCCTCAGACTCCACCTCCGCCTCCTCAGAAGCAGAGTCCTCCTCTGCATCCATCTCCTTGCCAACAAACACATGAGCCTTGCTGGATGAGCTCTTCTTGTGAGATGAGGACTTTGATGAAGACTTTGAAGAAGACTTTGAGGATTTCTTCTTCTTCTTGTCATCAGAATCACATTCCTTACTCTTCTTCTTCTTCTTCATGGTCTCATTGTCCCATTGAGGACACTCAGATATGTAGTGACCAGGTTTCTTGCATTTGTGGCATGTTCTCTTCTTGTGGTCACGAGTGGAAGCTTCATCATTTCTTGAGCTGGATCTTGAAGACTTTCTGAAACCTTTCTTCTTGGAGAACTTCTGGAACTTCTTCATGAGCATAGCTAGCTCCTTTCCAATGTCTTCAGGATCCCTAGAACTGCAGTCAGATTCTTCTTTAGATGAGGACACAACCTTTGCCTTCAAAGCCCGGGTTCAGCCATAGTTGGGGCCATAGATGTCTCTCTTCTCAGATAACTAGAACTCATGTGTGTTGAGCCTCTCAAGTATGTCAGACGGATCGAGATCTTTGAAGTCAGGACGTTCTTGTATCATCAAGGCCAGGGTGTCGAATGAGCTGTCAAGTGATCTGAGGAGCTTCTTGATGATTTCGTGCTTGGTGATCTCAGTGGCGCCGAGTGCGCGAAGCTCATTTGTGATATCAGTGAGGCGATCAAATGTGAGATGGACATTCTCATTGTCGTTTCTCTTGAAGTGGTTGAAAAGGTTGCGAAGAACATCAATCCTTGAATCTCTCTGAGTTGAGACGCCTTCGTTGACCTTGGAGAGCCAGTCCTAGACCAGCTTCGCAGTTTTTAGTGCACTCATATGGCCATACTGTCCTTTGGTCAGATGACCACAGATGATGTTTTGGGCGGTAGACTCCAGTTGAATGAACCTCTTGACATCAGCAGCGGTGACACCTTCACCGACCTTGCGAACGCGATTATGGATGACATACCAGAGGTCAACATCAATGGCTTCAAGATGCATGCGCATCTTATTCTTCCAGTAGGAGTAATCAGTGCCATCGGAGACTGGGCACACAGCGGAGACCTTGATTATCCCTGCAGTCGACATAGCTAAAACTCTAGGTGGTTAAACGGAATCACACAGAACAAGGTAGCACCTTGCTCTGATACCAATTGAAAGTGCTAGTTAGCGACTAGGGGGGGGTGAATAGGCGATTTTTATGAAAGTCTTGAAAACACGAGGTCTTTGAAGACAAACAGTAGAAATGAACCTATTGATATGCATCGGAAGGTAGACTACACTAGACAAGCCATAGTCAAGTAAGCAATGTTGTGAAAGCACGAAGACTATCAGCAGCTAGGTAGTATGGATCAGGATGGAAGAGAGTATGAAGACAACAGTACATAATCTTCACTCAGTGAATTCAATCAGATCAGACAAGAAGGCAATGAATTCACGAAGAAAAACTATAAAGTAAGGGGAAGTGGAGGATAGAACCAGTTGCTTGGTGAAGACAGGGATTTGGTAGAACAGTTCCAGTTGCTGTGACAACTGTACGTCTGGTTAGGGAGGCTGAGATTTAACTCAAAAGACCGCATCTTCACCTTATTTCCCTTGAGCTGGGGACACCTGGTCCTCGCCCAATCACTCTGGTAAGAATTCAAGGTAGACTTTCAAACCTTCACAGACTTCGTTCACCGGCGATCCACAATGGCTCTTGGATGCTCAGAACGCGATGCCTAACCGGCTGGAGGATTCGCGGTCCTCAAGTGTGACAAGTCTTTAGGTCACGCGAACAGAAAGACTTCAGTGATGCCTAACACTCTTTGGTTCTGGGTGTTTTGGGATTTGTCCTCGCAAGGATCTCTCTCTCAAATGCTTCAGAGTGGGTTGCTCTCAAATGACAAAAGCCGTGCACTAACTCTGAGCAGCCACCTATTTATGGTGTAGGGGGTGGGCTATTTATAGCCAGGAGGCAACCCGACCTGATTTGTCCGAAATGACCCTGGGTCACTAAGGAACCGACACGTGTCCAACGGTCGGATTTCAAACACACTTGGCAGCTTTACTTGGGCTACAAGCCAAGCTGACTCATCCAGTTTTGGATAAGATTTGCTCTCATTGTCTTCGCTCGAAGACATAGGATTTTCGTGGAGCATCACTTCAGTCACTCTAACTTTGTTCACTTGGACCCCACTTAACAGTATGGTGGTTCCTATGACTCAACAAAGAAGAAAAGGAAACTACGAAAAAACTATGTCTTCGCACTCCATAGTCTTCAAGTGAATGTCTTCACATGTCATAATCTTCATCGTGAATGTCTTCACGAACCACCATTGTCTTCAATGTTTTCACACATTTTTAGGGGTCATCTCTGGTAGGTAAACCAAATCAATAAGGGACTACTACCTGTGTTATTCTGCAATTCTCACAAACACATTAGTCCCTCAACCAAGTTTGTTGTCAATACTCCAAAACCAACTAGGGTTGGCACTAGATGCACTTACAATTTGAGGATCGGAATTTGTGGTATGTGAATGTGCGGCACATCATTTGAGGGGTGCCTGGTCAGTGCCCGCGGACGCGTCCGAGGCTCCGAGCGCATCCGCGGGCGTTTGAGGGGTCGGATTTGCCAAGTCCGGCTGTAGATGCCCTAATCGCGTCTACTGAATCCCCTCCTTCTCCCTGGCAGACAAATCACGCGTGTCAGTTGGATCGACCGATCCCCTTGTTGTTCACATCGCCTGCGGTGGCTGAATGAAACCTTGTCTCAGTCTCTCTCGTCTCTCTGTCTCTCTGAACAAGTCAACTGGATCGAGCTCCCCGCTTGTCCGGTCTGGTTGGGTTAGCCATAGCGACCGCAGGAATCTTTTTTTCTAGTCGGAGCAACGACATCGACCTGGTTGTCGCACACGTGAGATTGCTCATCGACGGAACACCTTTTAGCGAGTTGCAACACGGGTCCTCGACCGAAGCACAGCTGGGCTGGAATGGGTTGGTCGATGGCTCACTTTACCAGAGAGCTTCGTTTCAGCCTCTGGAGTAGCAGCCCATAGGACAACTGGGCCAGCTTCGGGAGTGATGGTTGTACACATGAGATCAGATGGTCAAAAATGCTCAGATCATGAAAACTGACGGTTATAAACGCAAATCGCTGAGAGGGCTCGCTTTAAGCTTGGTTATACTTTCCTTAATGGTAGAGAGCGACTCCTGGTCTAATTTCTTGCTAGCAGTGCCTATAGTGGTATATAGCTGGAGACATTGTGCTCTGCAAATAGCGCGTGTGATAACCCACAAGTATAGGGGATCGCAACAGTTTTCGAGGGTAGAGTATTCAACCCAAGTTTATTGATTCGACACAAGGGGAGCCAAAGAATATTCTCAAGTATTAGCAGTTGAGTTGTCAATTCAACCACACCTGGATAACTTAGTATCTGCAGCAAAGTATTTAGTAGCAAAGTAATATGGAAGTAACGGTAGCGGTGGCAAAAGTAATATTTTGGGGTTTTGTAGTAATAGTAACAGTAACAACTGAAAAGTAAATAAGCGAAGAACAGTATGTGAAAAGCTCGTAGGCATTGGATCGGTGATGGAGAATTATGCCAGAGGCGGTTCATCATGTAACAGTCATAACATAGGGTGACACAGAACTAGCTCCAATTCATCAATGTAATGTAGGCATGTATTCCGAATATAGTCATACGTGCTTATGGAAAAGAACTTGCATGACATCTTTTGTCCTACCCTACCGTGCCAGCGGGGTCCTAACGGAAACTAAGCGATATTAAGGCCTCCTTTTAATAGAGTATCGGAACAAAGCATTAACACATAGTAAATACATGAACTCCTCAAACTACGGTCATCACTGGGAGTGGTCCCGATTATTGTCACTTCGGGGTTGACGGATCATAACACATAGTGGGTGATTATAGACTTGCAAGATAGGATCAAGGACTCACATATATTCATGAAAACATAATAGGTTCAGATCTGAAATCATGGCACTCGGGCCCTAGTGACAAGCATTAAGCATAGCAAAGTCATAGCAACATAAATCTCAGAACATAGTGGATACTAGGGATCAAACCCTAACAAAACTAACTCGATTACATGATAAATCTCATCCAACCCATCACCGTCCAGCAAGCCTACGATGGAATTACTCACGCACGGCGGTGAGCATCATGAAATTAGTGATGGAGGATGGTTGATGATGACGACGGCGACGAATCCCCCTCTCCGGAGCCCCGAACGGACTCTAGATCAGCCCTCCCGAGAGGTTTTAGGGCTTGGCGGCGGCTCCGTATCGTAAAACGCGATGAATCCTTCTCTCTGTTTTTTTTCTCCCTGAACACGAATATATGGAGTTGGAGTTGAGGTCGGTGGAGCGTCAGGTGGCCCACGAGGCAGGGAGCGCGCCCAGGGGGCAGGCACGCCCCCAACCTCGTGGACAGGGTGTGGGCCCCCTGACATGGATTCTTCTTCCAGTATTTTTAATATTTTCCAAAAATATGTTCCGTGGAGTTTCAGGTCATTCCGAGAAATTTTGTTTCTGCACATAAATAACACCATGGCAATTCTGCTGAAAACAGCGTCAGTCCGGGTTAGTTCCATTCAAATCATGCAAGTTAGAGTCCAAAACAAGGGCAAAATTGTTTGGAAAAGTAGATACGACGGAGACGTATCAGCATGCGATAGAGAGTGCGTGCGTGCATAGGTTGGATTTATTATCAGGTTCACCGAAATAATAGGAGAAATGAGCGCATCAACATCTGCAAGGGAAACTCCAACGTAGTTCACCAAATCAACTGCAAATACCCCGATCGGACAGTTGATGTCTACTACACAACCTTCTTCTTGTAGACGTTGTTGGGCTTCCAGGTGTAGAGGTTTGTAGGACAGTAGCAAATTTCCCTCAAGTGGATGAGCTAAGGTTTATCAATCTGTGGGAGGCATAGGATGAAGATGGTCTCTCTCAGGCAACCCTGCAACCAAATAACAAAGAGTCTCTTGTGTCCCCAACACACCCAATACAATGGTAAATTGTATAGGTGCACTAGTTCGGCGAAGAGATGGTGATACAAGTGCAATATGGATGGTAGATATAGGTTTTTGTAATTTGAGAATATAAAAACAACAATGTAACTAATGATAAAAGTGAGCACGAACGGTATTGCAATGCGTTGAAACAAGGCCTAGGGTTCATACTTTCACTAATGCAAGTTTTCTCAACAATAATAACATAACTGGATCATATAACTATCCCTCAACATGCAACAAAGAGTCACTCCAAAGTCACTAATAGCGGAGAACAAACGAAGAGATTATGGTAGGGTACGAAACCACCTCAAAGTTATTCTTTCTGATCGATCTATTCAATAGTTCGTACTAGAATAACACCTTAAGACACAAATCAACCAAAACCCTCATGTCACCTAGATACTCCAGTGTCACCTCAAGTATCCGTGGGTATGATTATACGATATGCATCACACAATCTCAGATTCATTTATTCAACCAACACAAAGAACTTCAAAGAGTGCCCCAAAGTTTCTACAGAAGAGTCAAGACGAAACGTGTGCCAACCCCTATGCATAAGTTCACAATGTTATGGAATCTGCAAGTTGATCACCAAAACATACATCAAGTGGATCACGTGAATATCCCATTGTCACCACAGATAAGCACATGCAAGACATACATCAAGTGTTCTCAAATCCTTAAAGACTCAAGCCGATGAGATAACTTCAAAGGGAAAATTCAATCCATTGCAAGAGAGTAGAGGGGGAGAAACATCATAAGATCCAACTATAATAGAAAAGCTCGTGATACATCAAGATCGTGCCAAATCAAGAACATGAGAGAGAGATCAAACACATAGCTACTGGTACATACCCTCAGCCCCAAGGGTGAACTACTCCCTCCCCGTCATGGAGCGCGCCGGGATGATGAAGATGGCCACCGGTGAAGGATTCCCCCCTCCGGCAGGGTGCCGGAACAGGTCTAGATTGGTTTTCGGTGGCTACAGAGGCTTGCAGCGGTGGAACTCCCGATCTAGGTTATGTTCTGGGTGTTTCTGTATATATAAGAGCTTTTGGCGGCGGGAACAAGTCAGGGGGATCTCCAGGCTGTCCACAAGGTAGGGGGCGCGCCTCCCACCCTCGTGGGCAGCCCGAGACTCTTCTGGCCCAACTCTTTTACTCCATGGCCTTCTTCTGGTCCAAAAATAAGCTCTGTCAAGTTTCAGGTCTATTGGACTCCGTTTGGTTTTCCTTTTCTGCGATACTCAAAAACAAGGAAAAACAGAAACTGGCACTAGGCTCTAGGTTAATAGGTTAGTCCCAAAAATCATATAAAATAGCATATAAATGCATATAAAACATCCTAGAAGGATAATATAATAGCATGAATACTTCATAAATTATAGATACATTGGAGACGTATCAACAGTCCACACACTTTTACCTAAACCACGACATTCTCTTGGTCGGTCTTGGTTCGAGTCGGGCTTTATAAACCCGACCTCAAAATCTGAACCACGAGCCTAGCCCGGTCTGAAACAAATGGACAATGCCCTTTTAAATATAATAATGATTTTAGGATATTTAAAAATATATTATACATATATTTCCAATAAAATAATGATTTATGCTTTGTTCAGGCTTACTTTGGGCTTTCGAGCCAGGCTTCGGGCGAAAAAGCTAAGTCCGAGCTTAGCCCGGATGTTGAGCTTTTGGGTTGGGTGGTCGATGCCCAGGTATACTTTTACCCATCCAACTATGGTCATCTAGAATGTTAGGACTAGTCCGGGAGTCCGAAATCTCGCAAACCAACACCATACTCAAAGATTTGCATGATTTCGGACATCTGCCACGTCGTACTCTAACGCCCCGAACCCACACAAAACCCCTCTCTTTTCACATCCACTCGCTCTTCACGCCTCATTCATGTTGGTCAGAGAAGATGTGACCCAACAAACCTACACAAACATTCATGTCGGCAGACCGGTCGTCCACTTACCTGGTAGTCACACTGGTGCGACGAACGAGAAGCGAACTCTAGTTACCCGCGTTCAACCCGCCTCCCCTCCTACCACGACTATTTAAGTCAGTCAGCTACACCCCCAAATCCTACCCCTCCGAGCCCTTCTCCCACTGTTTGAGCCACTCTGCAGTCACCCCCTCACCCCTTCACACCCTTGAGTGTCGTCCACCATCACCATGGACCGATCCTTTGCTATGTGGTATAGGAAGATCATATCGGTGTGCCATGCCCAAAACACGGTGGAGGTGTGCGACAAGGAGGATGATACGTCTCCAACATATCCATAATTTTTTATTGTTTCATGCTATTATAGTATCAATCTTGGTGTTTTATATGCAATTATATGCTATTGTATATCAATTTTGGGACTAACCTATTAACATAATGCCCAATGTCAGTTGCAGATTTTTGCTTGTTTTTGGATTTTCATAAAATCAATATCAAACGAAGTCCCAACGGAGAAAAATCTTTCGATTAATTTTTCTAGACCAGAAGGGACCCATGAAGGTTCGGAAGAAGACCGGAAGAGCCACGAGGGAGCGACAAGCTCGTAGGGCGCGCCTCGGGGGGCACCCCGTGAGCTTGTGGGCCCATTGTGGCACCTCTTGACCTAATTCCGCCTCCAATATACAAAGAGAGCCACCCGAAACACTTTTTCTGCCGCCGCAAGCTTCTGTTCTTTCGCGATCCCATCTGGAGGCCTTTTCCGGTACTCTACCGGTGGGGGAATCGATCACAGAGGGCTTCTACATCATCCTTGCTCCCCTCCAATGATGCGTAAGTAGTTCACCATAGACCTACGGGTCCATAGCTAGTTGCTAGATGGCTTCTTCTCTCTCTTTGATCTTCAATCCAATGTTCTCCTCGATGTTCTTAAAGTTCTATCCGATTTAATCTTCTTTTGCAGTGTGTTTGTTGGAATCAGATGAATTGTGGTTTTATGATATGAATATTCATGAGAATTAATTGAGTCTTTTTTGAACTTTATTATGCATGATTGTTATAGCTTTGTATTTCTCTCCGATCTGTCCGTTTAGTTTGGCCAACTAGATTGGTTTATCTTTAGTGGGAGAGGTGCTTTGTCATGGGTTCAATCTTGCGGTGATCTATCCCAGTGACAGAATGGGATAAGACACATATTTGTATTGGTTCCATAAGGGTAAAATGATGGGTTTATTCACATTAGTTGAGTTTACTTTGTCTACATCATGTTATCTTGCTTAAGGCGTTACTCTGTTTTTATTAACTTAATACCCTAGATGCATGTTGGATAGCGGTCAATGGGTGGATTAATAGTAGCAGATGCAGATAGGAGTTGGTCTACTTGTCTCGGACGTGATGCCTATAACATGACCATTGCCTTCAATATCGTCATAACTATGCACTTTTCTCAATTGCCCAACAGTAATTTGTTCACCCACCACATGATATGTGTTCGAGAGAGAATCCTCTAGTGAAAACTATGGCCCCGGGTCTACTTTTATCATATATAAAAAACTAAAATATCCTTGCTGCAATTTTATTTCTTTTTATTTTGTTTTGCAATTTATCTATCTACCACTACGAGATTTAATCCTTGCAAGTAACAAGTTCAAGGGGATTGACAACCCTCTTGCTTGCGTTGGTGCAAGTATTTGTTTTTGTGTGTGCTGGTGTTGTTCACGAGGCTTTGCGTGACTCCTACTGGATTGATACCTTGGTTCTCACTGAGGGAAATACTTATCTCTACTGTGCTTCATATCCTCTCCTCTTCGAGGAAAATCTCAACGCAGATCACAAGTAGCAGAGACTAGTCGCCAAATCCTCGTTAATGAGGGTCAACCTTCGACCTCTCCAAAGTGCTTCGAGGATGAGATGAAGGAGGACAGGGAAGAGGGCGATCCTATGGCCATGGTGGAGCCATGGAGGAGGCAAAGAAAGAGGAGGAGGAGTAGGCGCCCGTCCCGGTGGAGGATCCACTGGTGTTTAGGCTGAGCATGTTGTAGGTGAGGAAACACTACAACTGTGTGCTGGCGGATGCGGAGGATCTGCTAGTGTCCGCGTTCAGCAGGCTGAGCAACACTAGAACCTCCACTTTCTAGAGGAGCACCGACTGGCGGAGGACCATATGAGTTAAGGAAAGTTGTTGGGTGCCGAAAACCGGTTGACATCCCTTTGGAGCCACCTTGGGCCATTATGAGGACCTGCTCCAAGGTGATGACCCGCGGGGGCATGTCGTTGCCAGTTGATGAAGTTGTTGCGAGGCTTGCTTGTCTATCCCCGTTAGCTTTCATTTTAGAAGTGAGATGAGGCATGCGGGGCTATCACCGTCCGATGAGTCCAAATTTTGTGAATATTTCATCCTTTGTTTTGTGCCTACATAGTAGGCTTTCCCGAGTTTTACCGCATTTGCGCACTTCTTTTTGCAAGTTTTCACCAGGATGTCATTTTCGGATGCGTTTGGGAGTTTAAGGAAGGAACTTGAAGATTGGGTGACAAAACACATTAATAAATGTGATAATGTATTATCAACTTATAAAGGATGAGCTGGTACATAGGCAGAACCAAGCCATCCACGGCACCTTGAATCGCTATGAACAGTGCAAAGTGGCCAACAAGGAAAAGTGGGCAGCGAGAGCGAGAGAAAGCGGGCAGCCCATGTCCGCTGTGAAAGAAATATCAAGAGGAAAGGGGTCCACGTCAGCTGCAAGGTAAACATCTCGTCTCTCTCCGCCGCCTCCTTGATACGTCTCCAACGTATTTATAATTTTTGATTGCTCCATGCTATATTATCTTCTGTATTGGACATCATTGGGCTTTATTATTCACTTTTATATTATTTTTGGGACTAACCTATTAACCGGAGGCCCATCCCAGAATTGCTGTTTTTTTGCCTATTTTAGAGTTCCGCAGAAAAAGAATATCAAACGGAGTCCAAACGGAATGAAACCTTCGGGAACGTAATTTTCGGAACGAACATGACCCAGGAGACTTGGACCCTAAGTCAAGGAAGCTTCAAGGAAGCCACGAGGTAGGGGGGCGCGCCTACCCCCTCCCAGGCGTGCCCTCCACCCTTGTGGGCCCCATGTTGCTCCACCGACGTACTCCTTCCTCCTATATATACCTACGTACCCCCAAACGATCAGATATGGAGCCGAAAACCTAATTCCACCGCCGCAACCTTCTGTACCCACGAGATCCCATCTTGGGGCCTGTTCTGGAGCTCCGCCGGAAGGGGCATCGATCACGGAGGGCTTCTACATCAACACCGTAGCCCCTCCAATGAAGTGTGAGTAGTTTACCTCAGACCTTCGGGTCCATAGTTATTATCTAGATGGCTTCTTCTCTCTTTTTGGATCTCAATACAATGTTCTCCCCCTCTCTCGTAGAGATCTATACGATGTAATCTTCTTGTGCGGTGTGTTTGTTGAGACCGATGAATTGTGGGTTTATGATCAAGTTTATCTATGAACAATATATGAATCTTCTGAATTCTTTTATGTATGATTGGTTATCTTTGCAAGTCTCTTCGAACTATCAGTTTGGTTTGGCCTTCTAGATTGATCTTTCTTGCAATGGGAGAAGTGCTTAGCTTTGGGTTCAGTCTTGTGGTGTCCTTTCCGATGTGAGGAGGGGCAGCAAGGCACGTATTGTATTGTTGCCATCGAGGATAACAAGATGGATTTTTTATCATATTGCATGAATTTATCCCTCTACATCATGTCATCTTGCTTAAGGCGTTACTCTGTTCTTATGAACTTAATACTCTAGATGCATGTTGGATAGCGGTCGATGTGTGGAGTAATAGTAGTAGATGCAGGCACGAGTCGGTCTACTTGTCTCGGACGTGATGCCTATGTACATGATCATACCTATATATTCTCATAACTATGCTCAATTCTGTCAATTTCTCAACAGTAATTTGTTCACCCACCGTAAAAATACTTATGCTCTTGAGAGAAGCCACTAGTGAAACCTATGGCCCCCGGGTCTATCTTCATTATATTAGTCTTCCAACACTTACTTATTTCCGTTGCTTTTTACTTTGCTTTTATTTTATTTTGCATCTTTATCATAAAAATACCAAAAATATTATCCTATCATATCTATCAGATCTCACTCTCGTAAGTGACCGTGTAGGGATTGACAACCCCTTATCACGTTGGTTGCGGGGATTTATTTGTTTTGTGTAGGTGCGAGGGACTCGCGCGTAGCCTCCTACTAGATTGATACCTTGGTTCTCAAAAACTGAGGGAAATACTTAAGCTACTTTGCTGCATCACCCTTTCCTCTTCAAGGGAAAACCAACGCTTGATGCTCAAGAGGTAGCAAGAAGGATTTACGGCGCCCGTTGCCGGGGAGGTCTATGCAAAAGTCAACATACCAAGTACCCATCACAAACCCTTATCTCCCGCATTACATTATTTGCCATTTGCCTCTCATTTTCCTCTCCCCCACTTCACCCTTGATGTTTTATTCACCCTCTCTTTTTTGTTCGCCTCTTTTTCGCTTGCTTTTCGTTTGCTTGTGCATTGGATTGCTTGTTTGTCACGATGGCTCAAGATAGTACCTAATTGTGTGACTTTACCAATACCAACAATAATGATTTTCTTAGCACTCCGATTGCTCCTCTTACCGATACTGAATCTTGTGAAATCAATGCTGCTTTGTTGAATCTTGTCATGAAAGATCAATTCTCTTGCCTTCATAGTGAAGATCTTGCTACTCATCTAAATAGCTTCGTTGATTTGTGTGATATGCAAAAGAAGAAAGATGTTGATAATGATATTGTTAAATTGAAGCTATTTCGTTTTTCGCTTAGAGATCGTGTTAAAGCTTGGTTTTCGTCTTTGCCTAAAAATAGTATTGATTCTTGGAATAAGTGCAAATATGCTTTTATCTCTAAGTATTTTCCTCCTGATAAGATCATCTCTCTTAGAAATGATATTATGAATTTTAAGCAAATTGATCATGAACGTGTTCCACAAGCTTGGGAGAGGATGAAATTAATGATACGTAATTGCCCTACTCATGGTTTGAATTTGTGGATGATTATACAAAAATTTTATGCCGGATTGAATTTTGCTTCTAGAAATCTTTTAGATTCGGCATGGAGGCACTTTTATGGAGATCACTTTAGGAGAATCTACTAAACTCCTAGATAATATTATGGTTAATTATTCTCAATGGCACACTGAAAGATCTACTAATAAAAAAGTGCATGTGATAGAAGAAATTAATGTTTTGAGTGGAAAGATGGATGAACTTATGAAATTATTTGCTAGTAAGAGTGTTTCTTCTGATCCTAATGATATGCCTTTGTCTACTTTGATTGAGAATAATAATTAATCTATGGATGTGAATTTTGTTGGTAGGAATAATTTTGGTAACAACGCCGTATAGAGGAAACTTTAATCCTAGGCCTTATCCAAGCAATTCCTCTAATAATTATGGTAATTCCTACAACAACTCTTATGGAAATTTTAATAAGATGCCCTCTGAATTTGAGACAAGTGTTAAAGAGTTTATGAATTCGCAAAAAGAATTTCAATGCTTTGCTTGAAGAGAAATTGCTTAAAGTTGATGAATTGGCTAGGAACGTTGATAGAATTTCTCTTGATGTTGATTCTTTAAAACTTAGATCTATTCCTCCTAAGCATGATATCAATGATTTTCTCAAAGCCATGAGAATTTCATTGATGAGTGCAAAGAAAGAACTTCTAGGATGCGTGCTAAGAAAGATTGCTTTATGAAAGCGTGTTCTTCAAATTTCTATGAAAGTAAAGATGAAGATCTAAAAGTTATTGATGTGTCCCCTATTAAATCTTTTTTTTTGCAATATGAATCTTGATAATGATGGGACTGAATATGATCCACCTTTACCTAGAAGGCGTTCCAAAAATTCGGAGTTTTTAGATCTTGATTCTAAAATTGATGAAAGTGGGATTGAAGAAATCAAAACATTAGATGTTAATAAACCCACTATTTTGGATTTCAAAGAATTTAATTATGATAATTTCTCTTTGATAGATTGTATTTCCTTGTTGCAATCTGTGCTAAATTCTCCTCATGCTTATAGTCAAAATAAAGATTTTACCAAACATATCGTTGATGCCTTGATGCAATCTTATGAAGAAAAACTTGAGTTGGAAGTTTCTATCCCTAGAAAACTTTATGATGAGTGGGAACCTACTATTAAAATTAATATGAAAGATCATGAATGCTATGCTTTGTGTGATTTGGGTGCTAGTGTTTCCACGATTCAAAAAACTTTGTGTGATTTGCTAGTTGATTTTGATGATTGTTCTTTAAACTTGCACCTTGCGGATTCCACTATTAAGAAACCTATGGGAAGAATTAATGATGTTCTTATTGTTGCAAATAGGAACTATGTACCCGTAGATTTTATCGTTCTTGACATAGACTACAATCCTTCATGTCCTATTATTCTTGGTAGACCTTTCCTTAGAACGATTGGTGCAATTATTGATATGAAAGAAGGGAATATTAGATTGCAATTTCCATTAAATAAAGGCATGAAACACTTCCCTAGGAAGAAAATAAAGTTACCATATGAGTCTATCATGAGAGCCACTTATGGATTGCCTACCAAAGATGGCAATACCTAGATCTACCTTGCTTTTATGCCTAGCTAGGGGCGTTAAACCATAGCGCTTGTTGGGAGGCAACCCAATTTTATTTTTAGTTTTTGCTTTTTGCTTCTGTTTAGGAATAAATATTTGATCTAGCCTCTGGTTAGATGTGTTTTTATGTTTTAATTAGTGTTTGTGCCAAGTTAAACCTATAGGATCTTCTTTGGATGATAGTTATTTGATCTTGTTGTAATTTCCAGAAACTTTCTGTTCACGAAACTAATTGTTAAAAATCACCAGAACGTGGTAAAATATTGATTCCAATTTCTTATGATCAATAAACAAATTTTCTAGGTCGTCCTATTTTGGCTGATGTTTCGGAGTTCCAGAAGTTTGTGTTAGATACATATTACTACAGACTGTTCTGTTTTTGACAGATTCTGTTTTTCGTGTGTTGTTTGCTTATTTTGATGAATCTATGGCTAGTAAAATAGTTTATAAACCATAGAGAAGTTGGAATACAGTAGGTTTAACACCATTATAAATAAAGAATGAGTACATTACAGTACCTTGAAATGGTTTTTTGTTTTCTTTCGCTAACGGAGCTCATGAGATTTTCTGCTGAGTTTTGTGTTGTGAAGTTTTCAAGTTTTGGGTGAAAGATTTGATGGATTATGGAACAAGGAGTGGCAAGAGCCTAAGCTTGGGGATGCCCATGGCACCCCCAAGATAATCTAAGGACACCAAAAAGCCAAAGCTTGGGGATGTCCGGAAGGTATCCCTCTTTCGTCTACTTCCATCGGTAACTTTACTTGGAGCTATATTTTTATTCACCACATGATATGTGTTTTGCTTGGAGCGTCTTGTATGATTTGAGTATTTGCTTTTTAGTTTACCACAATCATCCTTGCTGTACACACCTTTTGAGAGATACACACATGATTCAAAAATTATTAGAATACTCTATGTGCTTCACTTATATCTTTTGAGTTATATAGTTTTACTCTAGTACTTCACTTATATCTTTTAGAGCACGGTAGTGGATTTTTTTTATAGAAACTATTGATCTCCCATGCTTCACTTAGATTATTTTGAGATTTTTAAATAGCATGGTAATTTGCTTAAATAATCCTAATATGCTAGGTATTCAAGATTAGTAAAAACTTTCTTATGAGTGTGTTGAATCCTAAGAGAAGTTTGATGCTTGATGATTGTTTTGAGACATGGAGGTAGTGATATTAAAGTCGCGCTAGTTGAGTAGTTGTGAATTTGAGAAATACTTGTGTTGAAGTTCGCAAGTCCCGTAGCATGCACGTACGGTAAATGTTATGTAACAAATTTGAAACATGAGGTGTTTTTTGATTGTCCTCCTTATGAGTGGCGGCCGGGGACGAGCGATGGTCTTCTCCTACCAATCTATCCCCCTTGGAGCATGCGCATAGTGCTTGTTTTTTGATGACTTGTAGATTTTTGCAATAAGTATGTGAGTTCTTTATGACTAATGTTGAGTCCATGGATTATACGCACTCTCACATTTCCATCATTGCTAGCCTCTTCGGTACCGTGCATTGCCCTTTCTCACATTGAGAGTTGGCGCAAACTTCGCTGGTGCATCCAAACCCCATGATATGATACGCTCTTTCACACATAAACCTGCTTATATCTTCCTCAAAACAGCCACCATAACTACCTATTATGGCCTTTCCATAGCCATTCCGAGATATATTGCCATGCAACTTTCCACTGTTCCGTTAATCATGACACGTTCATCATTGTCATATTGCTTAGCATGATCATGTAGTTGCATAGTATTTGTGGCAAAGCCACCATTCATAATTCTTTCATACATGTCACTCTTGGTTCATTTCATATCCCGGTACACCGCCGGAGGCATTCATATAGAGTCATACCTTGTTCTAGTATCGAGTTGTAATCATTGAGTTGTAAATAAATAGAAGTGTGATGATCATCATTTAATATAGCATTGTCCGAAAAAAAGGAGAAAGGCCAAAAAAGAGAAATAAAAGGGACAATGCTACTATCCTTTTTTTCCACACTTGTGCTTCAAAGTAGCACCATAATCTTCATGATAGAGAGTCTCTTGTTTTGTCACTTTCATATACTAGTGGGAATTTTTCATTATAGAACTTGGCTTGTATATTCCAACAGTGGGCCTCCTCAAGTGCCCTAGGTCTTCGTGAGCAAGCAAGTTGGATGCACACCCACTTAGTTTCTTTTGTTGAGCTTTCATACATTTATAGCTCTAGTGCATCCGTCGCATGGCAATCCCTACTCCTTGCATTAACATCAATTGATGGGCATCTCCATAGCTCATTTATTAGCCTCGTTGATGTGAGACTTTCTCCTTTTTGTCTTCTCCACATAACCCCCATCATTGTACTCTATTCCACCCATAGTGCTATATCCATGGCTCACGCTCATGTATTACGTGAAGGTTTATAAAGTTGGAGATTACTAAAGTATGAAACAATTGCTTGGCTTGTCATCGGGATTGTGCATGATGAGAGCATTCTTGTGTGACGAAAATGGAGCATGACTAAACTATATGATTTTGTAGGGATGAACTTTCTTTGGCCATGTTATTTTGAGAGGACATAATTGCTTAGTTAGTATGCTTGAAGTATTACTATTTTTATGTCAATATTAAACTTTTGTCTTGAATCTTTCGGATATGAATATTCATACCACAATTAAGAATAATTACATTGAAATTATGCCAAGTAGCATTCCACTCAAAAATTCTGTTTTTATCATTTACCTGCTCGAGGACGAGCAGGAATTAAGCTTGGGGATGCTTGATACGTCTCCAACGTATCTATAATTTTTTATTGCTCCATGCTATATTATATTCTGTTTTGGAAATTATTGGGCTTTATTATTCACTTTTATATTATTTTTGGGACTAACCTATTAACCGGAGGCCCAGCCCAGAATTGTTGTTTTTTGCCTATTTCAGAGTTTCGCAGAAAAAGTATATTAAACAGAGTCCAAACGGAATGAAACCTTCGAGAACGTGATTTTCGGGACAAACATGATCCAGGAGACTTGGACCCTAAGTCAAGGAAGCCTCGAGGAAGCCACGAGGTAGGGGGGCGCCTACCCCCCGTCCCGGTAGCCGTCCACCCTCTTGGGCCCCACGTTGCTCCAACGATGTACTCCTTCCTCCTATATATACCTACGTACCCCCAAACGATCAGATACGGAGCCAAAAACATAATTCCGCCGCCACAACCTTCTGTATCCATGAGATCCCATCTTGGGGCCTGTTCCGGAGCTCCACCGGAGGGGGCATCGATCATGGAGGACTTCTACATCAACACCATAGCCGCTCCGATGAAGTGTGAGTAGTTTACCTCAGACCTTCGGGTCCATAGTTATTAGCTAGATGGCTTATTCTCTCTTTTTGGATCTCAATACAATGTTCTCCCCCTCTCTCGTGGAGATATATTCGATGTAATCTTCTTTTGCGGTGTGTTTGTTGAGACCGATGAATTGTGGGTTTATGATCAAATTTATCTATGAACAATATTTGAATCTTCTGAATTCTTTTATGTATGATTGGTTATCTTTGCAAGTCTCCTCGAATTATCAGTTTGGTTTGGCCTACTAGATTGATCTTTCTTGCAATGGGAGAAGTGCTTAGCTTTGGGTTCAATAAATGCGGTGTCCTTTCCCAAAGGATGTGAGGGGCAGCAAGGCACGTATTGTATTGTTTCCATCGAGGATAACAAGATGGGGTTTCAATCATATTGCATGAATTTATCCCTCTACATCATGTCATCTTGCTTAAGGCGTTACTCTGTTCTTATGAACTTAATACTCTAGATGCATGCTGGATAGCGGTCGATGTGTGGGGTAATAGTAGTAGATGCGAGGTGAGTCGGTCTACTTGTCTCGGACGTGATGCCTATATACATGATCATACCTAGATATTCTCATAACTATGCTCAATTCTGTCAATTGCTCAACAGTAATTTGTTCACCCACCGTAAAATACTTATGCTATTGAGAGAAGCCACTAGTGAAACCTATGGCCCCCGGGTTTATCTTCATCATATTAATCTTCCAACACTTAGTTATTTCCGTTGCTTTTTTACTTTGCTTTTATTTTACTTTGCATCTTTATCATACAACTACCAAAAATATTATCCTATCATATCTATCAGATCTCACTCTCGTAAGTGACCGTGTAGGGATTGACAACCCCTTATCGCGTTGGTTGCGAGGATTTATTTGTTTTGTGTAGGTGCGAGGGACTCGCGTGTAGCCTCCTCTTTGGATTGATACCTTGGTTCTCAAAAACTGAGGGAAATACTTACGCTACTTTGCTGCATCACCCTTTCCTCTTCAAGGGAAAACCAATGCAGTGCTCAAGAGGTAGCAAGAAGGATTTGTGGCGCCGTTGTCGGGGAGGTGTGCGCCAAGTCAAGTCAAGACAAACCAAGTACCTATCACAAAATCTTATCCCTTGCATTACATTATTTGCCATTTGCCTCTCGTTTTCCTCTCCCCCACTTCACCCTTGCCGTTTTATTCGCCCTCTTTTTTCGCTTGCTTCCTGTTTGCTCGTGCGTTGGATTGCTTGCTTGTCACGATGGCTCAAGATAATACTAAATTGTGTGACTTTGCCAATACCAACAACAATGATTTTCTTAGCACTCCGATTGCTCCTCTCACCGAAGCTGAATCTTGTGAAATTAATGTTGCTTTGCTGAATCTTGTCATGAAAGATCAATTCGCCGGCCTTCCTAGTGAAGATGCCGCTACCCATATAAATAGCTTTGTTGATTTGTGTGATATGCAAAAGAAGAAAGATGTGGATAATTATATTGTTAAGTTGAAACGATTTCCGTTTTCGCTTAGAGATCGTGCTAAAACTTGGTTTTCGTCTTTGCCTAAAAATAGTATTGATTCTTGGAATAAGTGCAAAGATGCTTTTATCTCTAAGTATTTTCCTCCCGCTAAGATCATCTCTCTTAGAAACGATATTATGAATTTTAAGAAACTTGATCATGAACGTGTTGCATAAGCTTGGGAGAGACAGAAATTAATGATACGTAATTGCCCTACTCATGGTTTGAACTTATGGATGATTATACAAAAAATTATGCCGGATTGAATTTTGCTTCTAGAAATCTCTTAGTTTCGGCCGCGGGAGGCATTTTTATGGAAATCACTTTAGGAGAAGCAACCAAACTCCTAGATAATATTATGGTTAATTATTCTCAATGGCACACTAAAAGATCTACTAGTAAAAAAGTGCATACGATAGAATAAATTAATGTGTTGAGTGGAAAGATGGATGAACTTAAGAAATTTTTTGCTAATAAGAGTGTTTATTCTGATCCTAATGATATGCCTTTGTCTACTTTGATTGAGAATAATAATGAATCTATGGATGTGAATTTTGTTGGTAGGAATAATTTTGGTAACAACGCTTATAGAGGAAATTTCAATTCTAGGCCGTATCCTAGTAATTCCTCTAATAATTATGGTAATTACTAAAACAACTCTTATGGAAATTTTAATAACTTGCCCTCTGATTTTGAGACTAGTGTTAAAAAGTGTACGAATTCGCAAAAGAATTTCATTGCCTTGCTTGAAGAAAAATTGCCTAAGATCGATGAATTGGCTAGGAACATGGATAGAATTTCTCTTGATATTGATTCTTTAAAACTTAGATCTATTCCACCTAAGCATTATATCAATGAATCTCTCAAAGCCATGAGAATTTTCATTGATGAGTGCAAAGAAAGAACCGCTAGGATGCGTGCCAAGAAAGATTGCTTTGTGAAAGCGTGTTATTCTAGTTTTTATGAGAATAAAGATGAAGATCTAAAAGTTATTGATGTGTTCCCTATTAAATCGTTGTTTTGCAATATGAATCTTGATAATGATGGTACTGGAGATGAGTCAACTTTAGTTAGAAGGCGTCCCAAAAATTCGGAGTTTTTAGATCTTGATGCAAAAATTGGTAAAAGTGGGATTGAAGAGGTTAAAACTTTAGATAGCAATGAACCCACTATTTTGGATTTCAAGGTATTTAATTATGATAATTTCTCTTTGGTAGATTGTATTTCCTTGTAGCAATCCGTGCTAAATTCCCCGCATGCTTATAGTCAAAATAAAGCTTTTGCTAAACATATTGTTGATGCTTTGATGCAATCTTATGAAGAAGAGTTGGAAGTTTCTATCCCTAGAAAACTTTATTATGAGTGGGAACCTATTATTAAAATTAAAATTAAAGACCATGAATGCTATGCTTTGTGTGATTTGGGTGCTAGTGTTTCCACGATTCCAAAAACTTTATGTGATTTGTTAAGTTTCCGTGAATTTGATTGCTCTTTAAACTTACACCTTGCGGATTACACTATTAAGAAACCTACAGGAAGAATTAATGATGTTCTTATTGTTGCAGATAGGAACTATGTGCCCGTAGATTTTATTGTTCTTGATATAGATTGCAATCTTTCATGTCCTATTATTCTTGGTAGACCTTTCCTTAGAACGATTGGTGCAATTATTGATATGAAGGAATCGAATATTAGATTCCAATTTCTGTTAAGGAAAGGCATGGAACACTTCCCTAAAAAGAATATTAAATTACCTTATGAATCTATTATGCGAGCCACTTATGGTTTGCCTACTAAAGATGACAATACTTAGATCTATCTGTGTTTTTATGCCTAGCTAGGGGGCGTTAAACGATAGCGCTTGTTGGGAGGCAACCCAATTTTATTTTTAGTTTTTTGATTTTTGCTTCTGTTTAGAAATAAATCTTTGATCTAGCCTCTGGTTAGATTTGTTTTTGTGTTTTAATTAGTGTTTGTGCCAAGTTAAACCTATAGGATCTTCTTGGATGATGGTTATTTGATCTTGCTGAAAATTCCAGAAACTTTCTGTTCACGAAAACAATTGTTAAAAATCACCAGAACGTGATAAAATACTGATTCCAATTGCAGAAGATCATTAAACAAATTTTCTAGGTCTTCCTATTTTGGTAGAATTTTGGAGTTCGAGAATTTGCGTTATTTACAGATTACTACAGACTGTTCTGTTTTTGACAGATTCTGTTTTTCGTGTTTTGTTTGCTTATTTTGATGAATCTATGGCTAGTAAAATAGTTTATAAACCATATAGAAGTTGGAATACAGTAGGTTTAACACCAATATAAATAAATAATGAGTTCAATACAGTACCTTGAAGTGGTGTTTTGTTTTCTTTCGCTAACGGAGCTCACGAGATTTTCTCTTAAGTTTTGTGTTGTGAAGTTTTCAAGTTTTGGGTAAAGATTTGATGGAGTATGGAACAAGGAGTGGCAAGAGCCTAAGCTTGGGGATGCCCAAGGCACCCCAAGGTAAATACAAGGACACCAAAAAGCCAAAGCTTGGGGATGCCCTGGAAGGCATCCCCTCTTTAAATCCTCATCCATCGGTAAATTTACTTGGAGCTATATTTTTATTCACCACATGATATGTGTTTTGCTTGGAGCGTCTTGTATGATTTGAGTCTTTATTTTTTAGTTTGCCACAATCATCCTTACTGTACACACCTTTTGAGAGAGACACACATGGTTCGGAATTTTTTAGAATACTCTATGTGCTTCACTTATATCTTTTGAGCTATATAGTTTTTGCTCTAGTGCTTCACTTATACCTTTTAGAGCACGGCGGTGGTTGTATTTTATAGAAATTATTGATCTCTCATGCCTCACTTATATTATTTTGAGAGTCTTAAATAGCATGGTAATTTGCTTTAATTGTGAAATTAATCTTCTATATTGAGTTCATTGAATGTTATGAGAAGTTAGATACTTGATAAGTGTTTTGAGATATAAACGTGGTAATATTAGAGTGTGCTAATTGAGTAATTATGAAATTGAAAAATACTTGTGTTAAAGTTGGCAAGTCCCGTAGCATGCAGATATGGTAAAATTTGTGTGACAATTTTGACACATAGGTGTTCTTTTATTGCTTTCCTTATGAGTGGCGGTCGGGGACGAGCGATGGTATTTTCCTACCAATCTATCCCTCTAGGGGCATGCGTAGTAGTACTTTGCTTCGAGGGCTAATAAACTTTTGCAATAAGTATATGAGTTCTTTATGACTAATGTGAGTCCATAGATTATACGCACTCTCAACCTTCCACAATTTTCTAGCCTCTACGGTGCCGTGCATTGCCTTTTCTCACCTTGAGAGTTGGTGCAAACTTCACCGGTGCATCCAAACCCCGTGATATGATACGCTCTATCACACATAAGCCTCCTTATATCTTCCTCAAAACAGCCACCATACCTACCTATCATGGCATTTCCATAGCCATTCCGAGATATATTTCCATGCAACTTTCCACCGTTCCGTTTATTATGACACGCTTCATCATTGTCATATTGCTTTGCATGATCATGTAGTTGACATCGTATTTTGTGGCAAAGCCACTATTCACAATTTTTTCATACATGTCACTCTTGATTCATCGCATATCCCGGTACACCGCCGTAGGCATTCACATAGAGTCATATTTTGTTCTAAGTATTGAGTTGTAATTGTTGAGTTGTAAATAATAAAAGTGTGATGATCATCATTATTAGAGCATTGTCCCATGTGAGGAAAGGATGATGGAGACTATGATTCCCCCACAAGTCGGGATGAGATTCCAGACTGAATAAAAAAAGAGGCCAAAGAAAAAAAAGGAGAAGTCCCCAAAAAAATGAGAGAAAAAGAGAGAAGGGACAATGTTACTATCCCTTTTCCACACTTGTGCTTGAAAATAGCACCGTGATCTTCATGATAGAGAGTCTCCTATGTTGTCACTTTCATATACTAGTGGGAATTTTTCATTATAGAACTTGGCTTGTATATTCCAATGATGGGCTTCCTCAAAATTCCCTAGGTCTTCGTGAGCAAGCAAGTTGGATGCACACCCACTTAGTTTGTTTTGTTGAGCTTTCATATATTTATAGCTCTAGTGCACCCGTTGCATGGCAATCCCTACTCCTCTCATTGACATCAATTGATGGGCATCTCCATAGCCTATTGATTAGCCGCGTCAACGTGAGACTTTCTACCTTTTTGTCTTCTCTCATAACCCCCGCATTATACTTTACTCCACCCATAGTGCTATATCCATGGCTTGCGCTCATGTATTGCGTAAGAGTTGAAAAGGCTGAAGCACGTTAAAAAAGTATGAAACAATTGCTCGGCTTGTCATCGGGGTTATGCATGATGAGAACGTTTGTGTGACAATGTTGAAACATAGCCTAACTATATGATTTTGTAGGGATAAGCTTTCTTTGGCTATGTTATTTTGATAAGACATAATTGTTTGATTAGCATGTTTGAAGTATTATTGTTTTTATGTCAACATTACACTTTTATCTTTAATCTTTCGGATCTAAATATTCATGCCACAATAAAAAGATTTACATTGAGAATTATGCTAAGAAGCATTCCACATCAAAAAATCTGTTTTTATCATTTACCTACTCGAGGACGAGCAGGAATTAAGCTTGGGAATGCTTGATACGTCTCCAACGTATCTATAATTTTTGATTGTTCCATGCTATTATATATTCTGTTTTGGATGTTTAATGGGCTTATTTATACACTTCTATATTATTTTGGGGACTAACCTATTAACCGGAGGCCCAGCCCAAATTGCTATTTTTTTCTGCCTATTTCAGTGTTTCGCAGAAAAATAATATCAAACGGAGTCCAAACGGAATGAAACCTTCGGGAACGTGATTTTTGGAACAAACGTGATCCAGAGGACTTGGAGTGGACGTCAAGCAACAGATGAGGAAGCCACGAGGTAGGGGGCGCGCCTACCCCCCAGGCGCGCCTCCACCCTCGTGGGCCACTCGTGGCTCCACCGACCTACTTATTCCTCCTATATATACCTACGTACCCACAAACCATCAGAAGCAACCACGAAAACCTAATTCCACCGCCGCAACCTTCTGTACCCGTGAGATCCCATCTTGGGGCCTTTTCCGGCGTCCTGTCGGAGGGGGCATTGATCACGAAGGGCTTCTACATCCACACCATAGCCTCTCCGACGATGTGTGAGTAGTTTACCTCAGACCTTCGGGTCCATAGTTATTCTCTAGATGGCTTCTTCTCTCTCTTTGGATCTCAATACAATGTTCTCCTTGATACTCTTGGAGATCTATTCGATGTAATTGAAAGTGCGTTATATCGACTAGAGGGGGGGGGTGAATAGGCGATTTTTATGAATTCTTCACTGAGGAATTTGCCGGTGAGGAATTTCCTTAGCAAAGAACTACTTGCAGCGGAATAAGTACTCAGAAGTAAGCATAAGAGAATGCGGGCATGGTCATCATGATGAAATGAAGACAATCAAAGAGTACGTAAAGCGTAAACACATGATAGCACAAGATGAAGACAAACAGATGAAGAAATTGAACTGAGGAAATTGAGAAAGTCTTGATCAAAGTCTTCAAACACAGATATGAATGAACACTCAATACGAATGAGGAAATGAAAGGGTTGAGGAAATAGAACCCGATAAGGTTGGTGAAGACAATGATTTGGTAGACCAGTTCAACTGCTGTCTCGGTTATGCGTCTGGTTGGAGCGGCTGAGTATTTAAACTCGAGGACACAGTCCGGACACCCGATCGGCCGAGCATCCAGCTCAGGACACCAAGTCCTCACCGTATTCTCCTTGAACTAAGGTCACACAGACCTCGTCCAATCACTCGAGGTAAGTCTTGAGCGACTTCCAAACCTTCACAGACTTGGTCACTCGGCGATCCACAATTCCTCTTGGATGCTCTAGACCATGACGCCTAACCGTCTGGAAGAAGCACAGTCTTCAAAGGTAACAAGCGTCGGATCCACGCAGGATCAATCTCTTGATGATGCTCAATCACTTTGGGTTTGTAGGGGTTTGGTTTTGGGTTTTCCTCACTCGATGATTTTCGCTCAAAGTCCTCAGAGGATGGCTTGCTCTCAAATGACAAGTGTCAAGTTTCTCTCGGAGCAGCCAACCAGCTAGTGGTTGTAGGGGCGGCTATTTATAGCCTAGGGAGAAGCCCGACATGATAAGACATAAATGCCCTTCAATGATATGACCGTTAGGTGGATAAGATAATTTGGGACAGCTGGCCAAGAAGACCTTGACACGGTCGGAAATTTGAATCTCAAATTCCTCGGGGCTATCATGTTCCTCCTTTGTGTAGGCAATCCAAGACTGGCGAATTCCTAACTCCTCGGTTAGAACAAATTCCTCGTGACAGGAAGAACTTCGTCTCACATCCTTTGAAGAAATTGACTTAACTGTATGAGAATTCCAAAGGCTTCACTCGAAGGGTTTGGTAGGTGTAGGATTTTGAGTTGAGCATCACATGGAAATTTTTCCTTAGTATTTCCTCGACCCCCTTTAACAGTACGGTATTTCCTATGACTCAAGAAAGAGAAAAATGAAACTACGAAAACAAAAGTCTTCACGCTTCATGTTCCTCAAATGAATACCAAGTCTTCAAGGTCACACCAATTTCTTCATTTTCAAAGTCTTCAGAAAGTCTTCAAAATATCAAAGTCTTCAGTCGAAGAACTTCATTTTTTAAGGAATTAAACTTTCCTTTGTAAATATCAAACTCCTCATAGACTTATAGACCTGTGTACACTTACAAACACATTAGTCCCTTAACCTATAAGTCTTCAATACACCAAAATCACTAAGGGGCACTAGATGCACTTACAGTATTCTTCTTTTGCGGTGTGTTTGTCGAGATCCGATGAATTGTGGGTTTATGATCAAGATTATCTATGAACAATATTTGAATCTTCTCTGAATTCTTTGATGTATGATTGGTTATCTTTGCAAGTCTCTTCGAATTATCAGTTTGGTTTGGCCTACTAGATTTATCTTTCTAGCAATGGGTGCTTAGATTTGGGTTCAATCTTTCTGTGTCCTTTCCGGATGTTAGGGCAGCAAGGCACGTATTGTATTGTTGCCATCGAGGATAAAAAGATGGGGTTTATATCATATTGCATGAGTTTATCCCTCTACATCATGTCATCTTTCTTAAAGCATTACTCTGTCCTTATGAACTTAATACTCTAGATGCATGCTGGATAGCGGTCGATGTGTGGAGTAATAGTAGTAGATGCAGAATCGTTTTGGTCTACTTCTCACAGACGTGATGCCTATATACATGATCATACCTAGATATTCTCATAACCATGCTCAATTCTATCAATTGCTCGACAGTAATTTGTTCACCCACCATAATACCTATGCTATCTTGAGAGAAGCCACTAGTGAAACCTATGGCCCCCGGGTCTATTTTTCATCATATTAATCTCCCGTTATTTCCATTACTGTTTACTTGCTTTCTTTACTTTTACTCTTTATCATAAAAATACCAAAAATATTATCTTATCATCTCTATCAAATCTCACTCTCGTAAGTGACCGTGAAGGGATTGACAACCCCTTTATCGCGTTGGTTGCGAGGTTCTTATTTGTTTGTGTAGTTGCAAGGGACTTGAGCGTGACCTCCTACTGGATTGATACCTTGGTTCTCAAAAACTGAGGGAAATACTTACGCTACTTTACTGCATCACCCTTTCCTCTTCAAGGGAAAACCAACGCGGTGCTAAAGAGGTAGCATTTACTCGACCCTAGAGTCATATTCGGCAGTAAACCGGATAGTCCAGTGCCTTTATTGTTGGTCACCGCAGGGGCTGCACACCCCGGACCCTTGACGACCGAAGTATCACCTTCGGGCACTGCCTTCATTGCCCCTCGCACCACTTGATGATCGGGGGAGACCCTCCGAGACGACACCTCGAAGTCGTCCGCCCTAAGGGGCGAGGAAGCATGTGGAGGTGTGTCGCTTTCCATCATCTCCGGAAGCAGGTCACCCGAGGAGGAGGACTGTTGAGGAAGACAGCGGTCCGGACAGCAAACATATATTAAAGGTGTTATCCTTGTAACCTGAGAAGAACGGGATATGTCTAGAATACCTTTGTTCACTTACGATTCGGCGAAAGGCTTGTCCTTACGGAGGAACTATGCGCCAACATCGTCTTCCCAACCCGAACCATCTGACAGGTACATCGTCCCTCTCTTGGGAGCCTCCACCTCCAAATCTTCGGAGGCGGTCCTTTTCTTCCCATGGGGAGAAGGTATATCGGCTTCTTCTCCCCCTTCGTCTTCGGAAGAGGGAGTTCTGGTCTCCCCGGACATAGCGTCCGGTGTACCTTTAGAGTGGAGGCCACCTTGGGCCTTTTTGCTCTCCTCTTTGTCCTCCTTCCCCGACACTTGATACGGCGTCGGGGCCAGCATCCTTGTCAACACAGGATCAGCTTAATCTTCGGGAAGTGGAGCCGAACGCCTAATTCGTTCTGCTTTCTTTATCCATCCCTGGTTGAAGACATGTTTTCTCAATATATTGATACGGGATAATCAGCTAAGCTGTGTTCAGGAATCGAATGCTTACCGAGGTATTCGGATGGTTGCAGTTGAGGCCGACGTCCTCGATTGTGTCCGACCACTTCTTTCGGGTCCCAAAGAATAACTTTCACATCCCTTTGTGCGTTGTGCCGAAGAAGTGCTGAAGGGTTCATGGTCCTTCCGAATTGAACTCCCACATGCGGAGAGGCCGCCGCTGGCATGGTAGGACCCGACAAACTAGCATTACCTGGATCACGTTGATGAGGCCGGTGTCCTTTTCAAGAAGGCTCCGGATATGGCTTTGTAGCATCTGCACTTCATCAGTTGATCCCCAGTCCAGCCCCTTATTAATCCATGATGCGAGTCGTAAAGGAGGGCCAGATCAGAACGCAGGTATAGATGCCCACTTGGTACCGCGGGGTTCAGTGATGTAAAACCACTCCCGCTGCCATAGGTTGGAAGTTTCCGTGAAGGAGCCCTTTGGCCAAAGAGTATTGGCGAGCTTGCTCACCATAGCACCGCCACACTCCGCTTGCTCCTCGTTAACTACCTTCAGCTTTACATTAAAGGTCTTGAGCCATAAGCCTAAGTGTGGGGGAATGCGGAGAAAGGCCTCACACATGACAATGAACGTCGTGATGTGAAGAAAGGAGTCCAGAGCCAGATCGTGAAAATCTAGCCCGTAATAGAACATGAGGCCACGAACGAAGGGGTGGAGAGCGAACCCTAGCCCCCGAAGGAAGTGGGAGATGAATACGACCCTCTCGCCGAATCTGGGTGTAGGAATAATCTTCCCCTTAGTAGGGAGCCTATGGAGGATTTCCGCGGTCAGGTACCTTGCCACCCGGAGCTTTTCGATACCCTCCTCTGTGACAGAGGAAGCCACCCACCGGCCATGAGGGATGGGTCCGGACATGACTGGGAGGCTTGGAGCGATTAAATTTGAAACACAGGTGCTTTGGAACTCGAGGTTGGAAAGGTTGAGGAAGAGGGAGGCGTAGAGGAGAAAGAGGGGCATGTGCCCCTTTATAAAGGCGATGAATATCGAACGCTTCCTCATGGGCCCTAAGACTTGCCTATTCCCAAGGAATCATGCCAACGGGGCGGTTGGATTACCCACGCCCATATTGATGAGAAACCCGCAATAAGGGGACACAATCTCTGCTTTGACAAGACATGCCAATAAAACCGCATCTTGAAACATGGAGCGGGAGGCTAAAAATGGTTCGAAATAATAACCGGGCAGCGACGTTATGTCACGCTACAAAATTTGCCAGTAGATTGGACTCGTGAAATATTATACTCTCTGCATGTGTGTGTGGTACCTGTTTTGCAGAGCCGGACACATTTTCTATGTTCAAAGGCTGTTTTGGAGTATTCGAAGGAGGAACCCGCCTTGCAATGCCGAAGACAATCTGTGCGCCGGACACATCGTCATTGAAGCCTGGTTCAGGGGCTACTAAGGGAGTCCTGGATTAAGGGGCCTCGGGCGTCCGGACTATGTAACATGTGTCGGACCAATGGGCTATGAAGATACAAGACATAAGACTTCTTCCCGTGTCCGGATGGGACTCTCCTTTGTGTGGATAGCAAGCTTGGCATTCGGATATGTAGGTTCCTTCCATTGTAAACCGACTCTCTGCAACCCTAGGCCCCTCCGGTGTCTATATAAACCAGAGGGTTTAGTCCGTAGAGGTAATCACAATCACACAGGCTAGACATCTAGGGTTTAGCCATTACGATCTCGTGGTAGATCAACTCTTGTAATCCTCATATTCATCAAGATCGATCAAGCAGGAAGTAGGGTATTACCTCCATCAAGAGGGCCCAAACCTGGGTAAACATCGTGTCCCCCGTCTCCTGTTACCATCGACCTTAGACACACAGTTCGGGAACCCCTACCCGAGATCCGCCGGTTATGACACCGACAGTGGGCCTTGTGCTCCTTGCATCCCCCTCTGCATTTTTGACACAGCGAATGGTTGATCAAATAAGAGGAATTGACCTTGATGTTGTCTTGGGAGGACAGATACTTACAAGGTTATACGGTGTGCGAGGATGTGTACCAGATCCCGTGAGCTACCGTAATGCTTTGCTAAAATGGTTTTGCTTATTTGGATGATATCTCCAGAAGAAATAAGAGTTAAAGTCAGAGTTGGATAGGCGTGTAAGCTAAGAGAGTAGTGAAAGGATATCCAAACATCGTCGGAACAGTGCACAAGGGAGTGATGTGTGGATACCTAGTTCGCGCAGGCGATTGGGCATGCTCGCCTAGCTAGAGTGTGGGTCACTTCAGAGCCGTTGAGGGTGATGCGCTAGTGTTGACTGGCCGTGCATGGATGCAGATCTTGTGTGGCAGCGGAGCGCTACGCTTGGTGGACGAGACCATTGGTGAAGCCCCAACGGCCTCGGGGGGCGGAGGTGCGACGATGTGCTCGGTGAAGTAGCCCCAGTGAGGTGGGAGACGGCGTCGGTGAATCGCACCTGATGTGGTGGAAGTCGGTGTCTGTGAGGCACGTCGGATGCAGCGGCCGAAGTTGCCGGTGGACCACCCGGTGCGGTGGACGAGGGCGTAGATGAGGTAGCTCCGGTGCGGTGGTGAAGCGCAACCGTCGTCTTCGTCGTTCCGGCACACAAGTGGGGAAAGAGACGAGACGAGGGGCGATTCAAACTTTTCTTGGGTTGACGGCGAATTGGGGATTTGAGCAATCTGGGCGCGGAAGGGGACGGTGGAGAAGGGAGATTTTGCAGGGCTGGAATTGGGGCCGCCAGATATTTCAATCCGAAACATGGAAGTGCGAACTTATTTTGTTGTCGTCCTTTTTTTGGGGGGAGGGGGAGGGAGGGAGGGGGGGTGGGTGGCTAGGTGCTAAGCGTCCGTACGACACACGCGACCACCACGACACGCCCTGGTCTGCCTGATGCGCCTACATTTGAGCATACAAACGAATCTTCTTTCATTTGCAAACGAATCTGTATGTATACCATGCCTGTGTTTTCCTTGCAAATAATTAGATTCAAAACGAGATACTATAAATTAATTAATGAGGAGTTATTTGAAAAAAATGAAACGGTATCCACGCTAACGTGGATTAGAGTGTGTGTCACATAATTAGTTATTCAAATTAGAGTGTGTGTCACATAGCGATCTCCAATTCTAACGTGGATTCCGCATTTCACTGTATCCACGCTACTTTTTTAATACAAATTCATATGTATATGATGAACACCATGGTAGTGAGAAAACTTTTGGATGGATTCAAACATATGACCTACAAAAATAGCACAACAATCGAGTCAATGTCAACTTTTCCAAACCTAGTATGGCACGAATTGAAATAATTACCCATATGCATGGTCCTCAGTTCAAATCTTACAATGTACACCGAATTGAAACATCGATATTAAGTCTAGTACTATCTACATTCAAATATTGTTTTTAGCCCCCCGCCCCCCCTCGGCACACACGCTACATACTTCCTGTATCGGCCAATCTTCCTCTCCTAAACACCTTAGGAAGCTATCGGTTTCCAACACACGTTCATTCTTTCTCTCCATGTTTCGATCTCTAACTCTCTCAACTATACAACCCCTCTTTTCCACTTTGTTACCAAATGTATTTACCTCACACACCCGCCATTGAACCCCATGCCGAGCTCTCTCTCTCTCCCTCCCACCCTCTCTCGCTAGATACATGCATTGCCTATCTAGCCCCCAACCTCTCATACGCACGCACACACGTTGTCTATCTAGGTCACTCCCTCGAGACTGTCTCACTCTTTCTTCCGCACGGCGGGCCACACTCGCTCAATCTCGCTCTCTTTATCTGAGTCTCGATTAACCTCGTTTTGTTTCACACACAAATGATATATCTCCCTGTTCGGGCCTCGATCGACACACTTTATACTCTCTCACGCAGATTGTCTATCTAGGTCAGTCCATCCAAGCCGCCCCCACTCTTTCGACCTCATGGCGGGCCACGCTCGCACAATCTCTCTCTCTCTCTCTCTCTCTCTCTCTCTCTGTATGTCTCGATTGACCTCGCTCTTTCTCAGACACAAACGATATATCTCCATGTTTGAGCCCAATTCGACATATTCATATTGTATACTCTCTCACGCACATTGTCTATCTTGGTTACTCTCTCCAACCCGTATCACTCTTTCGATCGCACGACAATCCACACTCTCTCAATCTCTCTCCCTTTATATATGTAATCGATTGACCTTGCTTCATCCCACGCACAAAATATATCTACATGTCTGTGACTGGATCATCTCTCAAGATCTATCTTACAGCCCTCACCCTTCCCAAAAGCTCAATCGGACAATATCTCTCCAGAGCATATATATCTTTTCAATGAATGTCAGACCACACTCACTTTCTCTCTCTATCTATATGTCTCTCGATTGACCTTGCTTTCTCACGCCGTATCTTCCACACATTGAAGCTACCTCTCCATCCCTCGCAAAGCCGGAGCTATTTACATTGCAAGGGGGACTCCAACCTTGGATTAATTTGTGTAGGCATTTATTCCGTTGGTAGATTATATTTTCATAGCATTCGGCCCACAACTACTCCAAACACCGTTGCAACCCCCACACCTCCCCCAATTGATTTCCCTATGGCTGGGTCATCACTCTCTTGCACGTCCTTTCTCGCCTTCAACGTCTCACCATGGTATTATTGCAAAAACTCTGATTATTACAAATAAGCTACAAAACTACACACCGATAGTCCACTTGGAATGGAACAAATTTTGACCCACAAATTAAAGTGCCACAAACTACACACCAAGGGGCCCACCTGTCATGAAAAAAATTTGGACTCATATACAAATTAAAAAATAAAGGACGAGGATCGAACATGCGACCAGGGCCTTCAAGCCGCACGTGAATAGGCAACATACGTAGAACAACAATGCTTGTTGTGCCCCCCTTTGTTCATATAATGTTTTTATATTACCACAACCTATTTAATGGATAACATGTAATATTATTTTTAGTAATTAGTGGGACCGGCTCGTTAGCACGTACTATTCGCCTTCACTTACTGGTGGGTTCCATGTGTGCTCTCTCTCTCTCTTCTCCCCTTCTGCGTTTTAGGCCTTGCAGGCAAACACGAAGAACTTCATGGCGATGTTGCCGTTGACCATATCTGGACGCATTTACAAGTTACGACACCAGTTTCACGTACTAGTAGTACTAGTCAATGCGTACGTGCAATGCACGTTAATTTAGAAGTATATTAAGTGCATGCGGATATTAAGTAGGATATTATTTGCGTGTTATTATGTGATTAGCACTATTTTTGGCATGAAATTAATTGCATGCTAAACGTGTTGAGCGCTCGACATTGAAGCAGTCTAGGTCGTTGGATGAGAAGGAATACATGTGGTTTGATGACGTTTTATATTTAATTTGATACGGCTCTAGCAGAACATTCAATCATACTAACCCCGTGGCATAGATTTCATTAAGTCTGACTCCGACTTTACATTCATACGATGATCGATCTAAAATAAACGGAAATGATAAACATTCGGATTTTAAGCATGGCAATCCGAACGCTTTTCATGGCAAATTTAGATTACGCGGCGGGGGGGGGGGCATCTTGCAGTGGGAAGCGGCTCCTCTGCTGTGCTCGATGTGTCACCGGGCCACTGACCGACGGTGACGGCGACGGCGATGACGGCGTCTTGCGCCGTTGTTGGCCTACTCCTGGACGTTGGCCCTAGCTTCAAGGAAGACCACAATGTTCTGGACTTCGGTCTCTAGGAGCGAGTCAACTCGCGGGAGGAGGCGACTAGCGTTGGTGCAAGGAAGCGGTCGACGGCGGCCATCCATGCCGCTGAGAGGGGCACTAGCACCCGCACGGGAACAAGTGCTGGCAATGACGCGGCGGAGGCATTCGTGTGCACGGGCACCGGCACGGGCGCGCACGTTAGTGCACGCGCAGGCGCAGGCGCTGGCAGGTGCACGGGCACGGGCACCGGCGTGCGCGTCAGTGCACGCGCAGGCACATGCGCTGGCAGGTGCACGGTCACGTGAAAGTCGGCGGGGACCTCGTGGAATCCCGTGGCATCAAGATCGGCGACAATGTGCGGTTCCCAGCCCATCAATGCCACGCGGATGGGTGCTGGCGCAGTCGGGGCGACGAGAGCCGGAATGGGAGCGGGGACAGGCGCAGCGTCTTCCCGCAAGAACGGTTCAAGCTCGTCCCAAAGCGCCTTATGTTCTTGAGACTTCGGCTAGGTGTCTTCCTCAGGAAACTAGAAGACTAAGGGCAGACCATCGTGATGTGGCATGGTGTACGTTTAGGTCAGCCTGGTTGGAGGTAGACGATGGGAGAATCGGAGAGGAAGAGAGAAGATTGTAGCGATACCGGGTAGTGCGGGGTTGATTTTAAACTATGGCGCCGACGACATTAAAAATTGGGAGCAGTTGGGACGAAGGTGGGTGGCGGAGCTTGGTCAAAGGGCTCACCTCCCGGTGAGCTGCAGCTTTCGCCATACGCCTCCCTATCGGCCAACAGATCGGTCTGCTCGCACGCCTCCTGTTGACTCACACGCTTGCTCAGACGGCACCTGCCGATGAGAAGCGGGACTCGTGGCGGCACGTAAACGCCCACGGTTTCAATAGTGAAAGCGTTCGCCTTAACGTGACAGGTCTTTGTTTCAAAATACCTTGGCTCTTCATTTGCGCAACTTGTCATAAGCAGCTTGTCTCAAATTGAAGAAAAAAATTACGAAGGAATATCTGTGCCATATCACGTGACCATGCTCAGTTTCATGAATTTCTGGTCACTTTTGGATTTTCTGAAATTTAAAATCCAGAATTCGAAATAATATCATAACCTACATCATGCAATAAATTTTCAAGCGATACATCTGTCTTGTTGTATTTCTTAAGAAAGGATTTGGTCAAACATTTTGCTTAGTTAGACTTCAGACAAGTTATATATGCAGAGTAAAAGGATAATCCGTCCGTACCAGTGCATTGCCTGATATATTAACTCTCTTTTTTAGGGGTCCCTGATATATTAACTCAAGTACTAAGCACGAACAAACGGGCTCAATTCTGTGCTCATCCTGGTGTAGTAATAGTAGTACTAGGCAATGCAGTTGACGGGTGACCTTGGGGAGCAGCGACCAAGGGGATTGAACCGTGCTTGGCACGGTAGGTAACGTTGTCTAGTTACTAAATCATCCCTCCATTGTTCATCGGTAGTTATTATGGACCGGGAACATGAGGGGAATTTCCTAGGGCTAAAATTCTGGTCGCCAGATATTTTGACTCGAAACGCGGAGGCTCGACTGGTTGGGGTTGGCTAATGTGCGTACCATGCACGCCACCAGAAGGACACGAGCTCGGTTTTTTTAGTATCAACACGAGCCAAGGTCTGGCTGGTACGCCGTTGGGTACCATTCGAGAATATGAAAGGAATCTTTTAAATTGCCTAACGAATCTATGTGTATTAGAATGCCCGTATTTTCCTTGCAAATAGTAATCTCGACATGGTAATTGATTTATGACGAGTTCTTGAATTAGAGTGAGTTTGTGATATAGTGATCTCAACGTGGATTTCACGTTTCATGGTATCCCTAGTAAGGTTTTTCATTGCAAATTCAAATTTAAAAGATGAACAATATGGCGGTGAGAAAACTTTGTATGTATCAAGCATATGACCACACACACACACACACACACACACACACACACACACACACACGAACACAACAATAATCCAATAAGTATAGTGCATCTATTTTTCCAAACCATGCATGTATGACATGAATTCAAAAATACTCATACATTCCTAAATATTAGTCTTTTAGAGATTTCAACAAGTGACAACATACGGAGCAAAATGAGTGAATCTGCACTCTAAAATATGTCTATATACATCTGTATGTGCCAGTCCATTTGAAATATCTAAAAAGACTAATATTTAGGAACGAAGGGAGTAAAATGTAAGACATGCATGGTCCTCAATTCAATATTTAAAATGAACAAAAAATTGAAACATGAATGTTAAGTCCAGTACTACAGTACATGCAAATGTTGTGTTTAGGCGGAGCTATGTAGATTGTCGGCGGTTAACCCCTCGACCTTAGATAAATTTGTGAAGCTCTGTTTAGGATTGTTTAGATTATATTTGTCCCCACCCTAGCTCCCAAACACCGATTGGTTGTGCAACCCCCCCTCCTCCCCGAGATAATATCATCTGCCCCCACACCTTAGATGCTATATCTTGTCTGAGTTGCTTGGAGCCTGTAGATCTGAGATATAGCAGCTCACGTGATGTCTTAATATTTTTACAGGAAACCTTAATGAGTTTGAGAATTGCACACAATTTGTACAAAAACTACTCAGATGCCCTTGGATCCCATATCCAACAACCTCGAAGCTCGTATCACCGTAGCATCTAAGATGAAGGAGGACATCATATTCTCCTGTATGTAAGAATATCATGTGCTACCACACCTTAGATGCTTTGGTGATACAAGCTCTTCGGAGCCGTTGGATTTGTGACCCAACAACTCCTCGGTGGTTTGAATGGTTTTTTGCAGAAAACCCCCAAAGAGTTTAGCCAGTGCTTACAAGCACAAAGGCTGCTCAGATGCCATTGGGTCTCATATCAAACAACCTCAAAGCTCGTATCACCGTAGCATCCAAGCTGCGAGAGCACCTGATGTTTTCTCGCACGGGAGAATATGAGATGCTCCCGTATCGTAGATTCTATGGTGATACGAGTTCACGAAGATCTAACGGCCGACAGTAGGTGGTTTGAATGTTTTTGCAATATACGACTAAGAGAGTTCGGGAATTGCGCAGAAAGTACAAGTACTACGCATGTGCCATCTGATCACAGATCATACAACCTAGATGCTCATATCACGTAGCGGCTAATTAAGCTACGGGGAGCACCTAACATGAGTAACGGGGAGCCGTTCGATCCAAGATGCAGCGGCACACACGAGGCCTGAATGTTTTATTTTCAAAAAAATCTTTGGAGAATTTGGAAATTGCGCATGATTACAAAGACTACTCCCAAGCCATTGGATCTCACTTCCAACGATGTAAAAACTCGTATCACCATAACATCTAAGCTGCGGGGTGGATGTGATATTCTATGCCGTTGTCATTTTTGTTCGTAAACTTGCAAAATACGTGCAACTCATGCCTTACTTGTCTAACCACGCTAAGTGTTTGTTCAAAAAAAAACATCCTACACTGAAATATCGGAACAACACACGGGGGTCCCACTTGTCATTGATCAAATTTGGACCTAAAACTAACAAATCTGAAAGACGAGATTCAAACTAGCAACCTGGACTACAAAGCGTAAGTCGATAGCCTGAAACAACAACGGTTGTTGTCTTTGTCCCATAACTTGATTTTATACAGTATTACGTTGAGTAGAGTAGAGGGAGTGCCTCGTCAACACATGCATGACCGTTGACTCACTTACTGGTGGGTCCCAGGTCTGCGATCTCTCTCTCCTCTCCATCGTCTAACCTTTAGAGGCACGGCCACACACGAAGAGCGGCGCTAGCTTGCCATGATGTTATTATAACTAAAAAAAGCTTGGAAAATAGAAGAATATCCTAGAACAAGATACGTTGTGGCTGGTCGAGACGGAGCTAACCACACCTATCCTATGTGCCACGCTAGCATGATGAAGCTGTGTGGCTAGTGGGGTGTTTTCGACCGACTGGCTCGGTCCAGAGGTCGAACAATAGGTACTACTACGTCTGATACAGTATATTTTTACACGCACATTTTTCCTCCGTGCCGAGACGTGGCACACCCTACCTTGTGGTTTGGGGTCCTCCCGGTGGCACACATATATTCTTCCTTGCCGAGACGTGGGACGCCCTACCGCGCGTTTTCTGGGTCCTCCTCGGTCGTAGCGCCGAAGCAAGTAAATGAGTCGTCAAATCACGAAAGACCACCTTTCCCGCCGAGTACATTAGTGAAGCACAGTGGCTAGATAGTTGGGCTAGTACGACCGATTAGCTAGGCCACCGCCAAATTTGTTTTTTCACCCTTTTTTAATCTCCTTGCCGGCAGGTAGATTTAAATATCCACCGCAGCGTTGCTCTAGTCTTTGGGTGCGACAGGCGCGGCAGGATTTTTAATTTTTTGATTGACGGGAGCAGGCGCGGCATGATTTTTAATATTTTGATTGACGGGAGCAGGCGCGACACTAATTAGTCACGACGACTCCGCCTGTAAACCCACTGCTCCCTGATGTGACAAGTCGTCGACTGGTGTTTTCCCATGGTGAAAACCTAAAGATTCCCCGTTCCTCAGCTGGCTCCCTCCACCTTCCCGTAGATTTCATTGCCTTTCAGCCGTTTCACCCCCTTTGCTTCCTCTCCCCATTGCTTCTACCTGATGCCATGGCGGCGCAGCAGATCACGGAGTCTGAGGTGAGGCGCCTGACACAGGAGCTCGAGGCCAAGGATGTGGAGCTCAGGGCCAAGGACGTGGAGCTCCATGAGCTCAAGGAGGAGAGGAGTGCCATGCTCCTCCGTTATGTGCGGGAGTTCACGGAGCTTCAAAAGTGGCAGGCATCCACCACAAAGATGCTCGAGGCGTCGGTGACATTGCTGCAGAAAGCGGGAGATACGATAGGCCGCCAGGGCAGGCGGCTGGAGCGCGAGCGGGCCGATCATGATGAGGTCCAGGATCGCCTCAGCCACTTGGTGGACCAAGTTGACACGCACGTGTTGCGGCTGCACGATGCCTACCGTCGTGCCAGCGCGACCATGCCGGCCGTCGGGCTAAACCCGTTTGACCACCCTATCGACTTCAACGAGCTGCGGCTTCCTGACCTGACCGAGGAGCTGAGCCGTCTCCGCGCGATGGTGGGGGCAGAGCTGGACAAGGAGGGGTTGCGGGCTGCCGTCGCCGTTCCCGTTGCCGGGCAAATTGTTGGTGCGGAACGACACCTATGGGATCACAAGAATCCCTACTACGGTTGCCGGGGCGCGGGGTTGCGAGAAGAGCAGGATTAGTAACCAGCACGAGGATCGTTTACCCAGGTTCGGGCCGCGAGGATGCGTCAAACCCTATTCCTGCTTTGGTGGGTGTATTTCAGAGAGTTCTTGAGCTCTCCAACTAGCTGTGGTGAGTGTGTGGTTTGAAAGAGCCAAATCCTTCTCCGATATGCCATGGGCCTCCTTTTATAGTCAAAAGGGGCTGCCACAGTGGCACACAGGAGGTGGAAAGGCGCACAGTGCTATGAGCTTATCGCTCGTATTACAGGACAAGACGCATTTAATGCGTCGCTGAGGTGTCCCCTAGCTTTATCGGGGACGGGCGCAAAGCCCGTCCCGTCCGTCGCTGCTCCTCCTCGCTTCGACACGCGCCTTGGCCAGCGATGCATGCGGCGCCATGTAGGCAGGCAGACAGCTGAGGTGGTGCGGTGGTGGAGCCTTCACGAAGATCTGCATGCCGCCATGCACGCGCTTGATGAGTTGGCATGGGAGCTGCATGCTGCCACGCAGGTGCCTGCCCAGCTGGTTGGGTTGGCAGCTGCATGCGAACGGCGGCGGGGATTTGGTTGGTGTGGGCCTGGTAGTGGCCCTGCTGGCGTCCTTGGTGAGGGCCTTGCCGGGTGGCCTGGTGAGGTCCTTGCCGTGGCGCGCTGTCGTCCCCGGCAAGGACCTTTCCGGGGGTCTGGTGGCCTTCCTCGGCAAGGATCCTGCCGAGGATCGTCGTCTTCTAATCCTCATCTGATCTTGAGTGTTCCTTGTCTTCACAAAGATTTGCATGCCACCATGGAGGTGCCTCCCGAGCCCTGGACTAATGTGATGTTGGAGACCGTGGGCTCAAGGGTGGCTCACTCTATTGGTGTGGGGCGAGCTGCCCCGGCAAGGGTCTTGCCGAGGGAACCTGCTTCGTCCCTCTGCTCTTTGTGGTCTTGGCCTTGGCGTTGCTCTAGTTATCTTGGGCTTTGGTCTTACCTTGGCTCACCTCCCCTGTTCTGCTTGGTGTGACCGTGGGCGCGGCTCCGACTGCCCGTGCATAGGTAAAGGGGTATAAAATTGTGCCCCTTCTTTTGTACACCGACAGGAGCCCCCGGTCCCGGGACACACATAAGCGCAACACATTGTTGGGCCAGGGCCAAAACAATGCGCGGGCAGGCGGGGCGGTTTTTACCGCGGTAAAACTTTTCGCGCGCTGCGCTTCCCTCCTGAGCCTGCGGTGGTGGAACCGGCCGCGAGGGGAAGGGGGAGGGGGCGAGGCCGGGGCAGAGGTCGTAGTGCTCGGGGAAGAGGAGGACGGGGTGGCGCGCCGGCTTCTCCCCCGCCAATGATGCCTTTTCCGATGGAAGGCCATGTTGGAGACCAGCCCCGCGAGTTCTTCATCAGGCTGCGCCGGCCTCCGCGTCACAGTGATGAGGAGAACAGCGGGGAAGATGACGGGGACGAGTCCGACTAGGCGTCGGACGCCCCGCGCCTGGACGGGTGCGGTGTCACATCCCTAGCTTCTGGTAGTGCTCTAGGCTAGCTTCATGTGTGCATCATGTCTATATTCTGAAACTTGAATTGAGGAAATTTGAAAGCCTCAAAATTTTAATTAAAAGAAGGGCAAATAACCCTAGAAAATGCATCCAATGTTTCCAAAATGCTCTTCAGTGATGCTTAATATTTTTGGCAAGGGTTTTGGTCCAAACAAAAAATATGGAACATTTTTGAGGAATTATTTTGGCCATTTGGATTTAAATCAGTAAATATTTGAGTTGGATTTAATTCTTCTATAAGAGAATTGCAAGTCCAAGAATTCTGAAAACCTGTGAGTGGCTTTGAATATATTGCATCAAGCCACATAAATATTTTCAGAAGCTACTAAATGATTTGGGCTGTGAATCAAATAAAAACAGAATTGAAATATTAGAAATCAGTAACAGAATAAATTAGAAAGAGAGAAAGAAAATACCTGTACCTGGGCCACCTACCTGTAGCCGGCCCAGCTGCACCAGTCCAGCCAACCGTGGCAGAGCGGCTGTCTTCAACCTCTGCCAAGAGGGCAGAGGCGGTATAGCATCGCACGCAGAGGCCTCCACCTCCTGCTTCGCGGTGGCAGCCTCCCCGACATCCTCGCGAGGCCACGGAGACGCCCCGAGACCCCTCGCTGCTCTCCCTCACTCTCTACTCTCTCCCTGGACCTCTTCCCTCCCCTGGCTATCTCTTCCGCGCAGGCCGAGAACCGTCGTCGCCGTCATCGACTGCCACCGCGGCCACTGGCCCTCCCTAGTCAAGCTAGCATGACCAAGAGAAGCGCCTCGACGTCCTCTCTCCTTCCACCAAGCCAGGCGAGCCCGGGCCATGCTGCTTCGCCGCCATCGTCTTTGTCTTCAACGTCGGCAATCGGAGGGAGCCGCCATCGATTTGTCGCCTGCCTATCGTCCCCGAGCCCGTTAACCGTCCCTGCAGCTCTGTGGTGAGCCTCTGACCCGAATCCCCCTCCTCCCCGCGTCGATTGCGCGGATAGCCGCCGTTTTTCACTTGACCCGATAGCTTCCCGCCGTCGGCCATGGCACCGTCGTGGGCAAGGCCCATTTAAGCCACGCCCGAGCACGTTGTTGAGGTCCTCCAGCCCCCGTAGACCCAACCGTGCGCCTAGCTTGCTTCGCCGAGCACCACAACGCCATCCCGCCCGAAGCCGTAGCTCCGACCACTGCCCAACTCGCTTCCGCGGCCGCTATCGAGCGCCCGGTGCCCTGTTGCTGCCACCTCTAGATGCGCGGGAGCACGGGCTTCCACCTGGTGCCCTCCGCGCGCCCAGCCGCCGCCCCTAGCGCCACCCCGGCGAGCCGCCGCCGCACTGTGAGGTCGCCGCTGCTTAATCCGGCGTTGTTGACGTGGCAGGAATAGTTTAGGTGCTAACTACCCATGTAGTTTACCCCCTAGACACTGACAATGGGCCCCAGCGCCCACTAATTTTGTAATTAGACTAATCCACTGGGCCCACACGTCAGGTTGACTTTGCTGACGTGGTCATTGACCGGACCCACCTGTCATTGACTCTGGGCAGCACTTTGTCACTGGCCAGTGGTCCCCACTGGTCAGGTTTGACCTGGACGGAGCCTGTTGACCTGCTGAGGTTAGCATGATGCAATGCTGATGTTTTTTCTGGATTTATTCTTACTCAGGAAATTCCAGAAAATAGTGCTAACTTCTAAAAATCATATAAAATCAACCGTAACTCCAAATGAGATAAATTATATATGAAAAATGATCAGAAAAATCCAATCTATCCATCTGTACCATTTTCATGCATGTTAGAACAACTTATAGCTGCTATTTAGGACAAAACATATAAATGGCATTTGAATAATCACATATGGAGTTGAATTTGAATCTTTGGTTCAAACCAATTTCATTTAATCTGGTTGCTAGTTGCATTAGCTCAAACCACATCATATTACCATGTCACATTCATGCATCATATTGTTGCATTGCATTGATTGTGTTCTTCCATGTTTGCCGGTGTTTGTCCCCTCTCGATAGACGTGGTTCCGACGATGTGATCGATGACACCGATGAAGATCTATACTATATTCAGAAGTGCCAGGCAAGCAAAACCCCCTTGTTCATTCCGATACAATCCAACTCTCACGCTCCTGCTCTCTTTTACTGCATTAGGACAACAACGATTCATCTGTTACTTGATGCGGTAGTTGAACCCATTTATCATCTGCATGACCTATCATTGCCACAGTAAATAGATGAAACCCACTAGCATGAGTAGGAGTTGTTTGAGCCCTGATGTGCCTACTCATTCATGCTTGTTTGTCATGCCTGCTACTGCTTAGAGTTGAGTTAGGTCTGATTCATCGGGGATGAATTGGAGGTGTGTGAACATGCCCTACTGTGTGAGAGCTAAGTGTGTGAACACGATTTGGTAAAGGTAGCGGTGAGAGGCCATGTAGGAGTACATGGTGGGTTGTCTCATTGCAGCCATCCTCAGGAACTGAGTTCTGTGTTTTTGATCCATGAACAGTTACTACCACACATTGGGTTCCGGTAACTCGACCCCTCTTGACTTATTAATCAACTCGATCTCTGTCCAGGAGTTGCAACTAGTTTCTGGTGTTTTTAGTTTGTGTTAGTAGTCTACCAAGTGGCACCCGGTACAGGTGGGCTTGGGACAGACTAGGCACCGTGGCGGGTATGCCAAGCGTCGCCTGCTTTGGTGGGCTTGGAACCTGTACACATCGTTTGGGGCCGTGAGCGACATCCGGCCGGGTCTCCTTGCGGATGGAACCGAATAGGCGATAAACCTGGACGAGAGACTTGTGTGGTTAGTCAGGTCGTGGCCGACTCCCTCGCCAGGCTTCCGCTTGAAGGTTGCCGAGATACACGACGTGTACATGGTGGTAAGTGGCGAGAGCGTGTGTGAAGAAGCACCCCTGCAGGGTTAACATCATCTATTCGAAAAGCCGTGTCCGCGGAAAAGGACTTCTGGGTTGCCTATACAGTTCATAGACAAGTGAAAGTGGATACTCTAAAATGCGGAAGATAAGCGTGAGTGCTATGGATGGCGTTCTTGTAGGGAGACGGGAGCGGATCCATAGTGGTGTATTGATATGGTGAGTATGTGGACTCGTGTGCGCCACCTCAAAAGAGTTACTTGCAGTCGTAGTGTAGGATAGCCACTGAGTCAAAGCTGGCTTGCTGCAGTCAAACTCCACCACCCCTTTATTGATATCGATGCATATGTAGATAGTTCTGATGTAAGTCTTGCTGGGTACATTTTTACTCATGTTTGCTTAATTTATGTTTTTGCAGAGAGACTTCCGTCTCGCTAGTAGTTCCGCGTGGACTTCAATGTTTTGCTTGTTACCTTAGCTACGATCTTGTGCCCTCGGCAAGATCTGGTAGATAGTCAGGCTTCTCAGCCTTTTTCATTTGTAGATGTCTGTACTCAGACATGTTAAGCTTCCGCATGTGCTTGTTGCTTGTATGCTCTGAATGTTGGGTCATGAGACCCATGTTTGTAATATCTCGCTCCTCGGAGCCTAATGAATAAATACTTGAGTCATAGAGTTATGTTGTGATGCCATGTTGTATTTACACATATCGAGCATATTGTGTGTATGTTTGAAATGCTTGGTATGTGTGGGATCCGACAATCTAGTTGTTTATCCTTGGCAGCCTCTCTTATGGGGAAATGTAGTCTAGTGCTTCCTTGAGCCATAGTAGTCCGCTACAGCCCAGTTCACCGGAGTCCTGCTAGCCCAAAGACTATCGCCGGGACACTTGACTGGCCGGGTATGTGTTTCACTGCTCGTGTTCCCTTCGGGAAATGTCACGCGGTGACATCCGGAGTCCTGCCTAGCTCGCTACAGGCCGGGTTCCAGTCTGTTAGCCTGCTACAGCCCGGATTCACACGTCAGCTCAACCGACATGCTCGAAGTTGATTCATGTATGCCTGTCCCCATGGGTTAGTGCCGCTTCGGGTTCATGACTAGCCATGTCGGCCCGGGTTCTCTGTCATATGGATGCTAGCGACACTATCATATACCTGAGCCAAAAGGCGCAAACGGTCCCGGTCCATGGTAAGGCGACACCCGTGGGAAAACCGTGCCTAAGGCCGCAAAGTGATATGAGGTGTTACCGGCTAGATCAATGTGACTTGGAATCGGGGTCTGACGACTTTGGTATCGAGCTTTGACTGCTTGTAGGATTACCAAGCCAAACTGGTGAAGTTGAGTCTAGAAATGCTTTAGTTATGTAAGGGAATTGATTGTGGGAGGAACGTAAGGCTCTCTTTTACTCCTTATACCTCATGGCCTTCCGATCCGAGTCATCCTCTTCTCTTCTCTGAGGATTAAGAACTAGGCTTCTCATCTATCTATCAGGATCACGTGTTACTAATCCATAGACTTTTAAGATTGTTGGTTTTACGCCCCAGTTCAGTTTCTACTACTTCTGTGTGTTCATAGTTGGTCTCGGAACCTTGATTTTGTGCTTCTGAGTGGTTATGCCACCATTTTTGCAGGATGTCTCAAATCATTTTGAGCATTTACAGCCGTTATGCTGTCCGAGTCATCCAAGGTTTCTAAAACAATCTGAAGCATTTGCAAAACCCCTTCCTCCCATTTTGATGTCCCTTTGGGCCAGATTAACCACACTAATCAGTGAGTTGAGGTACTTTGTTGCCTCGACATATATGTTGGAGCTATTATTATGACCCTAGGCGTCTTATGAAACCATCTAGTAATCTAGCCATATTTTATGTTCCCAGTGTGATGATTCTGGCCATCATTTCCTAAAGCATACCGTGATGCTACTTAGTAGTAGGTATTATACTCCTGGGTTCTTGACCCAAGATTCAGTCTACTTACCTCGTGTTGATAGTGTTGCTCGTTCCTTCAGGATATTAGTAACCTTTGCATTAGTCCTTGATGTTTGTGGTATTTCCTTCTTCCAAATACCATGAACCATTAAGGCAGAAGTTTTTTGAACCAAAAGATCACAATCAGAGTACTCTTGAGGAGTTCTCCATTCATAATTGTGATTCTGCTAATTCTACCTTTCTGCATGAGTTATCTGGAAGAAACCTGTTGAACTTGTTTCGACATATTAATCTATGCATCCACAACTCAGAAAGATATATGTTCCTTTGAGTTGTCTCCATTCTAGCTGTATTCCGATCCCCGTCCATCAGTTGGTAGTCAGGAGTAGTTGTGCATTCATGTTATCAATGCCTATTACTCATGTGGTCCGTCAAGCCATTCTATTCCGGAATGACTAGAAGAAACAAACTCCAGTACCTCATCCATATCCAAGATTGGGTCAAAGCAGTTGTGTTCCGCAGATCAAAATGCTAATCTAGCTCTTGTTCTGTTCTACCCTGGAGTATTACCATATTTATATCAAGAATATCATGGGAATTGCACACCATTCTATGAACTCTTGATACAGTGATATTTCTCGCCCTCATTATTCATTTCTCGGCTCCCGTGTTGTTGCAACCGGAATGCCGACAAGTGAACCGTGATGTATGAAATCAATACTTCTAGCAACCCCGTTGCTTGGTAGTTAAAGGACAATAATTTCATACTTAGTGTGTTGGTTCTTGAATCATCATTCTAAGATAGATTGTGCTACCTAGTTCTTATTTCTGGTGCATTATTCGATCAATGAGTTAGGATTTTGTCAAACCCTTGCTCTGTTGATCATATCGTCTTGCCCTGAAAAGCAAGATTGTTCTCGAGCTTAGTAACATATCGGTGGTTCGTGATTTTCCGAATATCTTCTCGGAGGTATCACCAGGTTGTCACCTGACCGCTATGTTGAGTTCGTGATCAAGTTGGTTCCTTGTAACCACCCCCTTCTCCAAGAATCTGTGTTGGATACCCCTGAGCTAGTTGGTTAAGCTAACAACAACTTGGAGAGTTGGAAGATGAAAGCTTGTCCGACTTAGTTCATTCTAAGGGATATCTTGTGTGTGTGTGTTGAAAAAAGATGATATCTTCATCGATTGGTCCCTGTGATCAGTTGTTGGATCTATTGCCTTGTCAAAACTTTGACTTGAGTATGGGCTATCGTCAAGTCAAATCAGAACCAACGATGTTCATAATGTTGTCTTACTCGTGGTTGATCCCTCGAGCATACACCATTACATCCTTTGGTCTGACCAATGCTATCACCGTGTTCACATGATGGTGGAAGTCCAGTGATATGGAAATTCCGATGAATTGTTGTTGAGCCCATCAACAACATTTTGTCTCCCCCATGATTCGTGTTAAACATTAGGCTAGTGTTGGAAACTTTGTAAACAATGCCTTCATGTTCCGTTCATGAAGCATATGTTTGGATGAAAGTAGCGACTTCCTCTAAGATCACGTGCAATCGATGCAAGTTGCCGCCATGAATTCGAGGGAGCTTGTTTTTGCTTCCTTTGGAATCATCCCAAGTCAGTCATGCATTCGTGTGAAGTACTCTATGGTTTGGTAGATTAATTACCTCCACTCCATATGTGTTCCGAGCACACCAAGCCACTGATTTATTTGTTCAAGGAGAAGAAGCTCCTTCTTAAGAGCTAACCCGGGCTTATAAAAGGACTTCGATATCCTCGTTGATGGTTCCCACCTAAACTCGGTAGTGTTTTATTATAAGACTACTATGTGGTCATGCTTGTTTTGGACAGTATGTTCACATGTGTGTAGCAGAACCAGCTCATGTTTTGGACTTGCTATCGTAGTTCATTTCCCGAGAATCTCGCAACGTCATCTCGTTGATTTGTGTTGCAAACTTTCATTTTTCCTTCTAGACTTGATGAGTCTGGAATATCCTGCTACCAGCTAGATCTGAATCTCAGTCAGATATGATGGTTGGAACATTACCAAGATCTATGATGTAGGTCCCGACGAGGTTGATGTTCTGGCCGACACACCTAGCCGGAAGATCTATTATTTTAGTATCTTGAACAAGCAATTCAACCCTTCTCCATGAGGATTTGGTATGACTTATTCCACAAGTTGTTCCTTATGGATTTTTGTGCTCCCGAAGTTCGATCTTTGCTTGATGGCCATGTCGATGCTTTTAAGCATGATCGTGGTAGCTAGAACATCGGGGAGAACATCGAGCGGAGTGCTAAATGTCTCTCGGTCGATCATCCAGATTTCGTTTTCTTGGCCTCGCTAAGGGGAAGTCTGAGAAGGTGTTATCTTCCTTTGTATCCGCATCATCCATCACTATTCATCATGGTAGTAAGATGTGTTGCCAGGATCCTCGACACGGATGTTGGTAAAACCTCGATGACTATGGAAATGCTCAAGTTCTTGAGAGCACACTCAGTCACTAGGTTATATCCTCGGTATCAATTGGAATGTGCCTCCCCTTTGCCGAGTTGTTCTATAACCATAGTTTCCTTTCCGAACTGAGTATGCCATTTCACCGAACCCCTTTCAAACGATCGTTGTGAATTGCCTTAGCCTGGTATGGAGAGTTTCAATGATCCTTTCTGATAGAGTTTCTTTCTAACGTCATCGAGTTGGATGAAGATCTAGAAAGCAAAGACATCAAGATCAATATGAAGCAATGAATCAACATCTTGAGAAGGACAGTTGGATCGTGAAGATCGTGTTAGCTTGTGACCCCTCTGACTTCTTACCTCACGACTTGAATCTCGGGACGAGATTCTTGCTTAGTAGGGGTGAGCTGTCACATCCCTAGCTTCTTCTAATGCTCTAGGATAGTTTCATGTGTGCATCATGTCTATATTCTAAAACTTGAATTGAGGAAATTTGAAAGCCTCAAAATTTTAATTAAAAGAAGGGCAAATAACCCTGGAAAATGCATCCAATGTTTCCAAAATGCTCTTCAGTGATGCTTAATATTTTTGGCAAGGGTTTTGGTCCAAACAAAAAATATGGAACGATTTTGAGGAATTATTTTGGCCATTTGGATTTAAATCAGTAAATATTTGAGTTGGATTTAATTCTTCTATAAGAGAATTGCAAGTCCAAGAATTCTGAAAACCTGTGAGTGGCTTTGAATATATTGCATCAAGCCACATAAATATTTTCAGAAGCTACTAAATGATTTGGGCTGTGAATCAAATCAAAACAGAATTGAAATATTAGAAAACAGTAACAGAATAAATTAGAAAGAGAGAAAGAAAAGACCTGTACCTGGGCCACTTACCTGTAGCCGGCCCAGCTGCACCAGTCCAGCCCACCGTGGCAGAGCGGCTGTCTTCAACCTCTGCCAGTAGGCAGAGGCGAAGTAGCACGCGCGCACGCAGAGGCCTCCACCTCCTGCTTCGCGGTGGCAGCCTCCCCGACATCCTCGCGAGGCCACGGAGACGCCCCGAGACCCCTCGCTGCTCTCCCTCACTCTCTACTCTCTCCCTGGACCTCTTCCCTCCCCTGGCTCTCTCTCCAGCGCGAGTCGAGAACCGTCGTCGCCCGTCATCCATCGCCACCCATGACCTTGGCCCTCCCTAGTCAAGCTAGCGTGACCAAGAGAAGCACCTCGACGTCCTCTCTCCTTCCACCAAGTCACGCGAGCCCGGGTCACGCTGCTTCGCCGCCACCGTCTTCGTCTTCAACGTCGGCAATCGGAGGGAGCCGCCATCGATTTGTCGCCTGCCGATCGTCCCCGAGCCCGCTAACCGTCACTGCAACTCTGCGGTGAGCCTCTGACCCGAATCCCCCTCCTCCCCGCGTCGATTGCGCGGATAGCCGCCGTTTTTCACTTGACCCGAGAGCTTCCCGCCATCTGCCATGGCGCCGTCGTGGGCAGGGCCCGTTTAAGCCACGCCCGAGCACGTTGTTGAGGTCATGCAGCCCCCGTAGACCCAACCGTGCGCCTAGCTTACTTCGCCGAGCACCACAACGCCATCCCGCCCGAAGCCGTAGCTCCGGCCGCCGCCCAACTCGCCTCCGCGGCCGCTACCGAGCGCTCGGCGCCCTGTTGCTGCCACCGCTAGATGCGCGGGAGCACGGGCTTCCTCCTGGTGCCCTCCGGCGCCCACTGCCGCCCTAGCGCCACCGGTGAGCCGCCGCCGCCTTTGTGGTCGCGGTGCTTAATCCGGCAACGTTGACGTGGCAGGAATAGTTTAGGTGCTAACTACCCATTTAGTTAACCCCCTAGACACTGACAATGGGCCCCAGCACCCACTAATTTTGTAATTAGACTAATCCACTGGGCCCACACGTTAGGTTGACTTTGCTGACGTGGTCATTGACCGGACCCACCTGTCATTGACCACAGGCAGCACTTGTGTCCTTGACGATGGTCCCCACTGGTCGAGTTTGACTGGACGGCGCTTTGTTGACCTGCTGAGGTCAACATGATGCAATGCTGACGCAGTAATAGGTTTTTTCTGGATTTATTCTTACTCAGGAAATTCCAGAAAATAGTGCTAACTTCTAAAAATCATATAAAATCAACCGTAACTCCAAATGAGATAAATTATATATGAAAAATGATCACAAAAATCCAATCTATCCATCTGAACCATTTTCATGCATGTTAGAGCAACTTATAGATGCTTTTTAGGACAAATCATATAAATGGCATTTGAATAATCACATATGGAGTTGAATTTGAATCTTTGGTTCAAACCAATTTCATTTAATCTGGTTGCTAGTTGCATTAGCTCAAACCACATCATATTACCATGTCACATTCATGCATCATATTGTTGCATTGCATTGATTGTGTTCTTCCTTGTTTGCCGGTGTTTGTCCCTCTCGATAGGCGTGGTTTCGACGATGTGATCGATGACACCGATGAAGATCTATACTATCTTCAAGTGCTGTGCAAGCAAAACCCCTTGTTCATTCCGATAAAATCCCGCTCTCTCGCTCCTGCTCTCTTTTACTGCATTAGGACAACAATGATTCATCTGTTACTTGCTGCGGTAGTTGAACCCCTTTATCCTCTACATGACCTGTGATTGCCACAGTAAATAGATGAAACCCACTAGGATGAGTAGGAGTTGTTTGAGCCCTGATGTGCCTACTCATTCATGCTTGTTTGTCATGCACACTCTTGCTTAGAGTTGAGTCAGGTCTGATTCATCGGTGATGAATTGGAGGTGTGTGAACATGTCCTACTGTGTGAGAGCTAAGTGTGTGAACACGATTTGGTAAAGGTAGCGGTGAGAGGCCATGTAGGAGTACATGGTGGGTTGTCTCATTGCACGGCTCCTCGTGAACCGAGTTCTGTGTTTGTGATCCATGAACATTTACTACCACACATTGGGTTCCGGTAAATTGACCCCTCTCGACTTATTAATCAACTCGATCTCTGTCCAGGAGTTGCAACTAGTTTCTGGTGTTTGTAGGTTGTGTTAGTAGTGTACCAAGTGGCACCCGGTACAGGTGGGCTTGGGATGAGACTAGGCTGCTTGTGGCGGGTATGCCAAGCGTCGCCCGTTTGGCGGGTTTGGAACCCTGTACACATCGTTTGGGGCCATGAGCGACACCCCGGCCGGATCTCCTTGCGGATGGAACCCGAATAGGCGATAAACCTGGACGAGAGACTTGTGTGGTTAGTCAGGTCGTGGCCGACTCCCTCGCCAGGCTTCCGCTTGAAGGTTGCGGAGATACACGACGTGTACATGGTGGTAAGTGGCGAGAGCGTGTGTGAAGAAGTACACCCCTGCAGGGTTGACATCATCTATTCGAATAGCCGTGTCGCGGAAAAGGACTTCTAGGTTGCCTGTGCAGTTCATAGACAAGTGAAAGTGGATACTCTAAAATGCGCAAGATAAGCGTGAGTGCTATGGATGGCGTTCTCGTAGGGAGACGGGAGAGGATCCATAGTGGTGTATTGATATGGTGAATATGTGGACTCGTGTGCGCCACCTCAAAAGAGTTACTTGCAGTCGTAGTGTAGGATAGCCACTGAGTCAAAGCTGGCTTGCTGCAGTCAAACTCCACCCCTTTATTGATACCGATGCATATGTAGATAGTTCTAATGTAAGTCTTGCTGGGTACATTTGTACTCACGTTTGCTTAATTTATGTTTTTGCAGAGAGACTTCCGTCTCGCTAGTAGTTCCGCGTGGACTTGATGTTTAGCTTGTTACCTCATTTCGATCTTGTGCCCTCGGCAAGATCGATAGATAGTCGAGGCTTCTCGGCCTTTTTCATTTGTAGATGTCTGTACGAGACATGTTAAGCTTCCGCATGTGCTTGTTGCTTGTATGCTCGAATGTTGGGTCATGAGACCCATGTTTGTAATATCTCGCTCCTGAGCCAAATTAATAAATACTTGAGTCGAGAGTTATGTTGTGATGCCATGTTGTATTTACACATATCGAGCATATTGTGTGTATGTTTGAAATGCTTGGTATGTGTGGGATCGACAATCTAGTTGTTTATCCTTGGCAGCCTCTCTTATGGGGAAATGTAGTCTAGTGCTTCCTTGAGCCATAGTAGTCCGCTTCTGACCAGTTCACCGGAGTCCTGCTAGCCCAACACTACTACTCAGGACACTTGACTGGCCGGCATGTGTTTCACTTCGTTCCTGTGTCTGTCCCATCAGGGAAATGTCACGCGGTGATATCTAGAGTCCTACCTAGCAAGCTCTGACAGCCGGGTTCCCGTGAGTCCTCATAGCCCAGTGCTATAGCCTGATTCACACGCTGCCGACCGGCTACGTCAAAGTTGATTCATGTATGCTTGTCCCCATGGGTTAGTGCCGCTCAGTTCACGACTAGCTATGTCAGCCTGTGTTCTCTGTCATATGGATGCTAGCGACACTATCATATACGTGAGCCAAAAGGCTAAACGGTCCCGGCCATGGTAAGGCGACACCCGTGGAAATACCGTGCGTGAGGCCGCAAAGTGATATGAGGTGTTACCGGCTAGATCAATGTGACTTGGAATCGGTCCCGGCGATTACGCGGCAGCAACAATATCCGCACTGGCGCTCCTCCCAGGAGTTTTGCCGGGGGTGGGGCCAGCTCGTTGAACTTCTCGGGGTCGTCTCCTTGGGCGGCTGGCGTTGGGAGGTTGCAGAAGAGGAAGAGGGCGGACAACAAGGCCGTCAACTCGGAGTACGCAGGCACCGACGCCTTCATCGTGTATTGCCAATCCTGCCGCCTCGTCTTCCAGCTCCTTTCCCGGCACCGTCATCACCGGACCACCCGTGGGCGGCCACCGAGGTGTTCTCTTGGTGCTTTCTGCTGCTCGTAGCTCGTCTAGGCGCCCCTTTTGCCCTTTCGCCTCCTTGACCTGCCTCCTGAGGAGAGGGACAAGAAAGGGATCACGAGCATCTTATCTCTTTTTTAATCTGTAAGCCTTCGGGCCTTGTTAAATTTAAAGCTTGTAATCCCCCTTGTTCATGTTTTTCATTCCGTACGGACTGTTCCTGTGTGGGATGCTTTTAATGAAAAAGGGATTTTTGCCGGGTTTTTCGTTCGTGGGTAGAACCCGCGACAAGGAGCGAATCCTTGTTACAATTTAAGATAAAAGTTTTCACCCGGCAACAAGCCTTGCCGTCCCCCCACTTCGCTCGACCATTCTCGCGCCCTTGGTGGAGGCAGGGACGAAGCGGGCTTAGGCTCCTCATTCTACTTCCTTGCCACCGCGACTACAACCAAATCCGGGCCCAGGAGATAATCCTTGGGTATAGAAAGGGGGAGCACGGTGGCCTAGAAATAAAACAAGGTTTCACATATCCCGCCCATTCAAATGCATGATAGAGGATGAAAGACTTATCTGGACTGCAGCCCGGCAACATTGTCTTGTCAGCGGTTGGATCCTTGTGCTTGCAGCCCCGGTAACTCTGGTTTGTCGGGTGGGACGCCGGTCCGCTTCCTTTCTTTCAAGTAGCTCAATGAAGTGCTCATGTGCCTCCTGCGAACCAAAGGAGGATGTAAAAGAAATCCGATAGACGCCAAGACTCGACCTCTAGGCTAGGGGTTAGTCGCTGCTAAGCACTATCAACCCTAACCAAGGAAGAGACTCCACCTAGCATGCATGCTATAACTTAGGGCACCAGTGCTTCATTTATTTATGCTCAGGGTCTGCGCCTGGCTTTGTATGAAGGGTTACATGCCTTGCCGGCAAAGCTTGTACAAAAGGTGGCTTGCCGGGAGGCCCGGTAAGCCGCGCCTTACGAGTAAAACTTGCGAAGATGCTCGATGTTCCAAGAGTTGCTCACTTGGACAGCATCTTCGGTCTCCATGCAGACTGCACCGGGCCTGGTGACTCGCATTACCATATAAGGGCCTTCCCACTTCGGTGTCAACTTGTTGGAATTCTTGCCCGACTGAACGCGTTGAAGAACAAGGTCGCCATCCTCAAAGCTTCGGGCATGAACCTTGCGGCTATGGTAGCGGCGCAAGGCTTGTTGGTAGCCTGCTGGTCTCACAGCCGCCCGAAGACGATCTTCCTCAAGGAGTGCCGCGTCATCTTGGCGCAACTGCTCTTGCTCAACCTCATAAGCGAGCACTCGAGGTGACCCGTATATGAGTTCCGTGGGGAGAACTGCTTCTGCCCCATATACCAGGGCAAAAGGTGTTTGGCTGGTGGCTCGATTTGGCGTCGTCCTGATCGACCAAAGAACCGTTGGCAATTCATCAATGCAGCGCCTTCCTCTCTTGCACAGCTTGTCAAAAGTCTTTGTTCTTAGGCCTCTCAACACTTCAGCATTTGCCCTCTCCGCTTGCCCGTTGCTCCGTGGGTGTGCCACGGATGTCGACGTAATGGGCCACGGGTAGGCTAACCCGAAGCCCAGAATCTTTCAAGACATCGGGGCTGACTGCGCCCCTCAAGACTCCAAGATGAAGAGCCGCCTTCTGGAGGCCGGCTGGAAGAACAACCAACTGTCCATGAACGGCCCAGTCCTGGAGGTGAGATAAAGACAAGCCGACTCCTACCTGGCGGCTTCTAGAGAAGCCGGCCTCGAGGAGTCAGCCCACGATGCCAGCAAAGCACGTGCCCTCATCAAGGGGGACAGGACGGGGAATGGCTACTGTGTAGCCCATCCCCTCCCGTTTCCAGGGGCTGGCGTGGCCACAGTGCACTGTACGACGGGGATCTCCGCCCGGTGCAGTACTGTTGCCATGCCATCCCTAACATCATCACCAGCGGGCGGCGTCCTGCTCCCACGACAGCCTGTCAAAGTGGCGCAAGGACGATGGGCCCCACCAGTCAGCGAGAGCCTGGAAGACGACAAGAGCTCTACCAGTCGGACCCAAGGGAGGTCGGCCCCTAGGAGTCGGCACACCCATTCCTCGGGACCTATGCGCCATTAACCAGATGAGACACGGAGTGCCTACAGTAATCGCCCGCTAGGCGGCGGAGCTGTAGCCACGACCCCCTAACCAAGCATGCGTCATTAGAGACACGGCTACGATGATCAAGAAGCGGCAAGACCATAGCGGCGGGGTGGCCTGTCGGCTCCGTGCCCGGACCATCGGCGGGCCCCGGCCTTAAGTGGAGAAGTCGGAGGCGGAGACAACGACAGCCGGGTCCTACACTCTAATATTACCAATGTACCCACAGGGTAGGCCTATATAAACCCCCCAGGGCACCCATGCAAAGGGTTCCCAACCTGTTAGAACTAGGCCAGATCATAGAGAAAGGAGAGAGCTAGCCTTTCCTTCTCCCACCTCTAGCATACAACTCAAGGAGCACCCTTGTATTCACTTGTGCCTTAGTGATCATGCGGAGACCCATGAGCGAGGACTAGGGGTGTTATCTCCTATGAGAGCCCGAACACAGGTAAAGTACGCCCGGCGTTCGTGTTCACGCCTCATCCCGCTTCCGTGCCTAACAACGTTCTACTCGCTCCCACCATGATAAGCCATCCATTGGCATATGTCGCACCAACCCCGACATTTGGCGCCCACCATGGGCGAGGTGCACCGTCGTCCAGGAGACCTGCTCTCGGACGGGAACCCTTTTCCTCCTCGGCGAAGCGCAGGCCCAGCAAAGACGCCAGACGGAGTTCAGGCTGAAGCAGCGCTGCATGGTGCGGAAGTCGCCTGCGCGGCAAGTTGCCTCACTGATCTTATTGGCGAGGTCCACCTCTCCGGCGAGCCCGCGTCCGACGCGGGCACATACAACCCCGAAAGCCTCCTCGCGGGCCTGCTCGATCAACTCCACGTCACCAGCGAGCCAGCTGTGGACCTGGAGTCTGTAGGCTCCACCGACCCGATGTTGGTCGACTCCGACACCGTCGCTCGACGCGTTCCCCACCAACGTGGTGGTCTACGACGAGCCGCTCGCTCACGCGGAGAGCGGCAGAAGCACCGTTACGGAGGTGCTTGTCATCGGTCAGGGCGAGCACTCCGGCGGAGGCTCTCGCGACCCGCTCGACGCGGCATTGCAAGACCTGGCGACGCCCATCCCAGAGGACACCGATGCCGAGACGCTGGAAGCACGCCGCATCCAGCTCGTCGAGGGCGCCAAGGGGCTGGCCAGCATGAGACACCTGTCAGAAGCCTACCAGCACGAGATGGACCACGCTGTGGGCGGCACGCCGGCTCCAACTGGGCCCAGCCGCCTTGGCACGGTCCAGCAATGCGGCGTGTCCTTCGCCAACCTGTTCGGGGCAGATCGCCCCGTCTACGCCACGCCTGCGGAAAATATCCGGGCTGCCCAGGCGGCAGTAGAAGAGCTGGACAAGTTCGAGGGCGAAGAACGTCGCCAGATGGCGGAGCGCGTCCAGAGGCTCCTCGATGCGGCTGCCAAGCAGCACGAGAGCGGCTGCCGCACTGAGGCGCCACACCGGCAAAACGATGATCTGCCTACCTGCCGAGATCAATGCGCGACATCTCAGACGCCGACTGGTGGCGTCCGCGGAAGAAGAGACAAGGAGCGGCTGCGGCCCGCGATCGGAATCAGCGTCACCATAGAGCGCGACCAAGACGGCCGCCAAGAACGGTGGAGCAACGACGGGATGACCGCTCGCCTCCTCCCCTCGTAGGGAAAGGCGCGTCTCCCCGCTGCCTGTTGATCACCTGACACTCGGTGACTGCCTTGGCCGCCGAGAGGGAGTCGGAGAGAACGATGCCCGCCACCGGATCGACCTTCTCCATCGGTCCCTGGCGCTAGAAGAAGAAGATGATTTGGGTACGCCGTGTTTCGGCCCCCGCATTCGAGAGGAGCCCTTCCCCAAGGGTTTCACGCTCCCAGGAGACACGCCCAAGTACACCGGCTCCGTGAAGCCGGAGGACTGGCTGGTTGACTACTCCACAGTCGTCAGCATAGCAAACGGCAACAAGCGCATTGCCGAGAAATACGTTCCACTCATGCTCTAGGGCACAGCCCGGACATGGATGAACAGTCTGAAGCCCCGCAGCATCAACAGCTGGGTCGACATCACCGACGCCTTCGTCCGCAACTTCACCAGCACGTACAAGCGGCCCCCAAACTTCGCCAGCTTTCCTTGTGCTTGCAAGGCCCCAACGAGTCGACTCGGGACTACCTCACGTGTTGGGCCGAGCTCCGCAACTCTTGCGAGGGCATGCACGAGGTGCAGGCCATCGAGTACTTCACCGCCGGGTGCTGTGAGGGAGTCCTGGATTAGGGGGTATCCGGACAGTCGGGTTATATCCTTTGGCCGGACTGTTGGACTATGAAGATACAAGATTGAAGACTTCGTCCCGTGTCCGGATGGGACTCTCCTTGGCGTGGAAGGCAAGCTTGGCGATACGGATATGTAGATCTCCTCCCTTGTAACCGACTCTGTGTAACCCTAGCCCCCTCCAGTGTCTATATAAACCGGAGGGTTTAGCCCGTAGGACAACACCAATCATACCATAGGCTAGCTTCTAGGGTTTAGCCTCTACGATCTCGTGGTAGATCAACTCTTGTACTACTCATATCATCCAGATCAATCAAGCAGGAAATAGGGTATTACCTCCATCGAGAGGGCCCGAACCTGGGTAAACATCGTGTCCCCCACCTCCTGTTACCATCCGCCTTAGATGCACAGTTCGGGACCCCCTACCCGAGATCCGCCGGTTTTGACACCGACATTGGTGCTTTCATTGAGAGTTCCACTGTGCCTTCGCCGTAAGGCTTGATGGCTCCTTCGATCATCGATAACGATGCGGTCCAGGGTGAGGTTTTCCTCCCCGGACAGATCTTCGTATTCGGCGGCTTCGCACTACGGGCCTACTCGCTTGGCCATCTGGAGCAGATCGAGAGCTACGCCCCTGGCCACCAGGTCAGCTTTGGAAACTCGAATTACACTGCCGATATCCGCGGAGACTTGATATTCGACGGATTCGAGCCCATGCCAGGTGTGCTGCACGATCACGACGAGCATGATATAGCTCTACCGTCGGACAGTGCTCGGGAGATCACACTAGCAACTACTCCGGCCTTTAATCCAGAGCAGGTTGCGCCACCCGAGGACGGGCGGATAGACCCTGCATTGGAGGCCGCACTCTCAGTGGCGATAGAGCCGAATACTGACCTTACCCCTCACGAGAGCCGTGACGCCGAACTACTGGATTCGTCCCCGGCCACGGACTCCGAGCCTCCTGCGCCCGTGCCTATCGAATCTGATTGGGTGCCGATCATGGAGTTTACCTCCGTGGATATCTTTCAGCACTCGCCCTTCGTGATGTGCTAAATTCGTTAAGGTCTCTCTCCCTGTCAGGAGAACCTTGGCCGAACTATGTCCGGCTAGAATGGGATGCGGACGATGAAGAAATTCGCTGCCCACCCACCACCCATTTAGTAGCCACTGTCGATGATTTAACCGACATGCTTGACTTCGACTCCGAAGACATCGATGGTATGGACAACGATACAGAGATTTAACGAGGAACCATCGCTTGCTGTGGCAATCGGACCGCCACCTTATCATATGATATATACATGGTGGATACACCCAAAGAAGGCAATGACAACAAGACAACGGAGGATGACCCCACCAAGAAGCAACCCAAGCGTCGACGTCAGCGGTGCCGTTCTAAGTCTCGCCACAGCAAAAGCGGTGATACCGGCACAGGAGACAATAGTACTCCGGACAGTGCCGAAGACGACGACAATCCCCTCTAGCAAGATTTAGAGCCGGAGGATGAACAAGCTAGCCCCCCTGAGCGAGCAGCAGACGGAGAAACAGAGGATGACAATTACATGCCCCTCTCCGAAGACGAGGTGAGCCTTGGCGATGAAGAATTTATCATGCCTGAGGATCCCATCGAGCAGGAGCGCTTCAAGCGCCGGCTTATAGCCACAGCAAATGGCCTGAAGAAAAAGCAGCAACAGCTTCGAGCTGATCAGGACTTGCTAGCAGACAGATGGACTGAAGTCCTTGCGGCCGAGGAATACGAACTCGAACGCCCCTCCAAAAATTACCCAAAACGCAGATTGCTACACGTGGAAGAAGCATGGAAACCTACCTCACCAGCGTACAATACGGCTGACCGGCCACCGCGCGGCCGAGATAGAGAGGCGTTCCATCCTGACGTTCAGCCTGCACCACGCCGCCATTCAAACAAAAATACCAAGGAACAGGGCAACACGCGGGACCTGCGAGATGTATTGAAGAGCAAAGCAAAACATGCAAGATCGATCTACGGATCACGGGGGCGCGCTCCAACACGTGACGATGATCGTCATGCCGGATATAATAAAAGTAAATCCGGCCAGACCAAATACAGCAGGCAAGACTCATATGAACTACGTCGCGATGCGGCCCGGCAAAGAGGCGCTGCACACCCCCTATGCTTCACTGATGAAGTTATGGATCACGAATTCCCGGAGGGTTTTAAACCCGTAAATATCGAATCATACGATGGTACAACAGATCTTGCAGTATGGATTGAGGATTTCCTCCTCCATATCCACATGGCTCGCGGTGATGATCTACACGCCATCAAGTACCTCCCACTAAAACTCAAAGGACCAGCTTGGCATTGGCTGAACAGCTTGCCAGCAGAATCCGTCGGCAGCTGGGAGGATTTGGAAGACGCATTTCTTGACAACTTCCAAGGCACTTATGTGCGACCACCGGATGCTGATGACTTAAGTCATATAATTCAGCAGCCAGGGGAATCGGCCAGGACATTCTGGACACGGTTCCTAACCAAGAAAAACCAAATTGTCGACTGTCCGGATGCAGAGGCCTTAGCGGCATTCAAGCATAACATCCGCGATGAATGGCTCGCCTGGCACCTCGGCCAAGAGAAGCCAAAATCCATGGCAGCCCTCACGACACTCATGACCCGCTTTTGCGCGGGCGAAGATAGCTGGTTGGCTTGTAGTACCAATACGGCAAGCAAACCTGGCATATCAGAAGCCAGGGACGGCAGTGACAAACCACGACGCAACAAACACAAGCGCCGTAGATATGGTGAAAACACCGAAAAAATGGGAGTTAATGCCGGGTTCAGGGGCTCAAAGTCCGGTCAGCGGAAAGGGCCACCCAAAAATAAAAATCTGGGTACATCCAGTCTGGACCGTATACTCGATCGCCAATGCCAAATTCATGGCACCCCAGAAACGCCAGCCACCCATACCAACAGAGAATGCTGGGTCTTCAAACAGGCCGGCAGGGCAGGTGCCAAAAACGGAGAGGGGGGATCGCAAAGTGATGATGGCGACGAGGAGCCCAGATCACCGAACACAAGAGGGCAAAAGAAATTCCCCCCGCATATTCAATCAGTGAATGTGGTAAATAGCACCCAAATTGCAAACTCGGACCGGACATGTATCCTTAGGGATGGCGTCTCAACGGAACTAGTTGTCCCACAATATAAACTGGGGCCAGTCACCTTCAACCGCATGGACCGTCCGGTTAATGCCAATCAGGGCAATCCAGCCGCACTAGTCCTCGACCCGATAATAGAGGGGTTCCACCTCACTCGAGTCCTTATGGACGGAGGCAGCAGTCTAAATCTGCTTTACCACGACACAGCGCACAGGATGGGTATCGATCATTCGGTGATCAAACCCACTAAAGCCACTTTCAGGGGCATCATACCAGGTGTGGAAGCCAATTGTACAGGCTCCATTGCCCTTGAGGTAGTCTTCGGATCACCAAAAAATTACCGCACCAAAGAGTTAATCTTTGAAATCGTCCCTTTCCGCAAAGATTATCAGGCACTGCTCGGACGAACCGCATTCACTCGATTCAACACGGTGCCACATTATGCCTACCGTAAGTTCAAGATGCCCGGTCTAGGCGGCATCATCACGGTTAATGGCAAGGCCGAACCTTCGCTCGGCGCCAACAAGCATAAAACTGCTTTAGCAGCAGAAGCAACAAGCGGCACCTGGCAGCCGAACCTCGAGTCGCCGTCCAGGCTTCCGGACACCATCAAGGGACTCCGAACTACTTCGCGGAAGGATAGCCTGGTCCGTCCAGGGCTCAACTAAATACTCCAGTGAAGGTCAGGACAGGCCGAACTCAGTGGCTCAATTGCCCTCTGGCACATAAATATTTCTTACATTTCCTTCACAGGTTCACCTTTGCGCCGACCAGGACGGGCTACATGGAGGCAGCCTGAAACGTCAGGTTCCGCAATCATATTCATTTTTTATCACATTACCTGTACCCATACGCATAGACGTACTATTCAAATACAACATGTGAATTTATATGACGCTTATCTGCCGTTATTTCCTATTGAAACTCTTTTGTCAAATGGCATCCGCACACAGCGATACGCCTTAAAATATGCCAGGGGCTTCGTTTTACCCATAATACAGCAATAAAGTCCGAACACCTTCATGAAAGTTCGGCACCCCGAACTTATAGCACTATATGCATCAGCTCCGAACCATTTCTTGGGTCAATAGTTGGGTTTGCCCGGCTCCCATGTTTTGGTACCTTACGTTCCGCTATATCGGCTAAGGTAGCACTAGGAGAACTACTGCGATTGTGTCCGTGTTCTTCCGGATGAGCACCTCAGTAGAGAAAGCCAAAACTGACTGTCATGATACGGCGAGAGCTGGTCAGCTGTTCGAGAGGTTGAAAAATCTTTAAAGATTTCTTCCGCATAATGCCATAACCAATGCAGCGTGCGATGGATCGGTTTTTCTACCGATCAGGTGCCTATAGAGCCCCTCGTACGGTCTTCCGAACACCAGGGGTTGCGCCGACCATACTAAAGCTCCGATGGCTAAGTGAGAGTGATAAAGCCCTATAGTCCGATTGCCTGGTTCGTTGTGCTGAGCACCTCCTTCGAAGGACCCAAAACTGGGACAAAGAGTGCTCAGGTTTATCCCGAACACCCCCGTACTTTTTACATGGGGGCGGTTTAGCGACGGCCAACTCTCAGGTTTAACATATAAAACAGCCGCACAGGAGGGTAAACTTTTATACAACGGGCAATAAATAAATGACCTTGTTCAAACTTTACAAAGGACAACATGATTGACATTCATGGAAATATAATGTCCTTGGCACATTGCTCTGCCGCAAGGTAGGATCCCTTCAGGACTCCTTCATAATATAATTCGGGGTTGCGGTGCTCCTTCCCATCCGGCGGTCCTTCGGTCATCAGCTTTTCAGCATCTATCTTCCCCCAACGCACCTTTGCGCGGGCGAAGGCCATTCTCACACCCTCAATACAGACCGACCGCTTGATGACGTCCAGTCGAGGGCAGACATTTACAAGCCGCTTCACGAGCCCAAAGTAGCTGTTCAGAATTGGCTCGGCAGGCCATAGCCGGATAATCAAATCCTTCATGGCTAGATCCGCCGCCTTCTGCAGTTCGATCAGCTGTTTCAGTTGATCGGTAAAAGGCACCAGATAATTCGGTGCCAAATACTGCGACTAGAAGAGCTTATCCGCAGTGTTCCTTTCTTCGGCTCGATAGAAATGGGCAGCATCTGATATGCTGCGGGGCAGCTCCGTAAATACCCCTGAGAAATCCAAATTTAAAATTGGAAACATAATTCTCTACTCAAATACTTGTTTTACACAGAAAAATCCTTACCTGCCGCGATCTTCCGCGCCTCTTGGATCTCCTGCCGGGCGCTGTGGGCTTCCTCCCGGGCCTCGCTCATGGCCTGATGAGCCTTGGTGAGTTCGGATTCTTTCTTCGTTAAACTCTGCTCCAAGGTCTCGCATTTCGCCATGGCCTCTTGCAGCTCCTGCTCGGCTTTAATAACCCTCGCCTCGTGCTTCTCACGAAGAGCCCGCTCAGTGGCTGCCTTTTTTTCGGCCTCGGCCACAACCTTCTTAAGGGCTTCGACTTCGGTCACAATCCCTAGTGCCAGTCATCAAGCTCAGTTCATACTGAAAATTCATTCGCAATAAACACGAACATGACTTGTGTATACCTTGTTTATCCCTCAACTACATTTTTAATTGGCCAAGTTCTTCTGTGGCCCGCTCCAGACTTTGCTTCAGCCCGGAGATGTCCATAGTATGAGAAGAAGCAGCCGTTACAGACACCTGATTATCACTGAAGAGTAATAGATGTCATTCAATAAGTCTTCCTGCGAAACATACAATTCGATCCTCTGGCTCTTTGTTTCATCAAACAGAGTATCATGGGCTACTATCTATACTATGACACTCTTCGATAACTCATAAAACACACCTCAAAGCCTTTTATGAAGCTGACAAAGGCTTCGTTCAGTCCATTCTCAGTTGACTGAATTTTCCCATTCACTGCACCCGTAAGGGCACGGTGTTCATCAATGATGGAGGCGTCCTTCAACGCCACCAACAAAGCATCCGACACTTCTGGATAGACAAAGGTCGCCGATGGAACAGGCACGCCCCCTCTCGAAGGAGCACACTGCTTGATCTGGAGCCGCCTGAGTCTCCGGAATCGCATCGGCCGAACTCAGGATCACTCCTGCCGTCTGCCCCCATGGGACTCTTTCCCCCCATGTGTCCGGCCCCTGAGGTTTGACCTCCAGGCGCCGCCTTCATGGTTTTTCCTTTCCTCCTTGGCCGGGGTCTTTCTGGGATGAAGCCTCGGTGTTATGCACCTGTTTGGAGGAAGGGGCTTTTGGGGGCATCCCACTCTCCATAGCATTTGAGCTCAGCAAGTCCTCTAATAAGGATTGTTTAGTGCAGGGGCCTCGCTGACTGCAAAGAACATGGCTTAGGTTAAAATACTAAGTCACGATGAGTCCGGACGCCTAAAACGTACTCGGATTTATACACTCACGAGTTCACCAGGGGCTGGGTCCTGGGATCACATGCCGGGACGCTGTCATCAGCGGCGATGGACTACTCCGGAAGAGGAGCCTTTCTCCTTTTGGGCAGCTCCGCCTCCAAGTGTACGGAGGCCGTCCTCTTCTTTCTTCCCCCCGCTGGGGATTCATCTTCCTCCTCCTCATCGTCCTCTTCGGAGGCAGAATGGGCATTAGAGCCTTCGGGCATCGTATCCGAAGTGCCGCGGCAATGAAGCCCGCCCCGGGTCTTTTTGGCCTCCTTCTCGGCCGTCTTCTTCGTCACCTTGTACTGTGCTGGGACCAACATCTTCGTTAGAAGTGGGATGGCCGGTTCTTCGGGAAGCGGGGCCGCACAATGGATCCGCTCCGCCTTCTTCGTCCGGCCCTGGGAGAATGGTACAAGACACGTTAAGCGTTTCCTTTGGGTTACGCGGATAGAAAAGTTTGATAACTTACCGAGCTGGCCGGGCGGGACAGTTGGAACCCACGGTCCTCGGCGGAGTCCGGCCACGATTTTCTGGACTTGAAAAGAACCTTCTAGATATCCTTGTGCGAGGAGCCGAAAATTTCCCGCAAGGTTTGGTGCCTGGCCGGATCAAATTCCCATAAACTGCATGTCCGGTGCTGACAAGACAGGATCCGGCGAACTAACATCACCTGGACCACATTGGCAAGTTCAATATTCTTGTCTCCCATATCCTCAACACGCGTCTGGAGCACCGGTAGTTCGTCGGACGAAGACCAGTCCCGGCCCTTCTTGACCCAGGAGGTAAGCCGCATGGGGGCGCCGGATCAGAACTTGGGAGAGGCGGCCCATTCTGTGCCGCGCGGCTCAGTGACGTAAAACCACTGCTGTTGCCACTCCTTGACCGAAACATTAAAGGTTCCCATTGGCCATACTACATTGGGCATCTTGCTCACCATGGCTCCCCCGCACTCTGCGTGCTCACCGCCCACCACTTGGGCTTCACGTTAAAAATCTTCAGCCACAAACCGAAGTGTAGTGAAATGCAGAGAAAGGCCTCGCACACGACGATGAACGTCGAGATGTTTAGGAAGGAATTAGGGGACATATCGTGAAGATCGACCCCATAATAATACATAATGCCAAGAACGAACGGGCGGAGGGGAAACCCTAGCCCGCGGACAAAGTGAGGGAGGAATACAACCCTCTCGTGGGGTTCCGGAGTAGGGACGATTTGTCCTACCATCGAGAGATGATGGCCGATTTTCTTGGCCAGGTACCCGGCCTTCCGTAGCTTTTTGATATCCTTCTCTCGAATGGTAGAGGCCATCCATTTGCCTCCTGCTCTGGATCCGGACATTTTCGGAAGACCTTTTTTGGTCAGAAAAGAGGAGTGCTTGGGCGTTGGAGCTCAAGCCGAAGGGAATGAGTCGGGAATAAGGCGTGGGTGAAAGGAGAAGGTCCTTATCCCTTTATAAAGGCAGAAGAGGCGATGTGCCTCCCTACTCTCCTGGTAAAGCCTCTTATTTCCCAAGCGCTGTAATTGATGGCGCGGCTGGGTTACCCACGTCCGTATTGATGAGAGTCATGTGATGAGGGGACATGATCTCTGCTTCGACAAGACGTGCCAAGGAAACCGCCTCGTGATATGCACCAAGGCTGGTTGAGAAAAACGGTTCGAATAAAGACCAGGCCGTGGTATGATGTCATGATATCGAGTGTGTCAGCAGATTAGATTTGTGTAAATATTATTCTCTCTATGATGGTATGTGGAACTTGTTTTGCAGAACCGGACACTATCCTGGTGTTCAAGATCTTCTCTGGAGTATTCGGAGGAGGAACTCGCCTTGCAATGCCGAAGACAAACTGCGCGCGGACTCATCGTCATTGAAGCCTGGTTCAGGGGCTACTGAGGGAGTCCTGGATTAGGGGGTATCCGGACAGCCGGATTATATCCTTTGGCCGGACTGTTGGACTATGAAGATACAAGATTGAAGACTTCGTCCCGTGTCCGGATGGGACTCTCCTTGGCGTGGAAGGCAAGCTTGGTGATCTGGATATGTAGATCTCCTCCCTATGTAACCGACTTTGTGTAACCCTAGCCCTCCTCGGTTGTCTATATAAACCCGAAGGGTTTAGTCCGTGAGGACAACAACAATCATACCATAGGCTAGCTTCTAGGGTTTAGCCTCTACGATCTCGTGGTAGATCAACTCTTGTACTACTCATATCATCAAGATCAATCAAGCGAGGAAGTAGGGTATTACCTCCATCGAGAGGGCCCGAACACAGGTAAACATCGTGTCCCCGCCTCCTGTTACCATCCGCCTTAGGCCTTGACGATTCAGGACCCCTACCGAGATCCGCCAGTTTTGACACCGACAACCCTTCTCAAGCACCGACTCCTCTGCGACGAGCCGACGACCCTCGACGAGCTTCTGATCATAGTAGACAAATATGCCACGGCTGACTCCTCCATGAAGGCGGAGATCCAAGTCGATGCGTCTGGGAAAGTGGCCCCTCAAGCTCCCCGAACCACAGCTGGTGACGCCAGTCGGCGTCAATAGCAGAATGACCACAAGCGCAAGGCCACACAGCCGGCTTCCACCAGCCGGCAGGTGGCGATAGTCGAGGACCAACAGCCAGAAGGGCAGCCTCCGTCCAAACGCCAGAAGGGCGGCAAGCCCAATTGGTTGTCGGCTTTCTCATATGAGCAGACCTTGGATGCACCCTGCAATTTCCATAGTGGTGCGAAGCCGTCCAACCACTCCACTCGAAAGTGCCACTTGCTCACCAGGATCGCCAAGGGAGACGGCCTCTTGCCTCGCCCGCCTGTTGGGCAGCTGCCTCCTCCTCCACCCTAGCAGCCGGCGGTCAGGTCAGTCGGAGCCATACAAGACGAGTACCCAGAAGAGCACGGCGCCTATGTTGTGTTCACCAGCGTGGCCGATGACCGACGCAGCTGGCGGCTGCAGCAACAAGAAGTGAATGCGGTAGCATCAGAGACCCCAGAGTTCATGCATTGGTCCGAGAAGCCCATCAGCTGGAGCAGAGCTGGCCACCCGGAAGTGATGCCCAATCCCGGCTCCTATGCCCTAGTTTTGGATGCCACCTTTCCCGCAGATAGGCGAGCTGCTCGCTTCTCCAGAGTTCTGATAGATGGCGGCAGCAGCATCAACATCCTGTACAAGGACACCATGGAGAAGTTAGGAATCAAACAAAGGCAGCTTCAGACCAGCCGGACTATATTCCACGGCATAGTTCCTGGCCTTTCCTGCTCACCAATCGGCAAGATCCAGATAGACGTCCTCTTTGGAGGCAAGGATCACTTCCGCCGAGAGTCAGTTTGGTTTGAGGTGGTGGACCTTAAGAGCCCATACCATGCACTACTTGGCCGGCCTGCCCTGGCCAAGTTCATGGCAGTCCCCCACTACGCCTACCTCAAGATGAAGATGCCGAGTTCCAAGGGAATTCTGACCATAGCCAGGGACTACAAGAAGTCATCCGCCTGTGCAACTGAGAGCAGTCGGCTAGCCGAGTCCCTCGTGATCGCAGTTGAGAAGCGGCTCCTTGACCGGGTTGTGGCGATGGCAGGCAAGCAGCCGGAGATGTCGCCCGATCCCAAGGAGTCGGAAGCTGAGGGCTCGTTCAAGCCGGCCAAAGATACAAACAAGATACCCTTGGACCCGGAGCACCCGGAGAGGTACGCTATCGTAGGTGCAAACCTCGACAACAAATAGGAAGGCGAGCTCGTTGATTTCCTCCGTGAGAATCGGGACATCTTTGCATGGTCCCCCAAAGACATACCGGGTGTTCCGACAGATTTCGCCGAGCACAAGTTACATGTCCGGTCTGATGCCAAACCAGTCAGGCAGCCCTTGCGCCGCCTGTCAGAAGAGAAAAGAAGATTCATTGGAGAAGAGATAGCCCGGCAGCTGGCAACCAGCTTCATCATGGAAGTGTTCTTCCCAGAGAAGCTGGCCAACCCAGTCCTTGTGCTGAAGAAAAACAAGCAGTGGTGTATGTGTATTGATTACACCAGCCTCAACAAAGAATGTCCCAAGGACCCGTTCGCTTTGCCGAGAATCGACCAAGTGATAGACTCCACGGCCGGATGCGAGCTGTTGAGTTTCTTGGATGCATATTCAGGATATCACCAAATCAAGCTAAACCCAGCCGACAGACTGAAGACCGCCTTCATCACACCATTTGGAGCCCTTTGCTACTTGACCATGACGTTCGGCTTAAGGAATGCCGGCACCACGTTTCAACGTTGCATGCAGAAGTGCCTCCTCAAGCAACTCGGTAGAAACGCTCACGTTTACATGGACGATGTGGTGGTGAAGACAGAGAAGCGTGGAACACTGCTGGAAGACCTCAAGGAGACCTTTGAGAACTTGCGCCGATTTCAAATCAAGCTCAACCCGGAAGAAATCGTCTTGAGTACCAGCCGGCCACTTCTTGGATTCCTGGTCTCGAGCAGCGGCATAGAGTGCAACCTGTGAAGATCAAAGGCCATCGAGAGGATGGAGGTACCCACCCATTGCTTTGGATGTGCAAAAGTTCTTGGCTGTTTGGCATCCATCGGCCGATTCATCGATCAATTTGGCGAGAAGGCTCTTCCCCTGTACCAGCTCATGAAGAAGACTACTTTTTTTGAGTGGAATGACAAGGCGCACGAAGCTTTTCTCCATCTCAAGAAAGTGTTGACTACTCCACTTGTCCTGGCGGCCCCGACTCCTAAGGAGCCCATTCTCCTCTACATCGCCGCCACCAGCCGAGTGGTCAGCACAGTCATCGTGGTAGAGCACAAGGAGGAAGGCAAGGCATTACCAGTCCAGAGACTGGTATATTACCTGAGTGAAGTGTTGTCGGCCTCCAAGCAAAACTACCCCCACTACCAGAAGATGTGCTACGGCGTGCACTTTGCCGCCAAGAAATTGAAGCCCTATTTTCAAGAGCACCCAATCACTATGGTCTGCACAGCTCCACTAGCCGAGATCATTGGAAGCCGAGACGCTTCGGGCCGAGTGGCCAAGTGGGCCATCAATTTGGCCCCCTACACCATCTACTGCCAGCCTCGCACCACCATCAAGTCCTGGCGCTGGCCGACTTCCTCGTCGTGGGCGAGACCGATACGCCGCTAGTGCCCGACTCCACCCATTGGCGGATGCATTTTGATGGTTCCAAGATGCGCACCGGTTTGGGAGCCGACATCATCCTCACCTCTCCCAAAGGCGACAAACTCAAATATCTGCTGCAAATCCATTTTGCCGCCTCCAACAACGTCGCCGAATATGAGGCACTCATTCACGGGCTCCGACTTGCTAAAGAACTCGGCATTCGCCGGATCCTGTGCTATGGTGACTCCGACTTGGTGGTCGGAAGAGTCGTCAGCGATCGGGACGCCAAAGATGCAAACATGGCAAGCTACCGCTTCCTCGTACAGCAACTCAGTGGATATTTTGAAGGGTGCGAGTTTCTCCATGTGCCAAGAAATGACAACGAGCAAGCAGATGCTCTTGGATGAATCGGCTCTACCCGTCAAGCAATACCGACCGGCGTCGCCCTTCAACGCCTCCTCAAGCCGTCTGTCAAGCCATCGCCAGAATCAGATCCTATCTTCGTGCCGGCTCCTCCTGAAGCAGTCAGATCCGACTTAAGAGCTCCAGCAGCCGGCACGGGAACTCTGGCAGACGGGAGGAGCTGGCAGCGATCGCTTTGGCCGGGGCGCAGCGGCGTCCAGCTCAGAGATTTCAGAGCCCGGCCCGAGGACTACACCAATTGGCCCGGGGACTTCATCGACCCAGCAAGCGGCTGCCGACTCCAACCCGCCGGCTCCCAGCCCAGCCTCCCTCGTCCAAGTTGCGGTCCTGACAGTTGCAGAGATCGCAACACCTTCATGGGCCCTGCCCATCCTCAATTTCCTGGTGAACAAAGAGCTGCCGACTGATGAGATCTTGGCCCGGCAAGTACAACGCCGGGCGGCTGCGTACACCATAGTCAACCGAGAGCTTGTGAGGCGCAGTGTCACTGGTGTCTACCAGCGCTGCGTAGAGCCGGAGCAAGGCCAAGCAATTCTCAAAGACATCCATCAAGGCGAATGTGGCCACCACGCGACTTCAAGAGCACTTGTCGCCAAAGCTTTCCGCCATGGTTTTTTCTGGCCGACTGCTCTAGATGACGCCAAGGACTTGGTCAAAAATTGCAAAGGGTGCCAGAAGTTCCGTTCCAAGCCACATCAGCCGGCTTCTGCACTCAAGACTATTCCCATTGCCTGGCCATTTACTGTCTGGGGCCTGAACATGGTCTGACCATTCAAGACGGCACGAGGCGGCATGACTCACTTGCTTGTCGCACCGGACAAGTTCACCAAGTGGATAGAAGCAAAACCAATTAAGAAGCTGAACGGTCCGACTGCTGTGACTTTCATCTCCGACATCACAATCTGGTACGGCATACCACACAACATCATCACCGACAAGGGCACAAACTTTGCCAAAGGTGCCTTGGCCCGTTTCTGGGCGACGCAAGGCATCCGACTGGACTTAGCGTCCGTTGCCCATCCGTAGTCAAACGGCCAAGTGGAACGAGCAAACGGCCTCATCTTGTCTAGCATCAAGCCTCGACTGGTCGAGCCTATGGAGCGCTCGGCCGGCTGCTGGCTCGACGAGCTGCCAGCTGTCCTCTGGAGCCTGCGCACAACTCCAAACAAGTCAACCGGCTTCACGCCTTTCTTTCTCGTCTACGGTGCCGAAGCCGTCATCCCGACGGACATAGAATATGACTCCCCTCGAGTCACTATGTACACCGAAGAGGAGGCAGAAGAAACATGTCAAGACGGCGTCAATCTGCTGGAAGAGGGCCGGCTGTTGGCACTCAGCCGGTCCAGCATCTACCAGCAGAGCCTGCGCCGATACTACAACCAGAAGGTCAAGCCGAGATCTTTCCGAGAAGGAGACCTTGTGCTCCGGCTGATCCAGCGAACAGCCGGCCAGCACAAGCTCTCAGTACCTTGGGAGGGCCCCTTCATCATCAGCAAAGTGTTGGGCAACGACTCCTACTATCTGATCGATGCTCAGAAGCCTCGAGCGTGCAAGAGGGACGACTCCGGCAAGGAGATGGAGCGGCCATGGAACGCAAATCTCCTCCAAAGATCTTACAGTCAATATAGTATGTACCATGCTACCTTTTGTATTAAAAGTACGAAGACTCCGGGTCCCCCGAGAAGAGCTTGGGGACTGCCCTTCTTTATCTATATGATAAGAATTATGCCTATGAGTATGTTATTTTTTGTTATGCCGCCTGGCACCGGGTTCGACTACGGCCCGGGGACTTGCCGCCTGGAACTATGAAATGCTTCCTGCGGCCGGACAAGTAATGCGTGGCACCTAAGCCGTCTCCTGCTAGAAGCCGCAGCCCGCAGAGCGACTGTCTGGTGGGCAGGAGCAAGGTAGAAAGGGTGCCCACATGAAAAATGTCTAAGGACTCAAAGCATGTGCATAGTTTAAGCCGGCTTCCAGCCTTTTGCAACCGACTGTTGAGCAGCCGGCTCGCGGTCTTCTATTCAACTTGCTAAAGAACTCTAAACGGCTAAGTACTTGCCTTCCCAAGGTAGCTAAGTACTTGACCCAGCAACGATCCATGAGTGGCTGTTTGGCAGCAAGGCGGCAACCAAGGGAAAGGCGGCAAAGGAAAAAAGCCAAAGAGCAATAAAGCAAGAAAAGATAGAACTCGGAAAAATATTTACATAGCAAAGGCCCTTGGCCAATCTTCAACAAAGTTCAAGATACACCCCGCGGGTGGAATTGTGCAAAATTAACAAGTTTATCAAGACTGATAGACAGGTGAAGTAAAAGATAAAATGACGGCCTAGGAAGCGGCAGAGGTGTGCGAAGGATCGGAGGAGTCAGCGGTGCCGGTTGCCAGAGCGGCCGGTTGGTCGGTCTCTGCTTGATCGCCTCCTGCAGCAGCCGACTCAGTTGGGCGTGGCTCGTTGCTGGAGGCGCGGTCGAGCTGAGGCTGGCCGTCCGCTCCGACCTTTGGCGCCTCCTCTTCGCCTCCCTCCTCCACCTTGCCTTCTTCCTCGCCGCTGGAGTCGATCACCTTCGTCGAGTCCTCGCCGTCGTCTGGGTTCAGCCCGAACCATTCCTGCGGCGCCTCGGCGCCGTTCTCAGCCCGCTCCGGGATGAAGATGCTGGTGTCGGTGTACTCGGCGATTGACGCCGCGTGCTGGACGAGATCGTCTTCCACCACCGCCAACTCCTCTTGAGCTTCTAGACGGAACGTGGCTAGCTGGGCTAGACTCAGCCCAGGATACCACGCCTTGACGAACTCCAAGGCCTGGCGCGCTCCAGCCCGGGCCGAAGAGCCCTTCCAGGCCTCAAGACGGCCGGCCGCTACCTCCGGCCGGTCGGCGATCCGAGGAGTCTTGATGATGCGGCATGTCCGGCCACAGGCTGGTGTCGCTGGCGCCCGGCGCAGCTGAAGCCGGTGCAGCATCCGGTGGGCCGGCCGAAGACGGGCATCGATGCTCAGGATCTTCTCATCAAGGGTTCAGGGGGCATCGGCGGCGATCTTCACGTCGTCTGCCCTTCGCGATCAGCTTCGATGGCCTGGTTGGCGGCGTCCGAGTGGCCGGGGAAGAAGTCTGCCAAGACAGAAAGCAAAGAGCAAAGTTAAAGACTAGAAGCCGGCTCGACCAACAGCCGACAACTCAAAAAAGGAAAATGAGGAAGGCTCACCATTGACTAGATCCTCGATCTCATGGAAGCGGAAGTCGACATCGCCTCCTTGTCGATCCGGAGGAGCGTTGCTCGCCGAACTCAGCAAGGAGGCGGTCTCCTTGTCCTCCGCCTCGCCGGGCCTTCTTGAGGAGCTCATACATTACGCCAGCTATGCGTGACCAGCCGGTCGCGCTCCTCAGCCAGCTTGCTGCACTCCTCCTCCTTAACGCGAAGCACAGTGTTGGCCTCGCCCAGCTGCTTCTACAAGGTGGCGTTGGCCTCTGCGGAAGAAAGAAGAAAACAAGGTGTTAGTCGCCAACAAAGAAGAACAGTCGCCGGGGAGATCCGGCCCAATTGCTCAGCAGTCGGCCCGAATCTCGGGACCTACAGCCCGGGGTGCGCCAGCGCGCCCTCGCGAAAAAAGGAGTCTACAATAGAAAAAAGAATGGTGGCCGGGGAGATCCGGCCCGACTGCTTAGCAGTCGGCCCGAATCTCGGGGATTACAGCCCGCGGGTGCGCCAGCGCGCCCCTGCAGAGAAGAAGAGAACTTACTTCGGCTCTCCGACAAGTCGGCAGTCCGCTGAGCCAGCTCTTGGACATTGGAGTTGAAGGCGGTAACGCGAAGATTGTGGTAGTCATGTAACAAAAATTTCAGACAAGTGTTAGCGCATGGAACTCGCCGATTAGAGTTCTGAGTCGCCTGCTCAGTAGCAGATCCAAAACTCGGGGACTACACCCAATGGGTGCGCTGTCGCGCCCCCATAGAGAAGCATAAGAAACAGAACAAAGAAGAAGGAAATGTACCTGGATGGCCTCTCGTGACGCCAGAGATCGCCTTTGTTGCGAGTTCTGATGGCCGCCCTCGGCTCGGATTTTGGCTTGACGTCCAAAGCGCCCGATTCAGCGGGCCCGTCCGCCTCCTCGCACCCACCTGGGCGCGGCGCATCGCCTCGGTGTCCGGGATCGAGAGCTTCGCGGCGCCCGATCTCGGCCGGGCGTGGCCGAGGCCGCCTTTGCAAGACGGCGAAGCGCCGGTGGGCCGACTCGAGAGCCAGGCCCGTCGCCACCTCGTCTTCAGTTGGCGGCACCGGCGGGTCCGCCGGCTGCTCGCCTTGCGCGCTCCCACACAGCGGTGGTGGCGGCACGATCACGTCCGGCATGTAGGCGTCGCCACCATCCCTCTCCATGATCGGGTTGTCGTCACCGACCTCCCCAGTCTGCGCCACGAACTCCGGAGGTGGCGGAGCGGAGTTCAGGGGAGTGATGAAAACTGCCGACTGGCGGTGCGCGCGTTCTTCAGCCTGCTTTTTCGCCGCGTTGGCAGCCTCGGCCTCCGCTAGCTTCTTCAAGGCGGCGGCCTCCGCCTTCTCAGCAGCCGCCTTCTCCAGGAGGGCGGCTTCCTGCTCTTCACGCACTTCTCGTGCGTTCTGCTCCCTCGCCTCCCGGAGGTTGGCAGCGGGGTCGATCCGCCGAGTGGTGGTGGAAGTCTCCGCAGACCCCATGACAGAGGCGGCAGCCACCTTCTCAAGAGAGAGGGGAGCCCTGAACCAAGGGAAACGAGCAAAGAACTCAGACAAGATCAACAAAGAAAAAAATGAAGGCGCAAAGGAAGGTAGTACTTACGCAGAAACCAGCTGCGGCATCTTCACCTCCTTGAGGAAGCGGTTAGACTTCGTGGCCGCTTCGTCCCGTTTGGTCGCAGCGGCCGAGCCCTTGGGCTTCTTCGGCCGGGCCGAACATGTCTTTGGATGCCCTGCGCTTCTTCACGCCGCCTTGGGCGTCCGGCGCGGCGGAAGAGCTCGCGCCCGGCTGGCCGGCTCCCGACTGGTGGTGCGGGGCGACTTCTCCCGCGTCGTCATCAGACCAGTCCTCGAGCCTGGCCCTGAGCCTCGAGCCGCCTGCTTCGCCGCCTCCTCCCTCGGCGTCGTCCTCCAGGGCCACCGCCCCCAAGTCGGGGTCGTCGACGTCGCTCTCCGCTCGGTCGGGGGGGGGGGGGATTCGTGGTCCGGCCCCGCGGTGCCGGCTGCCGGCTAGAGGAGGGGGCTCTGTTCAAAGACCGATTGGTTAGACTGGACAAGACGGACTCGGCAACAAAGAGACAGAGAAAAAAGAAAAGACAACTCACCATGGGCGGATGGTTGGCGCGTGAATACGGCTCCTTGCCAAACTGCCACTCTTCCGTGAGCTCGCAGTTCGCAAGATAGTTCACCATGTAGGCTACCTCTGTGTGAGGCATCTCCTTGGTGCACATCCGACTCGGGTCCCGATGCCTGCTCATCTAGCAGATCATGTGAGGGCGGCCCTCGAGCGGGAGCACTCGGCACACCACGTAGGTGGCCAGCAAATCAGGCCCGGTCAGGCTCTCCGACTGCGTCAGAACTCGGAGCCGCGCGATGGTAGCGGCTCCGTGACGTCGGCGTCTGGCGATCGACCGATTGAGCGCCTTCCGGTGGCGGTCCGGCTACGTAAGCCGGCAAGTTGACCCAGTCGCCCTCCGCGAAGACGCTCTTCACGTAGAAGTACGACCGCTGCCACATCTTCATCGACTTTATCAGCGTGATGGGGGGAAACGGGTTGTCGGCCCCCAACCTCCGCACCGCGATGAACATGCCGCACTGGGCCGGCACGCCTGCGACGTGGGTGCCTAGCTTGGAGTAGAAGAACTCCCCCCAGAGCTCGATGGTGGGGAGGACGCCGAGGAAGCCTTCGCACAAGGTGACGAAGGCGGACAGCAGCACCACCGTGTTGGGGGTAAGGTGGTGCGGATAGAGACCGTAGAATTCAAGGAAGGATCAGAAGAGGCCGCTCGCCGGCAGGCCTAGGCCACGCAGGCAGTGCGAGCGGAAGACGACCCGCTCGCCCTCCTGCGGCACCGGCAAGATTTCTCTCTTCGGCGCGAGGCAGACCCGCACGAAGTCCTTGCCGGGCAGCCGCCGCGTCTTGCGGAGGAACTCGACGTGGTCGTCGTGAACTTCGGAGCCATCCCACGCTCCGGAGCGCACCGCGGGGGGCGTGGCGGTGGAAGAGGAGCTCATTGGAAACAAATCACCGCCGTGCTCGGCGTAGCTTGGGGCGCAGCGGCGAGAGGAAGTAGAAAGAGTAAGCAGTAGGGGGAGGGGCACGCGTGCTCTGCCGCTCCCCCTCCCCCGCCTACTTATAGGCCTATGGGCTGCAAAGCCGAGGTGGCGGTCGTGGGATTTACTGCGCCCACTACCCCATGCCCCCATGTTTATCGCGAAAGTTACTCCGCGCACTAACTCTGCGGGAACCTCAACCGCCCACCTCGGACGCAGCGGATCCGCTCGCATGCCGAGGCGTGGTAATGGCGGGCCCCACTGGCAGGCGTGTCCCGTCGCGCGCATGGGTGGGCAGACTAGCCCGGCCGCTCGTCGCCACGTGACAGACCCGAAACGGGCGGAGGACGGAAGCTTAGCTAGCACGCCACTTGGATCCCGTCGAGGCGTTCGAAAATTTTGGACAAGTCAGATTAGGCGCGTGCGACTCCTACCACCGGCTCAAGGGAGGCAGACGAGGCTCTACCTCAAACACTGGGAGAAGGAAGTTGCTGAGGCTCCTCGACCTATCACCCGCGGCGCCTCACCAGCTTCGGGGACTACTGTCGGAGTAATGGGCCACGGGTAGGCTAACCCGAAGCCAAGAACCTTTCAAGACATCGGGGCTGACTGCGCCCCTCAAGACTCCAAGATGAAGAGCCGCCTTCTAGAGGCCGGCTGGAGGAACAGCCGGCTGTCCATGAACGGCCGAGTCCTGGAGGCGAGATCAAGACAAGCCGACTCCTACCTGGCGGCTTCTAGAGAATCCGGCCTCGAGGAGTCGTCCACGACGCCAGCAAAGCCCGTGCCCGCATCAAGGGGGACGGGACGGGGAATGGCTACAGTGTAGCCCGTCCCCTCCCCTTTCCAGGGGCTGGCGTGGCCACAGTGCGCTGTACGACGGGGATCTCCGCCCGGCGCAGTACTGTTGCCATGCCATCCCTGACATCATCACCAGCGGGCGGAGTCCTGCTCCCACGACGGCCTGTCGGAGTGGCCCAAGGACAATGGGCCCCACCAGTCAGCGAGTGTCGGATTTCGGGTTCCGGCAGACCCTCTAGGTTCGAACACTGGGGTGCGCGCGGAGATCTCGCCCTCTACCTACCTGCACCTCACCGCCACGCTAGGATCTAAAACTATGAAAGGAACAACACAAGAGACACAGGGTTTATACTGGTTCGGTCCACCATTGTGGTGTAACACCCTACTCCAGTGTGTGGTGTGGTGGATTGCCTCTTGGGCTGATGATGAACAATATAAGGAAGAACAGCCTCGCGAGGGTCTGTTCTTGGCTGGTGCGATGAACTGCTAGGGGGAGTTCAGTCGCTCTCTCTCTGCCGATTCAAGATCAGGATCCGATCTAGCTCCCTCTACCCTGTGGGTGGCTAGTCCTATTTATAGGCAGAGGCCCTGGGCCTCTTCCTAAATATTGAGCGGGAAGGGTGCCAACAATTGGCCATTTTGAAGGGGAACATCTAGTACACTTATCCTGACTAAAGTTGGTCCTCGCCTGTCAAAGGCTCTGGTGGTGACAGCGGCTTGGGCTCCATGATGACTTCCTTCCTGCCGTTGCGACGGTCTTGGTCTTGTTGCACCGAAACGGATGCCCGCTGGCGCCCGCCTGGCGCCCTTGGTCGTCATGGCTTGCGTCATGGGCACCTCGTGAGGTACCCCGCCTTGATCTCTCCGCCTCCTCGCGAGCCAGACTGTGAGGCCGTGCTCGAGGAAGCTTCATGTCGTCCGCCCAGCGAAATCTGGCCCCTCGCGAGGGTCTTGAGCTTGTGTTGATGAAGATGGGTCGTCTTTGGGCCACCTTGAGCCACGCCCATGCAGGGCTATGCGAACAAGTCTGGGTACCCCGTTCCCGAAACGCGGCAGGTAGCCCCGGCCCAAAGCGGCGCCTGGACTTGGCTGAGTAGAGAAGCGAAGGGGCAAGTCTGAAGCGCCCGCGAGCCCTAACAACCTATGACCTTGGGCGCAGCGTGGCGGTTGGTTGGACGTGGGCGCCTTAGCAACTGCGTGAATCGACAAAAGAGCAGCGTCTGTCTAGGCTTTGCTTTCCTTGCCTCCTCCGGTCATTTCCCAGATCCCCTTTCTTGCGCCTTTCCTTCCTGCCTTTGAAATCTCCAGATCTACTTTGACCGCGTGCCCTAGCAAGACATGGTGCCTCGCCAGACCCCGGCCGGAGCTTGGTACTCAGCCGCCTTGGACTCGCCGAATGTGTCGGAGAAGGGCCTTTCCCGGGTGCACCGGATGGTGGCGGCTCAAGGCATCGACGGGGCAGAGGTGTTCAAGGCTGGCTCCGCCCTTCCCGAGGGCCAAGGAAGCACCTTCTATCCGCTCTTCGTGAGCGCCATTGCCGCCGGTCTGGTGCCTCCCTTCTCTAAGTTCTTCTTCTCTGTCCTCCGCCACTACAAACTGCAAGCTCTGCACCTCCACCCCAACTCTGTTCTTCTTCTGGCGATCTTCGCCTACTATTGTGAGGCTCACGTCGGGGTGCAGCCCTCAGTGGCTTTGCTGCGCCACTACTTCTACCTCCGGACCTCTCGCGGTCCCATCTCCAGCGTCTTGAGCTTTGTCGCGTATGGCAGCTCAACGCCATCTCGAAGCCGAGAAGAGGATTGAGGGCTTCAGGAGGCGAGTGGGTCATGGTAGATCTTGGCGCATCCACCCTCGGGCCGATTACGCCCACGAGCACCCCACGACCTCCCGACGATTGGTCTTGTGGAACTTCGTGGATCCTTGTGGCACAAGTCTTTGCAGAGAAGATGGACGCGGATCTATGGCCGAGCAACATGGCGGCGGGCGGTTGACTGCGCGTCGCCGCTCCCGAGGGAGTTCCTGGAGCATCAGTGGCCTCGCCACAAGATTTCGCTCACTGTGGAGGCCCCGCCCGAGCCCCGCAGTCTTGGCCGACGAAGATCTGGCCGCGGTCCTCAAATCTTTGGTCGGGGGAGACGTGGCGAGGCTGGAGGGCGCTCCTGTGCCCCTGTTCCTTCGAGATGATTGGGAGCAGGCGGTGGAATCCATGCCCGTCTTCAATGGGGACGGGCCCGTGCCCACGGAGGTTCTCGAGGACCCGGCGGCCCTGGCGACGGTGAACGTGTCCTCCGGCGACTCCAGCAAAGAGGAGGAAGAATAGGAGCGGGAAGCGGGGCCTGACTCCAAGGCGACCGACGGGGAGTCGAGAGCGTCCCTCCCCTGGTGCAGGTCCCGCGCCCTCCGCCTCTTGCCGAGCAACGACGACGAGGATGGCGACGAGCGGGGCGGCGAGAGCTTGCCCCTGATCCCGAAAAAGGACAGGACTGGGCTGGTCCCCCGCGGGTCTGCCCTGGCTCCGAGGCGATCCGCAGACATGCCTCCTACTCCCGGGCCTCTTGAGGCTGATCCCTGCAGCCGGCTCTCAGGCTTCAAGTATGGCCGGAGGTTGCTCGAGCTCATGGCGATGACGATAAGTGCTTGATTCTTGTTTTATTCCTTGCTTTGTCGCTGAGGGTTGATATCTGTATCTCTTGGCTAGTGGCGCTCGCGGGCGGCAGAAAGTGAAGGGAGCTCTGAGGCTCCATCTGGGCAGCGCGCCTGCCCATAAAGGAAGGCGATGGCAAGACACGGGCCTCTCCTACCCGGTCATCCTCGCGAGGCTGGCCCGGAGCTGGGCTGGGCGAGCTCGATCCCCATGGCCCAAGCGACTCCCGAGGTGTCCTTGCCTAATGCCGCCGCCACAGCTGTTGGGGCACAGCAGGTCCCGCCTCAGGATACTGTGGTTACGCTGCCGTCCTCTCCTCCTACTCCACCAACTGCTGTCTCTCCGACTCCTCCCATCATCTGGATCGTCTTCTGCAGAATTGGACCGCTGCGGCAAGATCTTACGGGCGCCGACCCTCGCTTGGTGGCGGGCGCTTGAGCTGGCCTCTGGCTGGATTCGCCTGATGCTTCGATTCGGCGGCGGAGTTCGAACCTCGACGGCTTGCGACGAGGAGAAGCAGGCCGTCCTTGGGGCGAAGGATGCCCGCGCCGCCGCCTTGGGAGAGGTAGCCGATGTCCAAGGCCGCTGCAAGGTGCTGGAGAGTGAGCTGCAGGGCTTGCGTGACCAGCTTGCCAAGGAGGCCCGCATTCGCCAAGAGAAGGAGGAAGACATGAAGGCTCACGAGGCGGTCGTCAAGGATCGGGACGCCAAGCTTAACAAGCGCCATGACCGCCTAGGTGCGTTGGAGCAGGAGTTGGAGGCAAAGAAGGTCGAGCTGGATGGCAAGGCGCGGGTCCTCGCTGAGGACCGCGAGGCCTTCACGGAGATGGAGGTGAAGGCTCGCACCTTGCTGAGGTCGCTTTATGACAGCGGCCTGGAAAGCCCGCTGGCCGGCACCGAGGACGGTCCCGCCAAGCTGTTTCCCTTCCTGATCCGCGCTCTTGAAGATGTCACCCTTGGCCTTGGCCCTACGGCTGAGGCCGAGGCGTCATCTGTCTTCTGCAGCGCTAACGCGTGGGTCCTTACCCGTCTACCTTCGCGATCCCGGCGTCGACCTCGACGGCTTCTTTGGAGCCAATGACGGCGAGCTTGCGCTGCCTTCTTGAGGCCGTGAAGGGTCGAGCGGAGGCTCTATTGTCAGTTCCGGGCCTTCAAGACCAAGCCAAGCGAGGCGCTGCCGGTCCTGAGGCTTCACGAGGCGAACCCGCTCGGCGCAACTCCGTCGTCGACAAGTGACTCCGTTGTGGCTCCTGTTCTGCTTTCAGCTCCTGTAACATGCATCATGCCTCGGGGAGGCGTTTAAATTTGCGTTTGGTGTTGTGATAACAGTTATGGACTGTAATGTTTGCTTTTAAATTCCTTGAGATTTGCGCTTTTCCTTCCTACTTGCTTATGTTCTCGCCGGCAGAGCCATTGCCCTTGATACCTCAGCCGTCGTTAGCCCCGACCAGAAACCAGGACGGGACCAAGGAGTGAGGGGCTACGTGACAAGTTAGGCTCCTGAGTCGCGATGCTCAGGATCCCCATTGGCGCACGAACAGCAAGTAGGGAGGTGGGATGTGTGGGTGAATCTACCATTCTACGTCTGCAGAGCCCGGCCCCGTGCATACCTCAACCGCCGTTAGCCTTTCGGAACTAAGGAGTGAGGGGCTACGTGACCAGTTAGGCTCCTGAGTCGCGATGCTCAGGAGTCCCCCTTGATGCTCAAATGGCCTTCGTACCTTGGCTCCGCTCGGGGAGAGACGTGCGACGAACCAGGCCCGAGGGTCCTGGCTGGGTGGCGTGCGTCTGGGCGTGACCCAGGCGTAGCCCCCGTGCCTAGCCCCCTCGCGCGGCACTCCCGAGGGGAGGCGTTACGATGAGGCCGGACACTGAGCTCTAGGCTCCCTGAGGTTGATGCAGCCGGGGGCCACCCTCAGTTGTTTATCACCAGCGCGGAGCATAGCGCTTCCGTATGTGTACGGGCATAGCCGCTCCTCGGCAGTGTCGTCAGCCAGCGCGGAGCATGGTGCTTCCACTAGTGCGTGGCAGGGGCTCCCCTCCGGGAGGAGCCCAGGCGTGTACATCCCTGCTGCGACACGTGGCCGGGCACGATAGGGGCCTGAGGAGGTGTATCTGGCACCCGTGAGCCAGTAGCAGGACTCACGGGGCCCTACCTCAAGGCGGGTTCTTGGCACTGGGCCTTAACTTGTGATGTGTTCCTGCAAATTTGGTTAGATGCCGACGCTCTACGTCCTTGGGTCCCGGCCCTCGATCGGGTCTCAGCCGTTGCTGGTATGCCAGGTCGCGATGCCGTGGACAAGGCCAGAGGGTGAGGGCTGGAGAGCCAGTAGGAGCCATGAGTCGCGATGCTCAGGTACCCCCCTTTAATGTGCAAGCAGCCGACCTAAAGGAAGAAGGGGTGCCGTGGATAGGCATCAAATAACAATCATGATGGGTCGAACGCATGACCCGAAATAAACGCAAGAGGGGTACATGCCGCTGGAGTGCAGCCCGGCGACTTGGGGATGATGTAGCCCGAGGGCGCCCAACAAAGTAAGCTAGGAACATGAAGTAAAGGGATACATGCGCGAGGATGGACCCACGTGACTGGAATGATGCAGCCCTGGGGCGCTCCCACCGGAAATGAAACTTGAAGGATGTCACCGATGACGTTGAAGACGAAGGATGTTGAAGTAGCGGACGTCGTGGGCTGCGGAAGCCGATCTTCCACGAGCCCCAGGCCCAGGGAGCCTCGGGAGGCTCCGAGGCGCCAGTGGCTCCTCGTGGACCATCTCCATCTCCGCCCGAGGACTGCGGAATCTGGCCTCTTGAGCCTCTAGGATGCTCCCATGAGGCGCTGATGCGTGGCGGCAGCGTTCGGCACGCCGTGGGAGCATGCGAACGTAGCTGTGGGGTGGGCGTTTGCAGCGCCGCAGCGTGAGGGCGAAGCGCTCTGGGAGGCGGCTCGGTTGAGCCACAGGATGTCGATGCAGACGCACAGCCCACCATCCTCGCTGGATGGGGAGCTACTGTGAGTAGCGGCGGCTGCCACTCATGACTCTTGACTCCTGCAACTTCTGCGTGATCTGACTAACGAACTCCTGAGGGTTTGGCCCTCCTTGCCTTGCTCCTTCCTGAGGGAAACGTGTTTCGAAGCACGCCTCCAAGTGGTGCCCAAGCGCCTCCCTCGTGACCTTAGCAAGGTCGGTGGCGTTCCAGGAGAGAGCCCTCGAGCCCTGCTTGAGGAGGGCGCCGGGCGCGCCTTCCTATGCGACAGAAGGAGGTGCCCCCTAAGCAGGCGCAGACCCTGAGGGGCCTGCCTCCCGAGGGGTCGGGCCTGGTGATGTCTTCTTCTTCTTGAGAGCGGTCTCGGGGAGCCTCACGCTCCTGCGATCTGGGTCTTCAAGTGATGCGGCTTGAAAGGCTCGCTCCAGGGAGCTGCTTGCATCTCTCTCTTCACAAGGCACCGTGATGACTCTGCCGCTTCCTGGCATCTTGAGGACGTTGTAGCCGTGATGAGTCACGGCCATGAACTTGGCCAGAGCTGGGTACCCAAGGCTGACATTGTATGGCAGGCGAATGTAGAAAGCGATTTGCTCGAAGTCGATGAGCTCGGTGCGGTAGTTGTCGCGTGCCCCGAAGGTGATAGGGAGGCGGACCTGCCTAATCGGAACCGTGGAGCCATCGGTGACTCCGGAGAAAGGCTTGGTTAGCTGAAGCTGATTGTAAGGCACTTGGAGATTGTTGAATGTCTCTACGGATAGGACATTGAGCCCTGCTCCGCCGTCGATGAGGGTCCTGGTGACTTGCATGTTGCTGATGATTGGGGAACAAAGCATCGGGAGGACTCCGGCTGTGGCCGCGCACTTGAGCTGATCGGCTGAGCTGAACGTGATGGCGCACGCTGACCACGAGAGGGCGCGTGGCCGAGCTTGGGAGGACTGCATTCGCCATGGGCGAACTACTTGAAGATGCATTGAGAGGCTGGGGCTTGAGCTCCGCCCAGGATGCAGTCGATTCGCGCGGCTCCTGGAAGCCCCCAGCCCCCTCGTCCTGATGATGGTCCTCGTTTCTCCTTGGCTGCGGCGGCAGAGGAGGGAGGCCTGCCTTTCCTTGCGGGCGATCCTCGCGAGGCTGGTCCCTCCAGTCTCCCCCACGAGGCTGATCCTGCCAACGATCCTCGCGAGGTCGGTCGCGCCACCCTTGGCGTGGGCCACGGTCTTCCCAGCGTCCTGCGTTCCTTCCTCCTCCTCGTTGTAGCCTCGATCGTTGCGGTCGGGGCGTCGGCCGATCCTTCCTTCTCGCACAACTCGGAGCTCTTGACATTCGTTGGTGTTGTGGGTGTGGAGGTCGTGGTACACACAATACCGGCTGCCCTTGGAAGACTCGGGCTGATCTCTGCCTCGCTTGGTGTGCGGATTACGCCATGAGCATGGCAGCCCCCTTGCACTTCACGTCCTTGGACTTGGATTTCTTCTCTTCTGGGTCTGCGGCTGGCAGCTGAGGAGGGAAAGGCGCCCTTCCTCGGCCCTGGCGCACTTGGTCGCCAAGTTGAACAGCCCCAAGGAAGTGCACAGATCTTCATGCATCGCCAGCTCCTCCTTCATCTTGACGTCATGCACACCGTCGGAGAAGGCTAAGATGATGGCCTCCTCGGTCACCTTGGGAATCTTGAGGCGTGCGTTGTTGAAGCGCTGGATGTACTTATGCAGGTCTCCTGCTGCTGCTTGATGCGGCACATGTCGCCACGGCAGGAGGCCGTCGCGAGTACCTTGGAAGTTGGCGATGAAGCGGGTGCGCATCTCGTCGGAGGAGATCGTGCCAGGAGCCAGGTGCGGGCTCCGTCCTTGAGTGCCATGGGAAACCAGTTCGCCATGACCTTCTCGTCCCCGTTGGCGGCTTCGATGCCCAGCTCGTAGAGCTGGAGGAACTCCGCAGGGTCGGCCGTGCCGTCATAGCGAGGAGGCAGGTCTGGCTTGAACTTGCCGGGCCACGCGACGCAGCACAACTCGGTGGTGAAGGCGCGGCAGCCTGCTGTGGCCACGTGAGGCCTTTGGTGACGAAGAGCCTGGTCTTGCGGGTCCCCATGCGCTACAGCTGGGAGCAGCGCGGGGTCTTGGCATGCCGGAACAGGAGCGTGGTCGTGACGAGCCGGAGCAGGGAGCACTCGGGCGGCTTCTTGGGGGTGAGGAACCTCTTGGCAGCTCTTCTGTTGGTGCGCTGGCGCCGGACGGAGCGGGTTCTGCCCAGGGGCCACGCGCCTTGGGGCCAGGGCGCCTTCTTGAGGGGGAGGCGGCTGAGGCGCCCCCGGAACTTCATCGCCCGCGCAAGGCGAACGCAGTGCAAGAAGGACGGCGGCGGGAGCCCCTGCGGCAGACGAGCTTCGGCGGTGGTCGAGCAACACCGTAAGACGCGTCATCGGCAGGCGATGGCAGTAGCGAGGAGCTCGTTTGCGTGATGAGTGCAGCTCGAGCCTCCATGGGCGCTGGAGCGCGAGACGAAGAACCGGCCGGGCGAGTGAAGGAGTAGCGATCGCGGCCGTCTCGCCTCACAGACGGATCTTTGGGGCGATGCTTGCTGCTCGTTCCCGCGGGCCGGTGGCGGCGTTGACGGCAAGCGACGGAACGGCGAAGCGGCCACCGACGGGGCCGTCTGGCGGCTGAGGAAGCGAAGCGGCTCGGCAGCAGGCCAGCGTGCGTGTATGACATGGATGCGATGGTCGGCGAAGAACAGCGGCGGAAGTGATTCGGCGCACCCTACCGGGCGCGCTTAAATGTCGGATTTCGGGTTCCGGCAGACCCTCTAGGTTCGAACACCGGGGTGCGCGGAGATCTCCCCTCGACCTACTCGCACCTCACCGCCACGCTAGGATCTAAAACTATGAAAGGAACAACACAAGAGACACATGGTTTATCTTGGTTCGGGCCACCATTGTGGTGTAACACCCTACTCCAAAGGTGTGGTGTGGTGGATTGCCTCTTGGGCTGATGATGAACAATACAAGGAAGAACAGACCTCACGAGGGTGCATTCTTGGCTGGTGCGATGAACTGCTAGGGGGAGTTCAGTCGCTCTCTCTCTGCCGATTCAAGATCAGGATCCGATCTAGCTCCCTCTACGCTGTGGGTGGATAGTCCTATTTATAGGGAGAGGCCCTGGGCCTCTTCCCAAATATTGAGCGGGAAGGGAACCAACAATTGGCCATTTTGAAGGGGAACATCTAGTACACTTATCCTGACTAAAGTTGGTCCTCGCCTGTCAAAGGCTCTGGTGGTGACGCCGGCTTGGGCTCCACGATGACTTCCTTCTGACGTTATGACGGTCTTGGTCTTGTTGCAATCGAAATGGATGCCTTTGCTTGATGCTCTCGCTGCGCTTGCTCCCTTTGCACCAAAGAGGAAAGGAGGACACTACGTGAAATTTGGCGCCCACCGCGCCCTTGGTCGTCATGGCTTGCGTCATGGGCACCTCGTGAGGTACCCTCCTTGATCTCTCCGCCTCCTCGCGAGCCAGCTGACGAGGCCGTGCACGAGGAAGCTTCCTGTCGTCCGCCCATGAAATCTCAGCCCGTCGCGAGGGTCTTGAGCTTGTGTTGATGAAATGGGCCGTCTTTGGGCCACCCCTTGAGCCACGCCCGCGGGCGCAGGCGAGCAAGTCTGGGTACCCCGTTCCCGAGCGCCGGCAATGAAACTGGAAGACGGCAAGAGCTCTACAAGTCGGACCCAAGGGAGGTCGGCCCCTAGGAGTCGGCCCGCCCCTTCCTCGGGACCTACGCGCCATTAACCAGATGAGACACGGAGTGGCTACAGTAATCACCCACCAGGCGGCGGAGCTGTAGCCACGACCCCCTGACCAAGCCTGCTTCATTAGAGACACGTCTACAGTGATCAGCAAGAGTAAGACCCAAGAAGCTGCGGGGGCGGACCTGTCCGGCTCGATCTTGACCAGATGGGCGTGGCCCACTACCGGGCGGGCCCCAGCAGCCAGCGAAGAAGTCGGAGGCCAGAGACACTGACAGTCGGGTCCTACACTCTACAAGATTACCAATGTACCCCTGGGGGTAGGCCTATATAAACCCCCAGGGCACCCATGCAAAGGGTTCCCAACCTGTTAGAACTAGACCAGATCATAGAGAAAGGAGAGAGCTACCCTTGCCTTCTCCCACCTCTAGCATATAGCTCAAGGAGCACCCTTGTATACACTTGTGCCTTAGTGATCATGCGGAGACCCCGCAGAGCAGGACTAGGGGTGTTATCTCCTAGGAGAGCCCCGAACCTGGGTAAAGTACGCCGACGTTCGTGTCTATGCCTCATCCCGCTTCTGGGCACCGGCGACGTTCTACTCGCTCCCACCATCATAAGCCATCCATTGGCATATGTCGCACCCAACCCCCGACAACGGAAGAAAAATAGACCTTGCTGTCGAGGTCTTGAATGTATTGCATGAAGGTGTGGCTTGTGAACTGCGTGCCGTTGTCGGTGATGACTCTGTTTGGCACACCAAAACGGCATACCAGTCCATTGAAAAACTTGACAGCTGACTGAGCAGTCACCTTTCTCACTGCTTCCACCTCGGCCACTTTGTGAACTCGTCGATTGCAACATACAAGTACCCAAAGCCCCCGACAGCGTGGGGGGAAAGGGCCCAGTATATCTAGCCCCCAGACCGAGAATGCCCATGAGAGAGGGATTGTTTGAAGGGCTTGAGCTGGTTGATGAAGCTTGATTGAATGGAACTGACATGCTTCACACTTGGTTACTAGTGCCGTCGCATCCTGGAGGGCGGTGGGCCAGAAGAAACCTTGCCGGAATGCCTTTCCGGCAAGGGCCCTCGACCCTATGTGGGAGCCACATATGCCTCCATGTATCTCTGCCAACAGCTCCAGTACTTGCTCCCAGGCGATGCACTTCAATTTAACGTCGTTCGGCCTTCTCCTGTACAGGACGTCGTCGACAAACTGGTACAGGGCGGACCGGCGGGCTACTTTTTCTGCTTCCTTCTGCTCCTTAGAAAGTTCCCCTGTTTGGAGGAATCGAACAATATGTTGTGCCCATGCCGGATCCTGGGGCTCGACGGCAAGGACCAAATGCATTTCCTCAGCCATGGGTGCGGCTGTCTCCATGGCCAGGGCTTGTCGCCCTGCCGGAGCCAGTTGCCCTTTGGCAGGCTCAGCATCCATGGCAGCACCCTTGCCAGCAGCCCCAGGGGGCTCGGTAGGAAAGTACTTGTCGGGACCTGACTTCATCCGCTTGTTCTGCCTCGTTGATGGTTCGGCGGATGGTTGAGATAACCGGAGCAAAAAGGTACCTGGTTCCACAGGTAGCTTGAGTGCAGCACGCTTTGACAGGTAATCGGCGATGTTGTTCTCCATTTGGGGGACGTGCTCCACTTGGATACCATCAAAGCGTTCCTCCAGCTTCCTCACCTCATCTACGTAAGCCTCCATCAATGGGCTCTGATAATCCTTGTTGACCTGTCTGACAACGAGCTGCGAGTCACCCCTGACGATGAGCTTCTTAACCCCGAGGTCTGCCGCGATCCTGAGACCGGCAAGCAGCCCTTCGTATTCCGCAGTGTTGTTGGTGGACATCTCCCTGGGAAAGTGCATCTGGACCACGTACTTGAGGTGCTCTCCGGTGGGCGCGATGAGTAGCATGCCGGCACCAGCGCCTTGCAGCGAGAAAACCCCATCAAAGTACATGATCCAGTCGCGGTCTGCTTCCTTGCCGGGGAGAGCGGTCTCCTAGATTTCTTCGTCAGGCGTTGAGGTCCATTCTGCAATGAAATCCGCCAAGACTCTGCTCTGGATTGTCGAGGTACTTTCAAACTTCAAACCAAAACTTGACAACTCCAAGGCCCATTCCACAATCCTTCTGGTTGCATCTAGGTTATGCAGTATCCGTTGCAACGGGAGGCGGGTGACGACAGTGATCTCGTGGGCTTGGAAGTAATGACGCAGCTTCCTCGAGGCAATAAGGAGGCCGAAGAGCAATTTCTGCACACCAGAGTACCTTGATATAGCTCCCTGCAAGAGGGAGCTGACAAAGTAAACCGGGTGCTGCATCAGCTTCTTCTTCTGCGCCACCTCACTCGACTACGCGGGCACTGCCTTGGTGGCATCAGACTCTGCCGGGGGCCTCCCCTTGCCGTCACCAGGCCCTGCCGGGGGATATTTGGCTTGCCATCTGCTGGTTCTGCCACACGCCTCCTCTCGTCGACCTCCTCTGTGCCACCGGTCTGGCGCGACCACTTGATTCATCGCCGCTGATCTGAAGAACGACTCTTGTGGTTTAGGGCAACCAGTATTGGCGTGGAGGAAAGGTATTTCTTCAGATCCTGCAATGCTGCCTCGGCCTCTGGGGTCCACTCCATTGGGCCTGCCTTCTTCAAGATTTTGAAGAAAGGAAGGGCGCGCTCGGCGGACTTGGAGATGAATCGGCTCATGGCGGCGATGCAACCGGTGCGCCGACGCACATCCTTGATCCGCTTGGGCGCCTCAATCTGCTCAATAGCCTTGATTTTATGCAGGTTTGCTTGATCCAGCTGCGACACAAAGAACCCGAGAAGCTTGCCGGATGGAACGTCGAAGACACACTTCTCAGGGTTCACTTGAGGTTGATCTTGCGCAGGTTGGCAAATGTCTCTTCCAGATCTTGAACAAGAGTTGGCCCGTCCTTGGTTTTGACCACTATGTCATCCATGTATGCCTCCATATTTCTATGGAGCTGAGGTTCAAAACCAATTTGGACTGCTCTTGCAAACATCGAGCCAGCACTCTTCAACCCGAAAGGCATCCGTAAAAAGCAATACGTACCACATGGGGTGATGAATGATGTCTTTTCTTCATCCTCTCTTGTCATGAAGATTTGGTGGTAGCCCGAGTAGGCATCGAGGAATGATAACAGATCACACCCGGCCGTGGAGTCAACAATCTGGTCGATGCGCGACAACGGGAAGGGCTCCTTAGGACAAGCCTTATTGATATCTGTGTAATCAATACACAGCATCCACTTCCCATTCGCCTTGCGCACCACTACCGGATCGGCCAACCACGTCGGGTGGAGCACTCCTCTCACCAAACCTGCCGCTTCCAACTTCCTGATCTCCTCTGTGATAAACTCCTGCCTCTCTAGAGCCTGCTTTCTGACCTTCTGCTTGACGGGCCGCGCATGAGGGCAAACAGCTAGGTGGTGCTCAATCACCTCCCTGGGAACACCGGGGATGTCGGATGCTTGCCATGCAAACACTTCCTATTTGCTGTCGAGGGTGGAGCCTATGGTGAAGGCCCCTCCCGTGCCATCCTCCCTGGCGGACACCTTGTTGGTATGTGGTGGCTCGGCTCTGGATTTCTTGCTCTTACCGGTAGAGCTCTCTGGCACATCCTCGACGGTAGCGTAGCACTCCGAAGAGGCGTGCTTGCCGGAGTGGTTGCAAGAGGTCTTGCCGGGCTTTCTCTTCCCTTTCGGGCCTTGTTGGCGGGAGCAGGTGCCTTGGCGGAAGCTGCCTAATCGCTTCCCGATAGAGTTGGTCGGCGCAGATCAGTGCATCCTTCTTGTCGGAGGGGACGGAGATGATGGTCAACGGCCCGGGCATCTTTAGCATGTTGTAGGCGTAGTGTGATTCTGCCATGAACTTGGCTAGTGCCGGGCGGCCGAGGATCCTGTTGAAGGGCAAGGGGATCTCGGCCACGTCGAAGATGATCATCTCCGTTCTGTAGTTCAACTCCCCTCCAAACGTCACGGGTAGTGTGACCCTCTCCTTCGGCTGGCTCCTCCCCGGATTGACCCCTTCAAACGTACCCGTTTCCTCGAGGTCTCCATCAAGAATTTGCAGTCTTTTGATCACGACAGGCGAGATCAAGTTCAGGCCGGCTCCGCCGTCAACCAACATCTTGTTCACCTTGAGGTTGCGTATCACTGGTGAGACCAGCAATGGAAAACACTCGACCGCAGTTGTGCGGTCAGGGTGGTCCTCTGCGTCAAAGATGAGGGGCGTGCTTGACCACTTCAGCGGCTTCTGAGCGTCGAACGACGGTTCCGCTGCTCTAATCTCACGCGCCCACTGCTTGAGCTGGCGGTGAGAAGTATGCAGCGAGGCGCCACCATGGACGCACATGGCCTCCGTAGCCTTCTGGAACTCTTGCTCACCGGACTCGTCGTCCTCGTCGTGATCATTGTCTTCTTGTTTCTTGTCACGGCCCCGGGCGGGCCTCTCTTGCTGGTTGTCCTTCCGCGGCGGCCTCGTTGGCCGCCACGCTACTTGCCGGATCCATCGGCACCATCCTGGTCCTTCTCCTTGTCCCGCCTCTCGTACTCAGCTTTTTGCTTCTCAGCAAGCAGCTCGACTTGTCGGCAGTTCTGGAAGTCGTGGCCCTTGGTGCGGTGGATCTTGCAGTATTGCTTGCCGGAGCTTCCTGGCTTGTCGGTAGCCGCCAAGGCCCAGCAGGCGGCGCACTCGGCAATCTCCTTGTCGGGGGCGTCTGCCTTGACCTTCTTGGCAGCGCCGGTGTCGTCAGACCCCTCGATGGCATGTACGTCCTTGCCCTTGCGTTTCCTGTTGCAACACCGACCCTTCTTCTTCGAGGCGGCGGCGTCTTTGTCGGTAGAGTCGGTTTCCACACTGGCGTCTTCGCCGGAGTACTTCCTTCCCTCTTCAGCCCGGGCACATTTATCGGCCAGAACGTAGAGCTCGGCCACATCCTTAACCTTGGTCATCGCCAGCTCTTCGCACATCTTGCGATTGCGCATGTTCTGGTGGAACGCGCTGATCACAGCGGCGGGATGAACGTCAGGGATGTTGTACTGCACCCGGCTGAACCTCTGGATGTACTTGTGCAGGGTTTCCCCTTCCTTCTGGGGAATGATATGCAGATCACTGGCTGACCATGAGCTTGGTGGCCTCCTGTGAAGGCGTAGCGAACGCATGGCACAGATCCGACCAAGAAGAATTGGAATCCGCCAGCAAGTGCATCAACCAAGACATAACATTGGGCTTTAGCGCCAGCGGAAAATAATTGGCAAGCACCTTGTCGTCGCGAGCTCCGGCCGCCTGCATTGCGATGGTGCAGATACTGAGGTACTCGGATGGATGGGTCTTGCCAGTGTACTTCTCACTGACGTAGGGCTTGAATGTGCGGTGGGACGGTCACTGGAACTGCCACAGCTCACGGGTAAAGGCCGGGCAGCCCACCTCGTAAGGTAGGCCGCCGGAGCCCCCCGGTGCTGGGTGGCCCATAGCGGGCCCCACCCGCTTGTCTGACTGGTGGCGTGTATCACGCCGATGCTCAATAGTGCTCCGAGCATCTTCATGATCTCGTTCTCGAAGAACTTGGCGCTGGTCGCGATGGGTCCGCGGGTCGGACGACGCTATAGAGATGTTATCACAAGCGTCGTCACGACGGGCAGGCGCCCGCGGCTGCTGGCGAGGAGGAGGAGAGTGCACCGTGGCCGCAGCTCCCCCGGTCCTCCCAGCGCCAACATATGGTGGCTTGGTGGAGCGCCGCCCCGAGGGCCCCGCCGTTCGTGGATCATCTTTGTTGGCGACGGCGACGAGGCTCCGGATGGTGGCCCTCCACTCGTCGAGCTTCTCTGTAGCAGGAGGGAAGTCGAGGAGCAGCTGCGCGCGCGCCAAAGCTTCTGCTGGCGTGGGTGGCGGCGCTAGCTGCATGGACCGTGGCGTGCTTCGACTTCTAATCATGTTAGAAGGAGCTCCACCACGACCCAGCGGCTGCGCGCCATTTTCGCCAGCACTTCGGCGGGCATGCTGAACTCCTTCATCTCGCGAACGACGCACAGGGCTCTTCCGACGGCGGTGCCCAGGGTCGCCGGCGTGGTGACGCTGTTCGTCACGCACACCATGGGAAGAGCGCAGTGGTCACCGACGTGGGTGTCTTGGAGGTCACTGCGCCGCTTGGAGGTGGCACAACGTCACCCCTGGAGGGCCCCCCGCCACCGGCGGGGGGCCCAGCTCCGTCTTTGGATCTGACGACGTGTTGCCGGTCGTCGGGCGTCTGAACGCCGCTCGCTAAACTCGACTGCCGGGGTGATCTTGGTGCTTTCGTGGACCGCGGCCCGGGTCCTGTCCGCGACCGGGCCGCTGCTCGCCCGTAGTGGTATGGGCCGTTCGGCCCCCGACGAGCCGATCGCCGTGGCCGTCTTCTTCTTGGGAGCCATGGCAATGACGAAACCATAGGCTAGCTACTAGACCATATTCTCACAATTGCGCCCCCTACCTGGCGCGCCAAAGATGTCGGTGTGGAACGACACCTATGGGATCACAAGAATCCCTACTACGGTTGCCGGGGCGCGGGGTTGCGAGAAGAGCAGGATTAGTAACCAGCACGAGGATCGTTTACCCAGGTTCGGGCCACGAGGATGCGTAAAACCCTAGTCCTGCTTTGGTGGGTGTATTTCAGAGAGTTCTTGAGCTCTCCAACTAGCTGTGGTGAGTGTGTGGTTTGAAAGAGCCGAATCCTTCTCCGGTATGCCATCGGCCTCCTTTTATAGTCGAAAGGGGCTGCCACAGTGGCACACAGGAGGTGGAAAGGCGCACAGTGCTATGAGCTTATCGCTCGTATTACAGGACACGGCACATTTAATGCGCCGCTGAGGTCTCCCCTAGCTTTATCGGGGACGGGGGCGAGGCCCGTCCCGTCCGTCGCCGCTCCTCCTCGCTTCGACACGCGCCCTGGCCAGCGATGCGTGCGGTGCCATGTAGGTAGGCAGGCAGCTGAGGTGGCGCGGTGGTGGAGCCTTCACGAAGATCTGCATGCCGCCATGCAGGCGCTTGATGAGTTGGCCTGGGAGTTTCATGTTGCCACGCAGGTGCCTGCCTAGCTGGTTGGGCTGGCAGCTGCATGCGAACGGCGGCGGGGATTTGGTTGGTGTGGGCCTGGCAGTGGCCCTGCTGGCGTCCTTGGTGAGGGCCTTGCCGGGTGGCCCGGCAATGGTCTTGCCGTGGCGCGCTGTCGTCCCCGGCAAGGACCTTGCCGGGGGTCTGGTGGCCTTCCTCGGCAAGGATCCTGCCGAGGATCGTCGTCTTCTAATCCTCATATGATCTTGAGTGTTCCTTGTCTTCACAAATATCGGCATTCCACCATGGAGGTGCCTCCCGAGCCCTGGACCAACGTGATGTTGGAGACCGTGGGCTCAAGGGTGGCTCGCTCTGTTGGTGTGGGGCGAGCTGCCCCGGCAAGGGTCTTGCCGGGGGAACCTACTTCGTCCCTCTACTCTTTGTGGTCTTGGCCTTGGCGTTGCTCTGGTTATCTTGGGCTTCGGTCTTACATTGGCTCACCTCCCCTGTTCTGCTTGGTGTGACCGTGGGCGCGGCTCCGACTGCCCGTGCACAGGTAAAGGGGTACAAAAGTGCGCCCCTCCTTTGTACACCGACACGAATCCTCTCAGGGCTCCGTCACCGGAATCCATTCGTGCATTGGACACCGTCTTTGACAAGCTGGCTCCCATCGACCAGGAGCGGGCTCTGCGGGCCGTTGCACCCTGCATCACCAACGTCGTGCGCCTCGAGAAGCATAGGGTCTTTGGTGGTGTTTAAGCGTCCTTTGCATGGGCATGTCCATGCCTCGGTGCAACATGACCGTTGGATCAAAATCAAACGGTGCAGATCAGTCACTGTAGCACAAAGCGTGTGGGTGTGTTTGGTTGTATTCTCATCTCAATATAGTTGTTCCCTCTTTGTGTATTTGTGTTAACCTACTAGTGTGGCTCATGCACCCTTCATGCACTCTGCTGAACACCCAAAAGTGGGTCGAGAAGGGAACTTTTGCTCCCATCCCGTGCACCCTTCATACACCCTGCCTAACACTGAGTCGCCCTGCTTTATATGGTTCATGTTTCGTGGAGTACTGTAGCACCGTACTCTCCGTCTGTTGTAAACAGAGACGGTCGAAAAAGCGGTACTATGTTACATTACTGTTCATATAGTTGACATGCACACAACATCATTTGTTATCGTCATATCTTACTACACTAGCAACAAGATTATGTAGTAATCGACGCATTTAAACACTGCACATGCCTAGTAGTAGGAGCACTATGTATGTTCAAGTGGCTACCGTGTTTCGCACTCCTCCGTCGTAAGAGTGGAAACGCTTGCTGTAATCATTTTTTTCTTCGGAAAAAATAGTGGACTCGCTCTACCATGCGGATCCTCCTCGACAGTCGGCGGGAACTTTGCTACTCACTTTCACCGATGTGTGGGACAGACATCATCAGGGTCCACCAGCCATGCACTAAATTACTCCGTATTAGAGCTCCAACTGCACGGTAGACTTCCCCGATTGAAGCGTCGCAGCAATGCCCAATGAGCCATCAAATCACAAAACCCCCTCCTTGCCAGCAGTAAGTTGGACGGACGAAGCAACCATCATTTCACTCTTCTCTCTCAGCTTCCTCTCTACCCAACCCTCGCTTATCCCTCATCTTGTTCCTCATTTCTTCAAGAAAACCCCGACCTGCTTCTGCCATTGTTCTTCTCTCACAAAGAAGGAAAGGTGAGTGCATCAATGGTGTTGATTCTGGCCAAGGCCCGGTCTTGCAACCCCGAGACTAATCCTATAACTCCCTCTTTGTTCTTCTTTTGGGTTTGTAATTATGGTTTCTTTTCTTTTATTTCTATTTGACAGTTTCTTGATGGACGCTGGAGCACCAGCCGAAGTGATGTCTATGGCTCTAGCAAAAACCGTCGAGGCTCATGGTACGAAGAAGCGCAAGCACCCCGCCGAGACTACCACAGAAAGCTCAAAGCCATCGCCCTGTCCAAGCCCCCCTCTTCGGGATCCCTCATTAAGCAAGTCCAGGTAATATCTCTTCTTGACGATCTTTTTCTCGATCTTGATCGTGTTTTTTCATCTAACACGCAGTACTAGTACTATTAGTACCACTTTCTAGGTGATCTTGCATGTGATTTTTGTGTGCCAAATGGCGGTTCTAAATTCCTCTTTTGACCAAAACATGCGAGAGGTTGACACTGATTTCTTATAGATTACTTTCAACTACTTTATGAACATCAATGCTACCTTTGAAGAGGGTATATTTGCATCAGGAACTTGTGTTGTGGATATTGCAAGTAATCCCTCTGCTCTCATGCCTTTGAAGACATGTTCTAGTGTCTTTTTTCACTCATTTCTGTGCGTATATGTAGTCATATAAGGAGTAAAATATCGAAAATCATCTTATATTTCTGAACGGAGGTAGTAATAAAATATTTGGTTTCAGTTTGAATTAGAACCAGGTCTGCGGTGGAGATCAAGTTCTCAAAGTCATGTCGTGTGAACTGGAAGACCTGAGGATGTGTTCTACTGATAAACTATCCAGCTGCTTTGTCCTTGTAGCCACGTGTCCTGAACTAGTGTTTTCCTATAGCATTGTTGTAAGGCGTGTTCTCGAGGCTGTACTTGACCACAACAATTTCCTGGCTGTGCCTTCGATTACGAAGGGTGTGGTTCTTGTAAAGCTTCCCGACAAATCTGATGCGGCATGTCTTCATCGTCATGTTTATGAGTGGAAAGACCAATCTGTTAGGTTCTCCAAGGTTGAGGAGATGGTGATGGTGCCGGTAGACATCTCTCACGAAGCCCATGGCCTAGTCAGTTATGCGGGGTTCATCCGGTAGGTCGGTGGCAAGAAATAGTCTGCAGAGTTTAATTAGTACAACTTTGCTTGTCTCTGATGAAGTACTATTGTTCAAGACTTGATTTGTGTTTGTGAACCCTGTATTGTTTAGTACTGCCGCTTTTGGTGTGTGGTGAGTCCTGAGAACAGTCTATGTTAATGTCTGTCCACTCAATTTAGTTTATATATTTTGAAGTATCCAGATCATCTTTTTGTGAGGACGGTTTATCAATTATGGTTACACTCCAATATCTGTATGCATTGTAGGGTTTACCGCACCCGCCAGGATTTCCAGTCCCATGGATGTTCAGTCCATACGATTTGTCACGACCTTTGGACTATCCTGCTTATGGGAATAGGCGGGGGCCCTGCATGCCACGCGTAGTTGGACGACCAATCTTCTGTTTAGTACGTCAACATAGTGATTTCCTGGTAAGGATTCACTCGTGTCACGTCAAGTAAATCTTATTGATTTACTGTCTAAATATTATTGATTTAATGTATTGTTTTCTTTCTTTTGCTATAATTTTACGATGCTGGTTTTGCCATGTGACATTCATCACAGAATAAACCGTTTGGTTTGCTCTACGATGGATATTTTTGCAGGTTTCACTTATTATGTCGTGTCAGTAATGAAGGCACTGTCCATCACTTATATTGCTGGAAAAAATTGGATCAGTCTGTTGTCTGAGTACAAGCTGAATCCCTATGATGAACTGCAGTTTGGTTTAACAAACACGCCACAATTAGTCCTTCTCGCGTTTAAAAGAAATGAAGAAAAAGACTGGATCACGGTCATGGAGCCTAGTCAAGTTAGAAAGCTGAACATAGCAGATCAGACATGATCGCCGCCGTCTCACACATCGGTACCACCTTCAGCAACAGATCGAGCACCGGTAGTTGCTCTTGCACTGACAGCGGCAGCAGCTCAGTCTGATCCAACTGAGGATTGGGCACCGACCGCGTCAGTGGATCAGGTTGATCTACCGGAGGATTGGGCATCGACACCAGCACCTGCCCCGACACCGGCACCAGCTCTACAAGGAGCACCATCTCCGGCAGCAGCAGCGGCAATACCAGTCGCACCGGCATGGGCACCAGCAACGGCTTCGGCACCTGCACCAACACTTGCACTTGCATCTGCTCCGGCCCGTGCAGCGACAACATGTAACATCCCAATTTTCAATTTGGATGTTTACAAATAGATCATTCATATGCATCCATGATTTATGCATTTTTGCCCCATTTGTATTATTTGATTTTTGATCCAAGAAACTTTGAGCAACTCAAGGACTAAAAGAGAGAGTTGGAAGTTTCCCTAAAATCATTTTTGAAATTTCGAAGTTGGGAATTTGGATCACATTTGGTTTCATCAAAAATTCATTTTCATTATATCAAAAATAAAATAAAGAGAGAAGATAAAATGACTTCTTCAAAATCAGAAGGAAAATATTGGAAATTGAATTTGAAATCAAAATATATTTTATTGGGATTTATTTGCAAATTTACTTTCATGCACATTTTATTATCATAGCAAATTGTTTATTTTAAAAAAATTGCATTTTAGGCCGGATAAATGTTCACAAGGTCGTATATAAGACCATAATATTATGTGAATATTTCTGGAATTTTGTAGACTTATATTTATTTGTATTTTTGGTGCCATAGTGTTCTGTTCAAAAAAAACTATGCTACACGCACTGGCCAGGCCTAAGGCCCATACCTCTTCCCACGTGCTTATGTTCTTCCTCCTCTCTGTATGTGAACAACGACAGAAACGTTCATCCATGGCGCCTCCGGGGAAGACGCGGCCTACCCCTCTTCCTCCCCTCATCTTCCTTCCCCTGCACCCATTAACCCCCAGAACCGGTTCCCCTCGCCTCCCTCTACCCCTTCCCCTTCCAAGTGCGCCTTGGAGTCGCCTGTAATGGCCATTACGAGGCAGAGAAACAGCCACCATTAAACACCACAATCTTCTCGGATTCTGACCTCCCCAAGCCCTATATAAAGCACCCCTGGGAGCCCCTCTCAACCCTCGTCCGAAGCCCTCTCCCTCTGGAGCTTTTACCCCTCCCTAACCTCGCCAATTGCTCGCCGGAGTTCGTGAATTCCGGTGACCTTTCACCGCGTGTACATGAAGCAATCTACAACCACAACTTGTTCAAGTGGTTCACCTCATCGTCCTTTACACCGTCCCGAACGCATCCTTCGCTGAAGCACACCGGAGCTGCCTTCTTCCTCATCTCCGGCGACAAGTCCGAGTACGGTGAGCACCCAGCCAGCCAATCACAGAGCGCCACTTGTCTCTGGCCGAATTCTTTTTCTATTTCAGGAATTTTTCCAAATTCAGATACTTTACCTAATCTTCTTTCTAGTATAACTTTTAATCTATAGGTCGGATTTAGTTGATTCGTTCTCCTACTAGTTCATAGAAACCCCATCTATCTAGAGAACCAGACGAAAAATATTTTTGAATATTTTAAATTTTGATTTCAAACAGATCTGAATTCAAACTTCTTTAGGCCATAACTCGAGTTCCGTAACTCGGTTTTGAGTGATTCTTTTTGCAAATTGTAGCTAGTGACATGTACTTTCTGTTAAAACCAAAAATATTTATTTCTTTTGCTACTAAAATTTCGTTCTGTACAGAAACTTTATTTGGTTGTTTTTGAAGTTTTTTGAAGTCTTTTATTTGCTTTCTTTTTGGATCTTTGCTTGTATGCTTATGTATGTTATTGCTTGCTTACGCTAGATCATCCGGAGTACGAAGCTTGCTAATACGGTTCCTTAGAGTTCAGCGATCGTCAGCAAGGCAAGTTCACACTTTGATCATAATTTTCAACACTCAGTTTTTACTATGCATTAGTTTCACCCTCAAAGACTGCATGAGTAGGATTGGGAACATGTGGTTATGCTATGTAGTTCATGTGGTAGGAACCTATGACCTATTGATCACCCCGAGAATATTCGTTATGTCATATATTGCTTAGCCATGCTCGTAGATGGGGATTGGTATGTGTGATCCAAGTTGCGAGAGTTAATAATTTTGGGATAACCTAAAGTGAAAACTTTAATACACATCTGGGTGGATTGTTTGAGGCACCTGGAGTAACCAGTGGACTTGCCCGGGCACCCTCGAGAAAATATGATATCAGAGCACACACTGACTGTAGGACGCGACCACTAGGAAATGAAAAGCCATGGGAAGAAAACTCTATTTTACGACTTCCTTATATATTCGTTGGTCTATACTCTTCTCTATTCATTTCTATCTCTTCTCTACTTCAATTAAATACTTGTTGAACCCCATCACCAAGTTGCTCAGCCTGATGAGACCATGACCTATGAAGACATCATTGACGAAGAAAAAGAAGAAGTTAGAGTTGACTTTGATTTGAGAAGATTTAGTTCAGACCACCGCTACCAAGTTGAGTCCAACGAATGATTGCGGTAGTATGAAGAGATCATATATCTTGTGGATATGACCTTACATGTAGATTTTTGCTTGTGTGGTGTGATCTATGTGAATTGCTTGATTTGAAGTTTTCTTGCTATCATAAGCATATGGGTAGTGATTTCTCTCATTAGGCCCATATTCCATTCTAATTTCTCATCCACTCTAAACCGAACAGATGCCTACGAGACGTGACCCAGAATTCCCATCGGAACTTACCCTGTTGATCAAGAACCAGAATGCCCTCATGAAGATACTCATCCAGAATCAGAAATAGAACAACAAGAAAAACAACAACAACAACAACAACAACCCACCGCCATCACCCCCCGTCGACCACCTTACCCGCTTCCTGAGGTTGAACCCACCCGTGTTCTCTAGCAGCACGGAGCCAGTCATCGCAGATGACTGGCTTCGCAAGATCGGAAGAGAGCTGACCACCGCAGGATGCACTGACGCTGAGAAGGTGCGCTTTGCCACACATCAACTGGATGGACCAGCAGCTTCATGGTGGGAGAATTACACTACCACATTCCCCATAACCAATGTTACTTGGGATCAGTTCCAGCAGGCGTTTTGTACCGCACATGTTTCAGCCGGAGCTATGAGTCTGAAGAAGCGTGAGTTCCGCAACTTATGCCAGGGAAATCGTTCTGTTGGTGATTATGTGGAGGAATTCAGCAAGTTATCCAGGTATGCTCTCAGACACGTGGCTGATGATGCCTCTAAGCAGAGGAAATTTCTGGAGGGACTAAATGATGATCTGGGACTTCAGTTGACCGTGGCTACCTTTAACAATTATCAAGAGTTGGTAGACAAGGCTCTCATTCTGGATGGCAAGCAGCAGTAAGTGGAGAATCGCAAGAGAAAGTACGGACATGGAAAGTACAACTCTGGAGTTCAGCAGAAGCCCCGCTATACCCCGTACTCGGGAAATAATGGATCAGGATCCGACAAGTATGGTGGACACACTCACCATAACCATGGAGGAAATTTTCATCATGGAGGAAATCGACATAACCATAATGGCCATAGGAATGGCAATGGGAATGGAGGAAACAACAATCAGCATCAGTCCAACCCCACTACACTGGCAAAGAAGGATCTGAGCCACATTACCTGTTTCAAGTGCGGGAAAACCGGACACTACGCCACCGATTGCCCTGAGGCCAAGAACGGGAACGGCAATGGAAGCTCTGGAGGCAAGAAGACCAATCCCTTCACCAGAGGTCAGGTGAACCATGTCAATGTGGAGGAAGTTTATGACCAGACTGACGCCGTTGTTGGTAAGTTCTTGATTAATTCATTTACAACCCTTGTTCTTTTTGATACTGGTGCATCACATTCATTCATATCAAGGGGGTTTGTGGATAAGTTTAAGTTGCCGACCGTAGCCCTTAAAACACCAATGTTAGTGAGTTCCCCAGGAGCAGAGTCTACAGCTAGTCGGGGATGTTTTCCGTTGCCATTGATCATAGGGAGACACGTTTTACCCATGGACCTCATCATCCTAGAATCACAAGGATTGGGCGTAATTCTAGGCATGGACTGGCTATCCAAGTACGAGGGAAACATCGATTGTGTCAGTAAGTCAATTCTTCTCACCACCCCAAACGGATCAAGTATGTGTCAAGGCATACGCCAAGGAGGACTCAAGTGAGTTCTATTTCGGGAGTTGTTCAGGAGGAAGTACCGGTTGTGAAGGATTATCCCGATGTATTCCCCGAGGAATTGCCCAGCATGCCACTGGATCGAGACATTGAGTTTTTGATCGAGCTATTGCCAGGCACAGGACCGATATCCAAGAGACCATATCGGATGCCCACCAATGATCTGGAGGAAATTAAGAAGCAAATTAAGGAATTATTGGAGAAAGATTATATTCGAGCGAGTTCATCACCTTGGGGAGCCCAAGTGCTTCTAGTTGAGAAGAAGGATGGATCCTTGAGAATGGTTGTAGATTATCGTGCATTGAACGAGGTGACAATCAAGAACAAGTACCCTCTGCCAATGATCAATGATTTGTTTGACCAGCTACAAGGAGCAAAAGTTTTCTCCAAGATCGATCTTCGATCAGGATATCACCAGCTGAAGATTCAAGAACAGGATATACCCAAGACAGCTTTTACCACGAGATATGGGCTTTATGAGTACACGGTCATGTCTTTTGGTTTGACTAATGCCCCTGCCTATTTTATGAGTATGATGAAAAAGGTATTCATGGAGTTCTTGGATAAGTTTGTTGTGGTATTCATTGATGACATATTGATTTACTCGTAGAATGAAGAAGAACACAATGAACATTTGCGCTTGGTTCTTGAGAAGCTCAGGGAACATCAGTTATACGCCAAGTTCATCAAGTGCAAATTTTGGTTGCAGGAAGTTGGATTTCTCGGACATGTTATATCAGGAGAAGGAATAGCAGTAGACCGCTCCAAGGTTGAAGCCGTCACCGAATGGAAGGCACCCACCACAGTCGGAGAGATACACAGTTTCCTTGGACTTGCAGGATATTACCGGAGATTTATTGAGAATTTCTCCAAGATCGCGAAGCCCATGACAGATTTATTGAAGAAAGACACCTGGTTTAATTGGACCGAGGAATGTGAGGCTAGTTTTCAGGAGTTGAAGAAACGTTTGGTTACAGCCCCAGTGCTAATCCTTCCGAATATACGCAAGGATTTCCAAGTATATTGCGACGCTTCTCGTCAGGGACTTGGAGGTGTTCTTATGCAATAAGGAAGAGTTGTTTCATATGCCTCACGTCAGCTTCGACCTCATGAGAGAAATTATGCCACACATGATTTGGAGTTAGCATCCGTAGTGCACGCACTCAAGACCTGGAGACATTTTCTTATCGTAAATCGTTGAGATGTTTACACAGATCATAAGAGTTTGAAATACATCTTCACGCAGAAGGAGTTGAACCTCAGGTAGAGAAGATGGTTGGAGCTCATAAAGGATTATGACATGAAATTGCACTATCACCCAGGAAAGGCCAATGTTGTGGAAGATGCATTGAGCCGCAAGAGCTATGTCAATACCCTCACAACAGGAGGATTAGCTCAGGAGTTAATTGATGATCTCAAAGATCTTTGATTGGAGATAGTACTACGAGGTTTTGTTGCCGCAATGGAAATTCAATCCACTTTGTTGGGAAAGATCCGAGAAGCCCAGAAGTTAGACAAAGGTATTGCGGAGATAAAGGGAAGGATGAACCAAGGAAAGGCAGAAGGATTTCGTGAGGATGAACATGAAACCTTATGGTTTGAGAAGCGTATTTATGTGCCCAATGACCCAGAGATCAGGAAGTTGATTATTCAGGAGGCTCATGATTCACCTTACTCGATACACCCAGGCAACACCAAGATGTATTTGTACTTGAAGGAAAATTTCTGGTGGACAGGTATGAAGAAGGATATTGCCGAGTATGTAGCAGTATGCGACGTATGTCAGAGAGTTAAGGCAGAGCATCAGAAACCAGCAGGATTACTTTAGCCCTTGCTGATACCCGATTGGAAATGGGATAAGCTTGGCATGGACTTTATCACCGGATTGCCCAGGACTCATTCAAGATATGATTCTATCTGGGTTATAGTTGATCGCTTGACCAAGGTAGCTCACTTCATCCCCGTGAAAACCACATATACAAGTGCTAAGTTGGCCAACATATACATGACCAGGATTGTATGTATGCATGGAGTTCCGAGGACCATAGTATCAGATAGAGGAACACAATTTACCTCAAAGTTTTGGCATCAGTTACATGAAACTTCGGGTACCAGGCTGGAGTTCTGTACAGGTTTTCATCTGCACACAGATGGGCAGACCGAGAGAGTTAATCAGATTCTGGAGGACATGTTGAGAGCTTGTGCGCTAGATTATGGATCTAGTTGGGATGATAATTTGCCTTACGCAGAGTTCTCATATAACAACGGCTATGAAGCTAGTTTGAAGATGGCCCCTTTTGAAGCCTTGTATGGAAGGAGGTGCAGGACACCATTGATGTGGGATGAAGTTGGAGACCGTAAATTATTCGGACCAGATTTAGTTAGAGATTCAGAGGAGAAAGTCAAGCTGATCCGCGACAGGCTCAAGGTATCCCGATCCAGACAAAAGAGTTATGCCGATACTAAATGCAAGGAAGTAACTTATGAAGTCAGAGATAGAGCATATCTTCGTGTGTCGCCACTTCGAGGTGTTAAACGATTTGGAGTCAAAGGAAAGTTAGCACCATGATTTGTGGGGCCATACAGAGTTTTAGAACGCATGGGTGAAGTTGCCTACAAATTGGAATTACCCGAAGCCTTGTCAGGAGTTCATGATGTGTTTCACGTTTCCCAGTTGAAGAAATGCCATGCAGAGATGGCCGATATTCCTTTGAGAGATACAGTGCCACTGGAGGCCATATAGTTGCATAGTGATCTGACCTATGAGGAGAAGCCTGTCAAGATTCTTGAAACTGCAAGCAGGGTTACCCGTAGTAAGGTCATCAAGTTCTGCAAGGTTCAATGGAGTCACCATACCGAGGAAGAAGCCACCTGGGAACGAGAAGAAGATCTCCGACAGGACCACCCACACCTTTTTGCTAGCCAACCCGAATCTCGAGGGCGAGATTCATCTTAAGGGGGGGGTAGGTTTGTAACATCCTAATTTTCAATTTGGATGTTTATAAATAGATTATTCATATGCATCCATGATTTATGCATTTGTGCCCCATTTGTACTATTTGATTTTTGATCCAAGATACTTTGAGCAACTCAAGGACAAAAAGAGAGAGTTTGAAGTTTCCCTAAAATCATTTTTGAAATTTCGAAGTTGGGAATTTGGATCAAATTTGGTTTCATCAAAAATGCATTTCCATTATATTAAAAATAAAATAAAGAGAGAAGATAAAATGACTTCTACAAAATTAGAAGGAAAATATTGGAAATTTGAAATCAAAATATATTTATTGGGATTTATTTGCAAATTTACTTTGATGCACATTTTATTATCATAGCAAAATGTTTATTTTTTAAAAATTTGCATTTTAGGCCGGATAAATGTTCACAAGGTCGTATATAAGACCATAATATTATGTGAATTTTTCTGGCATATTTAGACTTATATTTATTTGTATTTTTGGTGCCATAGTGTTCTGTTAAAAAAAAACTCTGCTGCACGCCCTGGCCAGGCCTAAGGCCCATACCTCTTCCCACGTGCTTATCTTGTGAACACTGACAGAAACGTTCATCCATGGTGCCTCCCTCTCTTCCTCCCCTCATCTTCCTTCCCCCGCACCCATTAACTCCCAGAACCGGTTCCCCTTGCCTCCCTCTACCCCTTCCCCTTCCAAGTGCGCCTTGGAGTCGCCTGTAATGGTCATTACGAGGCAGAGAAACAACCACCATTAAACACCACGATCTTCTCGGATTCTGACCTCCCCAAGCCCTATATAAAGCACCCCTGGGAGCCCCTCTCACCCCTCGTCCGAAGCCCTCTACCTCTGGAGCTTTTCCCCCACCTAACCTCGCCAATTGCTCGCTGGAGTTCGTGAATTCCGGCGACCTCTCACCGCGTGTACAAGCAGCAATCTACAACCACAACTTGTTTAAGTGGTTCACCTCATCGTCCTCTACACCGTCCCGAACGCATCCTTCTCCGAAGCACACCAGAGCCGCCTTCTTTCTCATCTCCGGTGACAAGTCAGGTGAGCACCCAGCCAGCCAACCACAGAGCGCCACTTGTCTCTGGCCGAATTTTTTTCTTTTTCAGGAATTTTTCCAAATTCAGATTCTTTACCTCATCTTCTTTCTTGTATAACTTTTAATCTATAGATCGTATTTAGTTGATTCTTTCTCCTACAAGTTCATAGAAATCCCATCTATCTAGAGAACCAAACGAAAAATATTTTTGAAAATTTTGAATTTTGATTTCAAACAGATCTGAATTCAAAATTCTTTAGGCCATAACTCGAGTTCCGTAACTCGGTTTTGGGTGATTCTTTTTGCAAATCGTAGCTAGTGAAGTGTAATTTCTGTTAAAACCAAAAAAAATTTATTTTGCTGCTAAAATTTCGTTCTGTACAGAAACTTTATTTGGTTGTTTTTGAAGTTTTTCAAAGTCTTGTATTTGCTTTCTTTTGGATCTTTGCTTGTATGCTTATGTATGTTATTTCTTGCTTACGCTAGATCATCCGGAGTGCGAAGCTTACTACTACAAATCCTTAGAGTTCAACGATCGTCAGCAAGGCAAGTTCACACTTTGATCATAATTTTCAATACTCAGTTTTTACTATGCATTAGTTTCACCCTCAAAGACTGCATGAGTATGATTGGGAACATGTGGTTATGCTATGTAGTTCATGTGGTAGGAACATATGGCCTTTTGATCACCCCGAGAATATTCGTTATGTCATATATTGCTTAGCTATTCTCGTAGACGGGGATTGGTATGTGTGATCCATGCAAGTTGCGAGAGTTAATAATTTTAGGATAACCTAAGGTGGAAACTTTAATACACGTCTGGGTGGATTGTTTGGGGCACCTGGAGTAACCAGTGCTTGCCCAAGGGGAATCCCGGAGTACCCGTGTGATTACCCTAGGTCCGCCACCCAGGCTCAAAGGGATCATAAGATATTTCATGCCTAGAAATTTCCGTGTGCAGTCACAAGCCATTATGGGCTCTGGCATAGTTGAGTAAGTTGTGTGACCTCTTTCCGTGGTAGATTAGCTGATGTAGGGGAAAGTAGGTGTACCGGTCTACCCAGGTGGTCGAGTCTTGTGGGGAAAAGTGTGCAAACCTCTGTAGAGTGTACAAACTAATCATGATTAGCCATGTCCCCGACTATGGACAATTTGAGTATCTAGAAGTGAATTATTGGTTGATCTCATCACTCTTTTTAATGAAATTGTTGGGTTACTAATAACTTGGGAATTTTGGGATTGAGTTGGAGGAACCTTCTCAATAATGGCATTTTAATTTAGTGGTAAAAAAGTATTCCTTTGTTGTAGGATAAAATTAGCTTTATGCAAAATTAAACTTAGAGCCTCCATCAGCTAAATTTGCATATAGAGATAGTCTTTTCATTTATTATTATTCTATGGTGTAAAATTGCTAGCATATTCCATGTGCTGACCTACACGGCTGCAACGTCTCATGTTGCAGACTTTTTCGACGAGGATTAAAGGTGCGATAGGTCGTTGTTCTGCACTCAGTTTGCCGTGGAGTTGGATGGAATCATTTACCTTTGAAGTTTTCGTAGTTATTTTTATTTAGATGGCCTTTGGCCATATTATTGTAATAAATATTCTTTTGAGGATCTTGATGTAATAAAGTGTGTGTTTGAACTCTATTATAATTCCTCGAGTACCGTGTGTGTCAGCATACCGATCCAGGGATGACACTTAAGCACAGAGACTTCGATCCATTTTGGGTCAGGTCGCTACACAACGGAACCAGCTGTTGCACCGACAACAGACTGGGCTGCAGTTCACACTTCATATACCAAAGTCCTTACAAAAACTGACATGTCCACCTTCTTGGTAAGCATTGGCAGCCCAAGTGCTTTGTTCTTTTTTCTTTCCATGTTGTTTCACACGATTCACTGTGTTGACCTAACTGTTTGTGTATGTCTGCTTGTTTGCAAACAGAGAATTCCTAGAGCAACGAGGGAGTTGCTCAACAATCCAGGCGACCGTGGCCAAGTTTCTCTTACCATGCGCAACCTTGGTGTGAATGAAGCTGCTCAATATATCGTAAGTACAAAGGATGGTCGCATGATGATTGATGCTAAAGGATGGTCAAGGTTCAAACCTAAATCATATCTTGCGGTAGGGGATGATGTCAAAATCGAACTTTCTCGGCAAGGAGAGTTGGTCCAAATCAACTTTGAAATTCTTCAAGTGACGCAATCGCCGAACTGATCTATCCTCCGAGAGATTTTGATGTAATACTGGCATGGTGAAACAAGTGTCGTGGTGTGTATAAGTAGGACGACAAAGATCGTTGATAGAATTGCAACTCTGGTTGCTTGTTAGAAGCTGTCGTTTGATTTCATTCCAACAATTGCCGTGCTTTATTCAATTTTGTGTATTCGCCTTATGACAAAGATCTAAAACCAGCGCCGTACCGACCGCTTGCAATATGAAAAGCGTTGGGGTAGAACACATGGGCCCCAAAACATGCAAGCCCACCGGCCTGTGGCCCAAAGTCCAGATCCATGAGCCTGTCTGAGTATTTCTCAGCTGAACCCCCATAATGCCCGTGCGTTGCACGTAACATCGAGATGCATTTGTATGAGTATTTTATCTTGTGAGAGAAAAGGATGAACGATGGAAGGCCTTATTTGCAAATGTGGAGAGGTGTGTGGGTAACTTTTTGCAAAATTGCCATAGTTCCCTTCCTATCCGTCCGATATAAATCGGACTGACTATATTGCAGGATGGCAGGCACACCATCATCACCAACTCGTTTATACCGTGTTAAAAAAACTCTATTTTGTATAATTATATATGTTATATGTATTCCACTTGATTTTTATTATGTATAAAGTTGTGATATAAAAGATCTTTATATTTCTTTACAGAGGGAGTATCTCTCTGTCAAAAATATATTTATGTGTAACTAGTTACTCATGTCTTTCTACTTCCTTTCGCTGATATGTGGGGCATCCGGCAACGGGGTCCACGTGCCATATGCACCAAATTAGAGTGCACAACTGCACGGTAGACACACCCCGGTCGTAGCGCCGCAGTAATGCCCAATGAGCCATCAAATCACAAAAACTCCCACCTTTCCAGCTTTAGCAGTAAGCTGGACGGACGAAGCAGCAATATTTCAATGGGTCTGAATCCCCTTCTCCCTCGTCTGCTTGTTCAGAGAAAACCCCCCTCGGCGATTGCATAGGGTTTTATCATGGAGAACCTGGTACATACCTTCTTCATCCATCCCCGATAAATCCAAGTCCCTTGGTCGCGAGTACTCCTAGGATGGCAGCCGCCGTCGTTGATGCACTTTTCTTCCTACTAAATCTAGTGTGTTTCATTTGCAGTGCCCAAAGTGCGAGGACCCTACAGGTTTCTGTGACCTCGACGAGACGCCACACTTGTTCCTTCTCATCCTAACACAGGATTTTAAAACGCGCACAGTATGTTCCTAGAATCCTCTTTTCTATCTGGGAGGGTGGGTTTTTTTTAACATGCTGTCGACAAATTTGGAAATTTGGATTGCTATATTTGGATAAAAGTTACTAGTACCATGGTCAACACTGACGTGAAGGAGGAAATTATTTCTATATTTAGATATAGGGAATACATTGTGTTCTCATATTATTTTTCTATGCATGTACTCAAGATGCTCGGCCTTGCCATAACTGAATACACCAGCTTAATGGTCACAGTGAAGACAAGCCATGGATATAAGTTTCGAGTTGGGTTCATGAACCAAGAAGATCGCTACTTTTTTATGGCCGAACTTGGATAAACTTTCTCAAGTGTTACAGACTGAAAGTTGGCGCAGGAATGTTGATGGAAATAGCAGAACCTGGTCTCATCTTCACTGCGATCTTCCACCCCGACGTCGTTCCAATTGTTCATCCATGTTAGTTTTGTATCTGGTTCTTGCTTCTTGCCTCGATTACTTCTTAATCCACCTATTATGTCTAACTAACCACAATTTAACTTTAGAAGTAGCAACGAATCTCTCACGAAGATGCTACTTCTAACTAATATTTTCTTATAATTGGTGGCACGTGTAGGTTTTTTCAGAGTTAAGTAGGCTACTCGTTTGTTATTCTATAAGAACTCGGCTGTTACTGATGGCACTGAAGTTGACTGGGACGACATCCACAAGTTCCTACACTTTATTGATCGTCTTGAGGTCCTTGCTGGGCGTTTCAATGGTGGAAGGCCACGTGGGATATGTGTGCCACTGCTGCACTCGTTGAACAGGTCCAACTGTGTTGAGAAACTTATGGTACGAGCTGTTTTCTGTTATATATGTTGTTCATAAACTCTTGCTTATGCACAGTTTTACAGCTGTGATCTTCTTGAAACAGGAACTGCCCAGGTCTATTGTTCCTATACAGATGCCTGACCATGGTCGGGTCAGACTTGCGCTTGGTCACAACATGATGTTTAGGTCGACTTACTCTATTCTCCTTGGAGGTGAAAAGATACTTATTCATGGGTAGTCTCAAATAATGAAGGCCCGTCCATCTTGGAGAATAGGACAGAAGATTATGTTCCTGCTTTTCCATGGCTCTAAGCGAATATCCTGTTGATTGACCACATTGCGAGATGAAGCCACTTTCAGAAGGTTGTGGATGCGCGGGGTGGCGCCTGGGCCTTGTCCTGGGGCTTGGCGGCCTCACCCTTTGGTTAATTGTAGGCAAAGTAGCACTGTTCGAGGCGTGCTTTGTACGGTTGAACCTGTATAAGTACTCATACTGCTTTCAACTATGGCTGTCAAGTGCCCTTGCTGGTTTCAGTTAAGATTTTTAAGTACTCTTGCTGCTTTTACAGTCTGTCGTGTTTCTTCAGTCTTGTCTTCCTCCAGCCGCCAAAACCAAACCAGCGCCGGCGGGGCCGCCTGCTTCCTCCTCCCACGGCTGGCTGCACCTCAGCACACGCATCACCGCCTCACCGTCTCCTAAATCATTAACACCGACCTCTGAGGCCTCGCCGTTGTCCTCCGCGCGCTTTGCTGTGCTCGCCGCGGCGTCGCCCTCTCGCGTTGTCAACATGGTCAACAAACAAGAGGAATCGGCAGAGGACTGTACGTGGAGAGGATGATAGTAGGGGCCCACCATGTCCATGGCCGGACGCAAGGAAGTTATATATATACACACACACACACACACACACACACACACACACACACACACACACACACACACACACATAAACACTATTCTGATCACGGGATCAGAATAATATTCTGATCACAACCTGAACTTCCCGAGTAACGCGTCTGACCTTCCCCGAATACTAGGTTGAACTTCACCTAAAAGGTGTTCAAATGGGGCTTGTGATATACCGTTGGAAAGCTATGGACACCAGTATCATGACCCAAGTTAAATTTTTGGCAAATATAAACGGTTTAAGAGCAGTTTTGAAAACCGTTTTCTCTTCATACAAAAAACGTGAATCGTATTTTCGATTTCATTTCTAAACCGTTTATCGAAATGAGGTAAATAATATGGTGTTGGAAAGCTGCTACAAAACCGCTCGTTCGATATGTTGAAAGGTTTCTCTAATTCCCTATGGAGAAAGATTAATTTGGAAAATTGTAAAATTTCACAAACCGAACACCCAAATTCGTATTTTCAATGTAATTTCTAGACGGCTAATCCACTTGAGGCAAATAATATGGCGTTGGAAAGCTTACGAAAATGCGCTACTTTTTCATGTTGAAAGTTTTTTCTAATTTTGAACGATTTAAAAGTGATTTATAAAGCGGTACAAGTTGCACCGAGTTCGTATTTTCGAGCTAATTTTTTAACCGTACGTCCGAATGTAGCAAATGATATGGCATTGGAAAGCTTGAGGAAATGCGAAAATTTTTGGTATATATTGTTTCTCCCAATTCCTTATTGTTTTAAGTCTATTTTGAAAATAGCTAAAAAACGTATTTTTGCCGTAATTTCTATAAACTTTATCGGAATGGGGCAAATAATATACTGTTGAAAAGCTAAGGAAAATGAAAAAAAATTCATGTTAATGGTTTTCTCTGATTCCTAGCCATTTTCAAGTAATTTTGAAAATGACGAGATCATTCGTTCTGCCTTTATCGCGAAACAGATTCTTCAAAAATGCACCGCGTGAAGAACCTGAACTTCTCGGCATGTCTACTTCAACTTCACTCTGTTTTTCACGTGCTTTTTTTGCCCGTAGATCTCCATCTACTCACCGGAACTCTCACCAAAATTGAGAAAGTAATATAGTGGTCGAAAGCTGATGTAAAAACACAACTTTCCCGTGTTGATCGTTTTCTCATACTCGCAACGATTTTAAAAGTTTTTCATCTCAAATTCATTCACTATAGTAGTCGAACTTCCTGTTGTTTTCACGTTGAACTTCTGTGACGTATTTTCGTTTGTAATTTTCTCATCCATTTCGTCAGTGTTACACAAATGATATTCTTTTTGTACAAACCTCTCACACAATATTTTTTTTAACTTTCTCCGACCAAGGACTTGAATTTACACAAATGATATTCTTGTCGTTTTAAAGTAACTAGAAAATGACGAGATCATGATTTCTGCCTTCATCGCGAATGGAAATGCACTGCGTGATGTAGTTGAACTTCTCGGGCATGTCTGTTTGAACTTCACTCTGTTTTTGACGTGCTGTTTTTTGCACTGCATAAAGTAGTTGAACTTCTGAGGCATGTCTGTTTGAACTTCACTCTTTCTCACTTTATTGTATTTTTCTCATAGGATACACACACCATGCTGTACGTGAACTTCTTGTTGTTATCACTTTGAACTTCTCTCTGGTTTGAGCGAATTATTTTAAAACACAAAAAACAATATTTTGTATATTTATTTTGGACATCTAAATACACGGTGAACCTCTCTCACAAGAATTTTTGAACTTTTCCTCGCCGAGCACTTGAACTTCTAGCAACCATTTTTTCGTTTATGAGTTGTATTTACAAGTGCAAAAAATGGCGTTGTGTTTATTATTTTTTGAACAGGTAAATCCTAGGTTTTAATAAACTACGAACTTCTTTGTTATTTCAACTTGAACTTCACATTTTTATATTTTGAGTAAAGAATTGTTTTTGATTTTTAAAAAAACATCAAATTTGACTACCTTCTCAATTTGAACTTCATCATTGATAATCTAACAAAAATGGATATCTGTGAAAATCCTAGATTTTTAATAAACATCAACACTTTGTAAAGTTTTATTAGAATCGGGAAAAATGCCCAAAATGGCATTGTTTTTTGAGCTTCTAAATCCTAGGTTTTAATATACATTGAACTTCTGCGTTATTTAACTTGAACTTCACATTTTTTATTTTTTGAGTAAAGTTTTTGTTTTTGTTTTTTAAATAAACATAAATTTGACTATTTTTTATTTTTGACCTTCATGGTCGATTCTTTAATAATAGAGGATGTCTGAGTTTTTCTTAAGAATTTAAAATCCTAGTTTTTTTAATAAACATCGGACCACTTCACTATTTTTATTTTGAACTTCTGGTTTTTTAAAAACGAGGAAATTCATTTAAAACTTTTTTTAGTTTTCCTTTTTTTAAAATTTGAACTTCTTCATTTTATTGTTTAGTAACAAGAAAACATCTAAGGTATTTAACCTTCGAACTTCTCTTTTGTTTACTTTGAACTTCTTAGAAAAAAATATGGTTTTAAATAAGCAAACAATTTTCTAGGTTTTTAAATTTGAACTTCCAGGTTTTTTGACCTTCTCCATTATTTTCAAATTGAACTTCCAGGGCTTCCAAATTTGAACTTTGGGAATTAGAGAACATGTACTTTTGAGTACATCCTTTTTGAGAAATTCACCATTCTTACTCTATGCGAACTTCATTTTTTATATACGAACTTCTAGGGGAATTTACATTTTTTCTCCACTTGAATTTTGTACATGAAACTTTCTATCATGTTACATATTTTTGAACTTTTTGATATCTCATATTTGAAATTCTTTCTATACACAAAAGGAAAATAAAATCACTAATTTTTTAATGCACATAGGAAGACGAACGCGCATGATTTTTTTGTACTTCTTTGTTATTTAGAATGGTTTTAATTAACTTTTATGATGTTTTTTCTTTGAAACTGTAACCAAATTTGTTCTGAAATATCAAAGTATTTTTGAGTTGGAAGAAATACTCACTTGTTTTCTTAGACCATAGGAATTAACATTTTGATGCATTTTTTTGGCTGTAAGAAATGCTCGCTTGTTTTAATTTTAACTTCCACATTTTCTATGTGTTGAACTTGAAGGAGGGAGCTGAAAACCGTGGTGAGATAATTGATCCTCTTGGTTTCAGAATAAACAATTTTGAACTTCTATGTCTTTAAAAATGCCCAATATGACATTTTTTTCTTGAACTTGCAAATCCTAGGTTTCATATATTTTTTGAACATATGTGTTATTTTACCCCGCTAGGAGTTCTCTAGCTAAAACCAAAAAGGATCTTATCCTTCTGAGCAACGAACATGCAATCTCCAACTCACCATTTTTCTTTTCGTCTTCTTCCTTGTGTGCCCAAATCCCAAGATTCATCGCTGCTAGCAACCGCTTTGTAAAATAAAGTCAAAAGCAAACATCAAGAGATTAGCCTTCGTAACGGATTTGGCTGTAGTGCATAGAAAAATGCAGCAGTGCCGCCAGACTGTTAATTATGTTGCATTATTAGTACAACACCAACCTACTGACAGGATCCATTTATTCAGAGTAGTAAGTATACAGGAAGAGAAAATACATGATCTCTCTCACGGTTAGACAAACAGCAACAAGAGAAAGCCAACATCATAGCTGGACTCTAGGAGGGTGACAAGCATGTACACCACCGCACTCCAGCTGCTCGACCTCAGCAAGAAAGAACATGCAGCATGCAGTAGTGCCGCCGGACTCCAGCGCCTTGACCTCACTTCAGCATGCTCACCACGACAACTCTGCAGCGTCCCGCATGGCGCCGAGCTGATCTTTTGAATGCCACCTGGAAGTGCAAAAATTTGAAGTGTTGACCATAAAAATTTAGAGCAATTTGAATGGCAGGAACATTATAGCCATGTTGTGTCCATTGATTGAGGACTATAGGACGAGAAGGGGTCATAGATGCAGCAAGCAGTTCAAGTAGTACCGAGCGCATGCAGCATCAAGCCACCAAAACTGAACCTGTCCTTGTTTTGCAGGAAGAACGAGAGAGCTCAACAGTGTCTCATATGGTGCTTCAGTCGAGGGAGAAGTTCAAAGCGGCCTCCACGAGAAGTTCAACATGGCAATGGGCGAAGCAGTTGGGGGTCGAGAGGAGGTTGGTGGTTGGCCACGACGATGCACTGCCAGGCGTGTTGTCGGTGGTGGCGGGTGGCACGATCATGGATAGAGAAGTCGTGAGGCGCTTCGTGGCCGGGCGGCGAAGTGCGCACATGGCAGGAGGTTGTCGCCGGGAGGAGGAGCTAGGCGAGGCTGGGGAGGCATGTTGGCGCACTGAGGCAAAGGGCGCTGTGTCCGAGAAACGGCATACAGACCATTGCGTGGTGGCGGCGGCGGTGACGGGATCGGATCCCGGGCGGAGGTGGCACGGTTGTTGGATTCAGGACGGGGTGGCGCCGCTGCCCGGGACGGTGGCGGGCGCAGCTGCCGGATCCCGGGAGGTAGCGGCTGGCGACCGGATTTGGGACGATGGGCGGCGGGCTGGTTCCCGGGCAGGGAAGGGGAGGCGCAAGAGGTATCGAGCAGAGGAGGCATGGGTGGGTTTTCTTTTTCTTTTTTTTTCTCCACGGGTTCGGGAGTTCGGGAGGGGCTCCGCGGGCCCTTATAGGGCTGATCGTGATCAGAGTAAGTATTCTAATCCTGGGATCATAATAGTGCTACTCTATATATATATATATACACTCCATTGTCAGCGTATGCAAAAAGAAAATGCTTCCTGCTAGTGGTTTCCTGACATCTGGGACCCACGACATTCTCAACGTATATAGTCAATAGACAAGAGAACATCACAAGATCGGCTGACACCTGGGACATGGCTACTCGAGCAGTATTTTTTTGTTATTGTTGAGACAGAGCAGGGTTTCAACTGGGCTGTGGCCCGTCTAGCCCAGGCTTATATTTTATGTTCACCACATGACCAGCCTACTTATTTTTTGTTTGTGAAAATGAGCCCAGTTTATTTTTTCTAAAGAATACCCAATTCAGGCCTACTTATTTTTCTATGCCCTGATGGCTGCAACACTTTCAAGACGCCTGCAAATCTTGAAAGTAATATGAAATGGGTTGTAAATATAAAAAACAGATGACAAATTGGCAATTACTTTATAATTTCTGAATTTTTTACATTTTCAGATTCCAATTTCACCGGGCTTTAACCTAAATCAAATATATATTCAAAGTACTTTAAATCTGGCTCGACATTTCGATATTAAAAATATTTTGGAACCCACAGAAATATGCGAAATTTATTTTAACTTTTTTAACCATGGCCCTGGCCAACAAAAATACGGACTGCAATAAATTGCATAAGAAGTTGCAATGAGCTATATATAAATTATTAAAAAAAAGGGAATGCTCTAACTTGTGGGCCTATTAAGTTGACGCGTATGCAAGATTTTTTTACTTATTAGATATGACAACAAACAATTCTAGTAGACGTAACCATTGGATGTCAATCCAACGACCGTCATGTTTCTTCAATCTCTGATCTTCTTGCTCCAGCCGCCAAATCCAGCGTCGGCAGGACCGCCTGCTCCCGCCTCCCGTGGCCATTTGTCTTTGCCTTGTGAGCCTCACCGCCCCCTACTACTCCCACCACTGGCCAGGCCATCCATCTACTCACCCACATCCCTCCACTGTTGTGGCTTTGCCGCCTCCGGGTCATTCCCTTCCTGGGTCTAGCCGTCGTCCAACACGCTGGTGTTCTCGGCACGGCGTCGTCAACATTGTCAACAAATGACAACATCAGAAGAGGGACGTACATGGAGAGGCTGACAGTTGGGACCCACATGGGTCCATGGCCGCATGAGGAGTCCTGGACTAAAGGGTCCTCGGGCGTCCGGCCTATTAGCCATGGGCCAGACTGATGGGCTGTGAAGATACAAAGGCCGAAAACTCTACCCGTGTCCAGATGGGACTCTCCTTGGCATGGAAGGCAAGCTCGACGATCGAATATGAAGATTCCTTTCTCTGTAACCGACCTTACGTAACCCTAGATCCTTCCTGTGTCTATATAAACCGGGGGGATAGGTCTGTAGAGGACAAGACAGATAACAATAGTCATACAGGCTAGACTTCTAGGGTTTTAGCCATTACGATCTCGTGGTAGATCAACTCTTGTAATACTCATTTCATCAAGATCAATCAAGTAGGAAGTAGGGTATTACCTCCATAGAGAGGGCCCGAACCTGGGTAAACATTGTGTCCCCCATCTCCTGTTACCATCGACCTTAGACGCACAGTTCGGGACCCCCTACCCGAGATCCGCCGGTTTTGACACGGACATTGGTGCTTTCATTGAGAGTTCCACTGTGACGCCGAAGATAGGATCGATGGCTCGCCTTGTTCTCAAGGACAATATCACCTATGGAGGAGCACTGGCCTCGGGCCAAACCCTCCGGCTGGGCGGCTTTCCCATGACCGCCCGTTCAGCCGTTAAGCCGACGATGACCTCTCGGGTCATCGAAAATCCCCTTCGTATCGATTCCGAACACTCCGAGCAGATGAATCTGGCGAAGCTTTCGTCTTTAAACGAGCTCCTAGATCGCATCACCACCCTGGGGGTCGCTACAGACTATGATAGAAGTGGGCTTAAACCTGATCAGAGAGAAATCAAATCTCCACCGATCACCCACCAGATAGCGGTAGTCGAGGAGCGAGACGATAACTCTTCCTCCATACTGAGGACAGACTATGTCCGGATCTCCGGCCTCGAAGAGCCGAACACCCACCTGTGAAGAGATGCATCCTGCCCTCCAAACATAGAATCGGACGACGGGCCTAAGAAATCAGTGGATATCACGGAGCACGATCCGTTAAGTTCGGAGGAACATCAGACTCGTGGGCCAGGGTTCAGATTTAAAACCACCCACCCACCCAAACATAAGCGCTCTCATGAGCATACAACAACAGTCTCAGGAAACGGTCCACCACTTCTGGGCCAGATTCCTTCTTGTCAAGGAAAAGATTAAAGATTGTCGTGACGAGGAAGCAATCTCAGCCTTCCGCAACAATTGCATGGACGAAGGAATCCTCAACACCATCAACCATCATCGCATATTACATTTCGTTGACTTGGCAACTATCGTACAGAAGTACAGCACAATGGAAAGCGCTTGGAAAACTCAGGCAGCCCGTTGGGAACCATCGGTCCCCACTCAACCCCTTGTTCGGGCGAAAAGGGCACACCCTCGTGGCACGCCCGGTACAATAATAAAGAAATATAAACCCATTACGGGGCGCGGAACCATTCTGGAAGGATGGCTCGATGGGCCATGCAAAATACACACAACACCGGATAACATACCAACCCACAGCCTTAGAGCATGTTGGATACTCTAGAAAGTGGCCAAGAGCAGCGAGGATAGCCTCACCAAGAATACCCCAGAACAACACCCCCCGGAAGACGACGACCCCAGAGTACTGACGGTCTTTGAGACATTCGCTTCAAACTACAGGCGCAAAAGGGTACTCCGCGTACTCGCCGAAGTCTGCCAAATTGCGACAATAAACCCTTGGAACGACATGGCTATAACCTTTAATGTTGATGACGAACCCAGATATAGGACAGTCCGGGCACCAGCCGCCTTGGTCCTCAGTCCAATCGTGGACGGATTTCGGCTCACCAAGGTTCTCATGGATGGCGGCAGCGGATTAAACCTCATTTATGAGGATACGCTCCACAAAATGGAAATAGACAGGAGCCGCATCAAGCAAAGCAGCACAACCTTCCGAGGAATCATTACCAGTCGGGAGGCGTGGTGTGCGGGAAAAATCACACTTGACATGGTATTCGGCATGCCGGAGAATTATCGGTCCGAAGAGATAACCTTCCCAGTGGCCCCTTTCAACAGTGGATATCATGCCCTCTTGGGGCGAGAGGCATTCACACGCTTGCAAGCCATACCTCATTACGGATACAAGAAGCTTAAGATGCCTGGGCCTAACGGTACAATCACTCTCGCCAGTGATCCGGACATAGCACTCGGGAGCTGAAAACAAAACCGCATCCTTGGCCCTTGAGGCACTATCCGAAGCCCTCGCGGCCGAAGAATTAACCGCACTACGCTCTACGGTGGACAGGGATGATGTGATCCTAGACAAATGACCCAAATCCACCTCATTCAAGCTGGCAGAAGAAATAGTCAAATTCCAAGTCCATCCAACGGACCCCAAGAAGACATCATCTATTGGAGCACAACTAGAACCAATGGTTGATGCCGCGCTACGAGAGTTCGTGCGCGAGAACTGGGACATATTTGCCTGGCATCCTTCTGATATGCCAGGAATCCCACGCATGTCGGCCGAACACAGCCTCAATATATTGAAGGGATATAAACCGGTCAAACAAACATTGCAGCGCTTTTCCGAACCCAAACACCAAGCCATGGGGGAGGAGCTAGACAAGCTAATCGAGGTCGGATTCTTTAGAGAAATAAAACATCCGGACTAGCTAACAAACCTGGTGATGGTACCAAACAAGGAAAAATCCTGGCGCCTGTGCGTCGATTTCAAAGACCTCAACAAGGCCTGCCCTAAGGATTCCTTCCCTCTCCCTCGCATCGATCAGATTATTGATGCAACCGCAGGACACGATTTACTGTGCTTCCTCGATGCATACTATGGATACCATCAAACCAAGATGAAGGAGTCAGATCAAGTTGCAACGACATTCATTAACCCATATGGGCCTTTATGCTTCAACACCATGCCTTTCGGGCTCAAAAACGCCGGCGCCACCTACCAACGCATGATTCAAACATGCCTGGAGAAACAGATCGGCAAAACAGTTGAAGCATATGTGTATGACGTCGTCATCAAAACTAGACACGTCGCAACACTCGTAGACGATTTACACCTCACATTCGACAACCTCCGTGCATATGACATCAAGCTCAATCCTGAAAAGTGTGTTTTCGGTGTCCCCGCTGGAAAACTGCTGGGCTTTATCATTTCCAATAAAGGACTTGAAGCAAATCCAGCCAAAATCCGAGCTCTGTCACAATTGGCTACGCCAACGGACCTTAAACAGGTCCAAAAAACTCGCCGGTTGCGTGGCAGCTCGAAGCCGCTTTATCTCCAGATTGGGAGAAAAGGCATTGCCACTCTATCGTCTTCTACGGTGCACCAATCACTTCGAGGGGACGGATACGGCAACGGCCAGACTGGAAGAAATAAAAACCCTTCTGGCGAGCAACCCAATCCTAGCCGCGTCGAATATCGATGAACCCATGTTCTTATACATATCGGCACCACACCAGGTGGTGAGCACCGTGCTCGTTATTGAACGAGAACAGGACGGACACAAATTCCCGCTTTAGAAGCCAGTATACTACGTATCCACGGTCCTCACACCATGCAAATCCCGGTACCCCCATTATCAGAATATAGCATACGCGGTCTTCATGGCATCCCGGAAGCTACGACACTATTTCCAGGAGTGTTCGATCACGCTGGCTTCCGAAGTACCACTCAATGACATAATAAATAACCGCGACGCTATGGGCCGGATTGCCAAATGGGACATTGAGCTCCTTCCATTCGACATAACATAGAAACCGCGTCGAGCCATTAAATCCCAAGTACTGGCTGACTTCGTCGCCGAATGGACAAAGGCCGAACTCCCTAAAGAGTACGACACATATTCGTTATGTATTTTGATGGTTCCAAAATGCTGGCAGGACTAGGAGCGGGCATCGTTTTAACGTCCCCCACTAGAGACGTCGTGCAGTACGTACTCCAAATTTTATATACAGACTCTAATAAAGCAGCCGAATACGAAGCCCTATTGCATGGCCTTCGGATGGCTGTCTCCATGGGCATACAACGCCTGGAAGTACGTGGGGACTGAAACCTCGCAATATCTCAAATAAACGGAGACTTCGACGCCAAAGACCCGAAGATGGCGGCTTGTCGTAATGTCGTCCTAAAAATGTCGGCCCGGTTCGAGGGGCTCGGGTTTCATCACGTGGCCCGAGAAAGTAATCAAGCGGCAGATGTCCTCGCCCGCATCGGCGCCAAGCGCGACCCCGTCCCACCTAGCATCTTTCTGGAAAGGCTTTTTGAGCCATCCGTGGTGTGGCAAGGGGAGAGCGGCAACACTAGTTCGGATCCGAACACAGCCCCAGATTCCGAACACACCGATATCATAGGGGGCTCAGCCACCGAAATAACACCGTCGGCCCATCTTATCATGGCAGTCATTGCCCCATGGACCGAACCCTTCTTGGCCTACCTTAATAGGAAAGAACTCCCTGAGGATCAGAATGAGGCCCGCCGCATAGTCCGGCGTTCGAAGGCCTACAAGGTTCACGACGGAGAGCTATACAATAAAAGCGCTACCAGATTCCTTCAAAGATGTATCTCCGAGGAGGAGGGGCAGCAGCTCCTGGCTGAAATCCAAGCCGGTCTCGGAGGCCACCATGCCGTAGCTCGGACCCTTGTTAGCAAGGCCTTCCGTACAGGTTCTTATTGGCTGACAGCCCGAGCAGACGCGCAGGACCTTGTCCAACGTTGCGTCGGATGCCAGCTTTTCGCCAACCAGAGCCATATGCCACCCACCGCTCTGCAAACAATCCCATCACTTGGCCTTTTGCGGTCTGGGGGCCTGATATGGTCGGACCCCTTAAAGGAGGAAGCCATAAGAAAAAATATCTGCCGGTCATGGTGGATAAATTCGTTAAGTGGATAGAGGCCAAACGAGTTAAACGGCCGAAGCCGGACCAGTGATAGACTTTATATCCGGCGTTGTACACCGTTATGGTGTTACACACAACATCATCACTGACAACGACTCTAACTTCACAGCCGATGAGGTGAAAAATTGGTGCGCCAATCTGGGCATTAAGCTCGATTACGCCTCCGTCTATCACCCGCAAACGAATGGTCAAGTCGAACGGGCCAATGGTCTTATTATGAGCAGCATCAAACCCAGGCTGGTGCGGTCTTTGAAGGAATTAGACAAGCACTGGGTTGAGGAGCTCGACTCCGTACTCTGGGGCTGCGGACTACGCCCAATCGCACTACCGGATACACACCTTTTTTCATGGTGTACGGCGTAGAGGTCGTGCTACCCTACGACATTATTCATGACTCACCTCGAGTGCACATGTACGAAGAGAGGGATGCCGAGCTCGATCGACAGGACAGCCTAGACGCCCTGGAGGAGGAGCGCGACGTTGCAAATGCGCGTTCCACATTTTACCAACAACAGGCCCGCAGATATCAAAGCTAAGAAGTACGGGCCAAGACTTATAATGTTGGCGAACTCGTTCTACGCTTGCCGGAGAAGAAAAAGGACAAACTCAAGCCCAAATGGGAGGGTCCCTTCATCATTGACGAAGTTCTCACTGGAGGAGCGTACCGCCTGCGTGATGCGTTAGACAATCGCCTAGAGCCGAACCCTTGGAACGCGGCCAGACTCCGAAGATTCTATGCCTAGCGCCGAACTCTTTGTCCGTTTCCTTCTCCTTATTGTTCCCATTGCTTTTTCCTCTCTTTTCGCCTTTTCCTTTTTTATTAGCCTTAAAGCTTTTCGTGCAGCTCAACCGTGCACCTGTGACATACACATACTCAAATATGTACGTCCATTATGCCTGGGGGCTTCTTTGATAGAAGCTTGTTAATGTTATTTTCTGAGCATCAAGCTCATCACATATGTGCGTCTTCCCCATATGTACTTTTCTTCACCATTATATGCATCGATATGACCTAAGTTTTGGCCAAGCTGGGTTGCCTGGCTCCTGTGCTTATGCCCTACGTTCCCATTAGTTCGGCTAGGGCATAAAGGGAGCACCTCTGCGATTGTTACTGCCGGGTCATCCGGACGTGTACCTCAGACTGGGTGAAGTCGAAAGCTATCTTTCTTAAGGGAATATCCGGTCGGTGGATTAAATATGTTTTTGCTTTTCACCCCATCGTGAACCCCCAGATGTTACTCATACTGCGATTGTTCCAATCACAGTTCGGACATGCATTTTTATGCATGCACACCCAGGGAAAGGAACACTTAATGAAACTATTCTCTCTGGAATTTGTTTCTTACAATCATAATGTAATATAACATAACTAGCCGGATACAACTTGTCTATTCAAGCAACTATGACCCCTACGCCTGGTTTCCACGTATACCCCGGTCTATTTTACTGCTCAGGTATTCGGAAACACTCTGCACCTTTAGGTCCAGAGGTTGAAGCAAAAAGGTCTGCCATGACAATCGTTTTACAGTTCAGCCAGAAGGAAAATACATAGTCACTTGGACTCAAAAATTTCCTCCTCTATACCATCCAGCAGGCTATCGAACTTACAATCCTGCTGAGAATACTTGGCGGCTACTTTTACTTGGTCATATACCAAATTAACGGGAACTTCCTTCCCATCTGACCCTAGAGGTCCGACCCGAGCCATATGATTCGGATCAAGCTTGGTGTATCGTGTTTTCACCATGGCCCAGGCTTCTCGTGCACCTTCCCAGCAAGCCGATATCTTCCACAATTGAAAGCGTCGCCGTGCTCCTTTGAATAGCTCTAGGAGCTCCTCCATCTTTCCTGGAGGGGAGGCAGATGGCCACAAGGCCTTGGCAATGCTTCGCATAGCCTGCCGAGCCTGCTCATGCATGTGCGACAGCTCTTATAGCAGATCGCCCGAGAATCCGGACATATCCTCTTCGGGACGACCGGTCAGCATACCTCCAGACATAACTCCGTCAGTCCCTGTTATCTCTGAATTATTCGAAGGTAAGTTCGACCACGTACTGAATATGCCGCCTCGCAGCCTCTTATTTTCGTTCACGGAATCAGCCAGCTGGGCCCGTACATCTTTTAGTTCTTCGCCCAGCTGGGTCTGGGCATCCTATAGCTTGTTTTTCTCATCTCTGACTCGGGTCAGAACACGCTTGCCTGCGGCGTGTAGTCTTTTCCCCTCTTTCTCGCCCGCTTGAGCGGTTTTCAATTTCTCCTCCAATTGGTCGGACGATCCTGTTATGATAAGCAACAATATTAGCACAAGCTAGTATATAATTATTGCTTCTCGATGGAGGGAAATATTACCAGACGACGCCTTCTTGGACTCTTCCAGTTCGGCAGTTGCAGCAGTTAGCCGTGTCCGACATTTTTCCAGCTCTTGGGCTAGCAGGTCGTTCTTCTCCGTAAGAACCTGGTTATACAACGATCCTTAAATCACTTGTACCAACTGCTTCAAGTCTCGGGGGCTACTGGCATACGGTTAGCATATTCGGACAAATTAAACTTACATGTACATCTTTTAAATGCTGCTCCGTGGCCCTGTTAAGACCATCTCGAGAAGCCCGGATGTACGCATCAGCCGAGCTGAAGGCACTGAACGCCTCTTTTGAGAAGTGAGGATCTTGTAAAACGGCCCTCTGGCGCCGATGATTCATGGCGCTCTCCACGTTCGAGTTGGTGACGGACATATCTTCCGAGCCCTCAGTCGAAGGACAGTCCGGCGTCGCTCCCATATCAACCCCCGTCTCCTCGGCTGGGACCGAATCTCGGGTGTTGGGAGTATGACTGGCTGGATCCCCGGACATAGTCCAGCAGACCCTTTTTTTGGTACAGGGTGAACACAAAAGTCACAGTTGGATGTGACTGAGGGAGTCCTGGATTAGGGGGTCCTCGGACGGCCGGACTATATGCTTTAGCCGGACTGTTGGACTATGAAGATACAAGATTGAAGACTTCGTCCCGTGTCCGGATGGGACTCTCCTTGGCATGGAAGGCAAGCTTGGCAACACGGATATGTAGATCTCCTCCCTTGTAACCGACTCTGTGTAGCCCTAGCTCCCTCCGGTGTCTATATAAACCAGAGGGTTTAGTCCGTACGACAACAACAATCATACCATAGGCTAGCTTCTAGGGTTTAGCCTCTACGATCTCATGGTAGATCAACTCCTATAATACTCATGTCATCAAGATCAATCAAGCAGTAAGTAGGGTATTACCTCCATCGAGAGGGCCCGAACCTGGGTAAACATCATGTCCACCGCCTCCTGTTACCATCCGCCTTAGACGCACAGTTCGGGACCCCCTACCCGAGATCCGCCGGTTTTGACACCGACATTGGTGCTTTCATTGAGAGTTCCACTGTGTCGTCGCCGTAAGGCTTGATGGCTCCTTCGACCATCGGCAACGATACGATCTAGGGTGAGGTTTTCCTCCCTGGACAGATCTTCGTATTCGGCGGCTTCATACTGCGGGCCAACTCGCTTGGCCATCTGGAGCAGATCGAGAGCTACACCCCTGGCCATCAGGTTAGGTTCGGAAACTTGAGCTATACTACCAACATCCATGGAGACTTGATCTTCGAAGGATTCGAACCAATGTCAGGTGCGCCACAAAATCACGACGAGCATGACTTAACTCTGCCGTCGGACAGTGTTCGGGAGATCGCACCTGCAACTACTCCGTCCCTCAATCCGGAACAAATTGCGCCATCTGAGGATGGATGGATAGACCCTGCCATGGAGGCTGCACTCTCAATGGCGATAGAGCCGGATACTGACTTCACCTCCTACGAGAGTCGTGCCACCGAACCATTGGATTCGTCCCCGGCCACGGGCTCCGAGCCACCAGCGTCCGTGCCTATCGAATCCGATTGGGCACCGATCATGGAGTTTACCTCCGCGGATATCTTTCAGCACTCGCCTTTTGGCGATGTACTAAATTCATTAAGGTCTCTCTCCTTGTCAGGAGAACCTTGGCCGAACTATGTCCGGCTAGAATGGGATGCGGACGACGAAGAAATTCGCTCCCCACCCACCACCCACTTAATAGCCATCGCCGATTTATTTAACCGACATGCTCGACTTCGACTCAAGACATCGACGGTATGGACGACGATGCAGAGACGGCAGGGAACCACCGCCTACAGTGTCATTTGGACAGCCACCTCATCATATGATATATACATGGTGGATACCCCCAAAGAAGGTGATGGCGATAAGACAGCGGAGGATGACCCCTCCAAGAAGCAACCCAAGCACCGACGTCAGCGGCGCCGCTCTAAGTCCCGTAGTACGGATAGTGCCGAAGACGACGACAATCCCCTCCAGCCAGATTTAGAGCGGGAGGATGAACAAGCTAGCCCTCCAAAACAGACAGCAGATGGAGAAACGGAGGATGACAATTACATGCCTCTCTCCGAAGACGAGCTGAGCCTCGGCGACAAAGAATTTATCGTGCCTGAGGATCCCGTCGAGCAGGAGCGCTTCAAGCGCCGGCTTATAGCCACAACAAATAGCCTGAAGAAAAAGCAACAACAGCTTCGAGCTGATCAAGATTTGCTAGCGGACAGATGGACCGAAGTCCTTGCGGCCGAGGAATATGAACTCGAACGCCCCTCCAAGAGTTACCCAAAGCACATGTTGCTACCCCGACTCGAGGAGGAAGCATTAAAACCAACGTCATCAGCGTATGATGCGGCTGTTCGGCCACCTCGTGGCCGAGACAGAGAGGCATATCAGCCCGAAGTCTAGACCGCACCCCGCCGCCGTTCAACCAAAAACACCAAGGCCCGGGGCAAAACACGGGACCTGCGAGACGTATTGGAAAACAAAGCAGGGCATACAAGATCGATCTATGGATCACGGGGTCGCGCCCCAACGCGAGACGATGATCGTCACGCCGGACATACCAAAAGCAAATCCGGCCGGGCCGAATACAGCAGAGAAGACTCGTATGAACCGCGTCGTGATATAGCCCGGCACTGAGGTGCCGTGCACCTCTTATGCTTCACTGATGAAGTAATGGATCACGAATTCCCAGAGGGTTTTAAACCCAAGATGGGACCCCGCGGTATGTATCGAGGACTTCCTCCTCCACATCCACATGGCTCGCGGTGATGATCTACATGCCATCAAGTACCTCCCACTAAAACTCAAAGGACCAGCTCGGCATTGGCTGAATAGCTTGCCAGGAGACTCCATTGGCAGTTGGGAGGATTTGGAAGATGCATTCCTTGACAACTTCCAGGGTACTTATGTGCGGCTGATACGTCTCCAACGTATCTATAATTTTTGATTGCTCCATGCTACTTTATCTATTTTTTTGGACTATAATGGGCTTTATTTTCCACTTTTATATTATTTTTGGGACTAACCTATTAACCGGAGGCCCAGCCTGTAATTGTTGTTTTTGCCTTTTCAAAGATTTCAAAGAAACAAAATATCAAACGGAGTCCAAACGGAATGAAACCTTCGAAACGTGATTTTCTCACGAACATGATCCAGGAGACTTGGACCCACGCCAAGGAACCAGAGAGGCGGTCACGAGGGTGGGGGGCGCCTCCCTAGGGCGTGCCCCCTACCTCGTGGGCCCCTCGAAGCTCCACCGACGTACTCCTTCCTCCTATATATACCTACGTACCCCCAAACGATCAGAACAGGAGCAAAAAACCTAATTCCACCGCCGAAACTTCCTGTATCCACGAGATCCCATCTTGGGGCCTGTTCCGGAGCTCCGCTGGAGAGGGCATCGACCACGGAGGGCTTCTACATCATCACCGTAGCCCCTCCGATGAAGTGTGAGTAGTTTACTTCAGACCTTCGGGTCCATAGCTAGTAGCTAGATGGCTTATTCTCTCTTTTTGGATCTCAATACAATGTTCTCCCCCTCTCTCGTGGAGATCTATTTGATGTAGTCTTCTTTTTCCGGTGTGTTTGTTGAGATCGATGAATTGTGGGTTTATGATCCAGCTTATCTATGAATAATATTTGAATCTTCTCTGAATTCCTTTATGTATGATTGAGTTATCTTTGCAAGTCTCTTCGAATTATCCGTTTGGTTTGGTCAACTAGATTGGTAGTTCTTGCAATAGGAGAAGTGCATGGCTTTGGGTTCAATCTTGTGGTGTCCTTACCCAGTGACAGAAAGGGTTGCAAGGCACATATTGTATTATTGCCATCGAGGATAACAAGATGGGGTATTTATCATATTGCATGAATTTATTCCTCTACATCATGTCATCTTGCTTAAGGCGTTACTCTGCTTTTTAACTTAATACTCTAGATGCATGCTTTGGATAGCGGTCGATGAGTGGAGTAATAGTAGTAGATGAGTAATCATTTCGATCTATTTGTCTCGGACGTGATGCCTATATACATGATCATACCTAGATAACCTCATAAATATGCTCAATTACATCAATTGCTCAACAGTAATTTGTTCACCCACCGTAGAATACTTATGCTCTTGAGAGAAGCCACTAGTGAAACCTATGGCCCCCCGCGTCTATTCTCATCATATCAATCTCCATCACTTTTATACTTGCTTTGTTTTACTTTGCCTTTTACTTTTCACTTTGCATCTATATACCAAAAATACCAAAAATATTATCTCTATCAGATCTCACTCTCGTAAGTGACCGTGAAGGGATTGACAACCCCTTTATCGCGTTGGTTGCGAGGTTCTTATTTGTTTGTGTAGGTGCAAGGGACTTGTGCGTGGCCTCCTACTAGATTGATACCTTGGTTCTCAAAAACTGAGGGAAATACTTACGCTGCTGTGCTGCATCATCCTCTCCTCTTCGGGGAAAACCAACGCAAGCTCAAGACGTAGCAAGAAGGATTTCTGGCGCCGTTGCCGGGGAGGCTCACGCAAGACAAGTCAAGCACCATACCAAGTACCCATCACAATCCCTATCTCTTGCATTATATTATTTGCCATTTGCCTCTCGTTTTCCTCTCCCTCACTTCATCCTTGCCGTTTTATTCGCCCTCTCTATCCCAATCTCCTCCTCTTTTTCCCGTTGCCTTTTCCTCATCCGCTTGTTTGCTCCTGTGTTGGATTGCTTTTTTGTCGCGATGGCTCAAGATGCTACCAAATTGTGTGACTTCACCAATACCAATAATAATGATTTCCTTAGTACTCCGATTGCTCCTCTTGCCAATACTGAATCTTGTGAAATCAATACTGCTTTGTTGAATCTTGTTATGAAAGATCAATTCGCCGGCCTTCCTAGTGAAGATGCCGCTACTCATCTGAACAGCTTCGTTGATTTATGTGATATGCAAAAGAAAAAAGATGTTGATAATGATGTCGTTAAGTTGAAGATATTTTCTTTTGCGCTTAGAGATCGTGCTAAAGCATGGTTTTCATCTCTGCCTAAAAATAGTATTGATTCTTGGAACAAGTGCAAAGATGCTTTTATCTCTAAGTATTTTTCTCCCGCTAAGATTATCTCTCTTAGGAATGATATTATGAATTTTAAGCAACTTGATCATGAACATGTTGCACAAGCTTGGGAGAGAATGAAATTAATGATACGTAATTGTCCTACTCATGGTTTGAACTTGTGGATGATTATACAAAAAATTATGCCGGATTGAATTTTGCTTCTAGAAATCTTTTAGATTCGGCATGGAGGCACTTTTATGGAAATCACTTTAGGAGATGCTACTAAACTTCTAGATAATATTATGGTTAATTATTCTCAATGGCATACCGAAAGATCTACTAATAAAAAACTGCATGCGATAGAAGAAATTAATGTTTTGAGTGGAAAGATGGATGAACTTATGAAATTATTTGCTACTAAGAGTGTTTCTTCTGAACCTAATGATATGCCTTTGTCTACTTTGATTGAGAATAATAATGAATCTATGGATGTGAATTTTGTTGGTAGGAATAATTTTGGTAACAACACGTATAGAGGGAATTTTAATCCTAGGCCTTATCCTAGTAATCCTTCTAATAATTATGGAAATTCCTACAACAACTCTTATGGAAATTTTAACAAGATGCCCTCTGAATTTGAGAGTAGTGTTAAAGAGTTTATGAATTCACAAAATAATTTTAATGCTTTGCTCGAAGAGAAATTGCTTAAAGTTGATGATTTAGCTAGGAACGTTGATAGAATTTCTCTTGAGGTTGATTCTTTAAAGATTAGATATATTCCTCCTAAGCATGATATCAATGAGTCTCTCAAAGCTATGAGAATTTCCATTGATGAATGCAAAGAAAGAACCGCTAGGCTGCGTGCTTCCAAAGATGCCTTTATTAAAGCGTGTTCTTCCAATTCCTATGAAAATCAAGATGAAGATCTAAAAGTTATTGATGTGTCCCCCATTAAATCTTTGTTTTGCAATATGAATCTTGATGAAACTGAATATGATCTTCCTTTACCTAGAAGGCATTCTAAGAATTCGAAGTTTTTAGATCTTGATGATGAAATTGATAGAAGTGGGATTGAAAGAAATAAAAATCTAGATGTTGCTAAACCCACTATTTTGGATCTCAAGGAATTTAATTATGAAAATTGCTCTTTAATTGATTGTATTTCCTTGTTGCAATCCGTGCTAAATTCTCCTCATGCTTATAGTCAAAATAAGGCCTTTACCGAACACATTGTTGATGCCTTGATGCAATCTTATGAAGACAAACTTGAGTTGAAAGTTTCTATCCCTAGAAAACTCTATGATGAGTGGGAACCTACTATTAAAATTAAAATTAAAGATTATGAGTTTCATGCCTTGTGTGATTTGGGTGCTAGTGTCTCCACTATTCCCAAAACTTTGTGTGATTTGCTAGATTTCCGTGACTTTGATGATTGCTCTCTAAACTTGCATCTTAAGTGGATTCCACTATTAAAAACCTATGGTAAGAATTAATGATGTTCTTATTGTTGCAAATAGGAATTATGTGCCCATAGATTTTATCGTTCTTGATATAGATTGCAATCCTTCATGTCCTATTATTCTTGGTAGACCATTCCTTAGAACGATTGATGCAATTATTGATATGAAGGAAGGGAATATTAGATTCCAATTTCCATTAAAGAAAGGCATGGAACACTTTCCTAGAAAGAAAATAAAATTACCATATGAATCTATCATGAGAGCCACTTATGGATTGCCTACCAAAGATGGCAATACCTAGATCTATCCTTGCTTTTATGCCTAGCTAGGGCGCTAAACGATAGCGCTTGTTGGGAGGCAACCCAATTTTATTTTTTATTTTTGTTTTTGCTTCTGTTTAGGAATAAATAATCCATCTAGCCTCTGTTTAGATGTGGTTTTATGTTTTAATTAGTGTTTGTGCCAAGCTAGACCTATTGGATCTTCTTGGATGATAGTTATTTGATCTTGCTGTAATTTCCAGAAACTTTGCGCTCAGTGCCCGAATTATTAAAAATCACCAGAAGGTGATAAAATACTAATTCCAATTGCTGTTGATGAATAAACAAATTTTCCAGCTCTTCTAATTTTGGTAGAAGTTTTTGATATAGTGAGTCTCATAAGTTGTCTTTTAATACTAGTGGGAATTTTTCGTTATAGAACTTGGCTTGTATATTCCTACGATGGGCTTCCTCAAAATGCCCTAGGTCTTCATGAGCAAGCAAGTTGGATGCACACCCACTAGTTTTCCTTTGTTGAGCATTCATAGCTCTAGTGCATCCGTTGCATGGCAATCCCTACTCCTCATGTTGACATCAATTGATGGGCTCTCCATAGCCCGTTGATTATCCTCGTCAATGTGAGACTTTTTCCTTTTTTTGTCTTCTCCACACAATCCCCATCATCATATTCTATTCCACCCATAGTGCTATATCCATGGCTCACGCTCATGTATTGCGTGAAGGTTGAAAAAGTTTGAGATTATTTAAGTATGAAACAATTGCTTGGCTTGTCATCAGGAGTATAGAAGTTGGGAACATCTTTGTGTGTGAAAATGAAGCATAGCCTAACTATATGATTTTGTAGGGATGAACTTTTTGCCCTGCTATTTTGAGAAGACATGATTACTTTGGTTAGTATGCTTGAAGTATTATTATTTTTATATCAATATGAACTTTTGTCTTGAATCTTTCGGATCTGAATATTCATACCATTATTAAGAAGATTTACATTGAAATTATGCCAAAGTATCACTCCGCATCAAAAATTCTCTTTTATCATTTACCTACTCGAGGACGAGCAGGAATTAAGCTTAGGGATGCCCGATCGTCTCCAACGTATCTATAATTTTTGATTGCTCCATGCTACTTTATCTATTGTTTTGGACTATAATGGGCTTTATTTTCCACTTTTATATTATTTTTCGGACTAACCTATTAACCGGAGGCCCAGCCTAGAATTGTTGTTTTTGCCTTTTTCAATATTTCGAAGAAACAGAATATCAAACGGAGTCCAAACGGAATGAAACCTTCGGAAACGTGATTTTCTCACCGAACGTGATCCAGGAGACTTGGACCCTACGCCAAGGAACCAGAGAGGCGGTCACGAGGGTGGGGGGCGCCCCCCCCTAGGGCGCGCCCCCTGCCTCGTGGGCCCCTCGAAGCTCCACCGACGTACTCCTTCCTCCTATATATACCTACGTACCCCCAAACGATCAGAACAGGAGCAAAAAACCTAATTCCACCGCCGAAACTTCCTATATCCACGAGATCCCATCTTGTGGCCTGTTCCGGAGCTCCGCCGAAGGGGGCATCCACCATGGAGGGCTTCTACATCATCACCATAGCCCCTCCGATGAAGTCTGAGTAGTTTACTTCAGACCTTCGGGTCCATTGCTAGTAGCTAGATGGCGTCTTCTCTCTTTTTGGATCTCAATACAATGTTCTCCCCCTCTCTCATGGAGATCTATTCGATGTAATCTTCTTTTTGCGGTGTGTTTGTTGAGATCGATGAATTGTGGGTTTATGATCGAGCTTATCTATGAATAATATTTCACTACACCAAGAACCCCCCTTCAGCAACGCATCGATGTGTTGTCGTATGTCCATATTAGCGTTGCTAAGGTCTACACCAACGGACTTATATGCGTTGTCGTTGGTGGCGTTGCAAAGGTCTACAACAACATATATAAATGCGTTGGTAACCAGCATGAATATGTGTTGTAAGGCAGCAACATATAGATCTAGAGCCTAACAACACTTCGTATGCGTTGGTGGCTGCCAAAAAAAGATCCTTATAATTCCTAGAAGCATTGTCGCATAGCTTGGACAATTAATGCATTTTGTACATCAAAATTCTAAATTATTATGTCAATGTTGATAGTGCATAAGTGTAACATCCCAAATTTCCCATTTGGAATATTTTACAATTATAGCTAAGCATCTATGCATTATTGTTTGAATTGAGTGACATTTGAATTATTTTGAAGGCTTTTGAGTTTGTTGGAACTTGAATTCAAATTGGTAGTTGAATTTACTTCAAAACAATGCCTGACAAATACTTGAGAAAAAGAGAGAAGTAAACATGACACTCCAAAAATGTCAGAAGAAAAGTTTTGCCAAAAAGTTTGAATTCAAATTTGATTTTATTTGGGATTTCTAGAAAATGTTTTTTTTAAGTTTTAGTTTTGCCCCTGGAAAAATGTCCGCGTTGTAGGATAAATTCCCCTGAGAATTTTGATATATATATGTCCTATATAAAAATAATATATATTTTTCTATATTCTCTCTTCTCTCTAATTAAAAAAAAAGAGCCCCAGGCGCCAGCCAGGCCAACCGGCCCAGCCAGCGCCGAGCGCCACTCACCAGCGGGCCAGGCGCAGCCCACCAGAGCCGGCTTGCCCCAGCGCCCGACGCCCGACTCCTCTCCCCCTCGGTCTCCCAACCGAACCCTCTCCTCCCTCTCTTCGACGCCTGGCCCGCCTCGTCTCTTTCCCTCGCCCACGCTTATGTCGCGCTGGCGCGTTCAGCGCCGCCGCGGCGTCAAGTCCACGGGATCACGATCCCGAGTCGCCCCTCCTCCAAGTTGATGCCCTATATAAAGCCCTGCCTCCTCCCTCGAACCCCTAAAGCCCTAGCCCAAAACCCACCGCAGCTCGCACCCCTCAACGCGTCTACGCCGCCCGCCGCCTCGGTTCGCCGCCGTTTACGCCACCGGTGAGCCACCCTCGACCTCCAAGCTACTCCACCCGAACCGCCACTTCATCCCGCACCTCCCTGACATCCTCTCTTTGCTAAGGAGCCCCCGACGCCGTCGCCCCGAGCTCGTCCGCCGCCCGCCGGATCAGGAGTTCACCCGAGCTCGCCCCGATCGTCTCCGTCATCCCCGAGCTCCAACGACTCCACCCCCGACCTTCCAATGAGCCGCCAGACTCGCCGACGCCTCCGCACACGCCAGACCACCGGAGCACCCCGCCACTGTCGCCTCGAGCCGCCGTCGTCCATCGCCGCTGGCCATAAGCCACCGGACCCCCTCCACCATTCGATCTGCAATGCACGGCTTAGATTAGACTAGCGAAGGGTTAGGTTTTATTTTAGATTAGATCGGTTTTAGTTGGTTTTTTAGTCCGGTTTAGTTCCTGGTTTAGTTAGACCGGCCCGATTGGTTTATTTCTGTTAGCCCGTGGACGTATTGGTCTATTAAGTGCTCATGCGCTGTTTAGTTTTAGAGCGCTCAATGTTCGGCACGTTAGCGTGTTAGTTTTGTTGAATTTTATTTTTTCGTTTCTGTTTTCAACAGATTAGTTCCAGTTTTGTAAAATCCGTATCTCTTAGGTTACTTAATATTTTTAGTTGATTCTTTTTTTGTTAGTTTGCAAATTTCCTATAGTTTCTGTAGAAAATAGCTTCGGCCATGTTTAGGTTTTTAAAAGTTGTTTTATATTAGTTTTAATCAGATTAGTATTTCTGCTATAAATTGAGTTAGGATTATTTTATTTTAGTGATTCTTTTTGTCACTGCCTTGTTTTGACTTTGCCCAGCAGTAGGAATTTATTTGGGTATTTATAGTCTTTATTAAAAATATTTTTTATGCGAAAATAAGTTTTTTTAGTTTATTTAGCTTGCTGCTGTTTTCTGTTGTTCTAGGTATTTTTAAAATTTTATTTTACCTTTGTTATAATTTATTTTAGATTAGTTTCTGTAGTTCTAGAATGTGAACTTTTATTTACAGAAAAGAAAAAGTTTATTTTATTTTCTTGTTAGTTGTTGGCTTGGATTTCTTCGAGTTTTCTTTGGTTTTTGGTTTGATTGTTTTGTGTGTTGTATGTTAGCATGCTGTTATGTTAAGTGATTGTATGTTTTTATGCTTATATGATTATTGTTTGCTTGATAGAATTTCCGAGTGCTAAGCCTGCTATTACGAGTCTCTAGCTTTCAAGACCGTCACCTGTGCAAGTCATTTGATCATGTTCTTTTTACAATACCTATGATTTTATTGCATTAGAATTATACCTCCCCACCATGCATGCAGTAGGAGAATTTTAAGTTATGTTCTTGAGAAGTATCATGAGGTAGGATGAACCCAATTCCTTGTTACCATTGCGGGACGATGTAGTTTATTTTGCTATGCTCAGAGACGGGGTTGGTTGAGTGATTCATAAGGGAGATGCGAGAGTCAAGATGATGACAACCCCATGACTTCAAGCTCAAGATGGACTTCAAAATTCACTCTTTGGGTGGAGGACGGTTGACGGGCACCTGGAGAAACCAGCGGATGGCGGGATGCATGGAGAAGCGCCATGACATCTTGCGGAAAGCTTCACCCAGCCACGAAGAGACGGATGGATACCCCATTGACGGAAGCTTACCTGTGCAGCCGCAAGCCATTATGGGCTCGCTTGGTCGACCCTAGGCGTGACTACGGCCGGACGGTGCTACGAGATGTAGAAGAGCGGTAGGATTGGATGGGCACCGGCGGTGGCCGGAGGAACTCTTCGGAAGACCCTGTTTACGTTCGTCCGTCTTCAAACACCAGGCGGTGCGAAGACTTAAAGGAGGGAACGATTCTTGCGGGTAAAGTGCGCAAAACCTCTGTAGAGTGAAGACCTAATCGATTAGATGTGTCTCCGGTTACGGACAATTTGAGCCTCTAGAACTTGGAGTATTTCGGATATCTCAACACCGAACTTAATAAATTAATTGAGGGGTTATTTAATAATTGGGAATGAGACATTGGTTGGCGGAACCATCTCAATAACTACCAACATTTTGTAGTATTTGCAAACAAGTCCTTGTTGTAGGGAAAACTGCTTTTTCAAGAAAAACAATGAAACTTAGAGCCCCACAGCCAAATTGCATATAGTGTTAGTAATTTTATTGTTGTTCTCTCTTTGACTTGCCGGCATATTCAAAATGCTGACCTACACGGCTGCAACATCTTATGTTGCAGAGGAGTTTTCCGATCAGGAGTGAGGCTACGATCCACGCTTGGCGATTGCCCTATGGAGTCGGATGGACTCGCTATTCGTCTATGCTTCTGCAGCTTTATTTAGTTTATTTCTCATGAGTTGGCCTTCGGCCGAATTTATTCTATTGTAATAAAGACTCGATATGAGAATCGTGTAATAAATTCAGGTGTGATTGAACTTTGAATCTTTTCATCAATGTACTGTGTGCCAGGATGATCTTGGGATGGTACAGCTACACAGAGACTTGACCGTTTTCGGGTCGGTCGCTACAGAGATGGTATCAGAGCACACGCTGACCGTAGGACGTAACCCCTAGGATCGGAAAGCCATAGGAAGAGACTATTTATTTTATGTCCTTATCATTCCGTAATTCTCCCTTGTTCATTTCTGACTTCTCTCCGATTTTCAACATTCTAGATGGCCTTGAGTTCACCCCAGTTCTGCTACGGAGTTTTGTCACCAGATGAGACGATGCCTCTCGGCAAGAAGCTGGTTCAGATCGTGAAGAAGCTGAAGATTGCTCGCCCTCAATCACCGAAGCCTACCAATGCACTCCCGACGGATACCCGCGACAGGATTAAGGTGCACATTCCAGGGAGGACCTTCGGAGGACATTCAGAGCCCATTGACTTTGAGTTTACCGATTTCACTTGGATCCTCGGAAGAGACATGGCGATTTATCGTGCACTTGGACATCTCCGAGAAGAGTACAGGCCGAGCTTGACCCATCAGACCTCGCCATGATTTCTCGCAGAGCTAGGAATGGAGATATCATCCGTACCGTAGAGGACGACTCCATTCTCTCATATGTCCAAGACTTGGAGAGTCTCCTCAGGAAACGGGAAATCCAGACTCGCCGAAACTCGAAGGTACACAGGAGGCTGTTGTTCCGTGAACTGGAACTGGAGGAGAAAGCACACGCGGACTTCCTTGACCATGAAGAAGAAATCAAGGATTTCATGGAGAGAGTCGACAAGCTGAAGATTGATGTTGCCGCATTAGAGGAGAAGATGGACCTGGGAGAAGACCTTTTTCCGAGTGGAGATGACGGACCCCTCGTGAGCAATGACCAGGATTATGAAGAGAGCTCCACCAAAGAAAGCCGCAAGAGGAAGCGCCGCACCAGAGGACGCCGCACCAGAGGATGCCGCACCAGAGGACGCAAGGATAATTGATGAAGACATTTAGTCGACCGCCATGTTATTTTATTTTTCCGTTGATCAATTAGGCCGTTATTTTCGATTAGTCATGAGAATTTGTAATCCGAGATTGAACCATGTTTGAGATGATTGAATAAATGATTGGTGTGATTATGATTGTGCATTCATATGGGTAGTGCTATTTTCTCATTAGACCCTTGTTCTATTCTAATTTTCTCATCCACTCCAAAACACCAGATGCCTCCGAGACGTGACCCGGTTTCAACTTTCCGCCGAAGCTCACCCGGTGATCCAGCAGCAGAATGCCCCGATGCGTATGCTCATCCGAACTGTAACAACAACAACAACAACAACAACACCAACAACAATCCACCGCCACCACCCCCTGTTGACAACTTGACCCGCTTTCTAAGGCTGAATCCGCCAGTGTTCTCTAGCAGCACTGAGACGATTGTGGCCGATGATTGGCTCCGCAAGGTCGGACGGGAGTTAGCCACTACTGGATGCACAGATGCAGAGAAGGTGCGCTTTGCCGCACATCAGCTTGATAGACCTGCAGCCTCTTGGTGGGAGAACTACACCGCCACTTATCCCATCGCCACCATCACGTGGGATCAGTTCCGCAGCCTTCCGCACCGCTCATGTCTCACCGGAGCCATGAGTCTGAAGAAGCGTGAGTTCCGCAACTTACGCCAGGGGAACCGTACTGTGGGGCAGTACGTGGATGAGTTCAGCAAGTTAGCTCGCTATGCCCCGGATGATGTGGCCACAGATGCCGCAAAGCAGGAAAAGTTTCTCGAGGGACTTAATGACGAGCTGGGAATGCAGCTAATGGTGGCTACCTTCAACAACTACCAGGAGCTGGTAGACAAGGCCACCATACTCCAAGGCAAGCAACAGCAGATTGATAGCCTCAAGCGGAAGTATGGCCAGGGGAAGTACAACTCGGAGCTCAGTGAAGCCCGTTATGCCCCATACTGGGAGGGCATACCCATCACACCCATGGAGGACATAATCATGGAGGAAATAACCATGGAGGGAATGGGAACAACCGCAACCACGACAACAAGTCGTGCAATGGAAACGGCAATGGCAACCAAAGATCGCCCCGCCTGCCGGAAGGATCTGAGTCACGCCACTGCTTCAAGTGCCGTAAAACAGGGCACTATGCCACCGATCGCCCGGAGGCCAAGCAGAGGAATGGAAAGCGGCAATGGAAGCTCAAAGAAAGAAGCCCAACCCTTTCGTCAGGTTTCGGGTGAACCACATTAACGTGGAGGACGTCTATGATCAGCCGGACATCGTGGTTGGTAAGTTTTATTAAATTCACGTCCGATTGGTACTCTTTGATTCGGTGCAACGCATTCATTTATATCAAGGGTAGTTGTGGAAAAAGTACGGGTTGCCCACTAGAACCCTTAGATGCCCTCTTCACGTCGATTCCGCAGAGGAGAAATGATGGCAGGCTTAGGCTGTCATGCAACCCTCAACATCGGAAACCATAAATTTCCCTTGAGACCTCATAGTATTGGAAACCCAGACCTTGGATGTAATCCTAGGCATGGATTGGTTGACGAAGTTTGAAGGAAACATAGATCGTGCTCAAGAAGACGATTCTCGCTCACCACCCCAGGAGCGTAAGAGGATCAAGTATGTATCCGACGTATCCCGATGAAGAATCGGTGAATTCCCTCACGGGAGTTGTTCAGGAGGAAGTGCCAAGAGTGCAAGATTTTCCCGATGTGTTTCCGGAGGAATTACCGTGAATGCCACCGACGTAGACATTGAATTTCTGATTGAGTTATTGCCCGGCACAGCCCCAATATCCAAGAGACCCTATCGGATGCCCCCGAACGATTTGGAAGAGATCAAGAAGCAAATTAATGAGCTATTGGCGAAGGGATATATTCGGCCAAGCTCGTCACCTTGGGGAGCCCCAGTTCTTTTGGTAGAGAAGAAGGATGGAACCCTGAGAATGGTTGTGGATTATCGTTTGTTGAACGACGTGACCATCAAGAACAAGTACCCTCTGCCGATGATTAATGATCTATTTGATCAGCTAGTTGGAGCCAAGGTATTCTCCAAGATCGATCTTCGATCAGGGTATCATTAGTTGAAGATCCGTGAAAAGGATATACCCAAAACAGCATTTACCACCAGGTATGGTTTATATGAGTATACCGTCATGTCATTCGGATTGACTAATGCCCCTGCATACTTCATGAATTTGATGTACAAGGTATTTATGAAATATCTGGATAAGTTTGTCGTGGTGTTCATCGATGATATACTGATTTTCTCCAAGAGCGAGGAAGAGCATAAGGAACATTTGCGTCTAGTTCTGGAGAAACTCCGAGAACATCAGTTGTATGCCAAGTTCAGTAAATGTGAATTCTGGCTGAAGGAAGTCGGATTCCTCGGACATGTTATTTCAGGAGAAGGAATAGCAGTTGACCCCACCAAGGTTGTATCAATCACCGATTGGCAGTCACCCACCTCAGTCAAGGAGATCCGCAGTTTTCTCGGACTCGCGGGATATTATTGGAGGTTTATTGAGAATTTCTCGAAGATTGCCAAGCCCATGACTGAGCTGTTGAAGAAGGACGCCAAGTACATTTGGACCGAGGATTGTGAAGCCGGTTTCAGGAATTGAAGAAACGTTTGGTTACAGCCCGATCTTGATTTTGTCGGACATACACAAGGATTACGGTATATTGTGACGCTTCTCGCCAGGGACTCGGAGGAGTACTCATGCAGGAAGGAAAAGTTGTAGCTTATACCTCCAGACAGCTACGGCCTCACGAGATGAATTACGCCACACATGATTTGGAGTTAGCAGCCGTAGTGCATGCACTCAAGACCTGGAGGCATTTCCTTATCGGAAACAGTTGTGATGTTTACACAGATCATAAGAGCTTGAAGTATATTTTCACGGAGAAAGAGTTGAACCTCGTGCGGAGGAGATGGCTAGAGTTAATCAAGGACTATGACATGAGATTGCATTACCACCCAGAAAGGCTAATGTTGTAGCAGATGCCTTGAGCCGTAAGAGTTATGTGAATACTCCTATAGCGGGAGGATTACCCAGGAGTTAGTCGATGACCTCGAGATCTCCGGCGGAGATAGTTCCGAGAGGATATGTTGCAGCTCTGGAAGTTCAGTCCACTTTGGCGAAAAGAATTCGTGAAGCCCGTAAGTCGGACAAGGAAATTGATGAGATAAAGAAAAGGATGAATGAAGGAAAAGCTAAAGGGTTTCGTAAGGATGAATACGGAGCTATATGGTTCGAGGATCGTATTTATGTACCCAATGATCCCGAACTCAGGAAGCTAATTCTTCAGAGGCTCATGATTCACCGTACTCGATTCACCCGGTAACACCAAGATGTATCTGGATTTGAAGGAAAGTTTCTGGTGGACAGGTATGAAGAAGGATATTGCTGAGTACGTAGCAATTTGCGATGTTTGCCAGCGAGTAAAGGCGGAACATCAGAAGCCAGCAGGGTTACTTCAACCCTTGCCGATTCCCGAGTGGAAATGGGAAAAACTTAATGTCGCATAGTCGCATAGCTTGGACAATTAATGCATTTTGTACATCAAAATTCTAAATTATTATGTCAATGTTGATAGTGCATAAGTGTAACATCCCAAATTTCCCATTTGGAATGTTTTACAATTATAGCTAAGCATCTATGCATTATTGTTTGAATTGAGTGACATTTGAATTATTTCGGAGGCTTTTGAGTTTGTTGGAACTTGAATTCAAATTGGCGGTTGAATTTACTTCAAAACAATGCCGCAAATACTTGAGAAAAAGTATGAGAGGAGTAAACATGACACTCCAAAAATGTCAGAAGAAAAGTTTTGCCAAAAAGTTTGAATTCAAATTTGATTTTATTTGGGATTTCTAGAAAATGTTTTTTTTAGTTTGAGTTTTGCCCCTCGAAAAATGTCCGCGTTGTAGGATAAATTCCCCTGAGAATTTTGATATATATATGTCCTATATAAAAATAATATATATTTTTCTATATTCTCTCTTCTCTCTAATTCAAAAAAAAGCCCCAGCGCCAACCAACCAGGCCAAGCCCGGCGCCAGAGCGCCACTCACCAGTGGGCAGGCGCCACCACTGGCCGAGCAGCCTGCCCCAGCGCCCGCGCCCGACTCCTTTCCCCTCGGTCGCCCGAACCCTCTCCTCCTCTCTCGGCTGACGCCTGGGCCCGCCCTCGTCTCTTTCCCCTCGCCCACGCTATGCCGCGCCAGAGCGCGTTCGACGCCGCCGCCGCGTTCGAAGTCCACGGGATCACGATCCCGAGTCGCCCCCTCCTCCAAGTTGATGCCCTATATAAAGCCCTGCCCCTCCTCCCTCGAACCCCCTAAAACCCTAGCCCAAAACCCACCGCAGCTCGCACCCTCGCCGAACGCATCTCGCCGCCGCCGCCTCGGTTCGCCGCCATTTCTGCCACCGGTGAGCCACCCCTCGACCTCCAAGCTACTCCACCCGAACCGCCACTTCATCCCGCACCTCCCTGACATCCTCTCTTTGCTCAGGAGCCCCGACGCCGTCGCCCGAAGCTCGTCCCGCCGCCGGAGCAGGAGTTCACCCGAGCTCGCCCCGATCGTCTCCGTCATCCCCGAGCTCCAACGACTCCACCCCGACCTCCCAGCGAGCCGCCGCACCTGCCTGACGTCTCCGCCGCCGCCCAGGACCACCGGAGCACCCCCGCCATCGTCGCCCGAGCCGCCGTCGTCCATCGTCGCCGCTGTAAGCCACCGGACCCCATCCACCATTCGATCTGCAATGCACGGCTTAGATTAGACTAGCAAGGGGTTAGGTTTTATTTTAGATTAGATCGGTTTTAGTTGGTTTTTTAGTCCGGTTTAGTTCCTGGTTTAGTTAGACCGGTCCGATTGGTTTATTTCTGTTAGCCCGTGGACGTATTGGTCTATTAAGTGCTCATGCGCTGTTTAGTTTTAGAGCGCTCACTGTTCGGTCCGTTAGCGCGTTAGTTTTGTTGAATTTTATTTTTTCGTTTCTGTTTTCAACAGATTAGTTCCAGTTTTGTAAAATCCGTATCTCTTAGGTTACTTAATAGTTTTAGTTGATTCTTTTTTTGTTAGTTTGCAAATTTCCTATAGTTTCTGTAGAAAATAGCTTCGGCCATGTTTAGGTTTTTAAAAGTTGTTTTGTATTAGATTTAATCAGATTAGTATTTCTGCTATAAATTGAGTTAGGATTATTTTATTTTAGTGATTCTTTTTGTCACTGCCTTGTTTTGACTTTGCCCAGCAATAGGAATTTATTTGGGTATTTATAGTATTTATTAAAAATAGTTTTTATGCGAAAATAAGTTTTTTTTAGTTTTTTTAGCTTGCTGCTGTTTTCTGTTGTTCTAGGTATTTTTAAAATTTTATTTTACCTCTGTTATAATTTATTTTAGATTAGTTTCTGTAGTTCTAGAACGTGAACTTTTATTTACAGAAAAGAATAAGTTTATTTTATTTTCTTGTTAGTTGTTGGCTTGGATTTTTTCGAGTTTTCTTTGGTTTTTGGTTCGATTGTTTTGTGTGTTTTATGTTAGCATGCTGTTATGTTAAGTGATTGTATGTTTTTATGCTTATATGATTATTGTTTGCTTGATAGAATTTCCGGAGTGCTGAAGCCTGCTATTCTGAGTCTCTAGCTTTCAAGACCGTCGGCCAGGCAAGTCATTTGATCATGTTTTTTTACAATACCTATGATTTTATTGCATTAGAATTATACCTCCCCACCATGCATGCAGTAGGAGAATTTTAAGTTATGTTCTTGAGTAGTATCATGAGGTAGGATGAACCCAATTCCCCTTGTTACCATTGCCGGGAGGATGTAGTTTATTTTGCTATGCTCGTGAACAGTGGTTGGTTGAGTGATTCATAAGGGAGATGCGAGAGTCAAGATGATGACAACCCCATGACTTCAAGCTCAAGATGGACTTCAAAATTCACTCTTTGGGTGGAGGGCGGTTGACGGGCACCTGGAGAAACCAGCGGATGGTCGGGATGCATGGAGAAGCGCCATGACATCTTATGGAAAGCTTCACCCAGCCACGAAGAGATGGATGGATACCCCATTGACGGAAGCTTACTGTGCAGCCGCAAGCCATTATGGGCTCGGCTTGTTCGACCCTAGGCGTGACTACGGCGGACGGTGCTACGAGATGTAGAAGAACGGTAGGATTGGATGGGCACCGCGATGGCCCAGAGGAACTCTTCGGAAGACCCTGTTTCGTTCGTCCCGTCTTCAAACACCAGGCAGTGCGAAGACTTAAAGGAGGGAACGATTCTTGCGGGTAAAGTGCGCAAACCTCTGCAGAGTGAAGACCTAATCGATTAGCCGTGTCCCCGGTTACGGACAATTTGAGCCTCTGGAACTTGGAGTATTTTGGATATCTCAACACCGAACTTAATAAATTAATTGAGGGGGTTATTTAATAATTGGGAATGAGACATTGGTTGGCGGAACCATCTCAATAACTACCAACATTTTGTAGTATTTGCAAACAAGTCCTTGTTGTAGGGAAAAACTGGTTTTTTCGCAAAACAATGAAACTTAGAGCCTCACAGCCAAATTGCATATAGTGTTAGTAATGTTAGTGTTGTTCTCTCTTTGACTTGCCGGCATATTCAAAATGCTGACCTACACGGCTGCAACGTCTTATGTTGCAGAGGAGTTTTCCGATCAGGAGTGAGGCTACGATCCACGCTTGGTGATTGCCCTATGGAGTCGGATGGACTCGCTATTAAATCTCACGCTTCATGACTTTATTTAGTTTATTTCTCATGAGTTGGCCTTCGGCCGAATTTATTCTATTGTAATAAAGACTTAATATGAGAATCGTGTAATAAATTCAGGTGTGATTGAACTTTGAATCTTTTCATCAATGTACTGTGTGTGCCAGCATGATCTTGGGATGGTACAACTACACATAGACTTGACCGTTTTCGGGTCAGTCGCTACAATAAGAGACACAAACATAATAATTAGAAAGGTCACATATATTAAATCAACTCAGTTGCTTTACAAAGAACGTGATACAAAGATTATAGTATGTGAAACTATCTAGTAGTAGTCTGATTCTCAACCTTGCAATCAACATGTCAGCCATCTAAAACATAACGTTTGAAACATTGACCTGAATGACATTCTAATAGCCTAATCTAAAACTATCTAGTAGTAGCCACCTTCTCGATCTTGCAGTCAACTTCCCAGCCATGGATCATCAATATATCTTGGCAATCTACAACAACAAAGAAATGAGAAAAATAAGGTGGCATCAAATAAAATCAAGTTAATAGGGCAGTAAAATTCAAACAAAGAGCAACATACGAAGCTTGAAGGCCATATGATAGTTCATCTTGCTATATGGCCTATAGTTTTGTTTTAGTGGCCGTATCAACCAAGAATCAATTACCAAGTTCAACACCCTTATTTTTTGTCTTATATTCTAGGTCGGTACTTTGGAGTGTAGCAAGAGCAACATTCTTGTTTAGATATCCCAAGCAAAGTAGGAACTACAATGAGCATTCATATTGCAAAAAGAATGATCAATAATAAATTGTTGCTCAACCATGTCGAATTCCAAACAGTAGAGAAATCAGCATACCTTATCTTAGATGGATGTTAGTTTGATGCTCACATCTCCGTATCAAAGAGAAAGTTTCACTTCAGATACAATATGTTGCTTCACTAAACACGTTAGTTGAAGTTTTACTTCTACGAACAACCAAGTCAAAGCAAGCACCGAATGTAATAATCATTCCATCATCCAACATACATCATCACCTATGAAGGCTTTGATATATCATAATTTGAACACCTTTTTACAGTCCCAGCCATAGCACTCAACTCTGTAGACAGAGAAAAGAGAGCCTTATGAACAGACCATTCATATGTTAATTGAGTTAATAAACATCTTACAAAGAATATAATGAAGATACAGTGAGGTAAATGCCCAAAAAATGTGTGCGCCGACAAATAGAGCATGCTTCATTGCAAACACAGATCTAACAGTGCATATATAAATGCAGAAATTCAAAAATTTCCAGAAATACTTGAAGTTGATAGAAAATAATTCGCACAAAGCTACATCAGGTGGCTGTATTAAATGTTAACAAGTGTGTTTTCTAGTGATTTTGATTTATATATATGATTGACAACAATACTAACCTGAGTGAATACAAAATCTTTTTCAACATGATTTTCTGAATTACACTGCAGATGATGTCACTTAAATCACCTACAGCTTTACAATCCAACATTATTCATGCGGTCGTACCTCCTACAGAAGTAGCCTGCTATATATGCCCTGAACTTTCTCCCAAAGCTGAATATGTAAAAAAAATTGTCCTATAAAGAATAATGGATTCATTTCATAAGCACTTGCAAGCACATTTTAAGTATAGATTGAACAAAAACATAATAACACTTCCAAGCACATTTAAGTAGATAAAAAAAACACTGACGAGCAATCCTTAAAAGTTCTAACAACAATCTTAATTTGTAATGATATAACTTAAGTTTAGGATTGCCTCACATGAGTTCTGACGCCAGTTTCAAAGACTCCAAGGATCAATGCGTCGTGGAAGACGGCGCTCAACAAACACTCTATTGTAAAGACGAATACTGCGGCGCTGCACCAAGTGCTCAAGCGTTAGGCTGCTAGCAGCAGCTGCTACTATGCTCTAGGATGACGGTGACAATCAAATCTGAACCGAAGTTACTATAACCAGCCAGTGAAAGTGTAGAATACGCACATACGCAGGTCACGATCTGATCGATTCATCAATCAAAATAAGCCAGCCACGATCGTACATGGGCTATTGCCTGCTGACTTTGGGATTCTCTAATTTCGTGCTAGTTCATTAACATATTGACTAATGAGTAATTAGATGCGGCCAGCCGGCCGTTAGCATGTACATACACAACGGTGGATCAGGAATACTTATAATACTTAAAGGAAATTGCTAGATGATTGGTAATTTTTTCTACAAGGCAGACACCTTAATCTTTACTGAAAGTCGGTCATCAATGAGAACATAAAAAACGGAAATGTCCAAACAGCGTACTTATTTTCCGATCCACGGGCCTTGGTATAAGATGAATTCCACCATATTACTAAGCACAAGTAGAATCTCTATTCCAAAGGATTGGAATATACAGGTTCCATCAACCAGCCACAAATCAGAAAGTAGTACTGCATACCTACAAAAAAACTAGAATTGGAAGTCTCCATATTAATAGCCATCATGAGTGTCTGCCTGTCTGGCAAATACCAACAACCTGGACCGATCGAGTGAACCGGCAGGAAGCAAAGAGAGGGGAGAAAAATACAAAATACCATGGCGTTGAGGTTGGAGTCCTTGGCGAGGATGTGGTACAGGCGGAATCGGTGGACAAGCACGAGCAAGTGGACGGCGGCTACGAGGATGGAGTTGAAGGAGCTGGATGTGGTCTTGCCTCCGATGAAGACTCTCCTGCTCCAGAAGGTTCCGCAACATTTGGTCCGGCAAGTCGCCGCCTCGCTGGCTTGCATCGTCGCGGCAGTCGACATCGTCACGCTCCTTCGATGCCGCGGAGGGCGTATCCTAGATTGGTGCAGGTGGGAGGAGGTCTTTGGAGAGATGGGGAAGTCCTCGACATCGGGATCACGGGGTGCAGTTGAGGCGGCCGAGTGTGGAGGACGGACATGAACTGGATTAATCCGGATTAGGGATCACACGATAGAACGAAGGTACGCAGCGACGACGTGTGGGGTGTGCCTACCTATCGGGAGGAAGTGGGTTGTTTCCTTTATTTTTTATTTTGGAAAAATGATATTTCCTTAATTGTCGTAGGGAGTGGTTAATAGTTGTGGGAAGTGGGATATGCAATAACAGCAACACATAGCTATTTCGTTGGAAGGGATGCGTAGTTATAGAGGGGTTCGTGGTGTAGTGTTTGAATCTTCTCTGAATTTTTTTATGTATGACTGAGTTATCTTTGCAAGTCTTTTCGAATTATCCGTTTGGTTTGGCCAACTAGATTGGTAGTTCTTGCAATATGAGAAGTGCATGGCTTTGGGTTCAATCTTGCGGTGTCCTTAACCAAGGATGTAAAGGGTTGCAAGGCACGTATTGTATTGTTGCCATCGAGGATAACAAGATGGGGTATCTATCATATTGCATGAATTTATTCCTCTACATCATGTCAGCTTGCTTAAGGCGTTACTCTATTTTTAACTTAATACTCTAGATGCATGCTGGATAGCGGTCGATGAGTGGAGTAATAGTAATAGATGCAGAATCGTTTCGATCTACTTGTCTCCAACGTGATGCCTATATACATGATTATACCTAGATAACCTCATAACTATGCTCAATTCTGTCAATTGCTCAATAGTAATTTGTTCATCCACCGTAGAATACTTATGCTCTTAAGAGAAGCCACTAGTGAAACCTATGGCCCCCGGGTCTATTCTCATCATATCAATCTCCATCACTTCTATACTTGCTTTGTTTTACTTTCCCTTTTACTTTTCACTTTGCATCTATATACCACAAATACCAAAAATATTATCTCTATCAGATCTCACTCTCGTAAGTGACCGTGAAGGGATTGACAACCCCTAATCGCGTTGGTTGCGAGTAGCTATCGTTTTGTGCAGGTATGAGGGACTTGTGCGTGGCCTCCTACTTGATTGATACCTTGGTTCTCAAAAACTGAGGGAAATACTTACGCTACTGTGCTACATCATCCTCTCCTCTTCGGGGAAAACCAACGCAAGCTCAAGACGTAGCAACGGCCACCAGATGCTGATGACTTGAGCCATATAAGTCAGCAGCCAGGGGAATAGGCCAAGAAATTCTGGACCAGGTTACTAACTAAGAAAAACCAAATTATCGGTTGTCCAGATGCAGAGGCCTTAGCGGCATTCAAGCATAAAATCCGTGACGAGTGGCTCGCCCGACACCTCGGCCAGGAGAAGCCGAAGTCTATGGCAGCCCTCACGACACTCATGACCCGCTTTTGCGCGGGCGAGGATAGCTGGCTGGCTCGCAGCAACAACACATCAAGGAATCCGGGCACTTCAGATACCAAAGATACTAACGGCAGACCACGTCGTAACAGACATAACCGCCACAACAATGGCGATAACATCGAAGATACGGTAGTCAATGCCGGATTCAGTGGCTCTAAACCTGGTGAGCGGAAAAATCCATTCAAAAGAAGTACTCCGGGCCCGTCCAGTTTGGACCGCATACTCGATCGCTCATGTCAAATCCACGGCACCCCCGAGAAGCCAGCCAATCACACCAACAGAGAATGCTGGGTGTTCAAGCAGGCCGGCAAGCTGAATGCCGAAAACAAGGACAAGGGGCTGCATAGCAACAACGAGGAGGAGCCCCGGCCGCCGAACACGGGAGGACAAAAGAGGTTCCCCCCACAAGTGAAAACGGTAAACATGATATACGCAACCCACATTCCCAAGAGGGAACGGAAGCGTGCACTAAGGGACGTCTATGCGATGGATCCTGTCGCCCCAAAGTTCAACCCATGGTCCTCTTGTCCGATCACCTTCGATCGCAGGGACCACCCCACAAGTATCCGTCATGGCAGATCTGCCGCATTGGTCCTCGACCCCATCATTGATGGACTTCACCTCACTCGAGTCCTTACGGACGGTGGCAGCAGCCTGAACCTTCTCTATCAGGATACAGTGCACAAAATGGGTATAGACCCCTCGAGGATCAAACCCACTAAAACCACCTTTAAAGGCGTCATCCCAGGTGTAGAGGCCCATTGCACGGACTCAATCACACTGGAAGTGGTCTTTGGATCTCTGGACAACTTCCGAAGCGAGGAGTTAATCTTCGATATCGTCCCGTTCCACAGTGGCTATCACGCACTGCTCGGTCGAACCGCATTTGCAAGATTCAATGCGGTACCACATTATGCATACCTCAAGCTCAAGATGTCAGGACCTCGGGGGGTTATAACAGTCAATGGAAACACAGAACGCTCGCTCCGCACGGAGGAGCACACTGCGGCCCTTGCAGCAGAAGCACAAAGCAGCCTTTTAAGGCAAACCGCATTCGGCGATAAAGCCCCCGGACACCTTCAAGCGAGTCCGGAGTAACCTGCAACAGGATCGCCTGGCACGTTAAGAGCTCGCCTAGCAATTCGGCTTCCGTCCTAGTCCCAATCAAGCGACGAAATTTATGCCGCGCGTACATAATTACGCACTAAAAATACCATGGGCATAGGCGGAGGCACGGCCAGGACACGTCCCACAATGCGGCTCAACCGCCCCAGGGGCTGTATACCTTTATAATTTTCTCTCTTTCAGGACCTTACTCTCTGGAAGCCCTTTTCGGCAGTCTGATTGCTGGACGCATTACGGGAAGGAAATACAAAGGAGGCAAGAAGCTAGGATGTACAAGGCAATCCCCAGGTGGTCTCTAATAATGATCGAAATACCTGTTTTAAATACCCATAAGCAGCTTGCCCCTGGATAGGACTTGTCAAATAGTCATATTTTCTGCTTATTGCTCTACTTGTATCCGTACGCTTTGACGTACTATTTAATAACAATGCGTAGCGTTTATTGCATTACGCTTTCTTTTTTTTATCTTGTCTGCTTAATTACAACAGATTACACCCGTACATTCTAGTACGACTAGTACGCCAGGGGCTTCAGTATACCCCATAATATGGCGTAAGAAGTCCGAACACTTTCGACACTGCGGCACCCCGAACTTATAGCATTATATGCATCAGCTCCGAATCATGTCTTGGGTCAATAGTTGGGTTTGCCCGGCTCCCATGTTTTGGTACCTTACGTTCCACAAAATCGGCTAAGGTAGCGCTGGGAGAACTACTGCGATTGTGTCCCGGTTCTTCCGGACGAGCACCTCAGTAGAGAAAGCCGAAAACTGACTGTCATGATGAGGCGAGAGCTGGTCGCTGTTCGAGAGGTCTCATGTCCTTAAAGACATTTTCCGCTTCAGGCGAGGAGTCATCCTTGCCCGACTTAGGCGTATATAGCGCCCCAAATTCGGCCTTCCGAATACTAGGGGCTTCACCAAAATTTAAAATTGTAGACTTCTATGGCTAAGTGAGGGTGATAAAGCTTTATAGTCTGATTGCCTGGTTCGTTGTGCTGAACACCTCCTTAGAAGGACCCTAAATTGGGATAAAGAGTGTTCAAGTTTATCCCGAACACCCCAGTACTAGTTACATGGGGGCAGAAGTCGACGTCTTGCCAACCCTCAGATTTCATAAACGGCCGCACAGAAGGTAATATTTTAAATTAACAACCGTTGCATAGCGCAAATGAACTCGTTTCACATTACAGGATCACATGTTCGAGAGGTCTCATGTCCTTAAAGACTTTTTCCGCTTCAGGCGAGGAGTCGGCCTTGCCCGACTTAGGCGTATATAGCGCCCCAAATTCGGCCTTCCGAATACTAGGAGCTTCGCCAAAATTTAAAATTATAGACTTCTATGGCTAAGTGAGGGTGATAAAGCTTTATAGTCTGATTGCGTGGTTCGCTGTGCTGAACACCTCCTTCGAAGGACCCAAAATTGGGATAAAAAGTGTTCAGGTTTATCCCGAACACCCCAGTACTAGTTACATAGGGGCAGAAGCCGACGACTGGCCAACCCTCGGATTTCATAAACGGCCGCACAGAATGTAATATTATAAATTAATAAACGTTGCATAGCGCAAATGAACTCGTTTCACATTACAGAATCACATGAGTACATTCATTCGAATATTACATCTTTAGCACATTCCTCCGCCACAAGGCGGGAACCCTTCAGGACACTGTCGTAATACATTTCGGGGTGGCGATGCTCCTTCCCTTTCGGCGGCCCCTCCTTCACCAGCTTTACGGCATCCAGCTTCACCCAGTGCACCTTCGCCCGGGCAAAAGCCCTGCGCGCACCCTCGACGCAGATGGACCGCTTTATGACTTCAAGCCGTGGGGAGGCGTTCACAAGCCGCCTCACGAGACCGAAGTAGCTATCAGGAAGGGGCTCGCCAGGCCACATCCGGACTATAAGATCCTTCATGGCCTGTTCGGCCGCCTTGTGGAGCTCGACCAGTTGCTTCAGCTGGTCGCTCAAGGGCATTGGGTGTTCGGTCCCAGTATACTGAGACCAGAACAACTTCTCCATCGAGCTCCCCTCCTCAGCCCGGTAGAACTCCACGGCATCCAACACACTTTGGGGAAAATCTGCGAATGCTCCTGGAGAGCTCCGAACTCGTGTAAGTAAAAGGAAAGTTTCCTTCACATGCTTGCTTTGCATAATGAATGCCTTACCCGCTGCTATGTTCTTAACCGCCTCAATCTCCTGGAGGGCCTTGTGGGCTTCAGCCTTGGCGTTTTGTGCGCTTTCGAGGGCCTTCGCAAGCTCGGACTCTCGCATCTTAGAGTCAAGCTCCAAGGACTCGTGTTTTTTGGCGAGAGCCTGGAGCTCTTGCTGCACCTCGCCTACCCGGGCTTCTTGCTTTTCTCGCTCGATGCGCTCCTTGGCCGCTTTGTCTTCGGCCTCGGATAGCGCCTTCTTTAGGGTCACCACTTCGGTCGTGGCCCCTGGCAAATTCATGATGATCCTATTATTTTACAACCAAATTTGTTTTTAATATATAGACAGGGTATCGCTTACCTTTGTTCTCTTCGAGCTGCCTCTTGGTAAGGCCTAGCTCTTCCTTGGACCGCTCAAGGTCACCTTGATCTGGCGACCTCCATGATGACGTCTTGGCGGCGGCCAGATGAAGCTTTGCATATGCACATAGACATTTTATTATTAGACTCCTGTGGTCATTATTTGATCCTCTATTCGGCCTTTCTTCGCGAACGCCAAACAGAGCATCAGGGGCTACTGTCTATGCGGTAATATTTTCTTATAATTTGATTACTTACCTGAAAGCCTGTTACGAGGCTGGCACATGCTTCAGTTAGTCCGCTTTTGGCGGACTGAACCTTCTCGATCACCGCACTCATGATAGTGCGGTGCTCTTCGTCGATGGAAGTGCCGTGAAGCGCTTCCAGCAAGTTGTCCGGTGCCTCTAGATGGACAGAGGCCACTGGCACAGGCGGCTTGCCCCTCTTAACGAGGGGTCGCCTGACAGAGTCCGGACCACTGGAGGTTCCGGCGATGTTCATTCGGGGCGAATAATTCGGAGCCCATGGGAGTCTTGCTCCCCTTGCGCCCAGGGTCCGGAATGCCGCATTGAGCGCCTCCAGGACTACCTCCCCTCGGCTTGGTGCCCTTTGAGACAACACCTGGACGTTGTCCGTAGGGCGAGGGGTGGAGGCGGTCGGAAGTGAATCGCTATTCATATCCGACGGGTCCAAAGAACCATCCGACGAAGATACATCGATATGGGCTCGGGACGGACTGCATATTCATGTTCGGCGTGATGAGAAGCTGTGCAATAAAACATACCATGAATTACTATGGTATCCGGATACTTACGACTTCGCCAGGGGCTTGTCCCTGGGCAACCACTCGTCGTCGCTGTAGGCGGCCGTCGTGGAGCAATTCGGGAGGAGGGTCCTTCCCTTCTTGGACCCTTCGGCCTCCCCGGATGGGGCATTCTTCCTTTTCTTGTCTCCCCCAGCTGGGGGGTGGGTGGGAGAACTTTCCTCTTCCTCCTCCTCGTTTTCATGGGAGGAGTGCGGCTCGGAATTTTCGAACGATGACTCTGATATAACCTTGCGCCGGAGACCCTTCCGGGTCCCCGTGGCCTTCTTCTTGGCCTTCTTCACCGGCACCTCGTAAGGCACCGGAACCAGCATCTCCGTTAGGAGAGCATCTGCTGGATCTTCAGGCAGGGGGGCTGGGCAATCGATCTGCTCCTCTGTCTCTTCCCAGTCTTGTTAAATGGCATGGAGGCTTAGATCCCGCACATGATTAAACTGGGGAAAATAAACATCCTATGAGATATGGAAAACTTACGGATTGGCGGGCGCTTTGCGGCTGAGTCTGCAGTCCTCGGTAAGGAGGAGGTACCTCGGTGCCCTTGAACAGCACCTTCGGGACGTCCTTGTGCGTCGTGTCGAAGAGCTCTCGCGTCCCGGTGCTTGGCCGGGTCGAACTCCCACAAATTGAATGCCCGTCGTTGACACGGGAGGATCCGGCGGAAGAGCATGACCTGGACCACGTTGACAAGCTTGATTTTCTTGCTCATCATGTTTCTGATGCATTTCTGGAGTTTGGTCAGCTCCCCCGATGAACCCCAGGACAGGCCCTTCTCTTTCCAGGAGGTGAGCCACGTGGGGATTTTGGATCGGAATTTGGGGGCCGCCACCCAGTTGGTGTCGTGCGGCTCGGTGATGTAGAACCACCTCGATTGCCACCCCTTTATGGTCTCCACATAGGAGCCTTCGAGCAAGGTGACGTTAGGCATTTTGCCCACCATGGCGCCTCCGCACTCCGCTTGCTGGCCGACCGCCACCTTCGGTTTAACATTGAAGGTCTACAGCCACAGGCTGAAGTGGGGCCTGATGCGGAGGAAGGCCTCGCACACAACGATAAACGCCGAGATGTTGAAGATGAAATTGGGGGCCAGATCGTGAAAATCCAGCCCGTAGTAGATCATGAGCCCACAGACAAAGGGGTGGAGGGGAAATCCCTGTCCGCGGATGAAGTGGGTAAGGAAAACCACCCTCTCATGGGGTTCTGGCGTAGGGATGATCTGCCCCGCATCTGGCAGCCGGTGTGCGATATCCGCGGCTAGATATCCAGCTCCCTGTAGCTTTGTGATGTTCTCCTCCGTGACGGAGGAGACCATCCACTTGCCTCCTGCTCCGGACATGCTTGGAGTGGTTTGAGGAGAAAAACGCGAACTTGGGCACTAGAGCACGAGTGCGCAAGAATGGATGAGCAGGGAGGAAGAAGGCATGGGTGAAAAGGGGGAATCCTTGTCCCTTTATAAGGGCGGAAGAAGCTATGCGCCTCTCCACCTACCTGGTAAACTCGCTTATTCCCCAAGCGCCGTAATTGAAGGCGCGGTTGGGTTACCCGCACCCGTATTGATGAGAATCCCGTGATAAGGGGACACGATTTATGCTTCGACAAGACGTGCCAAGAAAACCGCCTCGCAATATGTGCAGTAGCTGGTTGAGAAAAACGGTTCGAATAATGACCGGGCCGTAGATGATGTCATCTTTGCCCGAGCGATGTCGTGATTAGATTTGTGGCAATATTATTATCTTTACGATGGTATGTGGAATTTGTTTTGCAGAGACGGACACTATCCTTGTGTTCAAGATCTTCTATGGAGTATTCGAAGGGAGAACCCGCCTTGCAATGCCAAAGACAAATCTATGTGTCGGACTCATCGTCATTGAAGCCTGGTTCAGGGGCTACTGAGGGAGTCCTGGGTTAGGGGGTCCTCGGACGGCCGGACTATATGCTTTAGCCGGACTGTTGGACTATGAAGATACAAGATTGAAGACTTCGTCCCGTGTCCGGATGGGACTCTCCTGGGCGTGGAAGGCAAGCTTGGCAACACGGATATGTAGATCTCCTCCCTTGTAACCGACTCTGTGTAACCCTAGACCCCTCCGGTGTCTATATAAACCGGAGGGTTTAGTCCGTAGGACAACAACAATCATACCATAGGCTAGCTTATAGGGTTTAGCCTCTACAATCTCATGGTAGATCAACTCTTGTAATACTCATATCATCAAGATCAATCAAGCAGGAAGTAGGGTATTACTTCCATGTGGTGCCGAATGGATCTGAGATCCAATCTCTTTATAGACACTCTTTCTTGCATGGCCGGGGGTATTATGTGCAAAAATGCCCTAACCTCTCGCATTCGCTTGACACTTGGAAGCTGAAGTTGTTGATGCATAGAAGCCGAGGGGTACGACATTAAATGGAAGGCCGGATACATCACCTTGAAGTCATCGGAGGAAGAACCCTCCTTGCAATGACGAAGACAATATGCGCGCCGGACACCTCGTCATTGAAGTCTGGTTCGGGGGCTACTGAGGGAGTCCTGGACTAAAGGGTCCTCGCGCATCCGGTCTATTAGCCATGGGCCGGACTAATGGGTTGTGAAGATACAAAGGCCGAAAACTCTACCCGTGTCCGGATGGGACTCTCCTTGGCGTGGAAGGCAAGCTCGGCGATTGAATATGAAGATTCCTTTCTCTGTAACCGACCTTATGTAACCCTAGATCCCTCCGGTGTCTATATAAACCGGGGGGATAGGTCCGTAGAGGACAAGACAGATAACAATTGTCATATAGGCTAGACTTCTAGGGCTTTAGCCATTACGATCTTGTGGTAGATCAACTCTTGTAATACTCATATTCATGAAGATCAATCAAGCAGGAAGTAGGGTATTACCTCCATAGAGAGGGCGAACACAGGTAAACATTGTGTCCCCCATCTCCAGTTACCATCGACCTTAGACGCACAGTTCGGGACCCCCTACCCGAGATCCGCCGGTTTTGACACCGACACTGCACGCAAGCAAGTACCTCCTTATTATGCCAAAAAGAATGAATACTCCCGCTGACAGCTCGGACCCACCAGCTATATCTTCGCACGCAAGGAAGTGCCTCCTTATTACACACAAACAAATGAATACTCCCCCTGCTAGCTGGGACCCACCATAGTGGGAGGCTGACTTGTGGGCCTACTAAGTTGACGCAGACGGGGGGCTTTGTCAACTTAGTCAACAAACGTTTCTATCACCAGTGACCATTGGATTGTTAACATCCAACGGTCGTCCTGCTTCTTGAACCTGTAATTTTCTTGCTCCAGCCGTCCAAACCACCGCGTGCTCTTGCCTCCCATGGCCGGCTGTGCTACCGCGCGGGTCTCACCGCCCCCTACTACTCCCACCACTGGCCAGGCCCTGCGCCAACGGCAGCCTCACACCGCAGCCGAACCAGTGAACCCTCGTACTCCTCTCTGCGTGGGCATCCACTGTCGCGTCTTCCCCGGCTCCGCGTCGTTCCCTTCCTAGGCCTCGCCTCGTCCATCGCCTTGGTGCTCTCGGCGCGGCGTGGTCAATGTGGTCAACGAACGACTTCCATCGGAAGAGTACTGTATGTTGAGAGGCTGACAGCTGGGTCCACGGCCGCAGAAGGGAGTGCCTCCTTATTACGCGCAAAATAATTATTCCTCCACCTTACAGCAGGGACCCACCGGATGGGCCACCGTATTTCGCAAAAAAAAGCGTTTCCCCCGTGACTGCTGGGACCCACCAGCTACATCTTCGCACGCAAGGAAGTGCGTCCATATTACGGGCAAAAAAAATATTCGCCCCCTGACTGCTGGGACCCACCAGCTACATCTTCGCACGCAAGGAAGTCTTGACGATCCGGGACCCACCTGGTCGAAGCGTCACGTAGCATTGTCATTCGGTCGCGAACGTACGTACATCTTGGTCGATCGGTTCTGCGCAGCTGCAGCGATGAATCGTGGCCGTGTAAGGAAGGGCACGCGTGGTAGTAGAGGCACGCACGTGTGGTAGTAGAGGCGCACACCTAGCATGTACAACGGCTAGGGTGCAAGAAAGTAAATACGGCCACGTACGTACATACGGGCGGTGTCTCGAATGCCTACTCGCGCATACGTGTGGCCAGGGCTCGTGTACATGGCTGTGGCTGGGTCAGAACGAAGAAACTGTGTCGTCATCGTGTTCATGGGGTGGCAACGGAATGCGTCGTGTTCATTGGGAGGCAACGGGACGCGTGCTGTTCATCGGGAGCCAACCGGCTTGGACGAAATAGCCGATGGAAACGAGGTCTGGCATACCGCAGAAGGAGGAAACAGCCTTGTGTTCGACCGGCCACGGTCGAAACGGGATCCTGTTCATCAGGAGGGGTCTGGCGTACCACAAAATGGAGACCTCCTATGGTGGAAACGGGGTCCTGTTGATCGAGAGGGGTGTGGTGTACCGCAAAACGAAGGAAAAGGACTTGTGTTGGAGCGCTACGGTCGAAACGGGGGTCCTGTTCATTGGGAGGGGTGTGGCGTACTGCAAAACGGGACTCCACGGGATACTGTTCATCTCCACTGTCGACCTCCTCCAGCCTCCACGGGTTACTGTTCATCCACCGTCAACCTCCTCCAGCCTCCACCCGCTCCTATTCATCCACGGGCTCCTGTTCATCCAACCTCCACCGCTCCTCCACCGGCTACTGTTCAACCAGCCCTCTCCACAGGGTCCTGTTCAACCACCCCTCCACGGACTACTATTCATCCAGCCCTCCACCGTCTACTGTTCAACCAGCCCTCCACCGGCTACTGTTCAACCAGCCCTCCACGGGGTCCTGTTCATCCACCGGCTCGATCGATCGGGGTACTGTTGATCCAGTGGCAACGGCCTCTACTACCACGGGGTCCTGTTCATCCAACCCACCATCGGGAACTATTCATCCAAACCCCCTCAACAACGCTCACTGTTCATCCAGGGAAGGAGGCAGCAGTGTTCGATCGGCTTCAGTTAGCAGCACTAGTGAAGGAATCACTCGGGTTCAGTTAACAGCAAGGGATCGATCAATCGCTTGGGTTCAGTAACGCGTAGCCTGCAGTGTAATCTCTCGGGTTCAGTTAGAGCCCAACACCTCACACACATGCGCGTACGTATGATAGAAACGCGCATCGCTCGGCCCCGACCACCCACAGAAACCGGGAACTCCCTGATATTTTCCTCGCCCTCGGTTCTACCACAGTTTTTTTCGTCATGCACGGCCCAAAGAATGTCATGCAGCCGTGTCTCCGGCCCGCCCAGGACGAAAATCCCATTTTCTATCATGATTTTTTGTCATAGAAGTAGGACCCCACCACATCTATGATGACACTGGGTTTTGTCACAATTATCGTCATAGAAGTGCCATAAGTATGACAGAAAAAAATCGTTCGTCCCAAAATGTCACGGATGTGTCTTTTTTTGTAGTGATGCAGATCAATGATAATCAGGTCTCTTTAACTACTATGCGGAAAAAAAAGACTAGGCACAATTGTTCAACAAGGTCAAAGATCTAATTGATTGGTATTTTATATTGCACATATGAGTTTCTGAGATTAGTCTTATTTTCTTTTGTGGCGACAATCTATCATTTGACTTTATTATCATATATTTTCTTGCAGATGCAACACATATAAAAAGGTGTTCATAGGATAGTTCAGATTGGAACTGAAGAGTTAGTATGCAGTGCAAGAAGATGGAACAAAAAAAAGGTATTCATAGGTCTAAATTACAAGCGAGCTTCTCCTCAAGCCAATGTATTCTCGTCCCATGAAAGCCTACCTTTATTCCATTTCCCCCACTCAAATGTTTGATTTCGTCATGGAAGCATGGGGATGGATATTTGAAAATGTGCATAATATGGATCTCTACAAAAAGATTTTGCTGCTTATGGATCTCTACAACAAGTACTGAGAACATTTTTGCAGGTCACAATAGAGCTGAGCTGCCACACAAGAGTTTTGTTGAGCTTTGAGATATGGATCCTTGTGAAACAGAGGTATGGCCATTCTCTTGCGTCCTGTTCAGTTTCATTTGTCTAGGACCTTTTTCACACATTTAGCTTCAAGCTCCAATTATCTGTGAAGTCCACTACCTTATTCTTATCGGAGCTGGATCGAGCTAACATGTGTTTCATTAGTTCTATCACTTTACTAAAGGATGCAAAGGAATCAAGTAGCCATTCAATAATAAAAGGCAAATCAAATAACAAAAGGCTGTCATGTTCAGTGAGTATTGAAAGCTACTACTATCTAGAACATTGCATATGCCGAAATTAGAAGGCTGCTGGTGGCCAGTTTGATAAAGGGCATCCCATTGCACGTACCTCCTACTTGCGCAGGGTCCAAGGAAGGGGGTCCAGCCAGTTTGATAAAGGGAATTTTGATCTAACAATAAATTTTATAAAATATGTAACAATAAGTAAGTTGCCCATTTAGTAGATTCACAGTTGGTGTTTGATGAAATGCTCAGTAGGATGTGCACATTTTTTTTAGTTTTTTCCATCAGTTGAACGGATGATCTCGTGCATAGGGTTCTCCATCTACTAATTTTACCATATCGTTATACATGATTCTGAATGTTTTGCTCAAATTTGTGATTGAATTAAACGTGTCATGTTCTTTGTTGTTGTCGATGTCAAAACCGGCGGATCTCCGGTAGGGGGTCCCGAACTGTGCGTATAAGGCGGATGGTAACAGGAGGCGGGTGACACGATGTTTACCTAGGTTCGGGCCCTCTCGATGGAGGTAATACCCTACGTCCTGCTTGATTGATCTTGATGATATGAGTAGTGCAAGAGTTGATCTACCACGAGATCGTAGAGGCTAAACCCTAGAAGCTAGCCTATGGTATGATTGTTGTTGTCCTACGGACTAAACCCCTCCGCTTTATATAGACACCGGAGGGGGCTAGGGTTACACAGAGTCGGTTACAAGGGAGGAGATCTTCATATCTGTATCGCCAAGCTTGCCTTCCACGCAAAGGAGAGTCCCATCCGGACACGGGACGAAGTCTTCAATCTTGTATCTTCATAGTCCAACAGTCCGGCCAAAGGATATAGTCCGGCTGTCCGGATACCCCCTAATCCAGGACTCCCTCAGTAGCCCCTGAACCAGGCTTCAATGACGATGAGTCCGGCGCGCAGATTGTCTTTGGCATTGCAAGGCGGGTTCCTCCTCCCAATACTCCATAGAAGATCTTGAACACAAGGATAGTGTCCGGCTCTGCAAAACAAGTTCCATATACCACCATAGAGAGAATAATATTTCCACAAATCTAATATGCTGACACAGTCGATATCATGGCATCATACCACGGCCCGGTCTTTATTTGAACCGTTTTTCCCAACCAGCCTTGGCGCATATCGCGAGGCGGTTTCCTTGGCACGTCTTGTCGAAGAAGAGATCGTGTCCCCTTATCACGGGATTCTCATCAATACGGATGTGGGTAACCCAACTGCGCCATCAATTACAGCGCTTGGGGAATAAGCGAGTTTACCAGGCTAGTGGGGGCGTATAGTTTCGTCCGCCTTTATAAAGGGATAAGGGCTCACCTTTTTTACCCACGCCTTCTTCCTCCTTGCTCATCCATTCTTGCGCACTCGAGATCCAACACCCAAGTTTGCACCTTCCTCCTGACACTGCTCCAATCATGTCCGGAGCGGGAGGCAAGTGGATGAAATCCTCCGTCACGGAGGAGGACATCAAAAAGCTGCGGGGAGCCGGATACTTGGCCGGGGATATCGCGCACCTGCTGCCTGACGAGGGGCAGATCATCCCTACCCCGGAACCTTACGAGAGGGTAGTTTTCCTCACCCACTTCATCCGCAGACTGGGGTTCCCACTCCACCCATTCATCTGCGGCCTCATGTTCTACTATGGGCTGGACTTCCATGATCTGGCCCCGGACTTTATCCTCAACATCTCAGCGTTTATCGTCGTGTGCGAGGCCTTCCTCCGCGTCCAGCCCCACTTCGGCCTGTGGCTGAAGACCTTCAATGTCAAGCCGAAGGTTGTAGGCGGCCAGCAAGCGGAATGCGGAGGTGCCATGGTGGGAAAAATGCCCAATGTCACATGGCTCGAGGGCTCCTATGTGGAGACTATAAAGGGGTGGCAATCGGGGTGGTTCTACATCACCGAGCCGCGCGACACCAACTGGGTGGCGGCCCCCGAGTTCCGATCAGGAATCCCCATGCGGCTTACCTCCTGGAAAGAGAAGGGCATGTCCTGGGGTTCATCGGTGGAGCTGGCCGGACTCCAGAAATGTATCCGGAGCATGATAAGCAAGAAACTCAAGCTTGTCGACGTGGTCCAGGTCATGCTCTTCCGCCGGATCCTCCCGTGTCAACAACGGGCGTTCAATTTATTTGAGTTCGACCCGGCCCAACACCAGACTCTGCGCGAGCTCATTGACACGATGCACAAGGACTTCTGGAGGGTGCTGTTCAAGGGCGCCAAAGTCCCCCCTTCCCTTGCCGAGGACCGCAGACTTAGCGCGAAGCGCCCCGCGAATCCGGTAAGTTCTCTAGATCTTATAGGGTATTTACTTTCCCCAATTTAATCATGTGCGGGATCTGAGCTCCCATGCCTTTGACAGGACTGGGTGGAGACAACGGAACAGGTCGACTGCCCGCCCCCCCTGTCCGAAGATCCAGCCAACACTCTCCTAATGGAGATGCTGACTCCGGCACCTTATGAGGTGCCAGAGAAGAAGACCAAGAAGAAGAAGACCGTGGGGACTCAAAAGAGTTCCCGGCGTCAGGTGATATCGGACTCATCGTCCTATAACTCCGAGATGCACTCCTCTCGTGAAGACGAGGAGGAGGAAGATGAAGGTTCTCCCCCTCCAGCCGGGGGAGACAAGAAAAGGAAGGCTGCCACAATCGGGGAGGTCGAAGGGTCCAAGAAGGGAAGGACTCTCCTTCCGGACTATTCCACGACCGCCGCTCATAGCGAAGATAAGTGGTTGACCAGGGACAAGCCCCTGGCGAAGTCGTAAGTATTCGGATGCCAGAGTGATTCATGGTATGCTTTTATTGCACTGCTTCTCCTTACGCTGAATATGACTATGCAGTCCGCCCCGAGCCCGCATCGACGTATCTTCGTCGGATGGTTCTTTGGACCCGTCAGCTATGAGTAGCGATTCACTTCCGACCACCTCCTCCCCTCGCCCTACGGACAACGTCGAGGTGTTGTCTCAAAGGGCCCCGAGCCGAGGGGAGGTAGTCCTGGAGGTGCCTCAAGGCGACCTTCCCTACCCTGGGCGCAAAGGGAGCAAGACTCCCACGGGCTCCAAGTTCGGCCCGCAGCCGAACACCGCACCGGAACCACCAGTGGTCCCGGACTCCGGCAGGTGGCCCCCTTTTAAGAGGGGCAAGCCACCCGTGCCGGTGACCTTTGTCTATCCAGAGGCATGGGACAACTTGCTGGAAGTGCTTTGCGGCGCTTCCATCAACGAAGAGCACCACACTATCATGAGTGCGGTGATCAAGAAGGTTCAGTCCGCCAAGAGCGGACTGACTGAAGCCTGTGCGAGCCTCCTAACGGGCTTTGAGGTGATTAATCAAAATATAGGAAAATATTACCTCATAGACAGTAGCCCCTGATGCTCTGTTTAGCGTTCGTGAAGAAAAGCTGAATAGAGGATCAAATAATAATTGCAGGAGTCTAATCCAAATATGCATATATGCGTATGCAGGCTTCACTGCTGGCCGCTGCTGCACATACTGCGGAGGTCGCCGCACTGAAGCAGGACCTCGAGCGGTCCGAGGAAGAACTCGGCCTTGCCAAGAGGCAGCTCGAGGAGAACAAATGTAAGCAATACCTTGTCTATTTATAAAAAAGAGATTTGGTTGCAAGATAATAGGATCATCATGAATGTGCCAGGGACCACGACCGAAGTGGCGACCCTGAAGCAGGAGCTGTCCGAGGCCGAAAACAAAGCGGCCAAGGAGCGCACCGAGCGAGAAAAACAAGAAGCCCCAGTAGGCGAGGTGCAGCAAGAGCTCGAGGCACTCGTGAGGAAGCACGAGTCCTTGGATCTTGACTCGAAGACGCGAGAGTCCGAGCTTGCCAAGGCCCTCGAAAGCGCAAAACATGCCAAGGCCGAAGCCCAAAAGGCCCTCCAGGAAATTGAGGCGGTGAAGAAGATAGCGGCAGGTAAGGCATTCATTATGCAAAGTAAGCATGCGAAAGAAAATTTCTTTTTACTTACCCGAGTTCGGAGCTCTCCAGGGGCGTTCGCAGATCTGCCCTGCAGTGTGTCTGATGCCGCGGAGTTCTACCGGGCCGAGGAGGGGAGCTCGACGGAGAAGGTGTTACGGTCTCGATTATCTGGGACCGAACACCCGATACTTTGAGCGACCAGCTGAAGCAACTGGTCGAGATCCACAAGGCGGCCGAACAGACCATGAAGGGCCTTATAGTCCGGATGTGGCCTGGCGATGCCCTTCCCAACAGCTACTTCGGCCTGGTGAGGCAGCTTGTGGATGCCTACCCACGGTTGGAAGTCATAAAGCTGTCCTTCTGCATCGAAGGTGCATGCATGGCTTTTGCCGTGCGAAGGTGCACTGGGCCAAGATGGACGCCGAGAAGCTGGTGAAGGAGGGGCCGCCGCAAGGCAAGGAGCATCGCCACCCCGAAATGTATTGAGGGTGTCCTGAAGGGCGCCCGTCTTGTGGCAGACGAGTGTACCAAAGATGTAATTTTTGAATGAACTTGCTCATGTGATCCTGTATTATGAAAACTAGTTCATTTGCGCTATGCAACGCTTTTGTATTTAAAATATTACCTTCTGTGTGGCCGTTTAGAAAATCTGAGAGTTGGCTAGTCGTAAACCGCCCCATGCAACTAGTGCTGGGGTGTTCGGGATAAATCTGAGCACTCTTTTTCCCATTTTTGGGTCCTTCGAGGGAGGTGCTCAGCGCAACGAACCAGGTAATCAGACTAAAATGCTTTATCATTCTCACTTTATCATTCTCACTTAGCCATAGAAGTCTACAATTTTAAATTTTGGCGAAGCCCCTAGTATTCGTAAGGCCGAATTTGGGGCACTATACACGCCTAAGTCGGACAAGGCCGACTCCTCGCCCGAAGCGGAAAAAGTCTTTAGGAACTTGAGACCTCTCGAACAGCGACCAGCTCTCGCCTTATCATGACAGTCAGTTTTAGCTTTCTCTACTGAGGTGCTCGTCCGGAAGAACCGGGACACAATCGCAGTAGTTCTCATAGTGCTATCTTAACCGATATAACGGAACGTAAGGTACCAAAACATGGGAGCCGGGCAAACCCAACTATTGACCCAAGACATGATTCGGAGCTGATGCATATAATGCTATAAGTTCGGGGTGCCGCACTGTCGAAAGTGTTTGGACTTCTCACGCCGTATTATGGGGTATACGGAAGCCCCTGGCATACTGGACGTACCAGAGTGTACGGGTGTGAATTGTCATAAATGAACATATATAAAAAGGAATATAGAATGCGATAATAGACTAGTGCTATGCATTGTTTATTCAAAAAATGCGTTGAAGCGTACTGATACAAGTAGTGCGATAAGCGAAAAATAGGACTATTTGACATGTCCCATCCAAGGGCAAGCTGCGGACTTGTATTTAAAGCAGGTATTTCACTCGTTATTAGAGACCACCTGGGGATTCCATTGTATGATGTAGCTTCCTGCCTCCTTGGTTGTTGTATCATGTGTCCGCAATAAATCTTTGCCGGATAGGGCTTCCTGAGAGTAGAGTCCTGAAAGAGAGAGAATGATGGAGGCAGTAAGCCCCTAGTGCGGTTGAGCCGCATTGTGGGACGTGCCATGGTCGTGCCCCCGCCTACACCCATGGTATTTTCAATGCGTAATTATGTACGCGCGACACGGATTTCGCCGTTTGACTGAGACTAGGGCGGGGCTGAATTGCTAGGCGAGCTCTGGACGTGCCAGGAGATCCTGTTGCAGGTTACTCCGGACGAGCTTGACGGTGTCCGGGGGCTTTATCGCTGAACTGGTGGATTGCCTTAAGAGGGTGCTTTGTGCCTCTGCTGCGAGGGCATGATGTGCTCCTCCATACGAATGGCGCCTGTGTTTCCATTGACTGTGATGACCCCCTAGGTCCTGGCATCTTGAGCTTGAGGTATGCGTAATGTGGTACCGCATTGAATCTTGCAAATGCGGTTCGCCCGAGCAGTGCATGATAGCCGCTGCGAAACGGGACGATATCGAAGATTAACTCCTCGCTTCGGAAGTTGTCCAGAGATCTGAAGACCACTTCCAGTGTGATTGAGCCCGTGCAATGGGCCTCTACACCTGGGATGACGCCTTTAAAGGTCGTTTGTGTGGATTTGATCCTCGAGGGGTCTATACCCATTTTTGCACTTTGTATCCCGATAGAGCAGGTTCAGGCTGCTTGCCGCAAATCCATAAGGACTCGAGTGAGGTGAAATCCGTCAATGATGGGGCCTAAGACCAATGCGGCAGATCCGCCATGACGGATACTAGTGGGGTGGTCCCTGCGATCGAAGGTGATCGAACAAGAGGACCATGGGTTGAACTTTGGGGCGACGGGCTCCATCGGATATACGTCCCTTAGAGCACGCTTCTGTTCCCTCTTGGGGATGTTGGTTGTGTATATCATGTTCACCGTCCTCACTTGTGGGGGGAACCTCTTCTGTCCTCCCGTGTTCAGCGGCCGAGGCGCCTCCTCGTGATCACTGTGCAACCCCTTGTCCTTGTTTTCGGCATTTAACTTGTCGGCCTGCTTGAACACCCAGCATTCTCTGTTGTTGTGATTGGCTGGCTTATCGGGGGTGTCATGTATTTGACACGAGCGATCGAGTATGCGGTCCAAACTTGACGGGCCCGGAGTGCTTCTTTTGAATGGCTTTTTCCGCTGACCGGATTTAGAGCATCTGAATCTTGCATTGACTGTCGTATCCTCAGTGTTATCGCCGTTGTTGTGGCGCTTGTGTTTGCTGCGACGTGGCCTGCCGTTACTGTCCTTGGTATCCGAAGTGCCAAGGTTCCTTGATATGTTGTTGCTACGAGCCAGCCAGCTATCCTCTCCCGCGCAAAAGCGGGTCATGAGTGTCGTGAGGGCTGCCATAGACTTTGGTTTTTCCTGGCCGAGGTGCCGGGCGAGCCACTCGTCACGGATGTTGTGTTTAAATGCCGCTAAGGCCTCTGCATCCGGACAGTCGACAATTTGATTTTTCTTGGTTAGGAACCGAGTCCAGAATTGCCTGGCCGATTCCCCTGGCTGCTGAATTATGTGGCTCAAGTCATCGGCATCTGGTGGTCGCACATAATTGCCCTGGAAGCTGTCGAGGAATGCGTCTTCCAGATCCTCCCAACAGCTAACGGGGTCTGCTGGCAAGCTATTCAGCCAATGCCGAGCTGGTCCTTTAAGTTTTAACGGGAGGTACTTGATGGCATGTAGATCATCACCGCAGGCCATGTGGATGTGGAGGAGGAAGTCCTCGATCCATATTGCGGGATCTCTTGTACCATCATATGATTCGATATTTACGGGTTTAAAACCCTCTGGGAATTCATGCTCCATTACTTCGTTAGTGAAGCATAGGGGGTGTGCGGCGCCTCTGTGCTGGGCTATATCACGACGTAGCTCATATGAGTCTTGCCTGCTGTGTTCGGCCCGACCCGATTTATTTTTACTGTATCCGGTGTGACGGTCACCGTCCCGCTTAGGGGCGCGCCCTCGTGATCCGTAGATTGATCTTGCGTGTTTTTCCCTGTCTTCCAATGCGTCTCGCAGGTCTCGCGGTATTTCCGGCGCCTTGGTATTTTTGTTTGAGTGGCGGCGGGGTGCGGGGCTGAGCTTCTGGCTGGAATGCCTCTCTGTCTCGGCCACGGGGTGGCCGATCAGCCGCGTCATACGCTGGTGATGTAGGTTTCAACGCTTCCTCCTCAAGGCGGGGTTGCAACCTGCGCTTTGGGTAACCCTTGGGGGGCGTTTGAGTTCGTATTCCTCGACCGCAAGGACTTCAGTCCATCTGTCTGCTAGCAAATTCTGATCCGCTCAAAGCTATTGTTGCTTTTTCTTCAGGCTATTTGTTGTGGCTATAAGCCGGTGCATAAAGCGCTCCTGCTCGACGAGATCCTCAGGCATGACAAATTCTTCGTCGTCGAGGCTCGCCTCGTCTTCGGAGAGAGGCATGTAATTGTCATCCTCCGCTTCTCCCTCTGCCGCTCTTTCAGGAGGTCTGACTTGTTCATCCTCCAGCTCTAAATCTTGCTGGAGGGGATTGTCATCATCTTCGACACTGTCCGAGAATCTTTATTATCTCTGTGCCGATATCACCGCTTTTCTTTGTGGCGAGACTTAGAGCGCCCGGCCACGACATCGGGCGCTTGGGTTGCTTCTTGGAGGGGTCATCCTCCGATGTCTTGTCGCCATTGCCTTCTTTGGGTGTATCAACCATATATATATCATATGATGAGGTGGCGGTCCAGTGCCCCGTGGATAGTGGTTCCAGTTCGTCTCCTTCATCGTTGTCCATACCATCGATGTCTTCGGAGTCGAAGTCGAGCATGTTGGTTAAATCATCGACAGTGGCTGCTAAGTGGGTGGTGGGTGGGGAATGAATTTCTTCATCATCCGCATCCCATTCTAGCTGGACATAGTTCGGCCAAGGTTCTCCTGACAGGGAGAGAGACCTTAATGAGTTTAGCACGTCGCCGAAGGGTGAGTGCTGGAAGATATCCGCGGAGGTGAACTCCATGATCGGCGCCCAATCGGATTCGATAGGCATGGGCGCGGGCGGTTCAGAATCTGTGGCCGGAGACGAGTCCAGTGGTTCGGCGTCACGGCTCTCATGAGGGGTACGGTTAGTATTCGGCTCTATCGCCACTGAGGGTGCGGCCTCCAAGGCGGGTTCTATCCGCCCATCCTCGGATGGCGCAATCTATTCCGGATTGAAGGCCGGAGTAGTTGCTGGCGTGATATCCCGAACACTGTCCGACGACAGAGCTATATCATGCTCGCCGTGATCATGCGGCACACCTGGCATGGGCCCGAATCCGTCGAAGATCAAGTCTCCGCGGATATCGGCAGTGTAATTCAAGTTTCCAAACCTGACCTGGTGGCCAGGGGCGTAGCTCTCGATCTGCTCCGATGGCCAAGCGAGTTGTCCCGCAGTGCGAAGCCGCCGAATACAAAGATCTGTCCGGGGAGGAAGACCTCACCCTGGACCACATCGTTACTGATGATCGAAGGAGCCATCCAGCTTTACGGCTACGGCACAGTGGAACTCTCAATGAAAGCACCAATGTCGGTGTCAAAACCGGTGGATCTCGGGTAGGGGGTCCCGAACTGTGCGTCTAAGGCGGATGGTAACAGGAGGCGGGGGACACGATGTTTACCTGTGTTCGAGCCCTCTCGATGGAGGTAATACCCTACTTCCTGCTTGATTGATCTTGATGATATGAGTATTACAAGAGTTGATCTACCATGAGATCATAGAGGCTAAACCCTAGAAGCTAGCCTATGGTATGATTGTTGTTGTCCTACGGACTAAAGCCTCCGGTTTATATAGACACCGGAGGGGGGCTAGGGTTACACAGTGTCGGTTACAAGGGAGGAGATCTACATATCCATATCGCCAAGCTTGCCTTCCACGCCAAGGAGAGTCCCATCCGGACACGGGACGAAGTCTTCAATCTTGTATCTTCATAGTCCAATAGTCCGGCCAAAGGATATAGTCCGGCTGTCCGGATACCCCCTAATCCAGGACTCCCTCAGCCGTGTTAAATTAAGCATGCCTTATGCCACTAGATTTTTCTAAACACAACACACTTCTATAATTTGAATGGATAATTCACTCCTGAATTAGGAGTGGATTTGGAGTTTATTCTTCAGCAACTTCAACTTGCGGTAGACTCATGTTGCAGTTTGGTGACATAGTTTTGTGTCAAGTTGCTTAACAAATGTAGCTAGGTGCAATTCAATTAGCCAAAGCCATTGTGCATTAAAATTTTATATGTTCACAAGGCTGCTAAAATCATTATGGGACGTCTAGGAGCATGCTATATGCCCATTGCTACTTTCGGTTATGAACCACTAGATTTATTACGACATTTGGATTTCAAGGTTTGCTTTACTTAGGTTGGTATGTACACCAGCTTCTCATCTACCAGAGATTAATTGATTATATCTCTTTATCATTTTGATATACTTCATTAGTAATTACTAGATACTCTAAAGTGAGTTCTTTGCTAAATTTTGTTCGAGTCTATTTTTAGATCATTTTCATATCTATATTTCTTACATAGTAAACCTGTGTTGGAAAAGCTAAGGGTCTAGATGGTAATTTATGGGTTTTTCAGTTGCTGACCATGTGATTGTGGTAGGCTACAAATTTTTTATGGGTTATTGATTGCTTGATTTTTGCCTTACACAGGAGAAGGTCATCAACCCCTTTGAAAAACTATAAGCAGGCCATCCAGCCTGTAATGTAAATGTTAAGTTCTGTTTATCTTCCATTTACATCCCCGCAAGCAACACTAGCCTCATGTATCTATTGTTTGCTTTGTTATAGACTTAATCTGACCGACAAAGTGTAAAAATCTAGGGTATCATTTATATAGTCATTTGGAATGCATGGTTAGGAATTAGAGGTCCTCTGGTGCCTCTAATGCTGCTCAGGTCCATACTACTCTTTGTCTCCTGTTAACTATATTTTCTTCTTAATGAAAAGGTTAGATAATCACCTCTCTTGTGATATTTTGTCCTAAGAACTAAGAAAATTAATGGTGATCAAATATGTTTTTATCTAGAGTTATATAGATGGTTTCTTTAAATAGCATAGCGTACAAAAGCCCGTGGATACCTAATTGGATCTACAATGTTTTCATGCCCCATCAAAACTGCCTGTTTAGATAAACACAGTGAAGAACTTCACAAGAACAATAAGCCAATTACAGAAACAAAAGTACTTACAGAATATGTCTTCTTATGTTTGTACATTTTCTGCTAAATTCAGCATGTTTATTTATTAATCTCTCTGGTTATTCTCGTGTCTGCAGCTTGCGCGTGGCATTAAAAATGGCCACTGGTTTCCCACTATTACAGCCTTGTTGTTTTCTTGAAGCAAGAGACTACCAAAGAAGAAGAGATGATGCAGGTTCAGAATCTGACATTATCTATGTTAGTGCTGGCAGATCCAAAGACGGAAAGAAAAACACAGTTTCACACACTAGCAACTATAGTATCATCAGCAAAAAGGTAAATTTGCAAAAAGAGAAAAGTATTACTTACAACTATCTTTTTTCCTACTTATTTCTCTTTCTAAACCATATTTAGTCAGCACCTAAATATCCACGAAAGAGGACCACTTAAGCTGACGGGGAATACATTATCCGCGGTACTATCTTTTAAGATAATACTTGTGGGCTACAGATTGACTGTGTTTGCTTGTCTATTGCAGTTCTTTTATTATAATAAATCCGATATAATGCATATACATGAGATAGACCTAATACAAAATACACACATTTTAAGATAGGTTACAAAGCCTGTAACATAGAACTTGCATTACTAATACGTCTCCAACGTATCTATAATTTATGAAGTATTCATGCTATGTTTATAACAATTCTATATGATTTTGGTATGATTTGATTAGAACTAACCCGGACTGATGCTGTTTCAGCAGAACTACTGTGGTGTCATTTTTTGTGCAGAAATAAAAGTTCTCGGAACGAGCTAAAAATTTATGGAGAATATTTTTGGAAAATATAAAAAATACCGGAATGAAAAGATGTCAGAGAGGAGTCCCGAGGCAACCACAAGGGAGAGGGGCGCCCCTGCCTTGTCATCGCCTCGTGGGCCCCCTTGACTTGTCCCCGATGCCAACACCTCCTATAAATCCCAAAAGCTACAGAAATAAACCTAGATCGGGAGTTCCGCCGCCGCAAGCCTCTATAGCCACAAAAAACCAACCAGGAGCCCGTACCGGCACCCTGCCGGAGGGGGAAACCATCACCGGTGGCCATCTCCATCATCCCGGTGGTCTCCATGACGAGGAGGGAGTAGTTCACCCTCGGGGCTGAGGGTATGTACCAGTATCTATGTGCTTGATCTCTCTCTCTCTCTCTCTCTCTCTCTCTCTCTCTCTCTCAGTCTCGTGTTCTTGATATGGCACGATCTTGATGTACTGCGAGCTTTGTTATCATAGTTGGATCATATGGTGTTTCTCCCCCTCTACCTTCTTTCCTCGATGAATTGAGTTTTACCTTTGAGGTTTCACTATTATCGGATTGAATACTATTATGGATGTGAGAACACTTGATGTATGTCTTGCATGGGATACCCGTGGTGACAATGGGGTATTCTATTGATTCACTTGATGTATGTTTTGGCACTCAACTCGCGGATTCCCGCGATGACATTGGGGTAATCTATGCATAGGGGTTGATGCACGTTTTTTTATTGTTTCTTCGGTAGGAATCTTGGGGCACTCTTTGAGGTTCTTTGTGTTGGATTGACTATTATGAATCTGAAGTTGTTTGATGCATATCGTATAATTGACCCACGGATACTTGTGGTGACATTGGAGTATCTAGGTGACATTAGGGTTGATTGATGTGTGTCATATGGTGTTATTTTACTACGAACTCTAGGGCTGTTTGTGACACTTATAGGAATATCCCAATGGATTGATCATAAAGAATAACTCTGAGGTGGTTTCGTACCCTACAAGCAATTTCATCTTATGTTCTCTGCGATAGGAACTTTGGAGTGACTTTTGTCGCATGTTTAGGGATTGCCATATGATCTAATTATATTATCATTGTTGAGAGAACTTGCACTAGTGAAAGTATGAACCCTAGCCTTGTTTGCAAGCATTGCAATATGTTTTTTTGCTCACTTTTACCACTAGTTACCTTGCTGTTTTTATATTTTCAGATTACAAAAACCTATATCTATTATCCATATTACACTTGTATCACCATCTCTTCGCCAAACTAGTGCACCTATACAATTTACCATTGTATTTGATGTGTTGGGGACACAAGAGACTCTTTGTTATTTGGTTGCAGGGTTGTTTGAGAGAGACCATCTTCATCCTACGCCTCCCACGGATTGATAAACCTTAGGTCATCCACTTGAGGGAAATGTGCTACTGTCCTACTAAACTCTGCGCTTGGAGGCCAAACACGAGTCTACAAGAAGAAGGTTCCATAGTAGACATCAAGCTCTTTTCTGACGCCATTGCCCGGGAGGCGAGTGCTTGAAGGTATATCTTTAGATCTTGCAATTGAATCTTTTAGTTTCTTGTTTTATCACTAGTTTAGTCTATAAAATAAAACTACAAAAAATGGAATCGAGATTGCCTCATATGCTTCATCTTTTTAATGTCTTTCATGAAAATGATGGAAAGGAAAATTGTGCTCAAGTGCTAGAAGAAGTCAATAAAATGTTTGGCACTAAATATCTGAATGATGAGCATGATTGCAATGTTGTTAGTATGAATTCTTTGAATATCCATGGTACTAATGATGATTGCACTAGTTACGATAAAAATGTTTCTTATAAGCATGTCAATTTTTGTGGAGTGCATAGAGTTTAGATTTTGCAAGAGGCATAAGTATTTAGAAACTAAATGGTTGCAAGAGAGGCTAGATGTTTGTGCTGAAAAATTTAATTTTTCTCACCATCCTTGTGAACTTTGCAATGAACGTGGTCATTTAAATTTCCATTGCAAATTGTTTCATGATCGAATCGTGTCCAAAAATTGTGATGACTTGATCTATGTTGCGCATTATAATGAACTTAGTTTGCTTCTGGGATATGAAGAAATGAAATGTATAACTAAGCGTATTCCAGAATATAACCTTAAGAGATTTCTTGATTTTGATCTAGAGGAGATTTATATGTATTGCGCGGTAAATTGCATTGAGAATCCTTATATTGCCAATTACTTAAAGTCAAGAAAACAAATAGAAAATGAAGATGAAAGGGAAGAGGTTTCCCAATATCCTCCTATTTTTTCTTATGATGAATCAGGTAACGAGGAAGAGTTTTTTATTCAACCAATCTCATCAATAAGGAGCTCCAAAAAGGTGATTAAACCCACACATGATGTGAAGAGGACGGAGAAGCAAAGGTAAAAGGTATCCCTCCCAAATGATGTTGCTCCTATTATTGTTATGCCTATTACTCATTATGATGATTATGATTGGGAAAGTAATGATACTTGTTATAATCTTGAGAATCTTTTTGGCACCAACTTAGAAAATCGTGATGATAATTGCTATACTATTGTACTATTCATACTATTAATGATGAGAGTGATTATGCTTATGATATGCAAAGCCACAAGCTTGGGGATGCTACATTTTATGAGAATGACATGTTTGAGAGTTTGTTTGCTGCAATTAATGTTTGTCCCAAGCTTGGGGATGCTATGTTTAATGAAGATGATATTTTTAGTCCCCCAAGTTTTGATGTGCAAATTTATTATGATGATAGCATGCCTCCTACTTATGATGATTGCAATATTTATGAAAGTGGGTTTGGAAGAGTGTCAACTTTAGATAATAATTATCCCACTATTTTGGAGGGTGTTGAATCTTATTATAATGATAAAAGTGGATTTGGAGAGGTCGCGACTTTATTTAGTAATGATTTCGCTATCTTGGAAGAGGTTTCAATTGATTATGATGAGAACAAAGTTGCTACTTCTGATGATTATTGTGATGACACTTATGTTATAAAAAGTAGTGATGATTATATTTATAGATCTTGTCATAATTATGATTATCCTTTTTCTGAACATTATTATTTTAGTGTGGAAACAATTTATAGTATTCAATTTTCTTATGATACTCCCACTATTCTGAATGAGAAGAGTTTTGCTTATGTGGAGAGTAGTAATGCTTATGGATCATGAAAGTAATGCTTTATGTGATGGTTATATTGTTGAATTCATTCATGATGCCACTGAAAATTATTAAGAGAGGAAAATATGCTTTTACATATCTCAACAATATCAAGTTTCCTCTCTATGTGTGTTGAAAGTTTTGAAGTCATGCTTGTTTTGCCTTCCTATGCTAGTTGATTCTTGTTCCATAAGTTGTTTGCTCACAAAATCCCTATGCATAGGAAGTGGGTTAGACTTAAATGTGCTTGCCACATATGTTTCATGATGCTCTCTTTGCATTTCAATACTTTACTTTTATGCGAGCATCATTGAAATCATCATGCCTAGCTAGAAAGGCATTCACGGGTACGCGTCGGTGCTATACAAACGGTTTTTAACCCCTTTCCGCGACGACATTTGGAACCGTCGCCAAGTGAGTGTGGGAGATAGGGGGTCCTTCCCACACGACCCATAAACCGTTGGGGATATGCCCTCCTGGCACACACGCTCGGCAAAATGAGGTCATGTGCGACCGGCGAGCACTCAAATATGGAAATACGTACAGTAGAGCTAAAAAATAAAATTATATAGGGGAAATTGTTTCCGGCCGCGAGTACATCCCACACAGTCAGTCCCCGCTAAACGTTTCCGTTGTATGTACATCCCACATAGTCGCTCCAAGGAAAACGTTTTCGTTCACAGGTACATCACACTCAATTTTTCCCATTAAATCGTTTGTGATAGCATTGCCATTGCACACGATATTAATAATTTTATCGTTTGTGTTATTGAATGCATCACACACGGTGCATAGAAGAACTGTGTGATAAAGGCTATCCATCACATACAGTTTTTATGTGGTAAACGTTTGCGCAAGATGGCCTAACGCAAACAGTTTTCAAGAGAAAGTCGTGTGTGCTGTGGAGATTGATCGCACACGTAGTGGATCCTAGAAATGTTTCTGATCTCCAGTATATCGCAGACGTTTTGCTTTCGCAAACCGTGTGTATGTAATCCCTAATTAATCCCTAATTTAAAAATCACATGTTTTGAATTTGAAAGTAGGCAACCACTTATTTAACATCCAACCATGTTTATTACAAATATAGGTTCAACCATGAATCCATAATTCGATGCACAGGTACATATACTAAAGAACTACAGAAGCACCAAGTAAAGAATGATGAACCACAGTTGTACTAAAGACTGTAAAGAGAGGTGAAAGACATTACGGTTCTTTGGAGAAGGTGAAGCGGAATGCCCATATTGTGCTCTCCTCTATGCGTAATGCGCGCACGACTCTAGGCCAACCCCTTGTGATGGCTGCCCGTCCATCCTTCACTGTCTTCATTAGGACTTATCGATGCTCATTGTAGTCTGGATGAAATACTTTAACCTTCATTGCGTGTCCACCAATCATGTACTTTGCGAGGTAATCTTGAGTGAACTGCTTCGGGAACCACTGGGAACGAAAAAGATTCAGACATTGTTGTCTAACAACTCATTATGGGCAGTAAAAAGAGAAGGCTGCAGAGTTTGTATTTACCATCCTATAGATCACTGTTGTGTTGGATAGAGCATAAACAAATAATTTCTTGCCACCATTCGTATCTTTTTGCTAATAATCCTTATCAGTTTCTTCACTTGATGCTTGTTCATCAATATCTCATTGCCCATACGCAAAAAGGGTCGATGCGTGGATCCTTGCCAAGGGCATATGTACCTACAAGCAACAAGTCAACATTAGAAGCTAACTAGTGTCTAGACCTGGATCTAAATGCACTACATTATGGAACGACAGGGGGAGTACAAGCCGAGGGATGAAGCTAACCTCGGCGGAAAATGGTGGCCACTCCCGTTGTTGTCCTGCATAAGTAGTGGAAAGGCATGATAAGTATAGCAATCTTAACATCAAACAAATAGAGCAAAGGTAAACAACATCATCTCCAAATGATAGCTTGAATGTGTTGGTTTCAGCATGTTGTTAATGCAGATATAAAATGGAAGGCAATGTTACCGACAGCAGGCTCAACAGCCATCAAATATTGCAATTCAAACTGGTATTGTTGATAGAACGTAGGTAACGCTTAAATGTCACACTGGATAAATGTGTAAAATTGAAATAAAGGGCATGTGTTAACTACACCAGGAATAACTAGAACCAAATATGGCCGTTCAAACTGGTATTGATGTAGTCGAGCGGCACAGTTCTGACTTGCACATAATGAACAACACATTGTGAAGGACTGAAATAAACAAGGCATAAATGACCAGTATAACAATCAAATATAGCCATTGAAAACTAGACAGAGTCTCACTGCAACCAACCTAACAAGCAAATACAGATAAACAAGGCATATGCTTGAAAACTGGACAAATGCTCACTGCAACCAACCTAACAAGCAGATAAAGATAAACAAGGCATCTGCTTGATAACTGGACAAATGATAAAAAAAGCAACCTAACAACCAAATACAGATAAACAAGGCATCTGCTTGATAACTGGACAAATGCTAAAAAAAGCAACCTAACAACCAAATACACATAAACAAGGCATTTGCTTGATAACTGGACAAATGCTCACTGCAACCAAACTAAGAACCAAATAAAGATAAACAAGGCATCTGCTCGATAACTCGAAAAATGCTCACCAACCAACCTAACAACCAAATACAAATAAACAAGGCATCTACTCACTATAAACAACCAAATATAGCAATTCGTGAAACTGAAGTGGACAATTCATACTTAAACATCACATAGATCTATTTAACAATACATTTTTGCATAACTGAAATAATTAAACATGGCACAATTAAAGCACCGCACGGCAAATGCTACTACAACAAAGGATACGGGTTGGCAAGCTAGAAAAGGTAAGATTTGCTGATAGAGTGTTGCCTCACATTTCATGGATAGGATCCTTCTAGTTAGAAGAGCACATACCCATGGTGCGCTCTCTGATGTCACAGATGGGATATTTCACCTTGGAAGAACCTTCGTGGGTGCCCTCCTCATGGTCGTGGTCGTGGTCGATGAGATCTGACTTGGCAATTGAGGATCCCAAGCTGCCGCTGTAGAACGTGTCCTTTCGAAATGACAAAATGGGCTCAATGGCATATAAATCTTGCAAATCCTTGACCGCTTGGCGGAGGAGATCAGCGGCAGGGCCGTCGAGAGTTTGACGGCGGTTGAACCAGAGGGGTTGGGGATGGACCACTTAACCTGTGACATGGCCCGCGTGAAGCGTCTGTGTGTACGAGCTTGATGTCGTAGCCAGCTTTCCCGAGATACAGTAATACGCTAGCCCGCTGACATGAAGCCTTCAACATGGCAATGTAGTCAACGTCTTTGTCGGCTTCCGCGGAGACGTGTTGCTCCGGGATCAACATGGCGGGGCGAACGGCGACCACCTCGCCAACGTCCGCCAGAGAGGCCATGATAAACCTCTTCTTGGCCGAACGCTCGTCGGGCTCCCCGGGATACATGGTCGAGCTTAGGCTGTGACATTCTAGAGCACGGGATGTGGATCTGGTGGGGAGGGACACCGCAGGCCTCATCTAAAAACTCAGGGGGAATGGGGCGACGGTATGGGAATCGGTGGGTAACCTGAACTTTATTATATAAGCTAAGAGGAACGGGCAGACCGATAGGGGTTGGCGACGGTGGCGCCGGTGCCTGCTGTGAGCTAGGGTTCGAGGGGGGGAGGGGGTGGGTGGGGGACTGTGGAGGGGGGGTTGGTGTTTGAGGATACGCCGCGGCTACTGAAAATTTTAGTAATGGTGGGTGGAGATGGTGGTGGACGAGGGAGGGCGACGGTTCAAATGCCTCGGCTACTGCAATTTTACTAAAAGGTCGGTGCTGGAGGAGTGTGGGCGACGGTTGAAGTATGGTGGCTACTAAAATTTGGGTAAAGGAATTGATGCGGGGCGGGAGTGCCCAAGATCGCGCACGGTCCAATAACAATAAGTGTGTATGATAATAAGGAAAAGTGGCGTGGATCCGCTGATTTTTGCAACGCTCAAGGCGGGTAGTTCATTTTTTATATTTCTAGCTAGCTAGTCTATCGCACACGGTTCATCCTAATTTCCAAATAAACTTACCCGCCTTTAGCTTGCACAGGTGGTGGTTTTACAACGCACTTGCATCGCCCATGGTTAAGCCAGTACCTCCAACCTTTGCTCGCGCTTGCGCGGTTGTGGTGATTTCAGCGCACTTGAATCGCACACGGTTGAGCCAGTACCTCCACCTTAATTTGCTCGCGCTTGCGCGGTCGTGGTGATTTCAGCGCACTTGCATCGCACACGGTTGAACTAGTACCTCCACCTTAATTTGCTCCCGCTTGTGCAGGCGTGGTGATTCACATCGCACTTGTATCGCACACTGTTAAGATATTATACCCCGTGTCCGTTGAGGGTCATCAGAGTCTTTGCAGCAAAAAATAGAGAGGGTCAAAAGACAGCCACACCAGCATGTGACCCAAATATATATGAATGAAAAGGGTGGTCTGTGATGTTCAAAATTCCAATGCACAACTTTGACCGCGTGGGCCCATGGTTGGGCGCGTCGTTGAAGATCGATGAGAGGGGCCAGAAGTCAAGAACCACCTGGAAGTGGCAAAATATATGTACGAATATTGGGGATGTTTAAAACTTTAAATACACAATGCATAACTTTGGTGCTACCTGCCTCGCAAAATCGAAAGCACCCTAACAACCACCTAGCTAGGATATATATAATGACATAATGTTGTACCTAGCTAGGATGCTTGGCCCACCACCTCCCACTTCGTGTCAGTGGGGCGGATGCACGTAATGATCAATACTTTCGTCATACATGCATGTCGCCATGACCTACCATAAGACGGACCAGTGAATCTATCGTTTGGTCAAATGACAGTTGTTGTTGTCGAGAAACCGCTTGGGCCAATAGATTGAACCAGCATAAAAATCACACGAGAGGGACCACAAAACCAGCACCTCTTGCATGCATCCCAAAATGATGTATGTTGGGAAGGGGTGATGTGTGTTTTCAATATAGAATAATGTACAATTTAGATGTGGTGCCTACCTCTCGTCTGAACAACAACCATGAAGGCAAGGTACTTAAGGACGAGATACGCAGGGTTTGATGTAGGTCGAACCCAGCAATCCGAGCATCTGGGAGGGAATCCTGACAATACATGAGCTCGAGCTTTGGTTGACCGACATTTGCCGGTGTCCGTCCCTAACACGAACTAGGAGGAATCCATTCATGTCCAACACATAACCCTCATTATCGGTCAAAGGGATGATATATATACACTCGGGGTGCCCACAGATATGCGTGTCGTCACAAAAAACCGCACAAGGGAGACGTGGTCGATCAGAAGACCCCGTATACACTGCATGCGACCCGAAAATATGTATGGGTATGATGGTGTATGATGTGTCTAAATCCCAAATGCACAACTTCGATGGGACACCAACTACATTACAAACCGAACATTGTACCCGACTCCAAGCCTGGTTCAATACATACGATGTCAGTTCCCCAACTTTATTTTGTCTAGCATGGGACACATCTATATATATCTATACATCTATACACCTATATAGTGTGCGAAGAACTTTGAAAATTGGTCGTTGGATGAAGCCAATCCGACGGTACAGAGACGGCAAATCCGAGCACTACTGGCCGTTGGATATCATCTACATTCCACCAGATTCTGCCACATGTACAATCTAGAAGACTCCATGGTTGAACTTAAGAATAATGCACAAACCTCAAAACACAAGCACTTCTCCTTTGTTCTCTAGAATCTTTCATATCTTAATTGCCCAAACTTTTTTTCTAAATGAATTGTCACTTTTTTTTACCTTTACAATGCACAATTCCATGAATCTTAAAACATAATTTTTTTTAATAAAACTAATTGATTTTGGATGAGATGAACTATAAGAATTAAACGAACATCTACATCATGCATATATGGGAGAAGAGGCGGGAAATCGATGAGAGGAGTGGCGAGAAACGGTAGCCTGCTTTGAATGAAACCCTAGTAGAGAAGGAAGCGTGAGCTACACGACACATGCGCACAATGCTTACCCATGTACTGCATGTTCTGTCAAAAGGGCTCAGGGTTGCCGTTTGATCTGGGAGCATCCAACGGTGCACACATACGATCCGTGGGGTTTGGGTTCTGGCCAGTAAGAACGCACGACTTAGATCGCACGCGCAGCAGGGGGGGAGAATATCATATGGAAACCAACATTCGGTGGAAACCGGTGAAAACCACGAGAAAAAGATGTTTTGAAGTTTCAAAAAAAATTGAAAAAATGCGGGATGTTAAGAGGATGATGTTTTATTGCCACATAAAATTTCAAGTTGAAACACATTACGAGATGTGAGCTATGAAAAAGACAAAATCAATGTTGAATAGTGCCGAATAGTAATGTCACTATTCAGGGCTGAATTTGTCTTTTTCATAGCTCACATCTCGTAATGTTTTTCAACTTGAAATTTTGTGTCGCAATAAAACATCACGCTCTTAACATCCCACATTTTTTTCAGATTTTTATGAAACTTTAAAATATCGTTTCCACGAAGTTTTCATTGAATATCGGCTTTCATGAGTGAACCGTGTGCTATTTGAAAACATTTCGTGAGAAGAATCCCGGTTTTAAATCCCCGTAAATCCAAAACTAAGCCGAAAATCGTGAAACCTGCCATGGTGTCATGACATGGCACTTATATGTCGAGGAATTTTTTTCGTTCATTGTGGCGCAGGTTTTATTACAAGCCTCTTACAAACCGGAGCTTCTCTCAAAGAAGCCTCGTGGTTACGATAGGGAAACATGTCCCCCTTGTGGGCGAAACGTAATCATTGCCTCTTTTCGCCTTGTATTTTCTTCTACAGGCAACATGGAACGACAGGATATCTGTGCTGAAATTTAAACTTATTCAGGGTTCGTTTGGCCTTTTTATACACTAATTGAGTTTCCTAGGCATTTAATGTCCATAATTCAAATCCGAACTACAAATACATGCTCTGGTTCACCATAATGGCTAGAAAAATTATACATGTGTCTTTGGGTGCATGTTTAGGTCCCATGCCAGGAATGGGAACGAATTACAACCGTACCGGTGTCATGGCTCGTCCTCAAACATTTTGAATCTTGGTTTTTAAGTCCCCATAAATCCTAAACTCACAAGAAAGTCATCAAAGGTGGCATGGTGTCACACCATGGCACATATATGTCGTGGTAAAAACATTGTCCAATTTGGGCCAAGCTTTATTACAAACCTCTTACAAAAACTGGAGCTTCTCTCAAAGAAGCCTCGTGGTTCCGATAGGGAAACGTGTTCCCCTTGTGGGCGAAACATAATCACTGCCTGTTTTCGCCTTGTATTTTCTTCCACGGGCAACATGGAACGATATGATATCCGTGCTGAAATTTAAACTTATTCACGGTTCGTTTGGCCTTTTTATACACTAATTGAGTTTCCTAGGCATTTAATGTCCATAATTCAAATCTGAACTACAAATACATGCTCCAGTTCACCAAAATGGCTAGAAAAATTGTACATGTGTCCTTGGGTGCATGTTTAGGTCTCATGACAGGAATGGGAACGAATTACAACCGTACCGGTGTCCTGGCTCGTCCTCAAACATTTCGAATCTCGGTTTTTAAGTCCCCATAAATCCCAAACTTACCAGAAAGTCATCAAAGGTGGCATGGTATCACGTCATGGCACATATATGTCGTGGTAAAAACATTGCCAATTTGGGCCAAGCTTTATTACAAACCAGAGCCTGTCGCAAGAACCATCGTGGTTTCGATAGGCAAAAGTGTCCCCTTGTGGGCCAAATGATAATCACTCCCTCTTCTAGCCTCGTATTTTCTTCTACACGCGACACGGAACAACTGGAGATTCGCGCTCAACTTTGAAATTATTCAGGGTTCGTTTGACCTTTTTTATTCATTAATTGTGTTTTCTAGGCATTTAATGTCCATAATTCAAATCCGAACTACAAATACATGCTCCAGTGCACAAAAATGGCTAGAAAAATCGTACATGTTTCCTTGGGGTGCATGTTTAGGTCCCATGGAACGATGGAGCGAATTCACCGTCTCGCCGTCCTGGCTTGGCCACAAACATTGCGAATCTCGGTTTTTAAATCTATGTAAATCCAAAACTCACCAGGAAATCATGAAACTTGGAATGGTGTCACTACATGGTACATATAATTGTCCAATTTGGGCAAAGCTATATTACAAGCCTTTTACAAACCGGAGCCTGTAACAACCCTCATGGTTCCGGCAGGGAAACATGCCCCTCTTGTGGGTGAAACGATAATCGCTGCCTCTTCTCGCCTTGAACTTTGTTTTCTACAGGCAACATAGAATAATAGGAGTGTGGGGCTGAAATTTGAAACTGTTCAGGGTTCGTTTGGCCATTGTATATATATTACTAATTACTAAGTTTTCTATGCATTTAATGTAGTCCATAATTCAAATTTGAACTACAACCATATGCTCCAGTGAAGCAAAATGGGTGGGAAATCGTACATGTGTCATTGGGTGCATGTTTAGGTCTCATTTAAGGAATGGGAATGAATTACGAACTTGTGGTCGTCCTGAAACATTGAGAATCTCGATTTTTAAATCGCAGTAAATCAAAAAGTCACCCAAAAACCATAAAACTTGGCATGGTTTCATGACATGGCACATATATGCCATGGTAAAAAAATCGTCCAGTTTGAGAAGAGGCGCACACATTAGTAGCCAAGGAAGTCCTTTTTGAAACAGAAAGCTGACACGTTAATATCGCAAACAGTTGTATTATATTAACCGTGTCGAAATTTAACCATACTCGGTGGCGTGCGTGCAACTGTTTGATTAGATAGGACGAGCGCGAGAAGTCTGCCGTGCAGGATCGACGGGACGCGTGTGAGCAGTTCGCTGAGCAGGCTCGACGGGACGCGTGCATCCTGTCCACCTCGCAGGCTCGACGGGACACGTGCGAGCAGCAAGGCCGCCCATGCTCACCGGGAAGCGAGCTCTTTGACCTCCATGCGCTAGCCGCCGCCCGCCTCGCTCACAACTTCTCCATTAATGGGTTAATTAAAGCACTTGGACGGAGGGTGTTTGCTTGTGATTCCATGGCAACATTTTCTTTGTTCGTGTTTTCAACTCGTATTCCGCCCTAATTTAAATTGCCACATAGGGCAACGTATAATACGACCACAAATAAAATGGGAACGGATAATACGACGACAAATTTACAATGGCGCGGATAATAATTGTCTTACATATTCTGGATAATTTAAAATGCCACATGCGGCAAAGCCCGGAAGACACAAGGGCAATAGAAGAAGGAAATTGCAGACAATGATCTGGGTCGCTACTGTCTCTACTCGTCGATGGATCACCGAGCGGTGAAATCCTCCAGCTCCTTCTTCAATTCCTCGCGACTTTTCTTGAAAGCAGCCACAGATTCCTCCAGCTCCTGCTCGCGCTCGATCCGGATCTTCCTCAAGCCACCTATCAGTTCTTCGACGACCGCTTTCAGCGTCATGTCCGAGGCACTGCTCTACTCATGCAGCATCTTCCAGCCGGCGGCCTCCTCCTCCTTCTCGGCGACCAACTTGAGGAGCTTCGCATTGTCACTCATGATTTTCTCGACGAGGCCGGTCGCCATGTCAACCGAGGCATCACTGATCTTGAGCAGCTTCATCAAGTTGTCAACCAGCTCCTGCTGCGTAGTGATGCCAGCGAGAATGTCGACGTCACCGGCGAAGGACTTCAGGAATGCCGGCTCATCGCGATGGCCGACGCCACGAATGCGTTTGTGAGAGCCCTCGCGTGCCCGTGAGAGCATGTTCGAGGGCTCTGCGGTGCGCCGGGACATCTTTACTGCGGCTGCGGCTTCGCGACGGGACCTCTCTAGTGCTTCCGTGGCCTTGGTCTTTGCTGCCTGGTTATATGTCCACCCTAAACTCCTCCTACAAGTCATGGCGGAACAACTTGACATAAAAAACCAGTTCTGTGGGTGATGAGGAGGGAACTGTAAAGTAATTTTTGGGTGGGTAGTTTTTATAGCCCGGTGCTAAGTGTGAACACATATTAGTTTGATAGGTGTGAACAGATTTGCAATTACTTATTGCGTTGTAATCAGCAATGTGACGAGAAACAAGGTCAAAATTTATTGATGGCAGAAATTTGACCACGTGGTTGCTCGTCGTTGAGGCAGCCGCGTCGTGCTCTGCTCCGGCGTCCCTGTGCGCGCTCTGCTCGTCGTTGAGGTAAAGTTACAATGGCAACAATTAATAACTCTTAATAATTGTCTTACATATTCAGGATAATTTAAAATGCCAAATGTGGCAAGGCCTAGAACACTCACGACCTACATATGCATATAATTATAATAAAATATAAGCTAAAAGGTTGAGTTGGCGGCCTTCCGACGATGGTCTTCTCGGACTCCATGATCAGCATAGCACCCTTGCGGCCGTTCACTCCAAGTGTCCCAACCCGCCTCCGCCTGTGGAGCTGCTGGCGCTGGGATTCTCTTGGGGCTGCTGGGCCTCTTCCTGAAGAGCTTGACAGCGTGCAATCGCGTGCATGACAACTCCATGAAACCGCTCCATTTCCATGTCTTTGGCCTGGTAGCAAATTCCATCGATCACCTGCATCCTCAAGATATCACGTTGGCGATGTTCTACTTCATCGGGGACGTCAACCCCGCCAAGGATGCACTCGAGCCTGGCCACCACATCATCGGGATCGAGGCTGACACGGCCGCGCGCGGGCAATGATGAAGCCGTGGGCTGCCTTTGTCTTGACTGAATTGCAGAGGTCCTCTGCCCATTCCTTGCGGGGCATCAGGCTCTCGATGAGCACTGGTGATGGCGGTTCTTCGGGTGGGTCGTCGATCATGCCGCCGAGCAGCTCTGGATCTTTTGCACGGTGGATGGCAAACTGTTCATCACACCTCCTCTACAATATGTCGATTGTGCTCCCAAGGACTGTGACGCCGATATCCCTGCTGATGGGCCATGGTGCCTGCACCGGCCGATAAAGCTCTTACTCCCTGACTTTCTCCGGCTTGTTATGCTCGCTGAAGATGTAACGCAGGTAGGTGTCAGTGTCAAAACGGCGTATCTGCGGTAGGGGGTCCCGATCTGTGCGTTTTAGGCTAATGGTAACAGGAAGCAAGGGACACAGATGTTTACCCAGGTTCGGGCCCTCTCGATGGAGGTAAAACCCTACTTCCTGCTTGATTAATATTAAAGATATGGGTAGTACAAGAGTAGATCTACCACGAGATCGTAGAGGCTAAACCCTAGAAGCTAGCCTATGATGGTATGATTGTAATTGTGATCGGCCTTCTAAGTACCAACCTCTCCGGTTTATATAGACACCGGAGAGGGCTAGGGTTTACATGGAGTCGGTTACAAGGAAGGAAATATAATATCCGGATCGCCAAGCTTGCCTTCCACGCCAAGGAAAGTCCTATCCGGACACGGGTCGAAGTCTTGAGTCTTGTATCTTCACGCTTCAATAGTCCGGATGATGTATACAGTCCGGCTGTCTGGATACCCCCTAATCCAGGACTCCCTCAGTAGGCGTCGGCGTCAAAGCTTTGGTCGTTGCCTGGCATGGTTGGAATAACTAATGATAGATGGGTGAGGACTAGATCTTCGCAGAGTGTCGCGGTGGTGCGTTGCCGCCTGGGTTATATGCAGCAAGCCCTTAGCTGGTGGTGGGAAACCGGTGAGGGAATAGGCGTGGATTTTAGAATTCACCCATGTGGAGCGCGAGTAGCATTCGCTGGAGCGGGGGAAGACTAAGTGGAGCACACACAAAACCTGAATACAGTATCCGGTGCCATGTGTTATTTATCGCACAAGTGTTAACATAAGGAAATGCATCTGTAACTTACTAATCATCGCACACGAGTACTCGTAGACGCATCGTGTGCGATACTCCTAGCCACCGCAAGCAACTAGTTTGCATTTTTCAAAGTTTTTTGTACACACAAAATCGCACACGAACTAACTGTATTAACCGTCTGTGTTGTAATTTCTCATTGCAAACAGTTCATCCGAGTCGACTGTTTTCCATGTATCACACACATCTTGTTAAGTTGAACCGTTTTTGTTCCGTTCGCTAATCGGAAACAGCTTGTCCGAGTGAACCATATGCTCTATATCACACACACCTTGATCTGGCTAACCATTTATGTTGCACTCCCTAATAGCAAACGGTTCATCGGAGCGAACTGTATGTCGTATATCGCATGCACATTGATATGGCTGCCCGTTTCTGTTGTTCTACCTCCTCACAAATAGTTCGAACGGGTTAACCGTGTGCCTTGAATCGCACACACAACTAAAATCTGAACCGTGTTTGCCATCGCAAACGTTTTGCACCTTTTTTGACAGTTTTTTACATCCCCACTTGTGATTAATGTCAAAGGGTCTCTGATCGTAGTGTTGCATTAGCAGCATCCTGCAGTAGTGATTAAAGAAAAGCGCTTGTTGGGAGACAGCACAATATTTACCCCTACTGTTTTTGCATGTTCACATGATCAAAATACTGTATTAATCATGTTCTATAGCTTTTGTATCAATAAAGTGCCAAGTAAAGCCTTTGGGATAGTGCGGATGATGGTTGACTTGATTCTGTGCAAAAACAGAAACCTTTGCACATAGTCACAGAATTGTTAAAAATCACTGGAGCGTTGAAAAATTCTGAAGTTTTTACACAGGATTTATATACAAATTTCCCAGGTTGTCGTAATTTTTCAGAATTTTCGGAGTTACAGAAATATGAATAGTTTCCAAAATACTACAGACTCTTCTGTTTTTGACAAATTCTGTTTTAATTGTGTTGTTTGCTTATTTTGATGAATCTATGGGTAGTGTCGGAGGGTATGAACCATGGATAAGTTGGAATACAGTAGATATAACACCAGTATAAAATTAGAATGAGTTCATAACAGTACCTAAGTGGTGATTTGATTTGTTATACTAACGGAGCTTACGAGTTTTCCGTTGAGTTTTGTGTTGTGAAGTTTTCAAGTTTTGGGTGAAGTTTCGATGGACTATGGAATAAGGAGTGGCAAGATCCTAAGCTTGGGGATGCCCAAGGCACCCCAAGGTAATATTCAAGGACAACCAAACATCTAAGCTTGGGGATGCCCCGGATGGCATCCCCTTTTTCGTCTTCGTTCATCGGTAACCTTACTTGGAGCTATATTTTTATTCACCACATCATATGTGTTTTGCTTGGAGCGTCATTTCATTTTATTAGGATTTGCTTGCTCTTTGAATAAAATTTTAAGATCTGAAATACTTAAATGAGAGAGAGTCCTCACATAGCTAAATAATTATTTGACTACTCATTGATCTTCACTTATATCTTTTTGGAGTAGTTTGTCATTTACTCTCGTGCTTCACTTATCTCCCATGAGTAAATGGTTGAATGAATTGAATATCATAAATCTGAATTTATATATGTTTCATATGCTTATACCGTGGGGAGTAATGACTTCACATATAAGAAGTAGAGGTGGTAAATTTATTGAAAGTTAGCAAACATAGTATTGGTCACTTGAACAATTCATGAAAGAATATTGAAGGAATAGAGATCACACATATAAATATACTATCTTGGACATCTTGTATGATTGTGAGCCCCATTAATTATTTTCAAACCTGAGCAAATTAGTTGAAGTTGGACAAGGAAGACAACATAATGAGTTATGCTTGGGTATATTTGTATAGAAGTTATATTGTTATGGATCCTCTAACATGTGGTGCTTGCTATTTAGAATCCTTTGCTAGCCAAAATATCTGTACTAAGCGGGAATACTGCTTGTGCATCCAAATTCCTTGAACCAAGTTCCTTCCATGAGTGTCCACCATATCTACCTATATGCGGTATTTACCTGCCGTTCCAAGTAAATTTGCATGTGCCAAACTCTAAACCTTCAAATAATAATCTGTTTTGTATGCCCGAATCGCTCATGTAGCGACTAGGGGCTGTCAAGGTGGGTTATTCTCACGATGAGTAGACTCCGTTCATAATTCACGAAAAAATGTCTGGTAACCGGGATGCCCAGTTCCATGCTCAAATCAAATCAAATTATAATTGCAAAAAATCTTCCCCAGGATTGTTGATAGATGGACGGTACCCGTTGTTTCGGACTAGCCGTGGAATGTGCTTGCTGGTGGTGGGGGAGTAAAAACTTTACCATTCTGTTTGGGAACCACCTATAATGTGTCTAGCATGGAAGACAGTGAGAACTCTTGGCTGTTATGTTGAGAATGAAAGCATACCTCTCAAAATTATTTTCATCTCTGTTTTAAAATCATTGAGCTCTGGCACCTCTGCATATCCCTGCTTCCCTCTGCGAAAGTCCTATCTTTTACTTTTATGCAAGAGTTAGTAGTATTCCTTCTCATTCCAACCTACTCTTTAGTTGGCAAGCATCATGTGATGAGGAAAGATCTAAGCTATATGGCCATTCAAATATATTTGATCATGAATTATTATTGTTGACAATTATCTATATGATAAATAAGTTGGGAGGCAAAACATGTGACGCCCCCGATTCAACCGTACACTAATCATACACGCAAATGTGTACGGTCAAGATCAGGGACTCACGGGAAGATATCACTACACAACTCTAGACACAAATTAAAATAATACAAGCTTTATATTACAAAGCAGGGGCCTGAGGGCTCGAATACATAGCTCGATACACAAGAGTCAGCGGAAACAACATCATCTGAGTACAAACATAAGTTAAACAAGACTGCCTTAAGAAGGCAAGCACAAAAGCAACAACGATCGAAGAGGCAAGGCCTCCTGCCTGGGACCTCCTAACTACTCCTGGTCGTCGGTGGTCTCCACGTAGTAGCAGGCACCATCGGTAGTAGTAGACATCGGTGATGGTATATGGCTCCTGGGATCCACCATCTGGTTGCCACAACTAGAAAGAAGAAAGAAGGGGGGAAAGGGGTAGCAAAGAAACTGTGAGTACTCATCCAAAGTACTCGCAAGCATCAGATCTATACTAAGTATGCATTGGTATCAAATGGAAGGGTTGTATCTGTGGACTGAATTGCAGAATGCCAGAATAGAGGGGAAGCCCTAGCCTATCAAAGACTAGCATCTCCAAGCAGCTCCAAGCATCTTGGAGCATGTAGAAGAGTAAACAATAGCAGTTTATAATTAACAAGCATGTTGTAGTATTAATGACCAGAGATCCTTCCTCGACTCCCTGCGAGAAAGCATTCCCGGGGCCACATATCTCAAGTATCCATTTCTAGTTGTAATAGATCAGGATACAATTTTGAACGTCCGTTAACGTGGACACGGATATTAATAGATAATCTTCCCTACAGGGGTGCACCACGTTTTCCAACACGCTCGATCACTCTGGCCGGACACACTTTCCTGGGTCATGCCCGGCCTCAGAAGATCAACACGTCGTAGCCCTACCTAGGCTCAACAGAGAAGTCCCCGCTGGTCTACATCCAAAGCACTCCAGGGTCTGGGCCCATCGCCCGTTGCACTCCGGGTCGTTGCGAGCAGGGCAGACCAGGCACCACCTTACGGGTGTCGGCCCAGCCGTGCCGCAATGCTGAACTGGACGTCTGATAAAGCTTCGACTGATACTGCGACGCCGAGGCCCATAACTATTCATGCGTGGTGGTTAGTGCACAAAGGCCAGAGGCCAACTCAGAACAAATACCCAAACCTGTTAGTGCATTATTAAAAGAAGTGACGGCTGCCGGGACAAGTCCGGAGCTATCACCCCCTCCTGGGTGATACCGCTAAACAGCCAGCCGCCATCGTAACTCCTCGGGTGCTCTCCGCGCCCGCCTGACTTTCACAAAGGTCTCAAGTAAAGTCAAGGTAACCGTGTGTCCAAACATCAAGGGGAAACCCCGAGGGGTCACCCTCGGTGGATTCCACTCGATGTAATCATCAAGGCAAACATATGAGGAACCACCCTCGAGGTTCACACTTGAGGTGTTGCATGATAGAGCCGTATCGGGAATGGTGAAGGAGGAACCACCCTCGTTGACCACGACTGAATAGCTACACAACAGAGTTATCATCAAGAGTGCGTTGCGAGGTATCACCCTCGGCACTCGATAGTAACTACGCAGAGTCATATAACTAAGGAGTGAAGTGATGCATGTGAGGTGTCAGGCTCTGGTCATCGATCACGTTGATCGAGTCGTTGATGATGAAGCGGGGGCAACAAGGACAAGGTGGGGGTCACTGATGGATCACTAACCAACCTATACTAAGCAGTTTAGGGTAAACAGGTAGGTAACAATAGCAGGTACAAAAGTAGGCTATGCATCAGAATAGGAGCAATCAATTACAGTAGCAAAATCTAATGCAAGCATGAGAGAACGGAATGGGTGATATCGGGATGATCAAAGGGGGGGATTGCCTGGAAGCTCTGCTGAAAGGGAAGAAGGGTCGTCCTCGATGTAGTCGAGCACAGGGGCAGCATCAGTCTCAGAGTCTACCGGAGAGAAGAGGGGGAATAAACAGTAAATACAAAGCACACAGATGCATGACATGACAATAAGCGGTGCTAGGGATGTTCTAACGCAGTGCTACACGATACAGGTGAAGGGGGATAACATCCGGGAATGTTTCCTCGAAGTTTGGCATTTTCGGATAGAGAGGGCGGTTGCATGCTCGCTATGCTAGGGACGTGTGGCAGATGAACGGGTTGTGTAGTCGGATTCGTCTCGAAATTATGAGCAACTTTGATGTATAAAACTTTTTCATCCGGGTTACGGTTTAATTTATGTGATTTTTCAAAGTTCTAATAATATTCTGAAATTAATATTAATTCGAAAATAAATGCTAATACGCTAGCTACACCTAGCACAGTGTACACAAGAGTGCACTCAGTGGCTGACAGGTGGGCCAGGGGGTCCCAGTTGACCAGTCAACATTTGACTGGTCAACAGGGGGTGGGGTGGCCGACCGCGGGGGGAGTTGGGTCGGCCCAGGTGGGCTTGGCCCGGGGGGTTTCCTTTCTTTCTCTTTGTATTTTATTTTTCATTTAATCTTTTCTATTTTCTTTTAGTTCCCAATTTATTTTAGTTCAAAAAAATACAAAGTAAACTCCTAAATTAGATTTATCACCTAGCCCACTACCACAAAAAAGTGTAGTAGCTAAATAATTTAGTTTGCATAATTCTATTGATTAAAAGGGCATTTAATTAATTGTTTTGCCACTGTTTTAATTAATTTTGAGCACTTAAACATTTTATAAGAATTTGATTTCTTCACCAATGTTACTTATGAATTATTTGCCATGGTTTGCACATTTTTGTTTTGACATTTGAAAACTTTTGTTTTTGACTTTATTTTAAATTTGAATTTGAACCGGATTCAAACTAACACTAGTTTAAGAATAGTAATCATGATGACATGGCATCATTAGTAGGGAATTACTGTAGCTTAATTATCCGGGCGTCACAAAACATTAAGCCCCTATCTTTCTCTGTGTTCAATGGATGTTATTTGTTCTGAAAATATGCTTTGAGTGGTAGCAATCAAAGACTATATGATAGTTGAGCATGTGGGATTTGCTAAATCAAAGCTCTTACATAGACCCTTCCTGAAAATAAGATGAATTGCAATTGTTTGATGACTGAGAACCTAGTTTGTTAGTTTTCAAGAAAGTTTATGATCTATGCTTTAACATGTGAATAGCTTGCTACTTGATCATGAGAAGTTTTATGAGATGAGCTACTGTTATGATGTATAATGATGCTAGAAAATGTGACTTAAATTATCATTGATCAAACTTGTGCACTTGCTAGCATTCACACTTCATAAATTATTTCTTTTATCATTTACCTACTCGAGGACGAGCAGGAATTAAGCTTGGGGTTGCTGATACGTCTCCAACGTATCTATAATTTATGATGTATGCATGCCATGTTTATAACAATTCTATATGATTTTGGTATGATTTGATTAGAACTAACCCAGACTGGCGTTATTTTCAGCAGAACTACCGTGGTGTCATTTTTTGTGCAGAAATAAAAGTTCTCGGAACGAGCTGAAAATTTACGGAGAATATTTTTGGAAAATATAAAACATACTGGAAGTAAAAGATATCGGGGAGGAGTCCCGAGGAAACCACGAGGGTGGGGGGGTGCCCCCTGCCTTGTCATCGCCTCGTGGCCCCCCTTGACCCTTCCCCGACGCCAACACCTCCTATAAATCCCAAAACCTCCAGAAATAAACCTAGATCGGGAGTTCCGCCGCCGCAAGCCTCTGTAGCCTTGAAATACCAATTGGGAGCCCGTTTCGGCACCCTGCCGGAGGGGGAAACTATCACCGGTGGCCATCTTCATCATCCTGACGGTCTCCATGACAAGGAGGGAGTAGTTCACCCTCGGGGCTGAGGGTATGTACCAGTAGCTATGTGCTTGATATCTCTCTCTCTCTCTTAGTCTCGTGTTCTTGATATGGCACGATCTTGATGTATTGCGAACTTTGTTATTATAGTTGGATCATATGGTGTTTCTCCCCCTCTACCTTCTTGTGATGAATTAAGTTTTACCTTTGAGGTTTCACTATTATCGGATTGAATACTATTATGGATGTGAGAACACTTGATGTATGTCTTGCATGGGATACTCGTGGTGACAATGGGGTATTCTATTGATTCACTTGATGTATGTTTTGGCACTCAACTCGCGGATTCCCGCGGTGATATTGGGGTAATCTATGCATAGGGGTTGATGCACATTTTCGTCCTTGTTTCTCCGGTAGGAATCTTGGGGCACTCTTTGAGGTTCTTTGTGTTGGATTGAATATTATGAATCTGAAGTTGTTTGATGCATATCGTATAATTGACCCACGGATACTGTGGTGACGTTGGAGTATCTAGGTGACATTAGGGTTATTGATGTGTGTCATATTGTATTATTTTACTACGAACTCTAGGGCTGTTTGTGACACTTATAGGAATAACCCAATGAATTGATCGGAAATAATAACTTTGAGGTGGTTTAGTACCCTACAAGTAATTTCATCTTATGTTCTCCGTGATAGGAACTTTGGAGTGACTTTTGTCGCACGTTGAGGGATTGCAATATGATCTAATTATGTTATCATTGTTGAGAGAACTTGCACTGGTGAAAATATGAACCCTAGGCCTTATTTTCAAGCATTGCAATATCATTTTTGCTCGCTTTTACCACTAGTTACCATGCTGTTTTTATATTTTCATATTACAAAAACCTATATCTACTATCCATGTTACACTTGTCTCACCATCTCTTCACCGAACTAGTGCACCTATACGATTTACCATTGTATAGGGTGTGTTGGGGACACAAGAGACTCTTTGTTATTTGGTTGCACGGTTGTTTGAGAGAGACCATCTTCATCCTATGCCTCCCACGGATTGATAAACCTTAGGTCATCCACTTGAGGGAAATTTGCTACTGTCCTACAGAACTCTGCTCTTGGAGGCCCACGAGTCTACAAGAAGAAGGTTGCGTAGTAGACATCAATTACAAGCACATCATACTAAAAAAGTTTCTTTTTTATTTCTTTTTAATGCACAGATACGACGACAAATAGGCTTAAAGCAAAAAAAATCCAACCACCGTTTACAGAGCGACAAATAGGCTTAAAGCAAAAAATATAACCACCCTTTACAGGGCCGACCAATGTTACTGGGTCAAACACCGTTGATTCACTTGCTCCACCTCTCGTATGACCTTACTGGGTCAAACTTTAGAACCACAGATGATAGGCGTGGTCGATAGACCCATACACATGAGCATAAAATCAATGAGGGATTCAAGAGAGAAATTAGAGCTCATCTTCCTAATAGAGTTGAACACAAACCTGCAGTAGTCCTGTCTCTCGCTGGTGGACAAACACCATACGGACACCAAGATCCGGCGCCTCGGCGTCAGGCCCTACGTCGGTCAAGATAACACAAAATTTAGCTTCTTAGACAAAGAAAGGTCAATGTACTATTTGCATCATCTAAACGATTTCATTCCACTTTGAATGCCACCTGTATCATCAAAATCAGCCAGAAACATGGTTACCATAATGTCCACTTCCATAACTTGATTGTGTTAATGCCGCTCCATGAAAGACAAAAACAATTCTTAGTAATGAACAGCATCACTAACAACAAAACCAGACCCCTGCTATTCTGAATCATTTTATTATATTATCACATGATGCATATACGATTACTCATACTGTCTTCTTCTTTGTCATCGGCCTACCGTGACAGAAAAATCAGAATCCCAACAAAAGTGCTTTTTGATGCTATGATGCAGCAGCTAGGCCTCCCAAATGCGGTGTACTCAACACAGAAGGCAGGAGCAATTGGTCTTGACGCAACTATTCAATTCTATCCCTCCAAGCATCAACTGGACAACAAATCTTCCAAGACAATCAATATCAATCCATGTATCCAACAAACCAGAAGATGATGAAGACCAACTAACAAATGAAGCTCTCAAGTACATGAAAAGCATCCACAGTAAAGTGCTGCAGGACATAAACTACGACAAGATGCAGTTGCTCCAACAAAGGATGAATCTCTTGAGCATCATCAGAAAGAAAAACACAACCTAATAGACTATATTAGCAACAGCTGATGCCATAGCCCCGATGGAGATCACATGGCAGCAAAGGAACTTCACTGTATAATAGATAGCAACTTCATAGCCGGATCAACATCCAAAGACCTGAATCATATTTTGTCGCAAGTAAGATATGTTGTTGATCGTCTCAGTGATCGTCTCGGTGGCTACGTGTATTACCTGATTATTCCATCCATGTTTACCACCACTATTCGTATGATGTTTCTTGTCTCCCGTGATTAGTTCCCTTAGTTTTTGGTTTCTTGTCTTGTTGTAACACTGAACCCTTGGTATGTATAGGAGCTGAAATGTTAATAAGGATATGAGATTCTTTGTTGAATGTTTGGTCTAATTAGTAGCCTTCATGAATGCTGTGAAGGGGTCCCACTCAGCATTTCCGCCACAAGGCCACAAATCATATTAGTGTCATTGTAATGGTTATGGTATTGAGGTAATTCAAGGTTAACAGTAAAGCCTCTCTACCACACTTTTGAAATTGATTAAGGAGTAACGGAGATCCCATGGTAAGGTTGCGAGCACGGGGAAACCCTTAATTATCTGGTGATAATTGGAGCGGGGAAACTATGGTACCATGGTGTGCGTGGTACGAATTCTACCTCAAGTAGAACATATTATATATCCGGATCTGCCCAATCACAATATTAAGAGTGACTTAAGTATCCATCTTAGAACTATGAAGTAGTGCTACTTCTTGACCTGGCGCTGATTTTTCCATTGAAGAGGAAAGGGTGATGCAGCAAAGTAGAGATAGGTATTTCCCTCAGTTAAGAACCAAGGTATCAATCCAGTAGGAGGCACAAGCAAGTCCCCAATAGATGCACCTGCACAAACTAACAAAAACTTGCACATAACGCGAAAAAGGGGTTGTCAACCCCATCACGGTCACTAGCAAGAGTGAGATCTGATAGAGATAGGTATAAAAGATAAGTAAAAAAGGTAAAAGTAAATAAATTGCAGCAAGGTATTTTTGGGTTTTTGGTTTTATAGATCTGGAAAATAATATGGTAAAAATAGACACGGGGGCCATGGGTTTCACTAGAGGCTTGATAGGTCTCCAACGTATCTATAATTTATGGATTATTCATGCTGTTTTATTATCATTCTTGGATGTTTTACAATCATTTTATAGCAACTTTATATCATTTTTGGGACTAACCTATTGACCCAAAGGCCCAAGGTGCCGATTCTTTGTTTTTTTCTAGTTTTTTACATCGTAGGAAATCAATATCAAACGGAGTCCAAACACCATGAAACTTTTTGTAGATTTTTTATGGACCAGAAGACTCCCGATGGGCGGGCAGCACACTGGGGTGCCCGAGGGGGCACAACCCACCAGGGAACGCCTGGGGCCCAGGCGCGCCCATGTGGGTTGTGCCCACCTCGTTGGCCTCCTGCACCCCCGCTTTACCCTATAAATTTCCAAATATTCCGAAAACCCTCGGGGTTAACCTAGATCAGAAGTTCCACCGCCGCAACCCTCTGTAGCCACCGAAAACCAAACTATACCCCGTTCCGGCACCCTGCCGGAGGGGGGATCATCTCCGGTGGCCATATTCATCATCCCGGCTGCCACCACGATGAGGAGGGAGTAGTCCGCCCTCGGGGCTGAGGGTTTGTACCAGTAGATATGTGTTTAATCTCTCTCTCTCGTGTTCTTGAGATGTCACGATCTTGATGTATCGCGAGCTTTGTTAATATAGGCGGATCATATGGTGTTTTCCCCTCTCAATCATGTGATGAATTGAGTTTTCCCTTTGAGATTTCGTTTTATCAGATTGAATACTTTTATGGATTTGAGAGAACTTGATATATGTCTTGCAAATGAATACTCGTGGTGACAATGGGGTATTATTTCGATTCACTTGATATATGTTTTGGCACTCAACTCGCGAATTCCCGAGGTGACATTATTTTATCAGATTGAATACTTTTGCGCTCAGTCCAGGAATTTTGCAAATTCACTGGAACGTGATTTTGGTCCGAATTTTTGACAGGTGATAGATATACAAATTACCTAGGTTTTCTTATTTTTTTCAGAATTTTTGGAGTAGCATAAGTATGGTAGTTATCCAGATCACTACAGGTTGTTCTATTTTTGACAGATTCTGTTTTCAATGCATAGTTTGCTTGTTTTCTAGCTTCTATGGCTTATATTGCTCAATATAAATTGTGGAAATGATATGCTACAGTAGGAATTGTGTGGAAAAAAAATATGAATCTTGTCTTTGGCAGTACCAAAAGTTAGTGGTTTGCTCTTTAACATACTAACCTATCTCACAAAGTTCCGTCAAGTTTTGTGTGATTGAAGTTTTCAAGTTTTGAGTGAGATATCGATATGAGGAGAATAAGGAGTGACAAAACCCTATGCTTGGGGATTCCCAAGGCATCCCAAGATAATATTTCAAGAAGTCTCAAGCATCAAAGCTTGGGGATGCCCCGGTAGGCATCCCACCTTTTTTCTTCAACAATTATCGGTTAGTATCGATTGAGCCTAAGTTTTTGCTTCTCCACATGAGTTGTGCTATTCTTAGAATGTCATTTTATTTTGATTTTTTCTTGCTGTTTTAATAAAATACTTAGATCTGAAATTTTTTGAATAAGAGAGATTCCTAAAATAGCTACCTATTTACTTAACTACTCGCTTGATCTTCACTTGTATCTTTTTGGAGTAGCTTGTCATTTACTCTTGTGCTTCACTTATATCCTATGAGTAAATTGTTGAATGAATTGAATATCATGAAGTTGAAATTATATCATGCCTAGTGGTAGCTTCACACTGGGTTTAGAAAGTGAAAGCTTTTGAAGCTTGACAATCACAATATTGGTCATACAAGAAATTCATGAATAATTAGTACAAGGAAGAGAACTTTCACATGCAAATACACTATCTTGGAAATCTTTTGTGATTGTGAGCCCCCATCAAAATATTATATGCCAAAATTGTTGATGTTGGACAAGGAAGACAACATAATGGTTTATGTTTGTTCATATTCACATAGAAATTATATTGTCATAGATCCTTCAACATGTGGTGCTTTCCTGCCATCTTTGCTAGCCAAAAGTTCCGCACCTAGTAGAGATACTACTTATGCATCCAAAAACACTTAAACCCAAATATTATTTTCAAGAGTCCACCATACCTACCTAGGGATTGAATAAGATCCTTCAAGTAAGTTGTCATTGGTGCAATAAGGCAATAAAAATTGCTTCTAAAAGTGTTAGACCATTTAGTGTAAGAGAAAATTGGGCATTGTACGAACTTGTGATGGCATAGAATAAAAGTAACAGACTGCATAATAAAGGTTGCTATCATAAGGGGCAATATAATGTGATGTTCTTTTGCACTAAGGGGTTGAGCATACAAACAAATAAGCGCATGGCAACCTCTGCTTCCCTCTGCGAAGGGCCTATCCTTTACTTTTATGTATTTACTTTTATGCAAGAGGAAAGATCTAGGCACATATATCCAGTTGGACATGGGTAGCATGAGTTATTATTGTTGACATCACCCTTGAGTTGAATACGTTGGGAGGCGAAATTATAAGCCCCTATCTTTCTATGTGTTTGGTTAAAACGTTTTGTTCATGTGTATGCGGTGAGTGTTATCAATCATAGAAGACTATATGATCATTGAGTATGTGGAACTCTTACTTAAACTCTGTTGAATAAGTTGAATTGCAATTGCTTGGTGACTGAGAACATAGGTTGTTGAGTTTCAATAGAATTCATTGTTTGAACCTTAACATGTGAATTGGTTGCTACTTTAAACATGAGAAATTTTATAAAAAAGAGTTGTTGTCATGATGCTAGGAAAAGTGATTGAAATTATCATTGATCAAACTTATGCACTTTGCTAGAATTCACACTTTATAAATTATTTATTTTATCATTTACCTACTCGAGGACGAGTAGGAATTAAGCTTGGGGATGCTAATACGTCTCCAACGTATCTATAATTTATGAATTATTCATGCGATTTTATTATCATTCTTGGATGTTTTACAATCATTTTATAGCAACTTTATATCATTTTTTGGGACTAACCTATTGATCCAGTGCCCAGTGCCAGTTGTTGTATTTTGCTTGTTTTTTACATCCCATGAAATCAATATCAAACGGAGTCCAAACACCGGTAAAAAATTTGTGGATTTTTTATGGACCAGAAGACTCCCAATGGGCCAGAGTAGCACCTGGGGGGGTGCCCCGAGGGGGGAACAACCCACCAGGGCGCGCCTGGGGGCCCAAGCGCGCCCAGGTGGGTTGTGCCCACCTCGGTGGCCTCCCACACCTCCTCTTTACCCTATCAATACCCAAATATTCTAAAAACCCTTGGGGTTAACCAAGATCAGAAGTTCCGCCACCGCAACCCTCTATAGCCACCGAAAACCAATCTCGACCCCGTTCCGGCACACTGCTAGAGGGGGAATCATTTCCGGTGGCCATCTTCATCATCCCGGCGTCCACCACGATGAGAACGGAGTAGTCCACCCTCGGGGCTGAGGGTTTGTACCAGTAGCTATGTGTTTAATCTCTTTCTCTCACTTGTTCTTAAGATGTCATGATCTTGATGTATCACGGGCTTCGTTAATATAGTCAGCTCATATGGTGTTTTCCCCTCTCTATCTTGTAATGAATTGAGTTTTCCTTTGAGATTTTGTTTTATCAGATTGAATACTTTTATGGATTTGAGAGCACTTGATATATGTCTTGCAAATGAATACTTGTGGTGACAATGGGGTATTATTTTGATTCACTTGATATATGTTTTGGCACTCAACTCGCGGATTCCCGAGGTGACATTGGGGTAATCTACGCATAGGGGTTGATGCACGTTCTTGTTTTTGTTTCTCCGGTAGAAATCTTGGGGCACTCCTTGAAGTTCTTTGTGTTGGATTGAGTATTACTAATCTGAATTTGCTTTGGTGTTATTTTAGTACGAACTCTTGGATGGATCGATCGGAAAGAATAGCTTTAAGGTGGTTTCGTACCCTACAAACAATTTATTCTTATGTTCTCCGCTAGATAGGAACTTTGGAGTTATTCTTCATCGCACATTGAGGGATGGTTATAATATCCAATTATATTAGCATTATTGATAAATTGCACTAGCAAAAGTACGGACCCTAGGCCTCATTTTCAAGCATTACAATACCGTTTGTGCTCCGTTTTATCAATTGCTACCTTGCTGTTTTTTATCGTTCTTATTACAAAAATCAATATCTACTATCCATATTACACTTGTATCACCATCTCTTCACCGAACTAGTGCACCTATACAAATTACCATTGTACTTGGTGTGTTGGGGACACAAGAGACTTTTTATTATTTGGTTGCAGGGTTGTTCGAGAGAGACCATCTTCATCCTACGCCTCCCACGGATTGATAGACCTTAGGTCATCCACTTGAGGGAAAATTGCTACTATCCTACAAAACTCTACCCTTGGAGGCCCAACACGTGTCTACAAGAATAAAGTTGTGTAGTAGACATCAAGGCTTCTCTCTTGAAGAAAGCATACGGTGGGTGAACAAATTACTGTTGAGCAATTGATAGAAAAGCGCATAGTATGACAATATCTAAGGCAATGATCATGAATATAGGCATCACATCCGTGACAAGTAGACTGAAATGATTTTGCATCTACTGCTATTACTCCAAACATCGACCGCTATCCAGCATGCACCTCGTGTATTAAGTTAACAAGAACGGAGTAACGCCTTAAGCAAGATGACATGATGTAGAGGGATAGATCCAAACAATAAGGTAAAAACCCCATCTTTTTGTCCTTAATGGCGACAATACAATACATGCCTCTCTACCCCTACTGTCACTGGGTGAGGACGCCGCAAGATTGAACCCATCACAAAGCACTCTCCCATGGTAAGATAGATCAAACTAGTTGGGCAAACCAAATCAATAGATCGGAGAGAAATACAAAGCTATCTTAATCATGCATAAGAGTTCAAAGAAGACTCAAATAATATTCATAGATAATCTGATCATAAATCTACAATTCATCGGATCTCAACAAACGCACCGCAAAAGAAGATTACATCAAATAGATCTCCAAGAACATCGAGGAAAACATTGTATTGAAGATCAAAGAGAGAGAAGAAGCCATCTAGCTACTAGCTATGGACCCTTAGGTCCGTGGTAAACTACTCACGCTTCATCGGAAGGGAAACAAGGATGGTGTAGAGGCCCTCCGTGATCGAATCCCCCTCTGGCAGAGTGCCATAAAAGGCCCCAAGATGGGATCTCACGAGAATAGAAGCTTGCGGCGGCAAAAAAGTATTTTTGGTGTGACCTCTGGTGTATGGGGAATATTTGGGTATTTATAGAGATGAGATTAGGGTTAGGGGAGCTACGAGGGGCCCACAAGCCTTGGAGGCACCCTCCCGGGGTGCACCCCTAGGGCTTGTGGCCCTCTTGTGGCTCCTCGGGCCTCCTCCTGAAGCTTCGTGTTTGTCTTCTGGTCCAAGAAAAATCATCAAAAAGTTTCGTTCTGTTTGGTATTGATTTTCTTTAAAAGACAAAAACAAGGAAAAAAACAGCAACTGACACTGGGCACTAGGTTAATAGGTTAATCCCCAAAAAGATATAAAATAGCATATTAATGCATATAAAACATCCAAGATGGATAATATAATAGCATGGAACAATAAGAAACTATAGATACGTTGGAGACGTATTAGGTAGCATATGTCACGTTAGACACATACCAGTGGGGATCCCGAACTCCTCGGGAACACTTTAAACTATGTCGGTTTCAACACTTTATCCTCTCTGTTGTGCTCTTTTAATTCTTTTGTGTTATTTACTTTTGTTCACACTCTACTCAAAATCATTACAACCTTCCTCCTCCATTTGCTTTGCGTCTACAACTAACTTGGAGGCACATTTTCATAAGTCTCTATAAGGGATAAAGTCCAATTCTTGTGCTCCTCGTGGGATCGATACTCTTACTTAGAAAAGGCTATAAGTAAACCATGTGCACTTGCATGCCATCACCATCATCCGGCACATAGCTATCCCAAATGCAATCCTCTGTCTTGTGATCATCGATGAGTGGGCAATTGGTGCATACCAAGGCAATCAGATGGGACGTATGGGTAGGTCGGTGGTTTCTCGCGAGATGTTTGTACAACGTCCCCACCTTGTTGTTCTTCTCCCAGCCTCTATCGCAAGGGTTGCTAGTGGAGGATTATAGTTTTTTGGTTGTAGGACATACTGGTTGCTGCTAGCGTGGTGCCATGGAAGCCGCACTTGTTGCTCGAGGAAGCAATGGAACACAGAGTTGAAGGTCGTCGGAGCGGCCGATGATAAACTTGAGCATGCGGAAGAAGAGGGATCAAACAAGGGAAAATAACGGGTTGATGTGGAGCCGTCCTGGCCAATTCTTGATGAACGTGTGAGAGTTGAAGATAAAGTTCACTGTAGATCCTATCTGGAGTCAGTCTTGGACCAACGCAACCCTTTACTGGTGTGCTGAAACGGTACAAAAAAACATTATGCCCTCAGTATGGTGTATAACATGACTAGAAGTACTATAGGGGACCACACATGGGGTTTTAACCAAGTTTGGGCCTCGTGGTTGAGATAATACCCTACTCTTACTTTGCTTTTGATTAATGGTGGAAATGCCTCATGTGACGGGGGTAGAGATTGGAGGTGTTTATTGCTACCGAGGTATGAGCTAACGAATAGATGCCCTCGATCTACCCCGGGCCTCGCCTTATAAATGGGATGAGAGCTAGGGTTTACAGGTTCTCGAACTGACCAAGCCTCGATAGGGTCTTGGCTTGCACGCTAATATCATGCCTTATCTAGAAGCCGAGCCTTATGGTGACAGAAGGGCCTAGTCTGTAACTAGGACTTCTGGGCCCTGAGGCCAGCCTAGGGGCGGGCTTCCCGGCCGATGGGCCACCCCGATATAGTGTATCGTCAACCGTCATATGACATAATGAAAGAAGGAAGGACTCTACAAATAAGGAAGAAGGATCCCTATACCCTTTGTGAACCGGTGTAAGGGCTAGACTCCAGAGCCTGCATGCCTAGGCATCGTCATTAGAGCCTTCAATATGTTGTGCTACATAAGGGGCACTGGGGCATTATAGAGGGGGGCCTTCTCCCGCTCCATTGTAGTCTAGACCACCTAGAAAGGAATCGACGCTTATCACCCAAATATCCGCCATCTCATCTCACCAAGATACTCTATCTCATCGAGATCATCCCCTCAACATTGTAATCTCTGCACTCTCTAGTTACATACGGGAAAAGCGTAAGGCAAAAAGTAGGGTTTTTACGGTTTTACCCACATCAGGGCCTGAACCTAGGTACATCATGTGTTTGTGTGATCTATGTCCAAGACCCCCTCCTGACGTGACGTCTCCTTGACTACAAATTCCACATACTCCCGATTGTACCGTTTTTAGGATTGAATAAATGTCCCTTGACAGTTTCCATCCTGCGGTGAGTTGCTTTGGAGAACCATTTCTAGTAGTTCAAGTGCTGTCAAGGATGGTGGGTGGTATTGTTGCTTATGTGTTGCTAGTTGTTGGCCCTGTCGGCTCTCTTTATTTTATTTTATTTTTTAGTCTTTTTGGCTATATGCATTGTCGATATTTTGACTTGATCTTTATATTGTGTCGTTGCGGATACCTAATATAATTAGTATCCAATTAATATTAATGTATTACTCTTTGTTGGGAAAAGGGGAAATTTTCAGCGTGCGGGAGCATAAGAGTGGGGAAGAACAATGATGCACTCGATCAAACTGTTGGCAATTACTGCACTAGTACTTGTAGCAACTCCAATAGCTCCACTAAAAAACTTCCCGTAAAAGTAGTTTTACGGGATGACCGTAAAATTTAAGGGAAGTTGTCTAAGACTTAATTTTCTCGGTTCTCGTAAACTTCTTCCCCGTAAAATCTATTTTTTTATTTTTTCCCTTAAAGAACCGTACAAATCACACGTACATACGTGTAATATCATCATCAAAATTCAAACCATGTTATATCGAACATTCATACTTGATAATAATTTCAAATCCACAATATATGAAAATTGGTCTGAATTCAAATTTAAACACCTTGGATGGTCTAAATCATTTTGAATAGAACATCTATATGTTTTATTGACGTTGAAGAACCACAAATTCTTAACTACATCATCATGGAGTTGTTCATGGCCGGTGTGGTTTTTGATCAGTTGATGTATCTCAAGAAAATCATGCAATCGTCGTTCATCCCTTTGTGGCTGAAATGCTAGTATATAAACTTTGTTCCCCTCATTCTCATAGCGATAGTTAGGCAGTTGTTCCCTCTCGTCCTCTATGATCATGTTATTCAATATGACGCACACAGTCATGATGCGCCATAAGTCCTTTTGATCCCAGAAGCGTGCATGACCATAATTAATGGTGAAACGAGCTTGGAGCACCCCAATTGACTGTTCGACATCCTTTCTACATGGTTCTTGTCCTAGCAAAGTGAATATGCTTGTTACTTTGAGGGTTTGGTATTGTCTTGACAAAAGTTAACCATGCATTATACATACCATCAGCAAGATAGTAGCCCATGTCATTGACGCCCATCGATTTCTAAATTCACTGGAGGCGCCTCTCAAACAGAAAGCCTTGCAAACAAATGCTATATGTGCAAAACATTCAGATCGTTGTTAGATCCCGTCAAACCAAAATATGAATGCCAAATCGAGAGGTCATGTGTTGCCACAACTTCAAGAATTATAGTTACATCTTTACCTTATCCTTTGAGTTGTCCATACAATGTTGTAGGACAAGGGTTCCACATCCAATGCATGGATTCAATGCTTCCAAGCATGAAGGGAAAGCCTTTCGATGCACCCATCTAAGAAAGTCTTATAATGCCCTCATCATTTGGAGCTCGAAGATATTCTTCTTTGAATATCTCAATGATGGACCTCACAATGTTTTTCAAACAGATCATTAAAGTACTATTTGCCATTCCAATCCAGTCAATAGAATCGTCTGGACAACCATATGCAAGAACTCAAACGACGACATAAATCTTTTTCAAACTACTGTGACCTTGTTAACCAGCTGCATTTCTTCTTTGTGTAAAGAACAAGCAATGAACTTCCATGGCACGGGCAATGCGCAAGAACAAACCAATTGACATTCAGAATTTTCTCCTAATTTTTTTCTCGAATACGCAAGAGTGTGTGTATCATGTATTATAGAAGAAAAGGGGGAAGAACCCTCTGCGGTTTTGTTAAATGAGAGATTACACGGTGCTACGCTAGCATCCACCTCCTATGGCCTAACCGGACTACTCACGACGAGCCCACTCTAGTGCCTCCACGAAGAACATATCCAGCTCTCCTCGTAGCAGTCCCGCCTGCCTCCACACCTTGCCCTCGCTCGCAATCCGGTGCAGAACCTGCTGGAGGCTGGTCGTTGCTTCGTTGAAGACGATGGCATTCCGGTGCTTCCATAGCTCCCACATGACGAGAAGGCACAAGGTCCGCATCGTCCTCACCTGTCGCCCGTGGGTATCCTGCCGGGGACAACAATCAGGCATGGGCTCTCCTACACGCGGAGCGTCGTGCAGAACACCCATGGCTGTGAACACCTTGGCTCACACTTCCCTCTCCAAAACACACTCAATGAGAAAGTGGCTAATCGTCTCCTCTACTGATCATAGAAAGGGCAAGAGTCCTTGTGCGGTAGTCCTCTCCGTGCTAATCGGCCCGACGTCTAGTAGCGATTCATGATCGCAAGCCATGCGAAGAAGCGGCACTGGAGCGGGGTCAGGGAGCGCCATGTGAATGTCGCGGTGGGTGACACCTCCCGAGTTGCAAACTTAGCCGCATAGGCTGACTCGACCGACAAGGCGTCGTCCTTCTCCCAGGACCAGGCGATGCGGTCCACGTGTTGGACGTCCAGTTGAACTGCCGTGACCGTGGGCCAGATGTGCAAGTACTCCGAGGCTTCCTCCATGTTCAGCGATGGCCCGATATCACTGGCCCATCTCCCCTCGGTGATGGCCTCATATACCATACTAAGGCTCCGCACTCGCGTCGGAACGCGCTCATAGGCTCACAGTGCGAGCTCCTACAACTGGTATCCATTAAGCCATCTATCTTCCCAGAATAGTGTGCCTCGCCCATCACCCACGACCGCTCGGGAGGCCGCCTAAAATAATTGCCTCGATTCCTTCAGTACGGAGAAGGAGAACTCAGACCAAGGCCTATTCTGATCAGCCTGTTGCAGCCAAAGCCACTTGGTCTGGAGGGCCACATTCATCCACCTCATGTCCAATATACCAAGGCTACCGGCCCACTTGGGTGTGCACACCCTCTCCCAGGCCACAGCGTACGCGCCACCGTCGACGTCTGCCTTGCCAGCCCATAGGAAGCCACGACATATCTTGATCATGGCGACCATGGTCTTCGGGGAGAGGTCCAAGGCAAGCATCGAGTGGATCAGAATTGCGGAGAGGACATATTGTACCAGTAAGGCATGGCTGCTCTTCGGGAGGGTCGCCGCCCTCCAATGGGGTAACCGCGTCGCGAGTTGGTCCACGAGCCCTTGGAATTGCGCCGTAGTGTGCTTCCGGATGGATAGTGGAAGACCCAAGTACTTGCATGGAAAGGTAGCGCTAGAGCAGCCAAGTGTGTCACACACTAGGGCGAACTCCTCCTGGGAACAACGGATCGGTAGTGCGGCGCTCTTCGCCATGTTGACTTGAAGCCCGGATGCCTGTCCAAAGATGTGCATGATGGAGTCGTATGCGACCAGATCCGTCCTCGACGGCTTGAGGAAGATGATGACATCATGAGCAAACATCAAAACCCGTTGCTTGAGGCCCGAGCGCGCAAGGGGTGTGACAATGTCGGCAGCCGTTGCCTTGAGGAATAGCTTGTGCATCGGCTCCATGCACAAGATGAATAACATTGGAGAAATTGGACCCCCCTGCCGAAGGCCATAGCAATTGAAGATTGTCTCCCCGGACACTTCATTGACCGCAATCTTGGTGGTTGATGTGGATAGGATACCATAGATCCAAGCTCTCCACCATGCCCCAAAACCAATTTGTTCTAGGATCTCCAAAAGGAATGGCCACTGGATGGTGTCAAACGCCTTGGAGATGTCAAGTTTCACTAGGGTCGTGGGTTTCGCAGTGCATGCAAGCGGCATGACGTGCGATGCACGAGCATGAAGTTATCATGAAGAGATCTCCCACCCACAAAAGCACTCTGGTGGTTCCCCACGAGCTACGGTAATTCTGCCCCAAGCGATGATGCTAGGACCTTCTCACATATCTTGATTGCACCATGGATGAGGCTAACATGCCGGTAGTCTTTGAGTTCGGCCGCTCCAACCACTTTAGGCAGGAGCATGACGAGGGCTTTGTTGATTGCTGGCAAGCCGCACATGTCACCTCGAAAGAAGTGTTCCATTGCCCGCATGAGGTCGTCCTTTATTATGTGCCAGCACGAAGCATAGAATCTGCCCGTGAATCCGTCTGGCCCCGGCGCCTTGTCCAGTGGCATCCCCTTCACAGTGTTCTCAACCTCCTCGTAAGAGAAGGTGGCCTCAAGATGTTCCGCGCGTGGGCAAGACCGGGTCATCCATGTTCAGTGCATATGGCCGTTCTGGGGCCGGCCCAAACAACCTCGAGTAGTAGCTGTCAACTTCCTCATCGACCTCTTCCTGGGCCGTGAGCACGCGCCCATCGGCCTGCAAGGACAGGATGGCATTACGCCGCTGCCGGTGGAAGTACGTCGTGTTTGCTTCGCCTTCCTTGAGTTGTAACATCCGCGATCGAAGGCGGGCAATCATGCGATGTAGCGACGCGAGCCCTAACAGCTTCTGCTTAAGGGCTTTGCGCAAACCATGCTTCTTCACCGAGAGCTCCCGGTTGTCCATGGCTTGATCGAGCCTCGCAATGACCTGGGGGCGATCAAGGTTTGTAGCTTCACGTTGCCAATCCAGCGGTCACTCCACCTTTGCAAAGCCTTGGCGGTTGCCCTTAGTTTTTTGTCTAAGGCCACGAATAGTTTGCCCATTCCAGGCACCGAGTGCCAGGCCGCCTTGACGGTCTTGAAGAATCCCTCTGCCTTGGGCCAGAAGGCTTCGAAGCGGAAGCGTTTGCCCACCGTGACATCCGCATTTAGGTCCAACAGAAGCGGGGCATGATCCGACACCGCCGATCCAAGAGCGGTGAGGAGGCATGCTGGGTGGAGATCCTCCCAACAACTAGACATGAAAACATGGTCAAGCCATATACCAGATTCTCACCAAAGTAGTCATCCAACGGCTTTTGGTTACTAGCTTGCCTCTTCTGACGGAGCACAAGACGCCCAGACACTGAACATCCCCACTTCCGCTTCTCTTTTGTCATCGTGTCTGCATACAAAGCCGCTACCAATTCTATTTCTTCGTCCTCATCTGAGGATGAGTCCTCGAAAAAAATTGAGCAAGAGTGTTCATTGTACATGAACACGATGCCAAAAAAATCTGAGCACAAATATTGTGAAAGGAATTCCATTCGAACATGAAAAAAATATTGGGTCATTAAAATCATCAAACACCTTCGTTGCACGGAGGGGGGCGGAGCTGCGCGTGGCAGGGCATGAGAGGAGGTGGAACATGGGAGGCGGAGCTGTGTGTGGAGGAGTGTCGCCAGTGGCCAGAGCGGGACGCGCGGCAGGGGAGGAGGCAGAGCGAGCGCTGCTATACAGACGACACTCGGCGCACGATTTTCAAACGATGCTATCGATCGAACCATGCATCCATAGACCAAGTGTAGCACAGCCGCTGGATCATGTGTCGCACAGCCGCTGGATCATGTGTCGTGCGAGAATCGGGCACGGAGTATCGTGCGCCGAGTAATTCCAAGAGCGCTCCTATACAGACGACACTCGGCACACGATTGTCAAACGATGCTATCGATCGAACCATGCATCCATAGACCAAGTGTAGCACAGCCGCTGGATCATGTGTCGTGCGAGAATCGGGCACGGAGTGTCGTGCGCCGAGTAGTTCCAAGGCAGAGCTGCATGGTGGCGACGTGGCGGCCAGTCGGCGTTGCAGTGGTGCGTGTATGAGCTGAGCGCGGCGCTCCTATCATGAGACTTAAGCCCGCCAATTTTTACAGGAAGCTATCTTCCCTTAAACGGGATCCCATAAAAATATTTCTGGTTTACAAAGTTGTTGGAGGTCTTTTTTCCCATGCTTTTTGTAAACGGCAGTTTGTTTTTCAGGTTACGGTAACTATTTTTGGAGTTGCTCTGTCTTTGTCATCGGATGGAGCATTAGCCGCAGGTAGACACCTGCGGTTAGCTCCCTCAAAATCTGAAATAACACACGTGTAAAATAAAAAACCGCACATGTCAAGCATTCTCAAAAAGATAGCCTCCCATGTCAAATACCAGCGACAAACCGTGTGTTGAGCACAGGGAGACACGCCCATGTTTGAAGAAATCAGATCGTTTAGGTACGAGCATTAGTGAGGGAGAAAAATGGGACCATGTGTTGTTGGCCATCACCATAAACGTAGTTTAACGTACCACTCCTGCAAATGCAATCGTCGTTTCTCTGAACACGAGAACGTGAAATAATACGATTGAAATTTGCGAGGACGCCCCCGCAAAAAAAAAAAAAGAAATTTGCGAGCACGAGAACGAATCTGCCGCGCAAAGCATCCATGCGTACGTTCTGCACGGCCTGGCCCCGCATGTCAGTGAAATGTAGGTGCACACACGAACGCATTGAAGCGGGAGGCGAAATCGTCGCCACATGAACCTTCCAAGTCAGCTTTGAGTTTGGGAGACGCCCCGGAGCGTCACCGTGGCGTCTCCGTTCTCCAGAAACGAACGAGCCGACCCGGCGGTCGCCTCGCTTTCAGACCGTGATCACTCACCTTCCAGACAAATATATATAACCAAGTTATTATTAGCTTCAAACCCAATCAAACCCCCAAAAGCAGCATCCTGCACGGGATCTTATCTTAAGAAGCGTCAGGAGCTTGCTGGAGCCTCACATCACAACCTACACAAGTTTTTGAGTTTCGCCGGTCGATCGCGGCGCGACAACCAAAAGTTGCACCGCGGTTCCGCGTGCGTGTGGTGCTGCGTGCCAACCTCTGCGATCGATCAACCCCGCGGTCATGGCGGGAACTCGCGTTGAGGAGACCACGGGGGGTTGTTCGCCGGCGTGCGACCACGACGGCGGCATTGAGACCGTCATCGACGACCTCCCCGCGGACGTCCTGGGCATCGCGCTCCGCTGTCTCGACGGTGCGTCCCTGGCGGCAGCTGGGTGCGCGAGCGCGGGATTCCGGGAGCTCGCCAACGACCCCGACGCGTGGCGCGCGCTCTGCCTCCAGATGTGGCCGTCGCTACGCCAAGTCGTCAGCTGCGGCGGCGACGGCGGCTACCGGGCGCTCTACGCTGACGCGTTCCCGTTCCCGGCCGCGTCACCCGCGGTGTCGAGCTCCCTCCCGGCGCGGCTCGTCTCGGCCGTTGACCTGCACCACAACGACGTTTGCATCATGTCGCGCGTCGTCGAGACGGACGCCTCGTCGGCGTGGTTCCTGGGGTCACCGTTCCGCGTCGACGCGCTCGTCCAGGAGGGCTTCACGTCGCCGTCGCCGGTAACGCCAGGCGATCTGAGGCTGAGCTGGATACTGATCGACCCGGCAATCGGCGCCGCCGTGAACGTCTCCAGCCGGCGTCCCGTGTCCATCGAACGGAGGTGGGTGACCGGGGACTCCGTGGCGCGGTTCACCATGGTGCTCGGCGGCGGCGTCGCGTTGGAAGCGGCGGTTATGTGCGACGACCGGCACGGGCATATCAGGGAAATAAGCCTGTGCGCGGCGGACGCCGAAGGTGGCGGCGTGAGCGGGCAGGACGGGCTGGCCGCGGTGATCGCGGCCATGGCGAGCGCGAGGCAACGCCGTGGAGCGGAGGAAGCATCGAGGCAGCTCTACGAGGAGTTCGCCAAGGGGAAGCGGGAAAGGAAGGGACGGAAGGAGAGGCGGGAGGGCATCGTTGACCTCTGCTGCTCAGGCGTTGGCGCTGCAGCTTTCCTGGCTTTCTTGGTGATGCTGACGTTCCAGTGACAGTGCGACGGCCGGCTGTAAATTAGAGTTTTCACTAGTTTCTTCTTTTTATTTCGGTATATAATGTTATCTCGCTGACCATCGTTGGGAAGAGGGGCAAACGAACAGCCCGAAATTTCAAGTTTGATAAAAAAAATTGCAGGGGAAAAGCAATTCATTGATTAAGTAATAATGGTTTTACAGTCATCTAGAATAGTGTGGAAAGAGAACGATTTTCAATTTTTTCCTAAGAATGCTTGGACCTCTACTACAAACAAGAATTTTTCTGCTCGTACTAACAATCTTGCAGGTGCTTTGAAAGTGTGGTGCAAAAAGAAGAAACGTCTACAACAGGAACTTTCTAGCTTAGAAGAATAAATCAACCATATTCAAATGCAGCCTTGGCTCCGGAAGGAAACCTCAGATCCGCGAGATCGGGCGATGAAGGCGACCTCACGTCTTGTTCCTCCTTGGAGGCATCATCTCTGAGCCGGCTACAACCTGGAGAGCGGTGGATGGCGGCATCTTCGCCGCGTGGTTTGCTGAGGCGGCCATTTTAGGGGCGCTAATTTCTGTTTGGCAACAATTATGGTAGCGAGTGGAGCTCGGGTCGCTGCTCGGGCTTCGGTAGTCAGATCTTCTCGGCGTGTCCGAGGTGCTTTTCTGTGGTTGCTTGGTTGCTTTAAAGTCGGAGCTGCGTGGAACGAGTGGCGATGACAGGCTTTCAGTGGTCGTTTGCGGAGGGCACGGTCAGCGCAAGTCTTGCATATTCCCCTTGCAAAGCTCGTCGTCGAGTCGAAGCTGTCGGTGGTTTGCGGGTGTGGCCATATGTTGGCATGTTGGCTAGGTTGGTCGGTGGTGCCCATTTTATGGGTTGGGTTGTAACGATTTTAGCTCGGTTTTCCGTTAATTAACCGGGCAATTCTCACTTCTTAATCAATGAAATGGCAAGTCTTTTGCCTCGTTTCAGAAAAAATGCAACCGTTATCCATGCAGGACATCAAATGGAATCAGCTCTCATTGTAAGGCATGAACAAAATATGTCAAAGCTTACTGAGTTTTACAGACAAAGGGCAAAGAAGAACTTTGCTTCTAAAGGAGACAGGAATACTAAATTTTTCCACCATGCAGTGCTCAGAAGAAGAAAGAAGAATACCATTGTATCCATAAAAGATGAGAATGAGAACATTCATTTTAACCCGCAGGCCATTGCAAATACATTTGTAAATTATTTTTGTATATATTTGCTTCTCCTAATGTGAATGTAGGCAGGCCTTTTCTAGATTCCAGCCCTCCAATTGATAGCCAAGACTACACCTACAGTATCCCGAACAAGGAGGAAATTCTAAACACTCTAAAGGACATGAAGCTAAATGCCTCTCCTAGACCTGATGGGTTCAATGTTGAGTACTACATTGCCACTTGGAGCTGGATTGGTGATGATGTCGCTGCTATGGTGAAAAACTTCTACCAAACAGGTATAATGCCATCTCATATTAGTGATACTCACATTGCATTAATTCCTAAAAAGTTAGTTCCACAAATTCCTTCTGATTATAGACCGATAAGCCTTTGCAATGTCATCTATAAAATCATTTCCAAAACCTTGGCTAATAGATTTAAATCTCACCTCCCTGACTATATCGATCCATCTCAACAAGCGTTCATTGAAGGTAGACGTATATCCAACAATATCATTCTAGCCCAAGAAATCACTCATTCTTTTGCCCTTAAATTTTGGAAACATGAAGCTTTCTTGCTCAAATTGACCTTGCTAAAGCTTTTGATCGCCTTGAATGGAACTTTATTGTCTCTGCCCTTGCTCGTAAAGGGTTGCATGGTCATTTCATAAATTTGGTCTATGCTTGTATCTCTTCTCCGAAATTTTCTGTCATCATCAATGGTCAACCCTTTGCACATTTTAGTAGTAACAAATGTATTAGACAGGGATGTCCTTTATCTCCATATCTTTTTGTTCTTGCTATTAATGAGCTTTCCTTAAGTTTGCATCAGTCCATGATTCAAAATCGCTTGTCTGGTATCTCTCTCGGTCCAAACTGCCCCCAATTCACTCCATGCTCTTTGCTGATGATTTGTTAGTCTGTGGCAAGGCCATGGTGCAGGAAGCGATTCAGATGGTCCATCGTATTAGCCATTTCTGCAGCCGCTATGCCCAGACCCCGAACTGGGACAAATCTTCTATTCTTTTTAGTGCAAATGTTTCCTGATACGTCTCCAACGCATCTATAATTTTTTATTGTTCCATGCTATTATATTATTTGTTTTGGATGTTTTATATGCATTAATATGTTATTTTATATTATTTTTGGGACTAACTTATTAACCTAGAGCCCAGTGGCAGTTTCTGCTTTTTTCTTGTTTTTGAGCTTCGCGGAAAAAGGAATACCAAACGGAGTCCAAATGGAATAAAACCTTCGCGATGATTTTTCTTGGACCAGAAGACACCTCGAAGACTTGGAGTTCAAGTCAGAAAAGCCACGAGGCGGCGGCAAGGGGGGAGGGCGCACCCCCTACCTTGTGGACCCATTGGTGACCCCCTGACCTAGTTCTGCGTCATATATATTCACATATATTCCCAAACCACCAGAGGCATCCAGAAAAACACTTTTCCACCACCGCAACCTTCTGTTCCCGTGAGATCCCATCTTGGGGCTTTTCCGGCATCCTGCCGGAGGGTGATTCGATCACGGAGGGCATCTATATCAACTCTACTGCCCTTCCGATGAAGCGTGAGTAGTTGACCTCAGACCTACGGGTCCATAGTTAGTAGCTAGATGGTTTCTTCTCTCTCTTTGATTCTCAATATCATGTTCTCCTCGATGTTCTTGGAGATCTATCCGATGTAATCTTCTTTTGCGGTGTGTTTGTCGAGATCCGATGAATTGTGGATTTATGATCAGCTTATCTATGAATATTATTTGAATCTTCTCTGAATTCTTACATGCATGATTTGATATCTTTGTAATTCTCTTCGAACTATCGGTTTGGTTTGGCCAACTAGATTGGTTTTTCTTGCAATGGGTGAAGTGCTTAGCTTTGGGTTCAATCTTGCGGTGTCCTCACCAAGTGACAAAGTAGGGGTCGCGAGGCACGTATTGTAATGTTGCCATCAAGGATAAAAAGATGTGGTTTACATCATATTGCTTGAGTTTATTCCTCTACATCATGTCATCTTACTTAAAGCGTTACTCTGTTCTTTATGAACTTAATACTCTAGATGCAGGCAGGAGTCAGTCGATGTGTGGAGTAATAGTAGTAGATGCATGTAGGAGTCGGTCTACTTGACACGAACGTGATGCCTATATTACATAATCATTGCCTTGGATATCGTCATAACTTTGCGCTTTTCTATCAATTGCTCGACAGTAATTTGTTCCCCCACCGTATTATTTGCTATCATGAGAGAAGCCTCTAGTGAAACCTATGGCCCCCTGGTCTATTTTCCATCATATTAGTTTCCGATCTATTATTTGCAATCTTTTATTTTTAGATATATAAACGAAAAAAACCCAAAAATATTTTATCTTTTGTTTAGTTTTATTTATCTATCTCTATCAGATCTCACCTTTGCAAGTGACCGTGAAGGGATTGACAACCCCTTCATCGCGTTTGGTGCAAGTGTTTGATTGTTTGTGCAGGTATTCGTGATTTGTGCGTTCTTCTCCTACTAGATTGATACCTTGGTTCTTAACTGAGGGAAATACTTATCTCTACTTTGCTGCATCGCCCTTTCCTCTTCAAGGGAAAAACCAATGCAAGCTCAAGAGGTAGTAGGAAGAATTTCTGGCGCCGTTGCCGGGGAGATCTACACCAAGCCTACCAAGTACCCATCATGAACTCTCATCTCTTGCATTACATTATTCACCATTTGCCTCTCATTTTCCTCTCCCCTAGTTCTAAAACAATTTTCAAAAATATTTGTCTTTTTATTCGCCCTTCCTTCATTCGTCTTTTCCTTTGCCTTTATGTCTTACTTGGCTCGTTTGCTTGTTTGGTTGGAATAATTGTGTATCCATTGAAAATCAGAAACCAAAGAGTTTATGGATCCCATCCACTTGCTAATCTTTTTAAGAGATCCAATTATGATGAACAAATTGCTAGTGATTTGAGTGCACTAGATTATGTTTATGAAGTTTTGCTTGAAATTCGTGAATCTGAAAATTGTGATGAAATTTATGAAGTGATTCACGATAGCTCCTCGAATGAAAAGCATGATTACAATGATGTTATTATAAATTCTATTAATGTCAATTGTGTTAATAATATGCAAAACCCTAAGCTTGGGGATACTAGTTTTGCTATGTCCACTACTTATTGCAATGATCATGATTGGGGTGATAATGCTTCTTATGATCTTGAAATTTATTTAAGCCTCATGATGAATATGTTTGCTATAATACTGAAAGTGGGTTTGGAAGAGTGTTGTCGGTGTCAAAACCGGCTGATCTCGGGTAGGGGGTCCAGAACTATGCGTCTGAGGATCGAAGGTAACAGGAGACGGGGGACACGATGTTTACCCAGGTTCGCGCCCTCTTGATGGAGGTAATACCCTACTTCCTGCTTGATTGACTTTGATGAGTATAGGGGTTACAAGAGTTGATCTACCTCGAGATCATAATGGCTAAACCCTAGATGTCTAGCCTGTATGATTTGTCCTAGCCTCTACGGACTAAACCCTCTGGTTTATATAGACACCGGAGGGGGCCAGGGTTATCTGAGTCGGTTCTGAGAGAAAGGAAACTACACATCCGTTCACCAAACTTGCCCATAAAGGAGAGTCCCATCCGGACACGGGAAGGCCTTCTATCTTGTATATTCATGGCCCATCACCCGGCCCATGTCACATAGCCCGACCATCTGAGGACCCCTTAATCCAGGAATGCCTTAGTAGCCCCCGAACTAGCCTTCAATGACGATGTAGTATCCGGCTTTATGTCGTCGGCTTTGCAAGGCGGGTTCTCCATTATACTTTGGATTGACGATAGTTCGACTCCTCATCAAATATCATATTCTATTGATTCTTTGCTGCCATCGCCTCGGCTTCCACATGTCAAGCGAATGCGAACGGTCTAGGTGTTTTTTACAAATAACCCCTTGACCATGCAGGGAAGGTATCTATTTAAGGAGCGTAGATCTTAGATGCCATTCCACACCACGCGGAAATCCTTAGAACTCGCCATAGGAAATCGTCCAAACATGGCTGGCGCTCCTAGCTCTTCCTCGCGTCCCCACGGCCCTCAAAAAGGCGACTGGGAAAGCTGCTCAATGTCCCGCGCCCATTTGAATAAACTTCAGACGCAGGGATATCTTCCTCCCGTGGATCTAGTCTTCGTTCGGGCTGGATTAACTTCTCTCAATGGCGAAGCCCTGGCGGAGAATTTGCCCAATCCTTCTAAAGAGGAGGGGTGTGCTTCATTTCCTTCCTTTTGAGAGGCGTAGGATTCCCTATCCACCCTTTCCTCAGAGGTCTCGTGGAGTATTACAGCCTCCAACTGCACAATCTAACGCCAGGCTCCATCCTGCATATCGCGGGCTTCGTTGCTCTTCGCGAGCTGTTCCTAGGCTGTGAGGCTCATTTCGAGCTATCGCGGAATTTTTTCTGCCTCATCCGCCGCTCTCAAAAGGGATCTATATTTGAGGTGGGCGGCACCGAAGTATGGCGTATAGGCGGGACGGGATACCCGTCCGGCACTCCGAAGAAGGCATTCGAAGAGTGGCCCTCGGAATGGTTTTATATTGAAGATGTCGTTCTTCCGGACCCAATCCGGCGCGGTCTTCCCGAATTCTCCAATGCTCCTTTAAAGAAGCGCACCAGCTAGCGTCCCCGAAGCCTCGAGGAAGAAGACAGTGCGGAGGTTGTGAGGTTAGAAAGCAAGATCAGAGTACTTTCCAACGCCGGGCTGTCTATAATCGAGGTAATGGCGATTTCAATAACGTGATGCATTCAGCCGCTCCAATCTAGAGGTTTTCCTATGTGGAATTACAACGGTGAGGACGATGCATCCCGTTGTCTACGCAAGGGTCCAGACAATTTTGCCGCCCTGGCCACCATCTTGGTTGACCTTTACAAAGGGGAGAAGGAAGACTTCACTCGCTTGAAATGTCGGGAAGGTTTTTCCATGTATAACCCCATCGACTGGGTGAGTTTTTTTATTATTCGCCTCACTCAACTTTTTTCTAGAGTTATGCTAGTCGAATTTAATCCGGCTACTTTTAACAGGAGTGAGAAAGGTCGTCGAGGCGGACTACAGCCCCGCTCCGCAGCCAGAGGGACCATGTTCGAGACCTGGATCCCGGATATGAAGAAGATCCGGATATATTTATAGAACTTAAGGAGGGAGTCTTTTATCAGGCGAGCTACGACGGCACGGAAGTGGCCATTATAGCCGATTACCCCGGACTTCTCCCCTCCTCCCACGTAAGTACCCAGCAGGCGTCTTCTCCAAAAGAATTTGCCCATTGCGCCTCACCCACCGCATTGTCTTATGCTCCGAAGGGGCGGCGCTTGTCTCGCCGAGCTGTATCAGAGGCGTCCTCTAAGAAGGCGACGCCCGCGCAGGGCGAGTCTTTGAATAGAAAGGCAAATGGTGATACTATCGGGCCCCCGCCTTCACCAAAGAGGTATAGTTTTTAACATGCACTCAGCAGATAGACCGAATTGTGATGTTTTCCACTGGGCCATTTTTTAGGAAGAGCATATGCCGGAGTATATCCGGGGACCTCGTTGGCCATGCATCGACCAATCCGGCCTCGGACCCTGTCACAAGGGCTAGGGTTGATAGGGGCACAATGTCGGATTGTCATCTCCAAGAGGATTCAGATAATGTATCCGTCACCAATTTCGAAGTGAAGAGCGCGATGAATCATCGGCGGCGGAAAGAGGCCATGCGCGACCCAAGTTTCAATGAAGAGGCGTTCAACGCACTCAGCTCTACGGATCCATATATCCGAGCTACTCGGGATGGACTTGCCGGAGCCACTCACCAACTTTGAAAGGATATGCAGGTAGAAACTTTGGGTAGATTCAATGATCATGTGCCAGTAGCCCCCGAGACTTGAAGCAGTTGGCCCAACTGATTTAAGGGTCGTTATATCATCAGGTACTTACGGTGAAAAATAAAAATGTTGTCTAAGGAGCTTGAAGAATGTCGGGCCAAGCTAACTGTTGTCACCGCCGAACTGGAAAATTTGAAGAAATACTAGAAGGCACCTGAGGGTAAGCACAACAGTGTCCGGAAAATATGATGCTGCGCCAACAATGATTTTTAAATATGCATTGTTTTGTTTACAGCTGCAGGATCGGTAGATCAGTTGGAGGAGAGGCTGAAGGCTGCTCGGGCGGACAAACAACATGCCGAAGGGCAAGAAGCCGCTAGTCAACGTGTATTAACATGGACCATTAATGAGAAGAAAAAGCTACAGGATGCAAACATCAAGCAAGCCGAAGAGCTAAAGGACATACTGTTGGAAATATGAGCAATTTACCAAATGATTTTATTAACAGAAATACTAGATAAAGCATGACTAATATAGTAGAGATAAAACAAGTCATGCGTTTTGACAGAGAGAAGGTAAAGAGCATCTGCATATATGAACTTGAACTAAACACATCTAGAACAGACACTAGATGAAGTTGCATATATGAAGTAGAACCTAACATATGTAGGACAAAAACTAGAGCAAAGAACTGTGTCATGACATCTAACGAGAAAGAGCAAGAATACGTGCACGGACAAATAGCGGCAGAAGCCTTTGGACTTGGGGTCGACATTCTCTCCAGCCATTTCATCGATGAGGTTGTCGACGTCGGGGAAGAAGTCGTCGGAGTCCGTGATGAAGAAGCCAGTAGTCGCGCGGAGCGCTCCCCAAAAACCTTATCACCCTTCTCCCGTACAGGACTCAAAAGGTGCGGTTCCGGAGGCCTACTGTCCCGACCTGCGGTGCACGCCGCAAGACGGGATGGGGAAGAACGTAGCAGCAGCGCAGTGCTCGGAACTCTGTGGCGAGAGGAAGAGGAGCTTCTGTTGTGACTCTCTGGAGAGGAGCGACCTCTCTTATATAGGCACAGGAGAAGGACGCGAAGAGGTTGCGGCGGGAGGTGAAGCAACGAGGGACACGAAGCGAATAGGCAGCGGCCGAAGAGGCGCGCCATTCGAATTCAGTGTCCACTACAAAAACGTTTCAACTCTCACGTGACCTTTCGTATACCCGTCGTGCGTGGCAAAAATTTAGACATCGGCTTGGCCCATTCCCGCAACCCGCGGCGCGTCGTGGCGAGGCGGGCGACGGAGGAGGAGCACGCGTGGATGTCCCTCTTGTTCTCATGCTCATACATGTGGAGAAAGAACCTCCCTTATAAAGAGGTCCAACTCCCTCTAAACTAGCAATGTGGGACTAAACTTTAGTTCCACCTCTTGCCTTGCACGAATGGGCTAAGTGGGCCTCTAGGATTTATTAGGAATTTTTGAAACTGCTATTGGGCTAGGCCCAAAATAGACAAAATCCCAGCAATCCCCACCAGATCGAGAGGCACACAAAATTTGCCTTTGGTTCCAAAACACTGCTTTTATATACCGGTACTACGGTGGAGACTGTTAAGTTGAAGTTCCACCTAGAACTCTATGCTACACTAGTAAGCAACTTGAGCGATTAATTTGGGCCTTGAACTGCAAGTTTTCTGCGAATCTAGCTTCACATAAATCCTTGACCGACACGTGGCTACCGTGGGTCTTCCCAGCGGTGGAGCTTATCGTCATACTCGAGACCTTTCATGAGTTTACTAGAGAGAACCCTACTCTCATAGATTGCGATGTTTGACAATCAGACTCATATAGGTGTGTTCTTCAAAAGATGTTCTGCAGGACGACATCTCTGCTTCAATGAGCCACTTAGAACACATTAAGATATACATCAACCTGCCATGCATATTAGGAGAGTATTGCATCTTCATGGAGTGGTATCGTTGATAGTAAAGATACTCTCCTCTCAGTTGACCAACAGCTTGTGTTACACATCTAATTCACGGGATCTCCGATCACAAAGAATAGGTTACCATTGTGAACAACTCATATTGTGGGTCTCATACCCATCTCCCTTGTTGCATTATCTATTACATTACGTGATAGACCCTTAGTAAAAGGATCTGCCAGATTCTTAGACGTTTGGATATAATCCAATGCAATAACTCCGGAGTTTCTCATTTTCCTGACAAACTTTAACCTTCTCTGAACGTGTCTTGATGACTTCATGTTATCCTTTGAGCTGCTCACTTTCGTGATCACGGTTTGATTGTCGCATGATTCATAAGGATACCCGGTCTGAGTTTCTCAACAACCGACAAGTCATTCAAGAGCCGGTGAAGCCAATCTGCTTGACCGTAGCTATATCTAGTCTTGTGAGTTACGCTTCCATTGTTGACCTCGTTAAGATGGTGCGCTTGCAAGACTTCCAAGAAACAGCGCCACCTCCATGAGTGAATACATAACCGCTCGTGGCCTTTATCTCATCGACATCGAGATCCAGTTTGAGTCACTATACCCTTCAAGCACCTTTGGGTGCCCGGTATAGCGAATTCCATAATTCGCAGTGCCTTTCAAATAACGCAATACTCTTTCTAGAGCTTTCCAATGCACATCTCCTGGTTTTGAGACAAACCAACTCAGTTTGCTAACAGCAAAAGAGATGTCGGTCTTGTAGCACTAGCTAAGTACATAAGCGAGCCAATAATCTGAGAATATTTCAATTGATCTCTAGCAATTCTTCGATTCTTTCGAAGTAACACACTTGCATCATATGGTGTTGGAGAGGGCTTGCAGTCACTATAGCCAAAGCAACTCAAGATCTTTTCCACATAGTGAGATTGAAGCAATGTAATCCCACCATCATCGTCTCTCAACAACTTGATATTCAGAATGACATCAGCCACTCCTAAATCCTTCATCTCAAAACAACAAGATAGGAAATCCTTGACCTCCTTAATAACATTCAGTTTTGTTCCGAAAATTAGCATGCCATCAACATACAAGCAAAGGATAACTCCCTCGCCCCCACCATGGCGATAGTACACACATTTGTCAATTTCGTTTACAACAAAGCCTGCATCATCTGTTAAAGTTCTTTCAAACTTCTCATGCCACTGTTTGGGTGCTTGCTTGAGTCCATACAAAGACTTCAGCAACTTGCACACTTTTCCTTCGTGACCATCTAGTACAAACCCATCTGGTTGTTCCATATAAATTTCCTCGTCCAACTCTCCATTTAGGAAAGCAGTCTTAACATCCATTTGATGAACGAGAAGACCATGCGAGGCAGCTAGTGAAAGTAGAACTTCGAATAGTGGTCGGTCGAGCCACGGGTGAGTAAGTATCAAAGAAGTCTTCACCTTCCTTTTGGGTATAACCCTTAGCCACGAGCCGAGCCTTGTACTTTTCAATAGTACCATCAGGCCTAAGCTTCTTCTTGAATACCCATTTACATCCTATAGGTTTGCACCCATAAGGATTGTCGGTGTCAAAACCGGCGGATCTCGGGTAGGGGGTCCCGAACTGTGCGTCTAGGCGGATGGTAACAGGAGGCAAGGGACACGATGTTTTTACCCAGGTTTGGGCCCTCTCGATGGAGGTAAAACCCTACTCCTGCTTGATTAATATTGACGATATGGGTAGTACAAGAGTAGATCTACCACGAGATCGAGAGGCTAAACCCTAGAAGCTAGCCTATGGTATGATTGTTGTTAGATCCTCTGGGACTAAAACCCTCCGGTTTATATAGACACGGAGAGGGCTAGGGTTACAGAGTCAGTTATAATAGGAGGAGATCTACATATCCGTATCGCCAAGCTTGCCTTCCACGCCAAGGAAAGTCCCATCCGGACACGGGACGAAGTCTTCAATCTTATATCTTCATAGTCCAGGAGTCCGGCCAAAGGTTATAGTTCGGCTATCCGGACACCCCCTAATCCGGGACTCCCTCAGTAGCCCCCTAACCAGGCTTCAATGACGATGAGTCTGGCGCGCAGATTGTCTTCGGCATTGCAAGGCGGGTTCTTCTCCAAATTCCGTGTACCTGTTGAATAGTGTTCGGCTTCTCATGAATATTGCGCTCCTTGGCTTCCACGCCCAATAATGGCCATCTTCCACTTGTCAAACGAATGTGAAAAGCCAGGGTGTTTTTACATTTAACCCCTAGGCTGCGCAAATGAGCTGCCTATAAAGGAGACGAGGATTTAGATCCGAATCACACCATCTTCCCTTCGCGAGCATTCATCAAGCGCATCCGTGTAGTTCCATTCCATCATGGCCGGTCGGCGCAGCTCCTCCTCTCGCCTCCCGGCCCTCGGCCTGGAGATTGGGAGAGATGCTCCGTCCCGACAAATGAGCTAGTGACGCTCCAAGCCAAGGGGTTTCTCCCCCAAGCCTACATGGTCCCGGTTCGAGCCGGGCTTGCCACCTATAATGGTGGAAAGCAAGCGGAGAGCATCCCCAATCCCTCTGAAGGAGAGCGGGTATGCCTTGTCCCTTATTTGATAAGAGGGCTCGGATTTCCAATTCATCCGTTTCTCCGGGGCTCTGAGTTCTCTGACCTCCAGTTGCATAACCTTACGCCTACCTCCATATTGCATATTGCGGGCTTCGTAGCCCTTTGCGAGCTGTTTTTGGGTGTCGAGGCTCATTTCGCGCTGTGGAAGAAGCTGTTCTGTCTTGTGCCCCGTTCTCAGGAGGGGTCGATATATCAAGCGGGCGGAGCTGAACTATGGTGCATCGCTGGGACCGGATATCTATCCGGAACCCCAAGGAAGGCGTCCGAAGACTGGCCTTCAGAATGGTTTTATATAGAAGATGTCCCCCTGCCGGACCCTGTTCGGATCGGCCTCCCTGAGTTCAATAATTCTCCTTTGAAGAAGCGCCTAAGCTGGCGTCCACGGAGCCCTCAGAAGGAGAATGACAAGGACGTCCTTTACCTGATGAGCCGGATAAGGTTGTTAGCTCATTCCGGACTGACCATGATCGGGTCATGGCCACATGCATTATGCGGGGGTGCAGCCGCCAAAGATAGAGGCCACCCCATGTGGGATTTCAACGGGGAGGATGATGCCACCCGCTGCGGCCGTAAGGGGCCGGGATCGGTTGCCGCTCTGACGAAGATCTTGTCCGCATTGTACAAGGGAGAAGAGGAGGAATTTCTTCGCGTCAATCCACAGGGCGGATTTTCTATGCACAATCCTCCAAGCTGGGTAAGCGGACACTTCTTTTGCCCATCCGTTCCATATTCCCATAGTCAAGTACCTTATCTTGTGATTTCGACGCAGAATTGCGTCGGGCCGTAAAGGATATAAACAGCCCTCCTCCACAACCCGAGGATCCGGAACGGTCCCTCGATCCGGCCTCCCAAGAGGATCCGGACATATCCGTGGAGCTGGTCGATGGGGTATTTCACCAACTGAGCATCGACAATGCCTTGGTGGCTATTACAGACGATTATCCTGGACTGCTCCCTGCCTCACAAGTAATCGACACCGAAGTCCTAATACTCCGAAGATGATCCATCCGTGCTTATTTTTTATCACCGTATACCAATGGTGTTTCATAGGGGAGGATCTCGAGGCGGAATGCCGAGCCTGCGGCGACTAGCCAACAAGGGACCGCGAGGGCGGGTAGGCTAAAGAGACACGCAGTCCGGGTCGAGGCACCAGCGCAGCAGTAAGGCACGCTGCCTTATTCCAAGGTATTATTCTTATGATGCATACTAACGCCCGTGCTCTCTTCTTTTTAGGAAAAAGAGGGCTCGCCGGACTATATCCGGAGAAATTGCCAATCGAGCCTCCACCAGCGAGGCTCCAAAGCCAGGTTCAGAAGAAAAGGCGAACACGAGGCGTGCGCCGGACGCTCCTCCGACAGAGGATGCGGACAGACTGTCCGCCACCAATTCCGAGGTGGAGAGTGCCATGAATCACAGGCGTCGTCGGACAGTTCTTCGTGACGCTTGTTTCTCCCAAGAGGCATTGGATGCCTTCAATTCGGGAGATGTGTACCTCCGTGCCGCTCAAAATGGTCTAGCCAGAGCCACGGAGCAGTATGTGAAAAACATACGGGTGAGAAAATTTGATGGTTATATATGTTAGTAGCCCCCGAGACTTGAAACAGTTAGAATAACTGATTTAAGGATCATATGTTATCTGAGGATCTTACAAAAAGAATACCCAACTGTCCCAGAGCCGGAAGAGTGCAAAGCCCAACTTGAGGCCGCACTAGCCGCGAGGGAGACCAAGGAGACCCCCTCTGGTAATATACGCTTCGAAAGATAAGTATGTTGTGAAGTGCGGCGTGTGTGCAAATCTGACAATATCATTGCAGATGGCGCCGGAGTAGATCCGGACAAGCAACAACTCTTGCGCCGGTTAAAGGCTGGCGAGAGCGTGCTTACGAGGGTGAGGCAGGAGAAGAAATCCAAGATGCCAACACCCAGCTGGGCGAGGAACTAAAGGATGTTCGTGCCCAGCTGTCGGACTCCGTGAAGGAGAATCGACGGCTTCGACGCGGTATTTTTAGTAAGTGCTTGAACGAACTTTGGAAAAGAGTTCGGCGAGGAAGTCGACTAACAGAGTTATGTCTGTAGGTATGCTCATAGGTCGTCCTGCAGAGGAAATGCCCGGTTCTACGGGTGCCTTTCTTCCCGAGCTCTTACAACTGCATGAACGAGTTCGGCAGGTGATGAAAGGCGTCGCCCAGGCCTTGTGGCCATTTTTCTCCATGCCCGAAGGACTTGGAGAGCTTGGAGAGATGCTTAAGGGAGCGCGGCGGTGCTTCCAATTATGGAAGATATCGGCCTACCATCAAGGTGCCAGGGAGGCCTGGGCCATGGTGAAGACGCGGTACACGAAGGCTGACCCAAACCACATGGCCGAGGTCGGACCTATAGGGGCCGATGGGAAGGAGATCCCTATGAGCTTAGTGTACGGCCAAGTAGAGTTGGCCGCCAAATATTCCCAACGGGACTGTAAACTAGACAGCCTGTTGGATGGTATTGAAGAGGAATATGCTCAGTCAAATTGACTATGTAATTTAAGATGACATGTAAAATGCCTTCTAGCCGGATTGTAGATCGTTTGTCATGGCGGACCTTTTCGCTTCAGCCTCGGGACCCGATAGTCCGAAGTGTCTCCGAATACCCTCTCGGTTATGTAGGAACCGGGGCATGCATGGAGACCAGGCGTAGGGGTCATTAGTGCTTGAACAGACAAGTGCCCAACTAGTTATGTTATATTACATGGTTAGTAAGAAACATCTTCCAGGGAGAATAGTTCCGTTAGGGGTTCCTTTCCCTGGGAGGCATGCCCTAAAGTGCATGTCCGGACTGCGAAAAAAGCAGAAAAGCATCTGGGGGCAGATAAATAAACAAGTGAGAAATCATCTTTAGTTCACCGACCGAATATTCCCTTAAGAATGCTAGCTTTCGGCTTCACCCAGTCTGAGGTACACATCCGTCAATTCGGCAAGAACAATCGCAGAGGTGCTCCCTTTACCGCCTAGCCGAACAATTGGGGACGTAGGGGTAAGCACATGAGCCAGGCAACCCAGCTTGGCCAAAACTTAAGTCATATCTATGCATATAATGGTGAATAAAAGGTACATGCAGAAGTGTGACACATGTGTTGGGCATGAAGCCCGTATAAATAAGCTTACATTAAGGAAGCCCCTGTATATAATGAGCGTGGATAGCGGCGTCGGTTGTGTCTAACAAAGGCGAATAGGACCTTAAGGCTGTAAGGGAAAGGGAGGGAGAAGGAGAGAAATAAAAGACAGCTAATGCATAAAAAATAGACAGAGGAAGGAGACGAACACAGAGTCCGGCGCTAGGCGTAGAATCTTCGGAGACGGGCTGCGTTCCATGGGTTCGGCTCGAGTCGGTTATCCGATGCATCTCGCAGACGCAGACGCTTCCACCGGTCAGGACTTGGTCAATAATAAATGGACCTTCCCATTTGGGCTTGAGTTTGTCCTTTTCTTGTCCGGCGAGCGAGAACTAACTTCGCCAACATTGTAAGTTTTGGCCCGTACTTCTCTGCTTTGATATCTTCGAGCCTGCTATTGATAGAATGCGGAACGGGCTTTTGCCACGTCACGCTCCTCCTCCAAGGCGTCCAAACTGTCCTGCCGATCAAGTTCGGCTTTTCTTTCTTCGTACATGCGCACGTGAGGCGAGTCATGAATTATGTCGCAGGGCAGAACCGCCTCTACACCGTATACCATAAAGAATGGTGTGAATTCGGTGGTGCGATTCGGCATGGTCCGCAGCCCCTAGAGTACAGAGTCGATCTCCTCTACCCAGTGTGTGTTAGATTCCTTGAGGGACCGCACTAATCTAGGTTTGATGCCGCTCATGATTAGACCATTTGCTCGTTCGACTTGACCGTTAGTTTGTGGGTGATAGACTGAAGCATAGTCGAGCTTGATGCCCATGTTTTTGCACCAGAGTTTGTCCTCGTTGGACGTAAAGTTCGTGGTCGATTATCGATGATGATCTTTGTGGGGACGCCCGTAACGATGTCACGACCCACGATATGAAGTCTATCACCGGTTCGGATTCGCCGTCTTAACTGGCTTGGCCTCATCCATTTGGTGAATTTATCCACCATGACCAGAGATATTTTTGCTTGTGGGTTCCTCCTTTAAGGGGTCCAACCATGTCAAGCCCCTGCACTGCGAAGGGCCGTGTGATGGGTATGGTTTGGAGCGCGGTAGGTGGCATATGGCTTTGGTTAGCAAAGAGGCGGCAACCGACGCATCGTTGGACTAAGTCCTGAGCATCTGCCGGCCGTCGGCCAATAAAATCTCAGACGGAAGGCCTTGCTTACAAGGGCCCGGGCTGCGCGGCGTGGTGTCCGCCCGAGTCCGGCATGAATTTCAGCCGAAGATTCCGCCTTCCTCTTCGGAGATACACCTTTGAAGGACTCGGTGGTGCTTTTCTTATAAAGCTCTCCTCATGGACTTTATAGGCTTTAGATCGCCGCACTATGCAGCGTGCCTCGTTTTGGTCCTCGGGAAGTTCCTGCCTGGTTAGGTAGGCTAGGAATGATTCTGTCCACGGGGCAATGACTGCCATTATTACATGGGTTGAAGGTGTTACTTCGTTGGCAGAGCCTTCCGTTGTGTCAGAACGTTTGGTGTCGGGCAGTGCGGTTGGGTCTGGGCTGTTATTTCCGGACTCCCCTTCCCATGATATGGATGGCTTGAACAACCTCTCCAAGAAGATATTGGGGGGGGGGACGACATCACGCTTTGCACCAATGCGTGCCAAGACGTCCGCTGCCTGATTGTTTTCCCGAGCTATATGGTGAAATTCGAGCCCTTCGAACCGAGCTGACATACAGTTGGAATATGTGTCGTACTCTTTAGGGAGTTCGGCTTCAGTCCATTCGGCGACGAAGTCGGCCAAAACTTGCGACTTAATAGCTCGCCATGGCTTATAGGTTATGTCGAACGGGAGGAGCTCAATGGCCCATTTGGCAATCCGGCCCGTCACGTCGCGGTTGTTTATAATATCGTTAAGAGGTACTTCAGAGGCTACTGTTATCGAACACTCTTGAAAGTAGTGTTGCATCTTCTGAGATGCCATAAATACCGCGTATGCTATCTTTTGATAATGCGGGTACCGCGACTTGCATGGAGTGAGGACAGTGGACACGTAGTAAACTGGCTTTTGAAGGGGGAATTTGTGTCCGTCCGTTTCTTGTTCGACGACGAGTACTACGCTTACAACTTGATGAGTTGCCGTGATGTATAATAGCATTGGTTCGCCCATGTTAGGCGCGGCCAGGACCGGGTTTGTTGCCAATATGGCTTTTATTTCTTCGAGTCCGGCCGTGGTGGCATCCGTCCACTCGAAGTGTTCGATGCGCCCGAGGAGGCGATAAAGGGGTAATGCCTTTTCTCCTAAGCGGGAGATAAAGCGGCTTAGAGCCGCCATGCATACAGTCAATTTTTGTATTTGTTTGAGGTCCTTTGGGATATCCAATTGTGACAGAGCTCGGATCTTGGCTGGGTTTGCTTCAATTCCTCTACCGGATACAATGAAGCCCAAGAGCTTTCCGGCTGGTACGCATTTTTCTGGGTTAAGCTTGATGTGGTATGTTCGGAGGTTATCGAATGTGAGCCTCAAGTCGTCTACTAGAGTTTCGACATGCTTGGTTTTGACGACCACGTCATCTATGTATGCCTCCACTGTTTTGCCGATCTGGCTTGCCGTGACATATACGAATCATGCGCCGATATGTTGCGCGGTGTTTTTGAGCCGAAGGGCATTGTGTTGAAGCGAAGAATGGGCGTATGGGGTGATGAATGCCGTTGCGGCTTGGTGCAGCTCTGCCATCTTAATTAGATGGTAGCCGGAGTATGCGTCGAGGAAACACAATGAATCGTCTCCTGCGGTAGCGTCGATAATTTGATCGATGCGGGGGGAGGGAAGGATCGTTTGGGCAAGCCTTGTTGAGGTCCTTGAAATCGGCGCATAGGTGCCAGGATTTGTCCTTCTTTGGTACCATTACCGGGTTTGCTAGCGATCCGGATGTTTTATATCTACGATGAATCCGGCCTCCGATGGTTTGGCTAGCTCCTCTCCCATGGCTTGTCTCTTAGGTTCAGAGAAACGCTGAAGAGCATGTTTGGTGGCTTGAATCCTTTTAGGATGTTTAGGCTGTGCTTTCGGCCAGCGGCATGGGATTCCTGGCATGTCTGAAGGGTGCCAGGCAAAAATGTCCCAATTTTCGCGTAGGAATTCTCGTAGTGCGGCGTCTACGTCAGGGTTTAATTGCGCCCCGATGGAGGCCATTTTTGTAGGGGCCGTTGGATGGACTTGGAATTTGACTATTTCGTTCGCCGGTTTAAAGGAAGTGGACTTGGATCTTTTATCGAGTATCACATCGTCCCTGTTCACCGTGGAGCGCAGCGCAGTCAGTTCCTCGGCCGCTAGGGCTTCGGATAGTGCCTCGAGGGCTAGTGCGGATGTCTTATTTTCGGCGCAGAGTGCTATGTCCGGGTCACTAGCAAGAGTGATGATTCCGTTGGGCCCGGGCATTTTGAGCTTCATGTACCCATAATGGGGTATAGCTTGAAAAATTGTGAATGCCTCTCGCCCTAATAGAGCGTGGTATCCGCTGTTGAACGGGGCCACTTGGGCGTGACCTTCTCGGACTGTAATTATCCGGCGTGCGAACACCACATCGGTGTGATTTTTCCTGTACAAAGACGCGCTTCCCGGTAGGGGATTATTCCTCTAAAGGTTGTCTTGCTTCGCTTAATGCGGCTCCGATCTATTTCCATTTTTTGAAGGGTTTCCTCATAAATGAGGTTCAATCCGCTGCCACCGTCCATGAGTACCTTGGTAAGGCGAAAGCCGTCCACTATTGGACTGAGGACCAATGCGGCTGGTGCTCGGGCTGTTCGGAATTTAGGTTCATCACTGGCATTAAAGGTAATAGCTGTGTCACTCCATGGGTTTATTGTTGCTACTTTGGTAGACTTGACAAGGCTGCAGTGTTTGTTTCCGCATATTATTTGATGCGAAAGTCTCGAAGACTGTTAATACCATCTTTGGTATCCACGGGCTGGTGCTCTGTGGATTACGGAGTTAGAAGCTCTTCGCCACTTCGCCACCGCCGGAGTATCCGGCATGCTCTAAGGCTATGAGTTGGTGTGGCGCCCTACGTACTATGAATTTTACAGGGTCCGTTGAGCCATCCCTCCAGTACGGTTCCATGCCCTATAGAGGGTTTTTGCTTTTTGGTGTTTAACCCAGGTGCCTGGAGATAATGCACCCTTTTATTTCGGACTGGAGTTGTATTCAGGGCCGGATCGTCCCAAAAATCTATTTCGATTTTCCAGGCGCTTTCCATCGCACAGTACTTTCGTACTATGGTCGCCAAGTCAGCGAAGCGTGTAATTTCACGGCGACTTATGGCGTTGAGGATTCCGTTGTCCGTGCAATTATTGCAGAAGAATAAAATTGCGTCCTCCTCGCGGCAGTCCTTTATCCTGTTCATGACCAGGAGGAATCTGGCCCAGTAATGGTGTACTGTTTCTGCGGGCTCTTGCCGAATTTGGGATAGATCGTTTATGTTTGGGTGGGCGGGTGGAATTGAATCCGGAACTTCGCCCAATTTAAGACTCAGGGGCCAAGGCGTTTCCGAACTTCGGAAGCTTGGGTTCTTGGATGTTGTCTAATGAATCTAGCCCGCTGCACGAATTTAGGTTCGGGGCTTGAGTGACGTCCTCCCCTCATGGTATCCGACTTGGGGGGATCGGGAATCCGGACATAACTAGTCCTTAAGATAGATGAAGGTTTGCCGCATTGTTCCTCCACCACTGCAACGTGATGGGTGACCTGGGGAGAGTTAATCTCCCTCGGATCGGGTTTAGGCCCAATCTGATCGTAGTCTGTAGCGACTCCTAGGGCGGCGATGCTATCCAAGAGCTCGTTTAAGGAAGAGAGCTCCATCGGATCTAACTGCTCGGCAAGTTCCGAGTTGACGTGAAGATTGCTTTCGATGACCCGAGAAGTCATCGTCGACGAGGCGGCCGAATAGGCGGTCATAAGAAAACCGCCTAGCCGGAGAGTTTGGCCGATAGCCAAAGCTCCTTTAGCAACAGTGTCGTCTTTAAAGACGGGATGAGGCATCCTTCCTGATGGCGGCGACGCAGCGGAACTCTCAATGAAAGCACCAATGTCGGTGTCAAAACCGGCGGATCTCGGGTAGGGGGTCCCGAACTGTGCGTCTAGGCGGATGGTAACAGGAGGCATGGGACACGATGTTTTTACCCAGGTTCGGGCCCTCTTGGTGGAGGTAAAACCCTACTCCTGCTTGATTAATATTGACGATATGGGTAGTACAAGAGTAGATCTACCACGAGATCAGAGAGGCTAAACCCTAGAAGCTAGCCTATGGTATGATTGTTGTTCGTCCTACGGACTAAAACCCTCCGGTTTATATAGACACCAGAGAGGGCTAGGGTTACACAGAGTCGGTTACAATGGGAGGAGATGTACATATCCGTATCGCCGAGCTTGCCTTCCACGCCAAGGAAAGTCCCATCCGGACACGGGACGAAGTCTTCAATCTTGTATCTTCATAGCCCAGGAGTCCGGCCAAAGGTTATAGTTCGGCTATCTGGACACCCCCTAATCCGGGACTCCCTCAAGGATGATCAGTTATCTCCCAAGTTTCATTCGCCAAGATGGAATCCAACTCGCTACGAACCGCTTCCCTCCAGTAGTCAGCATCTTCAGATGCATAAGCCTCTGAAATAGAACTGGGAGTGTCATCTATGAGATACACAAGAAAATCATCACCAAAGGACTTTGCAGTCCTCTGTCTCTTGCTCCTAGTAGGAACTTCATTGTTTTCCTCCATAGGACTTTCAAAGTGTTCCATCGAAATGGCAGGTTTGGTAATTGTAATGGTACCTGATTCGATGAACTAGGCATCTCCTGATTAGATGAGGTAGCCATATCCTTCATGGGAAAGATATCTTCAAAGAAAGTCGCATCATTTGACTCCATGATCGTACCGACATGCATGTCAGGTACCTCAGATTTTACAACCAAGAATCTATAGCCAATGCTATGAAAAGCATATCCCAGGAAAACACAATCCACTATCTTTGGTCCAAGCTTCCTCTTCTTTGGAATTGGAACATTGACTTTCGCCAAACAACCCCATGTTCGTAGATAAGAGAGTTTTAACCTTTTGTTCTCCCATTCCTCGAATGAAGTTATTTCTTTGTTCTTTGTGGGAACTCGGTTTAGGACATGACATGCCGTCAATATCGCCTCCCCCCACCATGCCTTGGAGAGACCTGATGTGTCTAACATGGCGTTAACCAAATCAGTTAGAGTACGGTTCTTTCTTTCGGCCACCCCATTTGACTGAGGTGAATAGGGAAGCGTCCTCTCATGGATTATACCATGTTCCGCACAAAAAACATCAAATTCATTTGAAAAATACTCTCCACCACGGTCGGACCTAAGCCTCTTGATTTTCCGATCAAGTTGGTTTTCCACTTCAACTTTATAGATCTTGAAAAAGTTCAAAGCCTCATCCTTAGATTTCAGAAGATACACACGACATTATCTAGTGGAGTCATCAATTAATGTCATGAAATATTTCTTTCCACCTTTTGTCAAAATGCCATTCATTTCACATAGATCTGAATGTATGAGCTCTAGTGGTGCAAGATTTCTCGTTTCCGCAGTCGCATGAGACTTACGAGGTTGCTTAACTTGCACACACACTTGACACTTGGATCCCTTGACAGTGATGAAACTAGGGATTAAGTTCAACTTCGCTAGTCGCGACATGCAACCAAAGTTAACGTGACAAAGACGTGAATGCCACACATTTGATTCACTATTGTTGCAAATATGATTAACAACTTTATTGCAAACGTTTGATAAGGATAAATGAAACAGACCTCCTGACTCATAGCCTTTACCAACAAAGGTTCCATACTTGGATATTACAAATTTATTCGACTCAAAGACAAGCTTGTAGCCATCTCTACACAGAAGAGATCCGCTAACAAGATTTTTATTGACGGAAGGGACATAATGCATGTTCTTCACCAAGACGATCTTCCCCAAGTAAACTTCAGATCGACCGCGCCAACACCACGCAACGAAGCACTTGAACCATTGCACATCAAAGACAGTTGAAGTCCATGCGATGCGATAAGACAAAAACATGGAAATATCACCGCATACATGCACATTAGCACCGCGTCAATCAACCAATCAGGAGAATGACATCTTGAAAGAATAGTGGGAAATATACCATACCCAGCATCCTTCATGTCAGCGTCTCCAATGACAACATTAGCGGTCTTGCCGCCTTTCCGAGGGTGACGCTTGTCATAGCGATTAGGGCAACTAGGAGCCCAATGATCAGGATCCCCACACACATGACAAGCACCTTTCTTCTTGAAGTTCGTGTGTTGCACAGCCTTGTTCTTCCCATCAAACTTTGCTTTACCATCAAACTTGCCCTTGTTCTTGAACTTGTGGGGTTGGAAGTTCTTCTTCTGTACCAGATTGGCACTAGATCCTCCCTCAATACCTCGAGCACGTGTATCCATTGCTCTCGCCTTTTCTTCCACATCAAGAGTACCAATGAGATCCGGAATGGAAAACTCCTGTCTCTTATGCTTCAGTAAGGTAGCAAAGTTCCTCCACGAAGGAGGAAGCTTAGTGATGATACCTCCAGCAACAAACTTGTCCAGTAGCATACAGTTGAAGTGCTCAAGTTCTCTAGCAAATGACTATATCTCATGAGCTTGCTCAACCACGGAGCGCTCTTCAATCATCCTGTAATCATAGAATTGCTCCATGATGTACAGCTCGATTACGACATCCGAGACCCCAAACTGGGCCTCGAGTGCATCCCACATATCTTCTCCATTATCAATTGACGCATAAGCATCAACTATGTTCTCACCAAGAACACTCAAGAGAGCAGCCTTAAACAGAGTATCCATTTTCTAAAAAGCTTGTGCTTGTTGAGAATCAAGCTCTCCTCCAGGTTTGCCGAGAGTGGCGTCATAGCAACTCATGGTTTGAAACCATAAGACTGCTCTCACACGCCACCTTTTATAGTGGATACCCTCAAACATAGGAGGTCTCATGGAAGCAGCAAAACCACTTGGGGTAAATTGCCTATAATAAGGTTTTTGGATTGTTGGAAATATGAGCAATTTACCAAATGATTTTATTAACAGAAATACTAGATAAAGCATGACTAATATAGTAGAGATAAAACAAGTCACGCGTTCTGACAGAGAGAAGGTAAAGAGCATCTGCATATATGAACTTGAACTAAACACATCTAGAACAGACACTAGATGAAGTTGCATATATGAAGTAGAACCTAACATATGTAGGACAGAAACTAGAGCAAAGAACTGTGTCATGACATCTAACAGAAAGAGCAAGAATACGTACGGGACAGCAGCAGCAGAAGCATTGGACTTGGGGTCGACATCCTCTCCAGCCATTTCGTCGATGAGGTTGTCGACGTCGGGGAAGAAGTCGTCGGAGTCCGTGATGAAGAAGCCGATAGTCGCTGAGCGCTCCCAAAAACCTTATCACCCTTCTCCCGTACAGGACTCAAAAGGTGCGGTTCCGGAGGCCTACTGTCCCGACCTGCGGTGCATGCTGCAAGACGGGATGGGGAAGAACGTAGCAGCAACGCAGTGCTCGGAACTCTGTGGCAAGAGGAAGAGGAGCTTCTGTTGTGACTCTCCGGAGAGGAGCGACCTCTCTTATATAGGCACAGGAGAAGGACGCGAAGAGGTTGCGGCGGGAGGTGAAGCAACAAAGGGAGACCAAGCGAACAGGCAGCGGCCGAAGAGGCGCGCCGTTCGAACTCAGTGTCCACTACAAAAATGTTTCAACTCCCACGTGACCTTTCGTATACCCGTTGTGCGTGGCAAAAATTTAGACATCGGCTCGGCTCATTCCCGCAACCCGCGGCGCGTCATGGCGAGGCGGGCGACGGAGGAGGAGCGCGCGTGGATGTCCCTCTTGTTCTCATGCTCATACATGTGGAGAAAGAACCTCCCTTATAAAGAGGTCCAACTCCCTCTAAACTAGCAATGTGGGACTAAACTTTTGTTCCACCTCTTGCCTTGCACGAATGGGCTGCGTGGGCCTCTAGGATTTATTAGGAATTTCTGAAACTGCTATTGGTCTAGGCCCAAAATAGACAAAATTCCAGCACATACGAGCCCAGCTCTCGGATGCCTTGAAGGAGAATAGAAAGCTAAAAGGCAGCATATTCAGTATGTCCTTTAACCTTACTTTCATACGGTCCCATCATGGAAAGGTTTATGAGATTTTTCTTGTAGGTTTGTTAACTGGGCGGCCCGAGGGAGAAGTGTCCGGATTTCAAGGCGACTTGCTGCAAGAGCTATCCAAAGTGCACGAGCGAGCTCAGAAAGCAATGAGGTACATGGTGAAGGCTTTATGGCCATCCGATTCTCCTCCAGAAATTATGGAGGAGCTCGTCTTTGTTTTGAGCTATGGAAGGCATTAGCATGTAGAGAAGGTGCACGAGAAGCCTGGGCCATGGTGAAATAACCGTATACCGGACTTGATCTGAATCATATGGCCCGGGTCAGACCTCGGGGACCAGATCTGAATCATATAAAAGTTCTCGGAATGACCTGAAAATCAACGGAGATTATTTTTGGAAATAATAAAAAATACTGGCGAAAGAATCAAGGCCAGGGGGCCCACACCCTGTCGACGAGGGTGCGGTGCGCGCCTGCCCCCCTGGGCGCGCCCCCCTGCCTCGTGGGCCCCCTGTAGCTCCACCAACCTCAAATCCAACTCTATATATTCGTGTTCGAGGAGAAAAAATTTAGATAGAAGGATTCATCGCCTTTTACGATACGGAGCCGCCGCCAAGCCCTAATCTTTCACGGGAGGGCTGATCTGGAGTCCGTTCGGGGCTCCGGAGAGGGGAATTCGTCGCCATCGTCATCATCAACCATCCTCCATCACCAATTTCATGATGCTCACCGCCGTGCGTGCGTAATTCCATCGTAGGCTTGCTGGTCGGTGATGGGTTGGATGAGATTTATCATGTAATCGAGTTAACTTTTGTTAGGGTTTGATACCTAGTATCCACTATGTTTCGAGATTGATGTTTCTATGACTTTGCTATGCTTAATGCTTGTCACTAGGGCCCGAGTGCCATGATTTCATATCTGAACCTATTATGTTTTCATGAATATATTTGAGTTCTTGTTCCTATCTTGCAAGTCTATAGTCACCTACTATGTGTTACGATCCGGCAACCCCGAAGTGACAATAATCGCGACCACTCCCGGTGATGACCATAGTTTGAGGAGTTCATGTATCCACTATGTGTTAATGCTTTGATCCGGTACTCTATTAAAAGGAGGCCTTAATATCCCTTAGTTTCCATTAGGACCCCGCTGCCACGGGAGGGTAGGACAAAAGATGTCATGCAAGTTCTTTTCCATAAGCACGTATGACTATATTCGGAATACATGCCTACATTACATTGATGAATTGGAGCTATTTCTGTGTCACCCTATGTTACAACTGTTGCATGAATAATCGCATCCGGCATAATTCTCCATCACCGATCTAGTGCCTACGAGCTTTTCACATATTGTTCTTTGCTTATTTACTTTTCTGTTGCTGCTGTTACAATCACTACAAAACTATCATTGTTACTTTTGCCACCGCTACCGTTACTTCCATATTACTTTTTGTCGGATTTCGGGTTCCGGCAGACCCTCTAGGTTCGAACTCTGGGGTGCACGCGGAGATCTCACCCCCTACCAACCTGCACCTCGTCACCTCGCAAGGATCTAAACTACACAAAGAGCAACACAAGGGACACAAGGTTTATACTGGTTCAGGCCACCATTGTGGTGTAATACCCTACTCCGATTAATGCGTTGTGGTGGATTGCCTCGGGGCTAATGATGAACAATACAAGGAAGAACAACCTCATGAGGGTCTGTTCTTGGCGGTCTGACAACTGCTAGGGGAGTTCGGTGGCTCTCTCTCTCTCTCTCTCCCTTTCTAGATTCCACCTCCCTCTACCTGTGGGTGGCTGGTCCTATTTATAGGCAAAGGCCCCGGCCTCTTCCCAAATATTGAGCGGGAAGGGCGCCAACAATTAGCCATTTTGAAGGGGAACATCTAGTACACTTATCCCGACTAAAGTTGGTCCTCGCTTTGTCAAAGGCTCACGAAGATGACGCCTTGGCTTGGGCTCCACGATGACCTCCTTCCTGCCGTTGTGTTGGTCTTGGTCTTGTTGCACCGAAATGGTTGCCTTTGCTTGATGCTCTGCTGCGCTTGCCTCCTTTGCACCAAAGAGGAAATGAGGACACTGCTGCTGGGCGCCCTTGGTCGTCATGGCTTGCGTCATGGGCACCTCGTGAGCTACCCGCCTTGATCTCTCCGCCTCCTCATGAGCCCGGCCCCGACGAGGCCATGCCCGAGGAGGCTTCACATCATCCGCCTCATGAGGCTTGGCCCCTCGCGAGGGTCTTGAGCTTGTGCCGATGAAGATGGGCCATGCTTTGGGCCACCCTTGAGCCACGCCGCAGGCAGCGAGGAAATGCAGGTACCCACGTTCCCAGAACGCCGATAGTAGCCCCCGGGCCCAAGGCGCGCCTGGACTTGGCTTAGCAGAGAAGCGAAGGGGCAAGTGTGAAGCGCCATGGGCCCTAACAGGTTGCGGCCTTGGGCGCCGCGTGGCGGTTGATTGGACGTGGGCGTCTCTCCTTCCCCACGACGCCTTGGCGACTGCACGAATTGACAAGTCCCTGCATGCAAAGCGGGTCATGATTACCTGTGATCGTGGAGGTCAACGGTTGGCCTTCCCCGGTTATAAGTACGAGACGGCGCGTGCTCTTCTAGTCCATCTCTTCTTGCTTCTCCTTCTTATCCATCCCTTTCTCCACATTGCGGCAATGGCTCCGATCCGTCGGTTCTCCGCGGAAGAGAAAGGAAAGGCTCCCCGAGAGGGTCCCGATCCGCTGCCGCCGAAGAAACGGCCAGCCCTCTGCCGCCGAGACGAGGGCGCCCGGAAGGAGGTGTCGAGGCCCTGGTACGAGCGGCCGCCGCCAGGGTTCCCGCTGCCCTTGTACGCCCGCATTGAGGGCCCTGAAGGAGTTGTCGCCGAGCTCCATGGACGACGCCGCCGTCGGCGCCGTTGGGTCACGGCGGTGCGCGTTGTTCCCCTCGGAATCCATGTCGAGGGCTCTGCCCGAGAGTTTGTGCTCCACGCCGCCATGCCTCCTTGGTCTTGGATCCGCCTTCCTCCCTCCTTCGCCTTCGTGATGCCGCAAGGGGGATATTTGGAGCTCTGGTTGCAGCACGCCGGCTGCAACACCCTTGCGACCGAAGTGGAGGTCGCGGTCGTCGCTCCGGGCAAGGTATTCATGACTCAAGGCTGGGGCGAGATCGCCCGGGTCTGCAGGACGAGGGGCGCCCTCGCGATCCACCTGGAGTATGACGGCGCTTTCGTGATGCTCTTCAAGGTCTTCGACGCGGAAGGACGCCGACTGGAGTGCTGCCCCGAGAGAGGTGGTCGGGGCCCTACCGCGGCTAGGACTAGGCTCGCCGACCGCTCCCCCAGCAGCTCCTCAGGCGACAGAGGCGTCGGAGGATCCAGCGACTCCCCCGAGCTCCTCGCGACTCCGGAGACGAGCGACGACAACTACGAGCCCCCGAGCTTGCGTCGCTCACGGGAGGCGAGGCGGGCTTGTCGAGCCGCCGCCGCCGCCATCGATCTGGATGAGGTTGGCGCCCGGTGCTGACGCCCATCGTTGATGATGGCGTCTCTTGCGGTAGCGTGTAGTTAGCGTTCTTTAGGATCTGCTCCCTTTGTTCCCTGCGAGGAATCAAAAAACGCGCCCCGTGGGGGCTTGTAAGGCGCATGTGGTTCTGTTTGTTAATATGATCCTTGTCGTGAAGTGGCGTGCGATGCTCATCCCATCTTAGCTTAGTTCCTCCTTTCGAACCTCGCGAGGACTTGATACTATGCACCGACAGGTCCCGGTCCCAAGGCAGGCTTCAGCCGTCGCTGGTATGCCAGGTCGAGATGCCGTGGTCAAGGCCAAGAGGTGAGCGGCCCGGGGTCCAGTAAGAGCCCCTGAGTCGCGATTCTCAGGAGGTCCCCTTTAGCGCTCAAGCAGCCATCGTTCGGTGAGAAAGGATCGCGACGTTTCTTGCACGAGATTGCCTTGGGTGCGAGGTCGGTTCTGCGATGGCTAGCATTTCCGGAGGATGACTTATCTCGGGGGTCAGGAACCGCTTATTGGTGTGGCGCTTGGTCCGCGCATCGGCAGATGAGGAGTTGCCTGGCGAGGTCCCCGCGTGCCTCTTCCCTCTCGCCTTTACTCCCCTTTCTGCTCTACGTCCTCGGGTCCCGGCCCTCGAGCGGGTCTCAGCCGTCGCTGGTATGCCATGTCGCGATGCCGTGGACAAGGCCAGAGGGTGAGGGCTGGAGAGCCAGTAAGAGCCCATGAGTCGCGATGCTCAGGTACCCCCCCCCTTTAACATGCAAGCAGTTCGCGCGGACGAGAGTGAAGGAGACGTCGTGAGGGCCTCGCCTGATGCTGCTTCTTGAAGAGATCCTGCAGGCTCATCACAAAAAGAACAAGAGTTCGCCATGACAATCGGCGATCGGCCGTTGGTTGCTCTGGAGGGGTGACGAGGCAATCAAGGCTTGACGAGGTGGCGCTATGCGGCTGCAGCGCCGAGCTCGACCATTCAGGTTTGTCGGCGTTGCAGGGACGGACCCATGCGCAAGCGTCGTGCCGTTGGGGAGCAGCTCCATCAGTTGGTGTCAATCGAGCGGGCGACTAGGTCAAGCACGTTAATCACGAAGGAGCAAGTCTATTTAAATAGGTACAGAGAAGGCGGACATCGCTGGGCCGGGCCCGAGCGACTTGGGGATGACGCATCCCGAGGGGCGCCCCCAATAAAGTAAGCTAAGAACATGAAGCAAAAGGGATACACGCCGCAGGTACGGACCCATGCGGCCTGGGAATGATGCAGCCCTGGGGGCGCCCCACTGAAAATGAAGCTCAAGGATATCACCGATAACGTTGAAGACAAAGGGATGCTGAAGTAGCGGGCGTCGCGGCTGCGGAAGCCGACCACGAGCCCTCAGCGCCTGGAGCCTCCGGAGGCTGCAGCAATCTTCCACGATCCCCAGGCCCAGAGCCTCGGGAGGCTCCGGAGGCGCTGGTGGCTCCTCGCAGACCATCTCCATATCCGCCAGGACTGCGGAAGGCCTGGCCTCTTGAGCCTCCAGGATGCTCCTCATGAGGCGTTGGTGCGTGGCAGCCGCATTCAGCAAACCGTAAGTCATGCTAACGTAGTTGTGGGGTGGACCTTCACAACGCCCCACGCGTGAGGGCCAGAGGCGCTCCTGAGAGGCGGCTCGGTTGAGCCCTGGTATGTCGATGCAGACGCGCAGCCCACCATCCTCGCCTGGATGGGGAGCTACGGCGGGTGGCGGCGGTGACACTCATGACTCTTGACTCCTGCAGCTCTGAATGATCTGGTGACGAACTCCCGAGGGTTTGGCCCTCCTTGCCTCGCTCCTTCCTGAGGGAAACGTGCTTTGAAACACGCCTCCAAGTGGTGCCCAAGCGCCTCCCTCGTGATCTTAGCAAGGTCGGTGGCCCTCCAGGAGAGAGCCCCCGAGCCTTGCTCGAGGAGGGCGCCGGGCGCGCCTTCCTATGCGACAGAAGGAGGTGCCCCCTGAACAGGCGCGGACCCTGAGGGGCCTGCCTCCCGAGGGGTCGAGCCAGGCGATGTCTTCTTCTTCTTGGGAGCAGCCTCGGGGAGCCTCCCGCTCCTGTGATCTGGGTCTTCAAGTGATGCGGCTTGAAAAGCACGCTCCAGGGAACACACTGCGTCTCTCTCTTCACAAGGCACCGTGATGACTCCACCGCTTCCTGGCATCTTGAGGATATTGTAGCCATGATGAGTCACGGCCATGAATTTGGCCAGAGCTGGGTACCCGAGGATGGCATTGTATGGCAGGCAAATGTGGGCGACGTCGAAGTCGATGAGCTCGGTGCGGTATTTGTTGCGCGCCCCGAAGGTGACAGGGAGGCAGACCTGCCCAATCGGAACTGTGGAGCCATCGGTGACTCCGGAGAAAGGCTTGGTTGGCTGAAGCTGATTGTACGACACTTGAAGATTGTTGAATGTCTCTACGGACAGGACATTGAGCCCTGCTCCGCCATCGATGAGGGTCCTCATGACTTGCACGTTGCTGATGATTGGGGAACAAAGCATCGGGAGGACTTCTGGCCAGTGGCTGCAAGACTTGAGCTGATCCATTGAAATGTGAACATGATGGTGCACACCGACCACCGAGAGGGCGCATGGCTTCGAGCTTGGGGAGGACTGCATTCACTCGGGCGAACCGCTTGAAGATGCGCCGAGAGGCTGGGGCTTGAGCTCCGCCAGGATGCAAGCGATCGCGGCTCCTAGAAGCCCCAGCCCCTCGGCCCCGATGATGGTCTTCATTTCTCCTTGGCAGCATGTGGCGGAGGAGGGAGGCCTCATGCGTTGCCTTGCAGGGCGATCCTCGCGAGGCTGATCCCTCCAGCCTCCCTCGCGAGGCTGATCCTGCCAGCGGTCCTCGCCAGGTCGGTCGCGCCACCCTTGGAGAGGGCCACGGTCTTCCCAGCGTTCTGGGTTTCTTCCTCCTCCTCGGCCGTAGCCTCGATCACTACGGTCGGGGCGTCGACCGATTCTCCCTTCTCGCACGGCTCTGAGCTCTTGACATTCGTTGGTGTTGTGGGTGTGGAGGTCATGGTACACACAGTACCGGCTGCCCTTGGAAGACTCGGGCTGATCTCTGCCTCGCTTGGTATGCGGTTCTGCCATGAGCACGGCAGCCCTTTGCGCTTTTACGCCCTTGACCTTGGGCTTCTTCTCTTCCGGGTCGGCTGACCAGCAGCTCGAGGAGGGAAAGGCGTCCTTCCTCAGCCTGGCGCACTTGGTCGCCAAGTTGAACAGCTCAAGGATGTGCACAGATCTTCATGCATCGCCAGTCCTCCTTCATCTTGACGCCACGCACACACCGCCGGAGAAGGCTGAGACGATGGCCTCCTCGGTCACCTTGGGAATCTTGAGGCGGCGTTGTTGAAGGCCGGATCTACTGCAGGTCTCTCGGCTGCCGCTTGATGCGGGCGATGTCGCTCAAGGCAGGAGGCCGGTCGCGAGTGCCTTGGAAGTTGGCGATGAAGCGGGTGCACATCTCGTCGAGGAGGAGATCGTGCGAGAGCCGTGTTCGAGAGCGAGTGCGGGCATCGCCCTTGAGCGCCATGGGAAACCAGTTCGCCATGACCTTCTCGTCCCCGTTGGCGGCTTCGATGCCCAGCTCGTAAAGCTGGAGGAACTCCGAGGGTCGGTCGTGCCGCCGTATCGAGGAGGTAGGTCTGGCTTGAACTTGCCGGGCCACGCCACGCTGCGTAGCTCGGCGGTGAAGGCGCGGCAGCCTGCAGTGGCCACGGGTGGCCTTTGGTGACGAAGGGCTTGGTCTTGCGGGTCCCCGTCTTGGCCATTTGAGCAGCAAGGGTCTTGCATGCGGGAGTAGGAGCTTGGTCGGGACGGGCGGTGCAGGAGCACTCGGGCAGCTTCTTGGGGGCGAGGCACCTCTTGACATCTCTGCTCTTGTTGCGCTGGTGCCGGACGGACTGGGTTCCGCCCAGGGGCCACGCGCCTTAGGGTCAAGGCACCTTCTTGAGGGGGAGGCGGCTGAGGCGCCCCCGGAGCTTCATCGCCTGCGCAAGGCGAGGCGCGGTGCAGTGAGAAGGACGGCGTGGGTGAGCCCCCTGCGGCGCGGACGAGCTCGGCGACGCGGTCGAGCCACTCCTCGAGACGCTGCCGACGGGCAGAGCATAGGAGCTCGTTTGCCGCGATGAGCGCGGCTCGAGCCTCCATGGGCGCGCGGAGCGCGTGAGACGAAGAACCAGCTGGGGCGAGCGAAGGAGTAGCGGTGCGGCCGTCTCGCCTCACGGATGGATGATGTGACGACGCTTGCTACTCGTTCCCCGCCGGCCGGTGGCGGCGTTGACGGCAGCGACGGGAGCGGCGAAGCTGACGCCGACAGGGGGCCGTTGGGCGACGCTGGTGGCAAGAACGGCCCGACGCGCGGCACGGGCCCGACGAGCGTCCGACATGGATGCGATGGGCGGCGAAGAACAGGGCGGCGTAAGACGGATTCCCGTGCACCCCTACCTGGCGCACCAAATGGCGGATTTCGGGTTCCGGCAGACCCTCTAGGTTCGAACTCTGGGGTGCACGCGGAGATCTCACCCCCTACCAACCTGCACCTCATCGCCTCGCAAGGATCTAAACTACACAAAGAGCAACACAAGGGACACAAGGTTTATACTGGTTCGGGCCACCATTGTGGTGTAATACCCTACTCCAAAGGTGCGGTGTGGTGGATTGCCTCGGGGCTGATGATGAACAATACAAGGAAGAACAGCCTCATGAGGGTCTGTTTCTTGGCAGTGCGATTTAACCTGCTAGGGGGGAGTTATGTCGCTCTCTCTCTCTCCCTTTCTAGATTCCACCTCCCTCTACCCTATGGGTGGCTGGTCCTATTTATAGGCAAAGGCCCTGGGCCTCTTCCCAAATATTGAGCGGGAAGGGCGCCAACAATTGGCCATTTTGAAGGGGAACATCTAGTACACTTATCCTGACTAAAGTAGGTCCTCGCCTGTAAAAGGCTCTGACGATGACGCCGGCTTGGGCTCCACGATGACCTCCTTCCTGCCGTTGTGTTGGTCTTGGTCTTGTTGCATCGAAATGGTTGCCTTTGCTTGATGCTCTCGCCTGCGCTTGCCTCCTTTGCACCAAAGAGGAAATGAGGACACTGCTGGCTGGCGCCTCCTTGCGCCCTTGGTCGCCATGGCTTGGCGTCATGGGCACCTCGTGAGGTACCCGCCTAGATCTCTCCGCCTCCTCGCAAGCCACCGACGAGGCCGTGCTCGACGAGGCTTCCTGTCATCCGCCCAATGAGGCTTGGCCCCTCGCGAGGGTATTGAGCTTGTGCTGATGAAGATGGGTCGTGCTGGGCCACCCCTTGAGCCACGCCGCAGGCCGCAGGCAGGCAAGTCTGGGTACCCCCTGTAAGGGCATATTTATCCCGTAAGTGTTTTGGTGATTGATGACAATACTTTTGCGGACTAATCGTATGCTTTGAGTTCCTCAGGTGGTTCATCTCTAGGCTCGAGACGATTCGGTGCCCCTCGGAGACTATTGAAGATGGCGTTGTCCTACGTTTCTTTTTGGTGGATTTGAGTTGTAGGAGAGTCGTACTATTAAGAGGGGGTCCGCGTCGGAAAGGTTAGGGCGGAATCAACACGTACACTTGTCCCTCCTTTCCCTGCACTTTGGAGCTTCCCTTCGTTATCATGGTTGTGCGGAAATCGACAATCGCCATCAGTACTTGCGGTAGTACCGCGCACGCGGTAGTACCGCGGGGTGCCACGGTAGTATCGCTCCTCCGGAGCGGTAGTACCGCGGCTCCCAGGCCTAGTGCCGCTCCGGTGCGGTAGTAGGGGCGGATGTAATTTTTTACATCCGTGCCCACCACGGTAGTACCGCTCGTCCAGCGTGGTAGTACCGTGGCCCTCCTACCGAGTACCGTAGTTTCACGGTAGTAGGCACGCGCTATGGTAGTACCGCTCCTCCGGAGCGGTAGTACCGCGTCAGATTTTTGCACTACCCCAGTTTCAGCGGAAGTTGGCACGGATGAAATTTATTTCATCCGCGCCCTTCTCAGGTCGTGAATCCCCTGCCTTGCGGTAGTACCGCAAGGGGGAGCGGTAGTACCGCGCAAGCGGTAGTACTGCCCTTAGCCAGCTAGTCCGGCTGTCTTTGCCTTGCAGTAGTACCGTGGTCCGCCACGGTAGTACCGCTGTGACCTCAAGGGTAGTACCGCTACCGAGCGGTAGTACCGCGCGTCGCGGGCTGAATAAATGGATAACGGTTGGATTTTTTCCTCAACTATATAAGGGGCTTCTTCAACCTCTAGTTGACCACCTCTTCTCTCTCTAAGCTCCATTGTTGCTCCAAGCTCCATTTTGGCCCGATCTCTCTCCCTAGCCAATCAAACTTGTTGATTTGCTCGGGATTGGGTGACAAGGGCCCGATCTACACTTCCACCACGAGATATTTGATTCCCCCCACTTATCCCTTGCGGATCTTGTTACTCTTGGGTGTTTGAGCATCCTAGACGGTTGAGGTCACCATGGAGCCATATTCCATTGTGGTGAAGCTTCATGGTGTTGTTGGGAGCCTCCAATTAAGTTGTGGAGATTGCCCCAACCTTGTTTGTAAAGGTTGATCGCCGCCTTCAAGGGCACCAATAGTGGAATCACGGCTCTTGCATTGTGCGAGGCGTGAGGAGATTACGGTGGCCCTAGTGGCTTCTTGGGGAGCATTGTGCCTCCACACCGCCTAACGGAGACGCATTTCCCCTCAAAAGGAAGGAACTTGTAACACATCCTCGTCTCCACCGGCTCCACTCTTGGTTATCTTATCCCTTTACTTGTGCAAGCTTATTTGTGTTCCTATCCTTGCTTGCTCGTGTGCTTGTGTTGTTGCATCATATAGGTTGTCCACCTAGTTGCACATCTAGACAACCTTTATTATTGCAAAGTTTAAATTGGTAAAGAAAAGCTTAAAAATTGTTAGTTGCCTATTCACCTCCCCCCCTCTAGTCAACTATATCGATCCTTTCAATTGGTATCAGAGCCTCGTATCTTTTTAAGGACTTTACCGTCCGTAGAGTATGGTTGATGTCATAGATGATGTGGGGGAGCACTCCGGTGTGAATCCGACATCATCTACGGGAGATGGGAGTACCTCGATCTCTCATGAGGAATTCAATGTGGCGTTGGACACATTGAAAAACTCCATGACGAGCGAGGTCAAGGACATGTTTAAGGAATTCCCGGAAGGGCTTAAACTTTCCACCGCTTGCGTGAAAGTGGGTGATCCCGCCAACACGGGAGGCGGATGCTAACTCCGATAAGGGGAAGCTACTAGTGAGAAAGCCCCCTCGTCTAGTGGTAAGAATGGCACCGGCATCTTCGCCCATGTGCAACCTCCCGCTTATGGTGGACCGATTCCTTCCACTCATTTGAATCATGCGGTCCACCACCTAATATTGATAAAAAGGAGGATTTTGATTCTTGGGTTTATCGTTTTAAGCGCCATTTAAATCATGTGAACACTAACCTTTGGAGAATCATTGAAGAAGGTTTCTATCTGCATGATCCGGAAAGTAACTTTTCTCCTAGAGAGGTCGTGGACCATCAATTCAATGAGAATGCTCTCTTCATCATCCAAGAAGCAATCCTTCGAAGACCTCCCTCATCTCCGCCTTACTCCCGTGCCAAAGATGCTTGGCTCAAGGTGGTTTCCATGTATCGAGGAAGCGCAAGCATTCAACGTTCCAATTATGAAGTGGTCCAAGATGAAGCCGATGAGTTTGCAATGAAGGAAGAAGAAGAACCTCGTGAGCTCTATCGGAGAGTAACCAAGCTTGCTGTCTCCCTTCGGGATCATGGAAGTAAGGACACAGATGACAACTAGATCAAGCACAAATTTCTCAAGGCAATGATGCCCTACCACAAAGCCATGTCCTCCGTCATCCGTCAACGACCGGACTTCCACACCTTGTCCTCAAGTGATGTGTTGGATGAGTTTGTGGCTATGAGCATATTGGACAAGACCGCCGACAATGCGGTGCTTCGCTCCCAAAGAGCAAAGAAGCCCAACCTCGCTTTGAAGGCCAAGATTTGTGTCAAGAAGATGGAGAGGAGGAAGAAGAAGAGAGCAACCTCGAAGATACTAAGTATGATTATCATGAACACATGGCCCTTGCTTCAAGACAATTTTGGAGCAAGAAGAACTCAAGGCCCAACTTCAACAAGAGCAATTCAAGTGGCTCTAAGGGCAAGCAACGCAAAGTGAGGACGTGTTTCAATTGTGGCAATGTGAGTCACTTTGTTGCGGAGTGTCCATATGAGAAGAGGGAAGACAATGGTGGCAAGCTCATCTCGTAAGGACAAGGCCAAGTCTTTCCCCAACAAGAGCAACTTCCCAAAGAAGACTCATCACAAAGCCTTGGTGGTTCAAGAAGAGTACAATGAGGATGATGATGATGATGAGGATGGTGAATCGGTTTCCATGGCCTCCGTGGCCATTGCAATGACTCCTCGGGTGTCTCTCTTCGGTTCACCCAATGAAAGCATCACCGCCAAGTGCCTCATGGCTAAAGCCACCAACAAGGTAACCCCCAACATCAAAACTACCATCATCAATCATTCTTCTTCGACGGATTCCATTGATGAACATGAGGGGACTAATGTAGAGGAAAATGAATTTGAGATCTTTATGAGTAAACTCAAGGGCAAATCCAAGAAGCACTTCGTTGCTCTCTTGGAACAACTTGGTGAAGCCAATGTCATGATCGAGACTCATGAAGAAACCATCTCTAAGATGGAAGGGCATAGTCGTGACTATGCCGATGAGATTTCAGATCTTTCCAATGCTCTTGAGGAAGAGCGTGGTCTTCGTTGGGCTCTTGAGGAGTCACACAACGATGATCACGCTAAATTAAAGAAAGACCTTGATCATGCTCTTGTTGTGTCTCGTGTGCTTAGCTCCGAGAAGGCAAAGCTTGGGGTTGATCTTGCTAGACTCAACAAGGACTTTGACTTTCTCGACAAGGCTCACAAAGTCTTGAAGGGTGCTCATGCTAGTCTCAAAGAGTCTCATGATCAACTCCAAGTGAAGCTAACCAAGAAGAAAGACACCTTTCCTCATATGATATTGATTGATAATGCAAATGCTACTAACCCATGTTGTGAGCATGTGCATCTTGTTGAGGAGAATGCTAAGTTGAAGGAGCAACTTGAAAAGGGCCTTGTCACATGCATTCAAGGTGAGAAGAACCTTAACGACCTTTTGAGTAATCAAAAGGAAGTTGTGGCCAAGGAGGGGATTGGGTTCGCGCCCAAGCCCAAGAGCAAGAACAAGAATGACAAGACCAAGCAACCTCCCCCTCTCAAGCAAACTTTCGTGAGGGAGGGAGAGGGTGTTTCCAAGAAGAAGAAGAACCGTGCAAAGGGTGGCAATGTCAAGAAGGACAACGTCATCCCCATGAACATAGCCAGCGACTTTAACCCCTCTTATGTGTTGCGCCGTGCTAGTGATGGGCATGTTTATGCTAAATTTGTTGGTTCTTCTTATGAGTACATTGAATGGTCTATTTGGGTTCCTAAGACCCTCGTTACTAACATCAAAGGACCCATTACCAAATGGGTACCTAAAACCAAGCATTGATCTCTTGTAGGGGTTTGCTTCGGTGGGGATCATGGTTGCTCGATAGTGGAGCAACAAATCATATGACCGGAGCAAGGACATGGTGGTGGACGTGCAAGAGATTCCATCTATGCCCACCGATGTCGAGTGGGGTGATGCATCACATTCTAAGGTATTGGGTCTCGGCAAGGTTGTCATTTCTCATGATCTTATGATCGAGAAAGTCATGCTTGTTGAGTCCCTTGCATACAATTTGCTTTCCGTTCGTCAACTTGCAGTCATGGGTTTTGCTACTTTCTTTGACATTGATACCGTGGCCCTCTTGTGGAGCAAGAATCTTAAAGTAGCCTTTGTTGGGCATGTCGAAAACGGTCTCTATGTGATTAACTTTTCAGAGCGACCCACTAAGATCGCGACATGCCTAATGGCTAAAGTTGACATGGGATGGCTTTGGCATCGCCGTTTAGCCCATGTCAATATGAGATCTTTGCAAAGTCTTCTCAAGGGGGACCATGTCCGTGGACTAACAAATGTTAGTTTTGCCAAAGACCGTGCTTGCGATTGCTTGTATTGAAGGAAAGCTTCATGAGAAGGTTTCACCCTCCCACGACTATCATATACTCAAAGAGACCCTTGGAGATCCTTCACATGGATCTCTTTGGGCCACCATCATTTGATAGTCTTGGAGGAAGAAAGTATTGCTTGGTGATTGTGGATGACTATTCGAGATACACTTGGGTATATTTCTTCAAGAGGAAGAGTGAGACTCAACAAACCGTCATCGACTTTGCAAATGAAGCTCAACGTCAACATAATGCAAAGATCTTGACTATAAGAAGTGACAACGGCACCGAGTTCAAGAACTACACCTTGGATGAGTTTCTTAGTGATGAGGGAATCAAGCATCAATATTCTGCACCATATACCCCTCAACAAAATGGTGTTGCAGAGAGAAAGAACCGGACGTTGATGGATGCGGCAAGGACCATGATGGCGGAGTTCAAGTCTCCATACAACTTTTGGGCCGAAGCCATCAGCACCGCTTGTCATGTATCCAATCGGCTCTATCTCCGCAAAGGCTTGAACAAGACTCCTTATGAGATACTCACCGGCAACAAGCCCAACCTCAAGTACTTCCGGGTGTTCGGGTGTAAGTGTTTCATTCTCAAGAAAGGTGTTCGTTTGTCTAAATTTGAAGCTAGAGCTCATGAGGGCATATTTGTTGGTTATGCTACAAACTCTCATGCTTATCTTGTGTCCTCAATAAATCCACGGGACTTATTGAGGAGACGGTAACGTGGAGTTTGATGAGAATAACGGCTCCCAAGTGGAGCAAAGTGGCACTTGTGATGTAGGTGATGAAATTCCTCCCCAAGCCATAAGAAGAATGGGAGTTGGCTTTATCCTACCCATTGAGGAACCCCTTGTGGCTGAAGGAGAAGGACAATGCTCCACTCAAGTGGAGCCATCATCAACCCAAGGCCCACACGCTTCCGAAGAACAAAGTGAAGGCCCTCAACCTCAAGAACAAGATCAAGGGCAAGATCGTGCTCAAGATGATGATATCACCTTAAATGATGCCCAAGGTCAAGTTCTCTCCCCCGAGCATACTCAAGATGAAGATCATGCTCAAGACGGCGCTCAAGATGATCAAGTGACCCCTCCTCATCTCACCTCCGAGGAGGAATTAGAGCGTCGTGCCGCCAAGATTGCTTCCAAACTCACTACCAAAGGCCATCTCATGGAGAATGTGGTTGGAAGCCCAAGAAAAGGGTAAGCACTTTCGTAGACAATTGGCAAACTATTGTGAACATCACGCGTTTGTCTCTTGTGTTGAACCTCAAAAGGTCTATGAGGCGCTCAAGACTCGGATTGGCTCAATGCCATGCATGAAGAACTCAACAACTTTGAGTACAACAAGGTGTGGACATTGGTGCCAAGGCCATCGGAGAATCACAACGTCATTGGAACCAAGTGGATTTTCAAGAACAAGCAAGATGCTCATGGGAACATCATTCGCAACAAGGCAAGATTGGTAGCACAAGGCTACTCCCAAGTCGAGGGTATCGACTACGGTGAAACCTTTGCTCCGTTGCTCGTCTTGAATCCATTCGCTTGTTGATTGCTTATGCTTCCCATCACAACTTTAAGTTGCAACAAATGGATGTAAAAAGTGCTTTTCTTAATGGTCCCATTAATGAGTTGGTCTATGTCAAGCAACCCCGGGTTCGAGGACCCCTACTTCCCGGATCATGTGTATCAACTCGATAAGGCACTCTATGGACTTAAACAAGCCCCACGTGCATGGTATGACCACCTTACCGAAGTTGTTACAAGGTCGTGGTTTTGAAGTGGGGCAAATCGATCCCACTCTTTTTACTAAGAAGGTCAATGGGGAGTTGTTTGTATGCCAACTATATGTTGATGATATTATCTTTGGTTCTCCTAACAAAGCTTTCAATGAGGAATTTGTCGCTCTCATGACCTCCAAGTTCAAGATGTCTTCGATGGGAGAGATGAAGTTCTTCCTTGGAAAACAAAGAAGAGAAGGAACCTTCATCAACCAAGCCAAATACACTCAAGACATGCTCAAAAGATTCAAGCTAAGTGATGTCAAGCCGGCTACTACACCAATGCCCACCAAGTGCCAACTTGACATTGATCCCAATGGTAAAACGATGGATCAAAAGGTATATCGCTCCATGATTGGATCCTTGCTTTACCTTTGTGCATCTAGACCGGATATCATGTTGAGTGTGGGAATGTGTGCACGGTTTCAAGCCGCACGAAGGAAAGTCACTATGTGGCGGTCAAGCGAATCTTCGATATTTGGCTCATACCCCAAACTTTGGCTTATGGTACCCAAGAGGAGCAAACTTCAAGCTTGAAGGATTTACGGATTCCGATTGGGCGGGGAGACAAAGTGGATAGGAAGTCCACTTAGGAGGGTGCCAATTTCTTGGTTGCTCCTTGGTAAGTTGGTCTTCCAAGAAGCAAAGTTGTGTGTCTCTCTCGCCCAATCAAGCGGAATATGTGGCGGCCGGTAGTTGTTGTGCTCAACTCCTATGGATGAGGCAAACTTTAAAGGAGTACGGTGTCATTTGTGACAAAGTGCCTCTTTGGTGTGATAATGAAAGTGCCATCAAGATTTCTCTCAACCCGGTGCAACACTTCAAGACGAAGCACATCGAGATTCGGTATCATTTCATCCGGGATCACATTAGGCGAGGAGAGATCGAGCTCAAGTATGTCAACACTCAGGATAACCTTGCAGATATATTCATGAAGCCCTTAGATGAAGCAAGATTTCCCGAGTTAAGGCATGAGCTAAATATCATTGATTTGAGCAATGTGACTTGAGCCCGTGCACTCCCCACCACACTCAACTTGATGTCTAGTTTAGGTGTAGGCATGGACATAGGGGGAGTATTGTTCTCTCAATGAACTCTCCCTCCCCCCATTATGCATAAATCGATCACCTCTTTCACATTAGCCATTTTTTATGGTACTTGTGTCCCAAAGACGAAGTTTTGGTCATGGGCCCAAGGATAATTCTTCATGGTGCCATACCATCCTACTTCAAACATAGGTGGTTTTCGGCCACCGCCTCTCTCTCCTTGAGAGGCCTTGTCGCTTGGTGGTTTCTTGTTGTCTTTGCCTCTGGGTTTGTGCTAGAGTTTGTGGTTTCTTGTGTGTGAAAAGTTTCCTTGCAAAGGCCCTCTTTTCGCTTTTGAAACATGCGGTAACTTGAGATTCACGGTACTATCAGGCCATGGTACTACCGCAGCCAGCCACGGTACTACCGCTATGGGAGCACGGTATCATCAAGAACCTCACGGCAGTAATTTTTTTTACTGCCGCCCGGTTGAGCGGTACTACCGCCTCGGTGCGGAACTTCCGCCCGAGCGGTACTACCGCGATGATACGCGGTACTACCGCAACGGTTCGAGGGCGTGGGGATAAGGACGGGCAGGGGAGTTCTAACTTCCCATACCCATTCGCTGCCTTCTCCCCACGTCGCCTCCTTCTCTCCCTTGCTCAAGAACGGAGCCGGCGTCTCTCGCCGGATCTCCTCCACCGGCTGCCCTCCCGTGATTCCGACCGATGGGATCGTCCCCCACCACGTGCTCTTGCTATAGACCCAGGTTTTTCCCCAATTCCCTCTCCTTGTTGATGGTGTTTGGCGTTTCTAGGCTTTGGGGAGGCTTGTGTGTTCTTGAGATTGATAGGCCTAATCTCTGCAAGAATAGGATGAAGGAGTGTAGTATTGCATAGGATTTATATGTGCATTGCTGTCATGCGCTAGATCTGATCAACATGTAATCGCCGTTGTTTCGCGGTTCTTTTGATTCAAATCAATAGTTGGATCCGCTGACGCGGTACTACCGCCCTCGTGCAGCGGTACTACGGCGCTATGGCGGCACTACAGCTCTACTTCCGCTCCAACCACGGTACTACCGTGACCCCGCACGGTACTACCGCATTTGGAGCAGTACTACTGCTTTAGTGCCGCAGGCAGTGACAGTCCTACCGTGCCTCACACCTATCGCATGCCAACTTTCTCATATGTCTCCTATGTGTTTCTTGTGCTTTTCCGTGGCCTTTGCATTGATCTTCTTTGCATCTTTGGTGCTTTGCGTGTGTGGTTCAGGTATTGGCTCTCGCCGGTCCAATCCCAGCCGTGACACTGGCTCCAAGCGTCATAAGAACCCCCGGTGAAGCACCGGAGGGCTCCTCCTTCCGCCTCAAGCGCCATGTCAAGACAATCGCCACCAAGTTCAAGGAGCCCGCCAAGAGCATGGATGAGATGCCCCATTCGACTACGTCTGCCTCGAGCAAATTGATCCGTGACGTGACCCCTCGTTCCTCGGGCCAGGTTGTGAGCTGTTCCGGAACAAGCATCAAACCAACGTCTATCCGGACGTCATCAAGAACAAGCGAGAATACCTATGTGGATGTGAAGTGGATTGACATGCATCACTTGAGGAAGGAGAAGTTCCGTGCCTACTTTGGAGAGGCTCTGGACTTGGTGGAGCAGTTTGGCATTGAGCATATGATCTCTTTTCACCTTGACTATGATCCACGAGCTCATTGGTCAGTTCTTTGCTTCGCTCTACTTTCACCCCAATGAGGAGAGGAGGATGACCTGATGACAAATGGCCGTAAGTCGATGCTACACGGAAGGAGTTCATGGATCCGCTCCAAGTTCCTGATGACGGGCTTGACTCCCCCGTGGGTGTTCGTCCCCATGCCAACCCTGACTCTGCCAACAAGGACAGGCTTGCACCGTACTATGTTGAGAAAACACTTCCAAGTGGCAAGATAGGATTGGTGCTCAACTCTTTTTTGGATATCATGTACCGCATCTTCCGCAACTCCTTGTTCCCCCGCATTGGTGACAAGGACAAGGTTCATGCCTATATGGTGGATATGATGCTCATCTACGAGGAGGCTCGTGTGTCTCGAGACTCAGCCACTTGATATCTCACACATCATGTGGTGTGAGCTTCGATTTATGTGTTCAACCGCAAGGTGCCTATATACGGTCCGTGTCATTTCACGATCTCGAGTACTTGGGAGAAGATGTTCCACAGTGAGGAGTTCCTTGCCCTCGATCGGATTCGCCATGACCCCATCTGCTCAAGCGTGTCAAACCCAACTGGGCCAACACTACTACTCGTGCCGAGGCGTCTCGCTAGGGCTGCTGTTGGAGAGGAGGATCTGGCGCCGAGAATGTTGATGAGGGCGATGCTGCTAGGCCTTCGAGCTCCTCTATGCCTTCTTGGGCCACAAGTCAAGGACAAGATGAAGACTCTTTTCTACATGCAAGCTAAGGGGCTGACAGGACTCATGTGGCATCCAAGGAGAGTCGTCACGGGACAGGAATATCTTGAAGCTCTATGGTGAGGATGTGTCTGGCGGGTCTCGAGGAGCACATCACTCAGAGGCCGAGTGGATGGCGAAGCAAGGCTACAAGTGGACTGATTACGAGGAGGACGCCTAGGAGTCCATCCCCGCCGAGGAGTCTCGACGGAGAGGGTTGGGACGAGTTCCCTTCTACTTGAGCCACCGCTTGTGTAGGTGTCCTCTCTGCCTTTTTGGCGTCTCGATGCCAAAGGGGGAGAGAGCGTAGGGATTTGCGAGTCTTGTGTTCGTGTTTGGTGTGTTTATTGCGTTTGAATCGTTTGAACCTCGTTTTAGTTGCTTTTCCTTCTTATGGTGTAAGACATATGCACTCTATCTATCTTAGCAAGCTTATGTTATATCGTGCTATATGTTGCTTAGATGTTATTCTTCGGACCTTTGTCTCTAAAATATAGGGGGAGTGGTGATCCTAGTTCGTATGCTATGCAGTCCAAAGCATTCATCTAGAGTGCACACATCTAGGGGGAGCCCGTCTATATTTTGGAGAGGAGGGGTTTGCTCTTGCTCTATATTATTGTATCTTTGTGCAAATCGTATTGTCATCAATCCACCAAAAGGGGAGATTGTAAGGGCATATTTATCCCGTAAGTGTTTTGGTGATTGATGATGATACTTTTGGACTAATCGTATGCTTTGAGTTCCTCGATGGTTCATCTCTAGGCTCGAGACGATTCGGTGCCCCTCGGAGACTATTGAAGACGGCGATAGTCCCACGCTTTCTTTTTGGTGGATTTGAGTCGAGGAGAGCCGTACTATTAAGAGGGGTCCGCGTCGGAAAGGTTAGGGCGGAATCAACACGCACACTTGTCCCTCCTTTCCGTGCACTTTGGAGCTTCCTTCGTTATCTTGGTTGTGCGGAAATCGACAATCGCCATCAGTACTTGGCGGGAGTACCGCAGGTACACGCGGTAGTACCGCGGGGTGCCATGGTAGTACCGCTCCCCCGGAGCGGTAGTACCGCGGCTCCCAGGCCTAGTGCCGCTCCGGTGCGGTAGTAGGGGCGGATGTAATTTTACATCCGCTACCACCACGGTAGTACCGCTCGTCGGTAGTACCGCTGGAGCCCGCGGTAGTACTGCTCCCTATGAGTCAGAGTACCGCGGGCCCTCCTACCGAAAGTACCGTAGTTTCACGGTAGTAGGGACGCGCCACGGTAATGCCTCCTCAAGCGGTAGTACCGCGTCGGATTTTTGCACTACCGCAGTTTCAAAGGGAAGTTGGCACGATGAAATTTATTTCATCCGGCGCCCTTCTCGTGTCGTGACTTCCCTGCCTTCGGTAGTACCGCAAGGGGAGCGGTAGTACCTGCAAGCGGTAGTACTGCCCTTAGTCAAACTAGTCCCGGCCTGTCTTTGCAGGTAGCAAGTGGTCCGCCACGGTAGTAGCCTTGGCGCCTCAGCGGTAATCTGCAGCGCCCGAGCGGTAGTAGTCGCGTCATGGCTGAATAAGTGGATAACGGTTGGATTTTTCCTCGACTATATAAGGGGCTTCTTCAACCTCTAGTTGACCACCTCTTCTCTCTCTAAGCTCCATTGTTGCTCCAAGCTCCATTTTGGCCCGATCTCTCTCCCTAGCCAATCAAACTTGTTGATTTGCTCGGGATTGGATGACAAGGGCCCGATCTACACTTCCACCACGAGATATTTGATTCCCCCCACTTAACCCTTGTGGATCTTGTTACTCTTGGGTGTTTGAGCATCCTAGACGGTTGAGGTCACCGTGGAGCCATATTCCATTGTGGTGAAGCTTCGTGGTGTTGTTGGGAGCCTCCAATTAAGTTGTGGAGATTGCCCCAACCTTGTTTGTAAAGGTTCTCGCCGCCTTCAAGGGCACCAATAGTGGAATAACGTAACTTGCATTGTGCTAGGGAGTGAGGAGATTACGGTGGCCCTAGTGTCTTCTTGGTGAGAATTGTGACTCCAAACCGCTATAACGTAGACTTACTTCCACTCAAAAGTAAGGAACTTCGGTAACACATCCTCGTCTCCACCGGCTCCACTCTTGGTTATCTTATCCCTTTACTTGTGCAAGCTTATTTGTGTTCCTATCCTTGCTTGCTCGTGTGCTTGTGTTGTTGCATCATATAGGTTGTCCACCTAGTTGCACATCTAGACAACCTTTATTATTGCAAAGTATAAATTGGTAAAGAAAAGCTTAAAAATTGTTAGTTGCCTATTCACCCCCCTCTAGTCAACTATATCGATCCTTTCACCCCCGTTCCCAGAACGCCGACACTTTTCTACTAAATACTTTCCTGCAGATATTAAGTTATTCAGGTGTGGTTGAATTGACAGCTCAACTGCTAATACTTGAGAATATTCTTTGGCTCCCCTTGTGTCGAATCAATAAATTTGGGTTGAATACTCTACCCTCGAAAATTGTTGCGATCCACTATACTTGTGGGTTATCAAGACTATTTTCTGGCGTCGTTGCTGGGGAGCATAGCTCTATTCTTTGAGTCACTTGGGATTTATATCTGCTGGTCACAATGAGGAACTTGAAAGACGAGAAAACCAAAATTTATCCCTCAACTACGAGGGGAGGTAAGGAACTGCCATCTAGCTCTGCACTTGATTCACCTTCTATTTTGAGTAAGCTTGCGACACCTAAACCTACTTCTGCTATTAATTTTGATTTATTGATGATGCCACTTCTGCTATGCATGATACTTATGATGAAACCACTTCTATGCCTGATACTAATGTGCCACTAGGTGAATTTCTTGATGAACAACTTGCTAGGGCTAGAGAGAACGAAATTATTGAAACTGATAATATTGATGAAAGTGATGATGAAGATTCTCCCCCTAGATATGAATTGCATGTTGTGCCTGAGGGTTATGTTATGGATGAAGAAACTGCTAGAGACTTTCTTGCTTGCAATGATAGGAGTGATCTTAAGAAATTATTAGCTAAGCTGAAAGAAAAATCTTTGAATGCTAGAATGAAATATGACCCTGCTTATGCTACTTCACCTATCTTTGTTACTGATAAGTATTATGATTTCTCTATTGATCCCGAGATAATTACTCTGGTTCAATCTGATCCTTTCTATGGCTATGAATCTGAAACTGTTGTGGCACATCTTACCAAATTAAATGATATAGCTACCCTATTCACTAATGATGAGAAAACTTGCTACTATTATATCCTTAAATTGTTTCCGTTCTCATTAAAGGGTGATGCTAAGGTATGGTTTAATTCTCTTGATCCTGGTTGTGTGCGTAGTCCCTAGGATATGATTTACTACTTCTCTGCTAAATATTTCCCCGCTCATAAGAAACAAGCTGCTTTAAGGGAAATATATAATTTTGTGCAAATTGAAGAAGAGAGTCTCCCACAAGCTTGGGGGAGGCTTCTCCAATTACTTAATGCTTTGCCTGGTCATCCTCTCAAGAAAAATGAAATACTTGATATCTTTTATAATGGACTAACCGATGCTTCCAGAGACCACCTGGATAGTTGTGTTGGTTGTGTTTTCAAGGAAAGAACTGTTGATGAAGCTGAAATTCTATTGAATAATATGTTGACCAATGAAAATATTTGGACACTTCCTGAACCAACTCCTAAGCCAACTCCAAAGAAAAGGGGTGTTCTATTTCTGATCCACGAAGATATGCAAGAGGCAAAGAAATCTATGAAAGAAAAAGGTATTAAAGCTGAAGATGTTAAGAATTTACCTCCTGTTGAAGAAATGCATGGTCTTAATTCATCACCTATTGAAGAAATACCTTGTCTTGATAACCCGACACAGGTAGTAAAGGTAAATTCTCTCTATAGATATGATAAAGCTGAAATCCCGCCTACTAAGTTTGCTAGCCAATGCTTAGATGAGTTTGATAATTTTATGGTTAAGCAAGAAGATTTCAATGCTTATTTTGGTAGAAAATTAAAACGCAATGCTTACATGATTGAACACTTGAGTGATTATATGTCTAGAGTTAAAGGTGAACTTAAACTCATTAGTAAACATGCTTCTATGGTTACCACTCAAGTAGAACAAGTACTTAAAGTTCAGAATGATTTGCTCAATGAATTAAATAATAAGAAGAATGATAATGATGTTAGATTTATGACTAGAGGGGGTAAAATGACTCAGGAACCTTTGTATCCTGAGGGCCACCCTAAGAGAATTGAGCAGGATTCTCAGAGAATTAATGTAGATGCACCTAGTCCTTGTAAAAAGAAGAACAAGAAAAATGATAGGACTATGCATGCTTCTAGTGAACCTGTTGTAGACACACATGAGAATCCCAATGATATTTCTATCTCTGATGCTGAAACACAATCTGGTGATGAACATGAACCTAGAGATAATGTTAATGATGATGTTCATGTTGATGCTCAACCTAGTAATGACAATGATGTAGAGATTGAACCTGCTGTTGATCTTGATAACCCACAATCAAAGAATCAACGATATGATAAGAGAGACTTTTTTGCTAGGAAGCACGGTAAAGAAAGAGAACCATGGGTTCAGAAACCCATGCCTTTTCCTCCCAAACCATCCAAGAAAAAGGATGATGAGGATTTTGAGCGCTTTCTTTGAAATGATTAGACTTATCTTCTTGCGTATGCGTTTGACTGATATGCTTAAAATGAATCCTTATGCTAAGTATATGAAGGATATTGTTACAAATAAGAGAAAGATACCGGAAGCTGAAATTTCCACCATGCTTGCTAATTATACTTTTAAGGGTGGAATACCTAAGAAACTTGGAGATCCAGGAGTACCAACTATACCATGCTCAATTAAAAGAAACTATGTTAGAACTGCTTTATGTGATCTTGTAGCCGGTGTTAGTGTTATGCCTCTCTCTTTATATCGTAGACTTGATTTGAATAAGTTGACACCTACTAAAATATCTTTGCAAATGGCTGATAAATCAACTGCTCTACAGCCGGTATTTGTGAGGATGTACTGTTGTGGTTGCAAATGTTACTATTTTAACGGACTTTGTTATTCTTGATATTCCCGAGGACGATAGTATGTCTATTATTCTTGGAAGACCCTTTTTGAATACTGCAAGGGCTGTTATTGATTGCAATAAAGGCAATGTCACTTGATACGTCCATTTTGCATCATGCTTTTATATCGATATTTATTGCATTATGGGCTGTTATTACATGTTATGTCACAATACTTATGCCTATTCTCTCTTATTTTACAAGGTTTACATAAGGAGGGAGAATAATTTGGAATTCTGGGCTGGAAAAGGAGAAAATATTAGAGACCTATTTTGCACAACTCCAAAAGTCCTGAAACTCCATGAAAGTCATTTTTGGAAATAATAAAAAATATCGAGCTGAAGAAGTTCACCAGAGGGGGGCCCACCTGTCCACGAGGGTGGGGGGCGCGCCCCCCTACCTCGTGGGCCCCCTGTTGGCTCTCCGATGGCCATCTTCTGCTATATGAGGTCTTTCGTCGTGCCAAAAATCATAAGCAACCTTCGGGACAAGACTCACTGCCACGAGGCGGAACCTTGGCGGAACCAATCTAGGGCTCCGTGAGCTGTTCTGCCGGGACAGTTCTCCCGGGAGGGGGAAATCATCGCCATCATCATCACCAACGCTCCTCTCATCGGGAGAGGGCAATCTCCATCAACATCTTCACCAGCACCATCTCCTCTCAAAACCCTAGTTCATCTCTTGTATCCAATTCTTGTCCCCAAGTCCGGGATTGGTACTAGTAGGTTGCTAGTAGTGTTGATTACTCCTTGTAGTTGATGCTAGTTGGTTTACTTGGTGGAAGATCATATGTTCAGATCCTTTATGCATATTATTACCCTCTGATTATGAACATGAATATGCTTTGTGAGTAGTTACGTTTGTTCACGAGGACACGGGAGAAGTCTTGCTATTAGTAGTCATGTGAATTTGGTATTAGATTCGATATTTTGAGGAGATGTATGTTGTCTAGCCTCTAGTGGTGTTATGTGAACGTCGACTACATAACACTTCACCATTATTTGGGCCTAGAGGAAGGCATTGGGAAGTAATAAGTAGATGATGGGTTGCTAGAGTGATGTAAGCTTAAACCCTAGTCTATGCGTTGCTTCGTAAGGGGCTGATTTGGATCCACATGTTTCATGCTATGGTTAGGTTTACCTTAATACTTTTGTTGTAGTTGTCGATGCTTGCAATAGAGGTTAATCATAAGTGGGATGCTTGTTCAAGTAAGAATAGCACCCAAGCACCGGTCCACCCACATATCAAATTATCAAAGTACCAAACGCGAATCATATGAACGTGATGAAAACTAGCTTGACGATATTCCCATGTGTCCTCGGGAGCGCTTTTCCTTATATAAGAGTTTTTCCAGGCTTGTCCTTTGCTACAAAAAGGATTGGGCCACCTTGCTGCACTTTATTTACTTTTGTTACTTGTTGCTCGTTACAAATTATCTTATCACAAAACTATCTCGTTACCACTTATTTCAAGATTACTTGCAGAGAATACCTTGCTGAAAACCGCTTAACATTTCCTTCTGCTCCTCGTTGGGTTCAACACTCTTACTTATCGAAAGGACCACGATAGATACCCTATACTTGTGGGTCATCATCACTTTTCATGTTAATGGAAATGAGCATACAGTACACTTTCCGTGGAAACAACCTCAAATCCACAGTATCAATTCTATTGGAAAAAATCCATCGATTACTATTGGAGGTTTTGAATTTCCTCTTCCTACTGTCAAAAAGAGATATGATATTCTTATTGTTGGGGATGTGCATATCCCCATTGAGGTAACTTAGTGTTATTCGAAATTTCTCCGGTTTCATGTTATTCGAAATGAGTTTGTTAACAAGACCCGATCAACCTTGTTAGTGCATTCATTTTGATGAGCATGAGATGGATGAAGTTAGAAAGCACAACCTTCTGTACCCTTCTTTTACTTTCTGTTATATAGATTAAATAAAGCAAAAATAGTATTCTTCTGTCAGTTTTCTGAATTATCCGTGCAATAAAAAAATATACCCCGAAAATAAAAGTTCTCCAAATGCCCCGAAAATGAAATGTGATTTTTTTCCGGAATTTTTGAGAATATCTGGCACTGAGAACACAGCAGGGGGAGCAAGCACCTGGCCACGAGGGTCCAGGGCGCGCCCACCCCCCTGGGCGCGCCCCCTGCCTCGTGGGCCCATGGTGGCTCCCCTCCACTGATTCTAGCCACCACAAACTCCTTCCTCCCAAAAAAATCACCAACCAGCTCAAGCACGAGTTCTAGCTCATTTTGCTGCGATTTTCGATCTCCTAGCTCAAAGCTCCACTCACTAAACTGCTTCGGGGGATTGTTCTTCGGTATGTGACTCCTCCAATGGTCCAATTAGTTTTAGTTCTAGTGCTTTATTCATTGCAAATTTTTGCTGCCTAGGTGACCCTGTTCTTGAGCTTGCATGTCAAATTTATATGGTCCCAAGTAGTTCTAATGCATGATATAGTCTCTAGGCACTTGTGGGAGTAGTTGCTATCAATTTTGTTGAGTTTGGTTCACTTTTATTTTGAGTTAATAAATCTTTCAGAAATTTTTCGGAGGAAGAAATATGTTTAGGAAAATGTACCAAGTTGGTTCTTCAAGGAAGCAAGGACCCAGGCCCGCAATACGCGATGCGGACGATGAACCACCAAGAGAAGCTCAAGTGCGGCCTTGTGAATGGCCGTCAGAAAACTTCATGGTCCGAGCCGGAATTAAGGAGGAATTTGAGGCATATGTGCGTAACGCTGATTTGGAGGGCTTCGTGTGAGATAAGTGCCTCCAACATTATTACCTTAATGATTCCTTTGTGAGAAGATTTAGATTTTCATCATTACGCAACTCTCACACGGTCCTGTTTGATCTTTATGATAAATCCTATACCATGGACCTAGAGAATTTTACTAATGCTTGTAAACTCCCGCAATGGGGAAGTCCTAGTGAACCTCGCAAATCTGAGCTTAGAGATTTTCTTGCTAGTATCACAGTGGAGGAATCTAGAGAAATAACACAAGCTACCATACGAAGCATTCATTTTCCTGTTATACATTATTTTGCTCCCTTTATAGGCGATGCATAAATGGTAAGGATGAGGCATGCCACATGTGTGTTCCTGATCTCAGTGTTCTCAGGAGTGCTATACTAGGAGATAAACATTATAATTTGGGAGCTATTGTGGCGCGTAGGTTGCATAATAACAGTTTAAATGGGGATTTGTTTGGGGGAACTTATGCAACTCGTTTAGCTAATTATCTTGAGATACCAATTCGTGATTATGATATGGAATTGCCTCCTGCTTGTCTAGATTTTAATGCCATGGTTCGCCATCAGTTTGTTGAGAGGAATGAACCGCCTCTCCAGTACCCACTAATCTTTGACAGGCGTCACGCCGTCAATATTGTTCTCCCTGATCCTACCCTCTTTGACTTTCAGGCAAAAGGGAGATATGTCATAACCAGGGAGGAGGCAAACGAGTATAAGAGGAGGACGGAGACAGCTCGCCTCCAAGCAGCAGCTCATGAGGCAATAGCTGCTGCATCACATTACGACCCCAACTATAACTTTGGATATTCGCCAGGCCAGCCGTGGCCATAGACCAACATAGGCCAAAAGCCTAAGCTTAGGGAAGTACGTATTTCTCACCAACATTACATTTATATTCACACGCTCATGCTAGTTGTCGGTGCTCATACTTTTTCACTGTAATATCCATGCTAGTTTATTTTCCTTTTTTATGCTTTCTTCTTGTGTGTTCAAAAAACCTTAAGAAAAAATATTAGTTGTAGCTTTTAGCTAGTTTACTTTTCATGCTTGTAGTAGTAATTAAAAAGAAAACCCAAAAATATTTCTTGTTCTTCTTTTGCTTGTTGGGAGCTTTCCCGTGTAAATAGTTTTATTTCTTTTCTTGCTCTTTGGGGGCCGATAGGAGAAGACCATAATGAAAATCTTGGTGGCTCTTATATGCATTATTGTTGATTTAACCAAGAGCCCATATTGCCTTGTCTTCTCCTGTTTATTGAATGCCTGCAGATTCCAGCTTATCCCAATGCACGTGCACTATTATTATTATCCACATCGTTCGGTCGTGCAAGTGAAAGGCAATAATGATGATATATGATGGACTAATTGAGATGAGAGAAGCTGGTATGAACTCGACCTGCCTTGTTTCTGTAAATATGATTAGTTCATCGTTCCTGATTCAGCCTATTATGAATAAACATGTTTGCAATGACAATTAGAGATTATATTGCTTATGCCATGCTTAATTAGCTAGGAGTTTATAATGGTTTACCTTGCGTGCCAACATGCTATTAAAATGGTTGTGATGTGGTATGATAGGGTGGTATCCTCCTTTGAATGATTCAAGTGACTGGACTTGGCACATGTTCGCACATGTAGTTGAAACAAAATCAACATATCCTTCACGATATTTATGTTCATGGTGGATTATATCCTACTCATGCTTGCACTCAATGTTTATTAATTTTAATGCATGTTCATGACTGTTGTCGCTCTCTAGTTGGTCGGTTCCCAGTCTTTTTCTAGCCTTCACTTGTACTAAGCTAGAATACTGCTTGTGCATCCAATCCCTTAAACCCCAAAGTTATTCCATATGAGTCCACTATACCTTCCTATATGCGGTATCTACCTGCCGTTCCAAGTAAATTTGTATGTGCCAAACTCTAAACCTTCAAATGAAATTCTGTTTTGTATGCTCGAATAGCTCATGTATCAACTAGGGTTGTATGTATATTCCATGCTAGGCGGGTTATTCCCAAGAGGAGTGGACTCCGCTCCTCACTCATGAGAAAATGGCTGGTCACCGGGATGCCCAGTCCCATGCTTTATGCAAATCAAATCAAAATAATTGCAAACAAAACTCCCCCGGGACTCTTGTTAGTTGGAGGCACTCGTTGTTTCGAGCAAGCCATGGATTGATGCTTGTTGGTGGAGGGGGAGTATAAACTTTACCATTCTGTTTGGGAACCGCCTATAATGTGTGTAGCATGGAAGATATCGAGATCTCTCGGTTGTTACTCTGACAATGAAAGTATGCCGCTCAAAATATTATTTATCTCTATTTCAAAACCGAGCTCTGGCACCTCTACAAATCCCTGCTTCCCTCTGTGAAGGGCCTATCTATTTACTTTTATGTTGAGTCATCACCCTCTTATTAAAAAGCACCAGCTGGAGAGCACCGTTGTCATTTGCATCCATTACTATTATTTTATATTGAGTATGACTATGACTGGATCTCTTTTACCATAAATTACAATGTTTAGTCAGTCCTTGATCTTCAAAGGTGCTCTGTATTTATGTTTTGCGGTCTCAAAAAGGGCTAGCGAGATACCATCTTGTTATATCATATCATGATTGTTTTGAGAAAGTGTTGTCATCCGAGATTTATTATTATTGCTCGCTAGTTGATTATGCCATTGACATGAGTAAACATGAGACCTAAGTGTTATTGTGAATATGGTTAGTTATAATCTTTGCTGAAAACTTGAATGCTGGCTTTACATATTTACAACAACAAGAACAAACAGAGTTGTAAATTTTTTTCTTTATCACTTTCAGTTTATCAACTGAATTTCTTGAGCACAGGCAAAGGTTCAAGCTTGGAGGAGTTGATACGTCTCCGTCGTATCTACTTTTCCAAACACTTTTGCCCTTGTTTTGGACTCTAACTTGCATGATTTGAATGGAACTAACCCGGACTGACGCTGTTTTTAGCAGAATTGCCATGGTGCTATTTTTGTGCAGAAATAAAAGTTCTCGGAATGACCTGAAAATCAACGGAGATTATTTTTGGAAATAATAAAAATACTGGCGAAAGAATCAAGGCTAGGGGGGCCACACCCTGTCCATGAGGGTGGGGGCGCGCCTGCCCCCCTGGGCGCGTCCCCCTGCCTCGTGGGCCCCCTGGAGCTCCACCGACCTCAACTCCAACTCTATATATTCATGTTCGGGGAGAAAAAAATAGGAGATAAGGATTCATCACGTTTTACGATACGAAGCCGCCGCCAAGCCCTAATCTCTCTCGGGAGGGCTGATCTGGAGTCTGTTCGGGGCTCCAGAGAGGGGAATCCATCGCCATCGTCATCATCAACCATCCTCCATCACCAATTTCATGATGCTCACCTCCGTGCGTGAGTAATTCCATCGTAGGCTTGCTGGACGGTGATGGGTTGGACGAGATTTATCATGTAGTCGAGTTAGTTTTGTTAGGGTTTGATACCTAGTATCCACTATGTTCTGAGATTGATGTTGCTATGACTTTGCTATGCTTAATGCTTGTCACTAGGGCCCGAGTGCCATGATTTCAGATCTGAACCTATTATGTTTTCATGAATATATGTGAGTTCTTGATCCTATCTTGCAAGTCTATAGTCACCTACTATGTGTTATGATCCAGCAACCCCGAAGTGACAATAATCGGGACCACTCCCTGTGATAACCGTAGTTTGAGGAGTTCATGTATTCACTATGTGTTAATGCTTTGGTCCGGTACTCTATTAAAAGGAGGTCCTAATATCCCTTAGTTTCCATTAGGACCCCGCTGCCACGGAGGGTAGGACAAAAGATGTCATGCAAGTTCTTTTCCATAAGCACGTATGACTATATTCTGAATACATGCCTACATTACATTGATGAAGTGGAGCTAGTTATGTATCACCCTATGTTATAACTGTTGCATGAATAATCGCATCCGGCATAATTCTCCATCACAGATCCAATGCCTACGAGCTTTTCACATATTGTTCTTTGCTTATTTACTTTTCTGTTGCTGCTGTTACAATCACTACAAAACTATCACTGTTACTTTTGCCACCGCTACCGTTACTTCCATATTACTTTGCTACTAAATACTTTGCTGCAGATATTAAGTTATCCAGGTGTGGTTGAATTGACAACTCAACTGCTAATACTTGAGAATATTCTTTGGCTCCCCTTGTGTCGAATCAATAAATTTGGGTTGAATACTCTACCCTCGAAAACTGTTGCGATCCCCTATACTTGTGGGTTATCAGACCCTCCCATTTGGGCTTGAGCTTGTACTTTTTCTTCTCTGGTAGGCATAGAATGAGTTCGCCGACATTATATGTCTTCGCCCGCACTTCTCTGCTTTGATATCTTCGAGCCTGTTGTTGGTAGAATGCGGAACGGGCTTTTGCGACATGGCGCTCCTCCTCCAGGCCATCTAAGTCGTCCTGCCGATCGAGCTCGGCCTCTCTCTCCTCATACATGCGCACTCGAGGTGAGTCATGAATAATGTCACAGGGCAAGATAGCCTCTGCGCCGTACACCATGAATAACGGTGTGTATCCGATCGTGCGGTTGGGCGTGGTTCGCAGCCCCCAAAGTACGGAGTCGAGCTCCTTGACCCAGTGTTTATCCGATTACTTTAGGGATCACACTAGTCTGGGTTTGATGCCACTCATTATCGAGCCATTGGCTCATTCAACCTGACTGTTTGTTTGAGGGTGATATACGGAGGCGTAGTCGAGTTTCATACCTAGATTAGCACACCAATTTTTCACCTCATCGGCTATGAAATTAGAGTCGTTGTCAGTAATAATGCTATGTGGGACACCATAACGGTGTACGACGCCGGAGATAAAATCTATCACCGGTCCGGCTTCAGCCGTTTTTACTGGTTTGGCCTCTATCCACTTAGTGAATTTATCCAACATAACCAGTAAATATTTCTTCTTATGGCTTCCCCTTTAAGGGGTCCGACCATGTCCAAATTTCTGCACCGCGAAAGGCCAAGTAATGGGGATTGTTCAGAGGCGATGGGTGGCATATGGCTTTGATTGGCAAAAAGCTGGCATCCAAGACAACGCTGTACGAGGTCATGTGCATCTGCTCGGGCCGTGGGCCAAAAGAAACCTGTACGGAAGGCCTTACTTACAAGGGCCCGAGCTGCGGCGTGATGGCCTCCAAGACTAGCGTGTATTTCGGCTAAGAGCTAATGTCCCTCCACTTCGGAGATACATCTTTGAAGGACTCCAGTAGTACTTTTCTTGTAGAGTTCTCCTTCATGAACTTTGTAGGCTTTCGAACATCGAACTGTGCGACGGGCCTCATTCTGGTCATCAGGGAGCTCCCGCCTATTAAGGTAGGCCAGGAAGGGTTCGGTCGATGGGGCAATTACCGCCATGATTACATGGGCGGAAGGCGTTGGTTCGGTGCCCGAGCCCCCGATGATATCCGAATCGTGTTCAGCATCCGGGGGTGTGATCGGCGCCGGACTGGTATTTCCACTCTCGTCCTGCCATACCACGGATGGCTTGAAAAGCCTTTCCACAAAGGTGTTAGGTGGGACGGGGTCGCGTTTAGCGCCCATGCGAGAAAGGATGTCCGCTGCTTGATTACTGTCTCGAGCCACATGGTGAAATTCAAGCCCCTTGAACCGGGCCGATATTTTGAGTACGGCGTTGCGGTAGGCCGCCATCTTTGGATCTTTTGCATCGAATTCTCCATTTATTTGAGATATAGCAAGGTTCGAATCCCCTCGCACCTCAAGGCGTTGTATACCCATAGAAATGGCCATCCGAAGTCCATGCAGTAGAGCTTCATATTCGGCCGCGTTACTGGAGTCCGTATACATGACCTGCAATACGTAGCGGACTGTGTCCCCTGTAGGGGATGTTAGGATGACACCAGTGCTACCTCTTGAGCACTGCGTTGGTTTTCCCTTGAAGAGGAAAGGGTGATGCAGCAAAGTAGCGTAAGTATTTCCCGCAGTTTTTGAGAATCAAGGTATCAATCCAGTAGGAGGCTACGCACGAGTCCCTCGCACCTGCACAATACAAATAAATCCTCGCATCCAACGCGATAAGGGGTTGGCAATCCCTTCACGGTCACCTACGAGAGTGAGATCTGATAGATATGATAGGATAATATTTTTGGTATTTTTGTGATAAAGATGCAAAGTAAAATAAAAGTAAAGTAAAAAAGCAAAGGCAATAACAAAGTGTTGGAAGATTAATATGATGAAGATAGACCCGGGGGCCATAGGTTTTGAGGGAGTCCTGGATTAGGGGGTCTCCGGACAGCCGGACTATATCCTTTGGCCGGACTGTTGGACTATGAAGATACAAGATTGAAGACTTCGTCCCGTGTCCGGATGGGACTCTCCTTGGCGTGGAAGGCAAGCTTAGCAATACGGATATGTAGATCTCCTCCCTTGTAACCGACTTTGTGTAACCCTAGCCCCCTCCGGTGTCTATATAAACCAGAGGGTTTAGTCCGTAGGACAACAACAATCATACCATAGGCTAGCTTCTAGGGTTTAGCCTCTACGATCTCGTGGTAGATCAACTCTTGTAATACTCATGTCATCAAGATCAATCAAGCAGGAAATAGGGTATTACCTCCATCGAGAGGGCCCGAACCTGGGTAAACATTGTGTCCCCCGCCTCCTGTTACCATCCGCCTTAGACGCACAGTTCGGGAACCCCTACCCGAGATCCGCCGGTTTTGACACCGACATTGGTGCTTTCATTGAGAGTTCCACTGTGCCGTCACCATAAGGCTTGATAGCTCCTTCGATCATCGGTAACGATGCGGTCCAGGGTGAGCCCCGGACCGATCTTCGTATTCGGCGGCTTCGCACTGCGGGCAAACTGGCTTGGCCATCAGGAGCAGATCGAGAGCTACGCCCCTGGCCACCAGGTCAGGTTTGGAAACTTGAACTACACTGCCGACATCCGCGGAGATTTGATCTTCGACGGATTCGAGCCCATGCCAGGTGCGCCGCACGATCACGACGAGCATGATTTAGCTCTGCCGTCGGACAATGTACGGGAGATCACACCTGCAACTACTCCGGCCCTCAATCCAGAGCAAATTGCGCCATCCGAGGACGGGTGGATAGACCCCGCCATAGAGGCCGCACTCTCAGTGGCGATAGAGCTGGATACTGACTTCACCCCTTACGAGAGCCGTGTTGTCGAACCACTGGATTCGTCCCCGACCACGGACTCCGAGCCGCCTGCATCCGTGCCTATCGAATCCGATTGGGCGCCGATCATGGAGTTTACCTCCGCGGATATCTTTCAGCACTCGCCTTTCGGCGACGTGCTAAATTCATTAAGGTCTCTCTCCTTGTCAGGAGAACCTTGGCCGAACTATGTCCGGCTAGAATGGGATGCGGATGACGAAGAAATTCGCTGCCCACCCACCACCCACTTAGTAGCCACTGTCGACGATTTAACCGACATGCTCGACTTCGACTCCGAAGACATCGACGGTATGGACGACGATGCAGGAGACGAACAGGAACCACCGCCCACAGGGCACTGGACCGCCACCTCATCATATGATATATATATATATATATATATATATATATATATATATATATACATATATATATATATATGTTGGATACCCCCAAAGAAAGCAATGGCGACAAGACAATGGAGGATGACCCCTCCAAGAAGCAACCCAAGCATCAACGTCAAGCACCGCTCTAAGTCCCGCCATAGCAAAAGCGGTGATACCGCACAAGAGACAATAGCACTCCAGATGGTGCCGAAGACGACAACAATCCCCTCCAGCACAATTTAGAGCGGGAGGGTGAACAAGCTAGCCCTCCAGAACAGGCAGCAGATGGAGAAACGGAGGATGACAATTACATGCCTCTCTCCGAAGACGAGGTGAGCCTCGTCGACGAAGAATTTATCGTGCCTGAGGATCCCATCGAGCAGGAGCGCTTCAAGCGCCGGCTTATAGCCAAAGCAAATAGCCTGAAGAAAAAGCAACAACAGCTTTGAGCTAATCAAGATTTGCTAGCAGACAGATGGACCGAAGTCCTTGCGGCCGAGGAATACGAACTCGAACGCCCGACCAAGAGTTATCCAAAGCGCAGGTTGCTACCTCAACTAGAGGAGGAAGCATTGAAACCTACATCACCAACGTATGATGCGGCTGATCGGCCACCTCGTGGCCGAGACAGAGAGGCATTTCAGCCCGAAGTCCAGCTTGCACCCCGCCGCCAATCAAACAAAAATATCAAGGCCTGGGGCAACACGCGGGACCTGCGAGATGTATTGGAAAACAAGGCAAAATATGCAAGATCGATCTACGGATCACGGGGGCGCGCACCAACACGTGATGATGATCGTCACGCCGGATACACTAAAATTAGATCCGGCCGAGACGAACACGGCAGACAAGATTCGTATGAACTGCGTCGTGATATAGCCCGGCACAGAGGCGCCGCACACCCCCTATGCTTCACTGATGAAGTAATGGATCACGAATTCCCAGAAGGGTTTAAACCCGTAAACATTGAATCATACGATGGTACTACAGACCCCGCGGTATGGATAGAAGACTTCTTCCTCCACATTCACATGGCCCGCGGGGATGACCTACATGCCATCAAGTATCTCCCGCTAAAACTCAAAGAGCCGGCTCGGCATTGGCTAAATAGCTTGCCGCAAACTCCATCAGAAGTTGGGATAGCCTGGCAGAGGCATTCCTGGACAATTTTCAGGGCACTTATGTGCGACCGCCGGACGCTGACGAATATAACTCAGCAGCCAGGGGAATCGGCCAGGAAATTCTGGACCTGGTTCCTAACCAAGAAGAACCAAATAGTCGACTGTCCGGATGCAGAGGCCTTAGCAGCATTTAAGCATAATATCCGCGATGAATGGCTCGCCCTGCACCTCGGCCAAGAGAAGCCAAAATCCATGGCAGCCCTCACGACACTTATGACCCGCTTTTGTGCGGGCGAAGATAGCTGGTTGGCTCGCAGTACCAATACAGCAAGCAAACCTGGCATATCAGAAGCCAGGGATAGCAATGACAAACCACGATGCAACAAACACAAGTGCCGCAAATATGGTGAAAACGCCGAAAATATGGCAGTTAATGCCAGGTTCAGGGGCTCAAAGTCCGGTCAGCGGAAAGGGCCACCCAAAAATAAAAATCCGGGTCCATCCAGTCTGGACCGCATACTCGATCGCCAATGCCAAATTCATGGCACCCCAGAAACGCCAGCCACCCATACCAACAGAGAATGTTGGGTCTTCAAACAAGCCGGCAGGGTAGGCGCCAAAGACGAAGGGGGTCTCAAAGCGACGATAGAGACGAAGAGCCCAGACCACTGAACACAGGAGGACAAAAGAAATTTCCCCCGCATATTCAATCGGTGAATGTGGTAAATACCACCCAAATTACCAACTCGGACCGGATATGCATCCTTAGGGATGGCGACTCAACGGAACTAGTTGTCCCACAATATAAACTAGGGCCGGTCACCTTCAACCGCACGGATCATCCGGTTAACACCAATCAGGGCAATCCAGCCGCACTAGTCCTCGACCCAATAATAGACGGGTTCCACCTCACTCGAGTCCTTATGGACGGCGGTAGCAGTCTAAATCTGCTTTACCAAGACACAGTCGCCAAGATGGGCATCGATCGTTCAGCGATCAAACCCACTAAAGCCACTTTCGGAGGCATTATACCAGGTGAGGAGGCTCATCAGACAGGCTCCATTACCCTTGAGGTAGTCTTGGATCACCAAAAATTACCAGATCGAAGAGTTAATCTTCGAAATCGTCCCTTTCCGCAGTGATTATCAAGCACTGCTTGGACGAACCGCATTCGCTCGATTCAACGTGGTGCCACATTATGCCTACCGTAGGCTCAAGATGCCCGGTCCACGTGGCGTCATCATGGTTAATGGCAAGGCCGAACCTTCCCTCGGCACCAACATATACACCATCGCCTTTAGCAATGTAAACAACGAGCATCACCTTGCAGCGAACCTCGAGCTGACGTCCAGGCTTCCGGACACCGTCAAGGGACTCCGAACTACTTCGCGGAAGGATAGCCCAACCCGTCCAGGGCTCAACTAAACACTCCGGCGAAGGCCAGGACAGGTCGAACTTAGCGGCTCAACCGCCCTACAGCACATAAATATTCCTTACATTTCCTTCGCAGGTTCACCTTTGCGCCGACCAGGATGGGCTACACGGAGGCAGCTTGAACGCGTAAGGGAATCCTTAGACATTCCCCGCAATGACCGTCCGGCTATATTACGGATCCGCTCGGTCTCTTCCCCCTGGTCTCAGCAGGTTCCTCAATCATATCCCTTTTTTTATCACATTACTTGTACCCATACGCATAGACGTACTATTCAAATACAACATATGGACTTATATGACGTTTACCTGCTGTTATTTCTTATTGAAATCATTCTGTCAAGTGGCATCCGTACACAGCGATATGCCTTAAAATATGCCAGGGGCTTCATTTTACCCATTACACGGCAGTAAAGTCCGAACACCTTCACGGAAGCTCGGCACCCCGAACCTATAGCATTATATGCATCAGCTTCGAATCATGTCTTGGGTCAATAGTTGGGTTTGCCCGGCTCCCATGTTTTGGTACCTTACGTTCCTCTATATCGGCTAAGGTAGCACTGGGAGAACTACTGCGATTGTGTCCTGGTTCTTCCGGACGAGCACCTTAGTAGAGAAAACCGAAAACTGACTGTCATGATACGGGGAGAGCTGGTCAGGTGTTCGAGAGGTCACAAATCTTTAAGGATTTCTCCCGCATAATGCCATAACCAATGCAGCGTGCAATGGATCGGTTCTTTCTCCGATCAGGTGCTTATAGAGCCCCTAGTATGGTCTTCCGAACACCAGGGGCTGCGCCTACCATACTAATGCTCCTATGGCTAAGTGAGAGTGATAAAGCCCTATAGTCTGATTGCTTGGTTTGTTGTGCTGAGCACCTCCTTCGAAGGACCCAAAACTGGGATAAAGAGTGCTCAGTTTATCACGAACACCCCGCATTTCTTACGTAAAGGCGAGAAGCGACGGCCAACTCTCGGGTTTAACATATAAACGGCCGCATGTGAGGGTAAACTTTTATATAACAAAGCGACAAATAAACGACCTTGTTCAAACACTACAAAGGACAACATGATTGGCACTCATGGAAATATAATGTCCTTGGTGCATAGCCCCGCTACAACGTAGGATCCTTTCAGGACACTCTCATAATATAATTTAGGCTTGCGGTGCTTCTTACCCTCTGGCGGTCCTTCGGTCATCAGCTTTTCGGCATCCATCTTCCCCTAGTGCACCTTTGCACGGGCGAAGGCCATTCGCGCACCATCTATGCAGATCGACCGCTTGATGACGTCAAGTCGAGGGCAAGCGCTTACGAGCCGCTTCACGAGCCCGAAGTAGCTGCTTGGAATCGGCTCGGCAGGCCATAGCCGGATAACCAAATCTTTCATGGCTAGTTCCGCTGCCTTATGCGATTCGACCATTGTTTCAGCTAATCGGTAAAAGGCACCGGATAATTGGTGCCAAATCTGCGACCGGAAAGAGCTTATCTGCAGTTTTCCTTTCTTCGGCTCGGTAGAATTGAGCGGCATCTGATATGCTGCGAGGTAGCTCGGCAAATACCCCTGAGAAATCCGGATTCGAAATCAGGAACATAAGTTCCCCCCCCCCAAATACATACTCTACAGGGAAAAAGCCTTACCATCCGCGATCTTTCTCGCCTCTTGGATCTCCTGCAGGGTGCTTTGGGTTTCCTCCCGGGCATCGCTCATGGCCTGATGCGCCTTGGTGAGTTCGGCTTCCTTCTCCGTTAAACTCTGCTCCAAGGTCTCACATTTCCTCACGGCCTCTTGTAGCTCCTGCTCAGCTTTAATAACCCTGGCCTCATGCTTCTCACGAAGAGCATGCTCAGTGGCTGCCTTTTTCTCAGCCTCGGCCACAGCCTTCTTAAGGGCTTCGACTTCGGTCACAATCCCTAGCGCAAGTCATAAAGCTCAGTTCATACTGAAAACTCATTCGCAATAAACGCGAACAAGACTTGTGCATACCTTGTTTATCCCTCGACTGCATTTTCAATTGGCCAAGTTCTTACGTGGCCCGCCTGCACTTTTGATTCAGCCGGAGTTATCCGCAGATGAGAAGTAGCAGCCATTACTGTACACACTGCTTATAACGTAAGAGAAATAGATGCCATTCAATGAGTCTTCCTGCGAACATAAATTCGATCCTCTGTCCGGTTCTTTCTTTCACCGAGCAGTATCGAGGCTACTATCTATACTATGACACTCTTCGACAACCCATAAAACATACATCAAAGCCTCTTATAAGGCTGATACAGGCTTCGTTCAGTCCACACTCAGTTGACTGAATCTTCTCAATCACCGCACCCATAAGGGCATGGTGTTCATCAACAATGGAGGCGTCTTTCAACGCCACCAACAAAGCATCTGACACTTCTGGATAGACAAAGGTCGCCGATGGAACATGCACGCCCCCTCCAGCCAAAGGAGGTTGCCTGCTTGATTCTAGAGTTGTATAAGTCTCTGTAATTGCATCCGGCTGGGAGCCGAACTCAGGATCGCCCCCGCCGTCAGCCCCCATGAGAATATTTTCCCCCACGTGTCCGGCCCCTGAGGTTTGACCTCCAGGCGCCGCCGTCACGGTTTTTTCCTTTCCTCCTTGGCCGGTGTCCTTTTGGGACGAAGCCTCGGTGTTATGCACCTGTTTTGAAGGAAGGGGCCTTTGGGGGCATCCCGCTCTCCATAGCATTTGAGCTCAGCAAGTCCTCTGATGAGGATTGTTTGGTACGGGACCTCGCCGAACTACAAAAAATATGGCTTAGGTTAACATACTAAGCCACGATGAGTCCGGACGCCTAAAACATACTCGGATTTTATACACTTACGAAGTTCACTGTGGCCGGGCCCTGGGATCCCATGTCGGGCCGCTGTCGGCGGCGGCAGTGGACTCCTCCGGAAGAGGAGCCTTTCCCCTTTTGGGCAGCTCGGCGTCCGAGTGTACGGAGGCCGTCCTCTTCTATTTTTCCCCGCAGGAGATTCATCTTCCTCCTCCTCCTCGGAGGCGGAATGGGCATTGGAGCCTTCGGATATTGTGTCCGAAGTGCCGCGGCGACGAAGGCCGCCCTGGGTCTTTTTGGCCCCCTTCTCGGCCGTCTTCTTCGGCACCTTGTAAGGCGCCAGGACCAGCATCTTCGTCAGAAGTGGGATGGTCGGTTCTTCGGGAGCGGGGCCGGACAATGGATCCGCTCCGCCTTCTTCGTCCAGCCCTGGGAGACTTGTATAAAACACGTTAAGCGCTTCCTTTGGGTTACGCAGATAGAAAAGTTTGATAACTCACCGAACTTGCTGGGCGGGACAGTTGGTACCCACGGTCCTCGGCGGAGTCCGGCCACGATTTGCTGGACTTGAAAAGCACCTTCCAAATGTCCTTGTGCGAGGAGCCGAAAAGCTCTCGCAAGGTTTGGTGCCTGGCCGGATCAAATTCCCATAAATTGCAAGTCCGGTGCTGACAAGGCAAGATCCGGCGAACTAACATCACCTGGACCACATTGACAAGTTCGATGTTCTTGTCTCCTATATCTTCAATGCGCGTCTGGAGCACCGACGGTTCTTCGGACGAGGACCAGTCCAAGCCTTTCTTGACCCAGGATGTAAGCCGCAGGGGGGCGCCGGATCGGAACTCGGGAGAGGCGGCCCACTCTGTGCCGCGCGGCTCAGTGATATAAAACCACTGCTGTTGCCACTCCTTAACAGAATCATTAAAGGTTCCCGTTGGCCATATGACGTTGGGCATCTTGCTCACCATGGTGCCCCCGCACTCAGCGTGCTCTCCGCCCACCACCTTGGGCTTCACGTTAAAGATCTTCAGCCATAAACCAAAGTGCGGTGAAATGCGGAGAAAAGCCTCGCACACGACAATGAATGTCGAGATATTGAGGAAGGAATTAGGGGACAGATCATGAAGATCGATCCCATAATAATACATGATGCCGCGAACGAACGGGTGGAGGGGAAACCCTAGCCCGCGGACAAAGTGAGGGAGGAATATAACCCTCTCGAGGGGTTCCGGAGTAGGGACGATATGTCCCGCCGTCGGGAGACGGTGGCTGATTTTCTTGGCCAGGTACCCGGCCTCCCGAAGCTTTTTGATATCCTTCTCTCGGACGGTAGAGGCCATCCATTTGCCTCCTGCTCCAGATCTGGACATCTTCGGAAGACCTTTAGTGGGCAGAGAATATGAACGCTTAGGCGCTGGAGCTTGAGCAGAAGGGAATGAATCGGGGAGAAGGCGTGGGTGAAAAGAGTGAATCATTGTCCCTTTATAAGGGCGGAAGAGGCGATGCACCTCCCCACTCACCCAGTAAAACCTCTTATTCCCCAAGCGTCGTAATTGATGGCGCGATTGGGTTGCCCACACCCGTATTGATGAGAATCCCGTGATAAGGGGACACGATCTCTACTTCGACAAGACGTGCCAAGGAAACCGCCTCGCGATATGTGCGGTGGCTGGTTGTGAAAAACGGTCCGAATAATGGCCGGGCCGTGGTGTGGTGTCATACTGCAAAATGCGTCAGCAGATTAGATTTGTGGAAATATTATTCTCTCTGCGGTGGTATGTGGATTTTGTTTTGCAGAGCCGGACACTATCCTTGTGTTCAAGATCTTCTATGGAGTATTCGGAGGAAGAACCCGCCTTGCAATGCCGAAGACAAATCTGCATGACGGACTTGTCGTCATTGAAGCCTGGTTGAGGGGCTACTGAGGGAGTCCTGGATTAGGGGGTCTCCGGACATCCAGACTATATCCTTTGGCTGGACTGTTGGACTATGAAGATACAAGATTGAAGACTTCGTCCCGTGTCCGGATGGGACTCTCCTTGGCGTGGAAGGCAAGCTTAGCAATACGGATATGTAGATCTCCTCCCTTGTAACCGACTATGTGTAACCCTAGCCCCCTCCAGTGTCTTTATAAACCGGACGGTTTAGTCCATAGGATAACAACAATCATACCATAGGCTAGCTTCTAGGGTTTAGCCTCTACGATATCGTGGTAGATCAACCCTTGTAATACTCATATCATCAAGATCAATCAAGCAGGAAGTAGGGTATTACCTCCATCGAGAGGGCCCGAACCTGGGTAAACATTGTGTCCCCCGCCTCCTGTTACCATCCGCCTTAGACGCATAGTTCGGGACCCCCTACCCGAGATCCGCCGGTTTTGACACCGACAGGTTTCACTAGTGGCTTCTCTCAAGAGCATAAGTATTTTACGGTGGGTGAACGAATTACTGTTGAGCAATTGACAGAATTGAGCATAGTTATGAGAATATCGAGGTATAATCATGTACATAGGCATCACGTCCAAGACAAGTAGACCGACTCATGCCTGCATCTACTACTATTACTCCACTCATCGACTGCTATCCAGCATGCATCTAGATATTAAGTTAATGAAAACAGAGTAACACCTTAAGCAACCTGATATGATGTAGAGGGATAAATTCATGCAATATGATAAAAACCCCATTTGTTATCCTCGATGGCAACAATACAATACGTGCCTTGCTGCCCCTCATCCTTTGGGAAAGGACACCGCAAGATTGAACCCAAAGCTAAGCACTTCTCCCATTGCAAGAAAGATCAATCTAGTAGGCCAAACCAAACTGATAATTCAAGAGACTTGCAAAGATAACCAATCATACATAAAAGAATTCAGAGAAGATTCAAATATTGTTCATAGATAATCTTGATCATAAACCCACAATTCATCGGTCTCAACAAACACACCGCAAAAAAGAAGATTACATCGAATAGATCTCCACGAGAGAGGGGAGAACATTGTATTGAGATCCAAAAGAGAGAAGAAGCCATCTAGCTACTAACTATGGACCCAAGGTCCGAGGTAAACTACTCACACTTCATCGAGAGGCTATGGTGTTGATGTAGAAGCCCTCCGTGATGGATGCCTCCTCCGTGAGCTCCTAACAGGCCCCAAGATGGGATCTCATGGGTACAGAAGGTTGCGGTGGTGGAATTAGGTTTTTGGCTCCGTATCTGATCGTTTGGGGGTACGTAGGTATATATAGGAGGAAGAAGTACGTTGATGCAGCAACATGGGGCCCATGAGGGTGGAGGGCGCGCCCTTGGGGGGTGGGCACGCCCCCCTACCTCGTGGCCTCCTGGAAGCTTCTCTTACGTAGGGTCCAAGTCTCCTGGATCATGTTCGTTCCAAAAATCACGCTCCCGAAGGTTTCATTCCGTTTGGACTCCGTTTGATATTCTTTTTCTGTGGAACTCTGAAATAGGTAAAAACAGCAATTACAGGTTGGGCCTCCGGTTAATAGGTTAGTCCCAAAAATAATATAAAAGTGGATAATAAAGCCCAATATTGTCCAAAACAGTAGATAATATAGCATGGAGCAATCAAAATTATAGCTATTTGGAGACGTATCAAGCATCCCCAAGCTTAATTCTTGCTTGTCCTCGAGTAGGTAAATGATAAAAACATAATTTTGATGCGGAGTGCGACTTGGCATAATTTCAATGTAAATCTTCTTAATTGTGGTATGAATATTCAGATCCAAAAGATTCAAGATAAAAGTTCATATTGACATAAAATAATAATACTTCAAGCATACTAACTAAGCAATTATGTCTTCTCAAAATAACATGGCCAAAGAAAGTTCATCCCTACAAAATCATACAGTTTATTCATGCTCCATTTTCGTCACACAAGAATCCTCTCATCATGCACAACCCCGATGACAAGCCAAGCAATTGTTTCATACTTTAGTAATCTCAAACTTTATAAACCTTCACGCAATACATGAGTGTGAGCCATGGATATAGCACTATGGGTGGAATAGAATATGATGATGGGGGTTATGTGGAGAAGACAAAAAAGGAGAAAGTCTCACATCAACGAGGCTAATCAATGAGCTATGGAGATGCCCGTCAATTGATGTTAATGCAAGGAGTAGGGATTGCCATGCAACGGATGCACTAGAGCTATAAATGTATGAAAGCTCAACAAAAGAAACTAAGTGGGTGTGCATCCAACTTGCTTGCTCACGAAGACCTAGGGCACTTGAGGAGGCCCATTGTTGGAATATACAAGCCAAGTACTATAATGCTAAAATTCCCACTAGTATATGAAAGTGACAAAACAAGAGACTCTCTATCATGAAGATTATGGTGCTACTTTGAAGCACAAGTGTGGAAAAAAAGGATAGTAGCATTGCCCCTTTTTTTGGCCTTCTTTTTTTGGCCTTTCTCTCTTTTTTATTGGGACAATGCTCCATTAAATGATGATCATCACACTTCTATTTATTTACAACTCAATGATTACAACTCGATACTAGAACAAAGTATGACTCTATATGAATGCCTTCGGCGGTGTACCGGGATATGCAATGAATCAAGAGTGGCATGTATGAAAGAATTATGAACGGTGGCTTTGCCACAAATACTATGTCAACTATATGATCATGTTAAGCAATATGACAATGATGAATGTGTCATGATAAACGGAATGGTGGAAAGTTGCATGGCAATATATCTCGGAATGGCTATGGAAATGCCATAATAGGTAGGTATGGTGGCTGCTTTGAGGAAGATATAAGGAGGTTTATGTGTGAAAGAGCGTATCATATCACGGGGTTTGGATGCACCGGCGAAGTTTGCACCAACTCTCAATGTGAGAAAGGGCAATGCACGGTACCGAAGAGGCTAGCAATGATGGAAGGGTGAGAGTGTGTATAATCCATGGACTCAACATTAGTCATAAAGAACTCACATACTTATTGCAAAAATCTACAAGTCATCAAAAACCAAGCACTACGCGGGGCGATAGATTGGTAGGAAAAGACCATCGCTCATCCCCGACCACCACTCACAAGGAGGATAATCAAAGAACACCTCATGTTTCGAATTTTTTACATAACATTTACCATACGTTCATGCTACGGGACTTGCAAACTTCAACACAAGCATTTCTCAAATTCACAACTACTCAACTAGCACGACTTTGATATTATTACCTCCATATCTCAAAACAATCATCAAGCATCAAACTTCTCTTAGTATTCAACACACTCATAAGAAAGTTTTTACTAATCTTGAATACCAAGCATATTAGGATTATTTAAGCAAATTACCATGCTATTTAAAACTCTCAAAATAATCTAAGTGAAGCATGAGAGATCAATAGTTTCTATAAAACAAATCCACCACCATGCTCTAAAAGATATAAGTGAAGTACTAGAGCAAAACTATATAACTCAAAAGATATAAGTGAAGCACATAGAGTATTCTAACAAATTCCAAATCATGTACGACTTTCTCAAAAGGTGTGTACAGCAAGGATGATTGTGGTAAACTAAAAATCAAAGACTCAAATCATACAAGACACTCCAAGCAAAACACATATCACGTGGTGGATAAAAATATTGCTCCAAGTAAAGTTACCGATGGAAGTAGACGAAAGAGGGGATGCCTTCCGGGGCATCCCCAAGCTTTGGCTTTTTGGTGTCCTTAGATTATCTTGGGGGTGCCATGGGCATCCCCAAGCTTAGGCTCTTGCCACTCCTTTTTCCATAATCCATCAAAATCTTTCACCCAAAACTTGAAAACTTCACAACACAAAACTCAACAGAAATCTCGTGAGCTCCGTTAGCGAAAGAAAACAAAAGACCACTTCAAGGTACTGTAATGAACTCATTATTTATTTATATTGGTGTTAAACCTACTGTATTGCAACTTCTCTATGGTTTATAAACTATTTTACTAGCCATAGATTCATCAAAATAAGCAAACAACACACGCAGAACAGAATTTGTCAAAAACAGAACAGTCTGTAGTAATCTGTAACTAACACAAATTTCTAGAACTCCAAAAAAATCAGCCAAAATAGGAAGACCTAGGAATTTTTTTTTTTGATCAGCAGCAATTGGAATCAGTATTTTATCACGTTCTGGTGATTTTTAACACTTTGTTTCGTGAACAGAAAGTTTCTGGAAATTTCTGCAAGATCAAATAACTATCATCCAAGAAGATCCTATAGGTTTAACTTGGCAAAAACACTAATTAAAACATAAAAACACATATAACAAGAGGCTAGATCAAAGATTTATTCCTAAAAAGAAGCAAAAGCAAAAGAAACTAAAAATAAAATTGGGTTGCCTCCCAACAAGCGCTATCGTTTAACGCCCCTAGCTAGGCATAAAAGCAAGGATAGATCTAGGTATTGCCATCTTTGGTAGGCAATCCATAAGTGGTTCTCATGATAGATTCATATGGAAATTTTATTTTCTTCCTAGGTAAGTGTTCCATGCCTTTCTTTAATGGAAATTGGAATCTAATATTCCCTTCCTTCATATCAATAATTGCACCAATTGTTCTAAGGAAAGGTCTACCAAGAATAATAGGACATGAAGGATTGCAATCTATATCAAGAACGATAAAATCTACGGGCACATAATTCCTATTTGCAACAATAAGAACATCATTAATTCTTCCCATAGGTTTCTTAATAGTGGAATCCGCGAGGTGCAAGTTTAAAGAGCAATCATCAAAATCACAGAAATCTAGCAAATCGCACAAAGTTTTGGGAATAGTGGAAACACTAGCACCCAAATCACATAAAGCATAGAATTCATGGTCCTTAATCTTAATTTTGATAGTTGGTTCCCACTCATCATAAAGTTTTCTACGGATGGAAACTTCCAACTCAAGCTTTTCTTCATAAGATTGCATCAAGGCATCAACGATATGTTTAGTAAACGCTTTATTTTGACTATAAGCATAAGGAGAATTTAGCACGGATTGCAACAAGGAAATACAATCAATCAAAGAGCAATTTTCATAATTAAATTCCTTGAAATTCAAAATAGTGGTTTTAGCAACATCTAGGGTTTTGATTTCTTCAATCCCACTTTTATCAAATTTAGCATCAAGATCTAAAAACTCTGAATTCTTGGAACGCCTTCTAGGTAAAGGTGGGTCATATTCAGTCTCATCATTATCAAGATTCATATTGCAAAACAAAGATTTAATATGGGACACATCAATAACTTTTAGATCTTCATCTTTATTTTCATAGAAATCTGGTTTAGCGGCCATCTTATTAACTAAGGTAGCCTGCTTATCCGATATTTCAGCAGTCAACTTCTCAAGACGAGCAATTTGGGATCTTAAACCATAAAATTCTTTAGACATATCATCGAGCTCTTTATTCATATAACTCACAAAATTTTTTTGTTCCTTCAGCTCGTTTCTGAAGAAATTATTATGCTCAAATTGCAAAACCATAAAACTCCTGACGTTGCTTTCGATCTCTTCTAACCTTTTAAGGTGAAGATCACCAAATATAGGTAGAGCCATTGTGACAAGAAAGCAATCCAACACACGAGCAAACAAAAAGCAAGCGAAAAAGAGGCGAACAAAAAAGAGAGGGCGAATAAAACGGCAAGGGTGAAGTGGGGGAGAGGAAAACGAGAGGCAAATGGCAAATAATGTAATGCGGGAGATAAGGGATTGTGATAGGCACTTGGTATGTTGACTTTTGCGTAGACCTCCCCAGCAACGGTGCCAGAAATCCTTCTTGCTACCTCTTGAGCACCGCGTTGCAGCAAAGTAGCGTAAGTATTTCCCTCAGTTTTTGAGAACCAAGGTATCAATCTAGTAGGAGGCTACGCGCGAGTCCCTCGCACCTGCACAATACAAATAAATCCTCGCAACCAACGCGATAAGGGGTTGTCAATCCCTTCACGGTCACTTACTTAGAGTGAGATCTGATAGATATGATAGGATAATATTTTTGGTATTTTTGAGATAAATATGCAAAGTAAAATAAAAGCAAAGTAAAAAGCAAAGGCAATAACAAAGTGTTGGAAGATTAATATGATGAAGATAGACCCGGGGGCCATAGGTTTCACTAGTGGCTTCTCTCAAGAGCATAAGTATTTTACGGTGGGTGAACGAATTACTGTTGGGCAATTGACAGAATTGAGCATAGTTATGAGAATATCTAGGTATGATCATGTATATAGGCATCACGTCCAAGACAAGTAGACCGACTCCTGCCTGCATCTACTACTATTACTCCACTCATCGACCGCTATCCAGCAAGCATCTAGAGTATTAAGTTAATGAAAACAGAGTAACGCCTTAAGCAAGATGACATGATGTAGAGGGATAAATTCATGCAATATGATAAAAACCCCATCTTGTTATCCTCGATGGCAACAATACAATACGTGCCTTGCTGCCCCCTCATCCTTTGGGAAAGGACACCGCAAGATTGAACCCAAAGCTAAGCACTTCTCCCATTGCAAGAAAGATCAATCTAGTAGGCCAAACCAAACTGATAATTCAAGAGACTTGCAAAGATAACCAATCATACATAACAGAACTCAGAGAAGATTCAAATATTGTTCATAGATAATCTTGATCCCAAACCCACAATTCATCGATCTCAACAAACCCCCCCCAACAGAAGATTACCTCGAATAGATCTCCACGAGAGAGGGGAGAATATTGTATTGAGATCCAAAAAGAGAGAAGAAGCCATCTAGCTACTAACTATGGACCCGAAGGTCTGAGGTAAACTACTCACACTTCATCGGAGAGGCTATGGTGTTGATGTAGAAGCCCTCCATGATGGATGCCCCCTCCAGCGGAGCTCCGGAACAGGCCCCAAGATGGGATCTCGTGGGTACAGAAGGTTGCGGCGGTGGAATTAGGTTTTTGGCTCCGTGTCGATCGTTTGAAATGCGTAATTATATATAGGAGGAAGAAGTATGTCGGTGGAGCAACATGGGGCCCATGAGGGTGGAGGCGCGCCACAGGGGTGGGCGCGCCCCCCTACCTCGTGGCCTCCTGGAAGCTTCTCTTACGTAGGGTCCAACTCTCCTAGATCATGTTCGTTCCAAAAATCACGCTCCCGAAGGTTTCATTCCGTTTGGACTCCGTTTGATATTGTTTTTCTGCGAAACTCTGAAATAGGCAAAAAACAACAATTCTGGTCTGGGCCTCAGGTTAATAGGTTAGTCCCAAAAATAATATAAAAGTGGATAATAAAGCCCAATATTGTCCAAAACAGTAGATAATATAGCATGGAGCAATCAAAAATTATAGATACGTTGGAGACGTATCAACCAGCCGCCAGCCCGGCTAACATTTTAGAGTCGTCGAAGTACATCACCCAGTTGGAGTATGTGATGTACTCTTTAGGGAGTTCGGCTTCTGTCCATTCGGCGACGAAGTCAGCCAACACCTGAGATTTAATAGCTCGGTGTGGCTTGTATTTCAAATGGCAAGAGTTCGATAGCCCATTTGGCAATGCGGCCGGTGGCGTCTCGGTTGTTTATGATGTCGTTGAGTGGAACTTCGGAAGCCACCGTGATCGAGCACTCTTGAAAGTAGTGCCGCAACTTCCAAGATGCCATGAAGACTGCATAGGCTATCTTTTGATAGTGTGGGTATCGGGATTTGCATGGTGTAAGGACCGCCGATACATAATACACTGGTTTTTGGAGTGGGAATTTATGTCCCTCTTCCTCTCGTTCGACGACGAGCACAGCGCTCACCACCTGGTGAGTTGCAGATATGTAGAGCAACATAGGCTCACCGACGTTTGGTGCGGCAAGGATTGGGTTGATTGCTAACAAGGTTGTTATTTCTTCCAATCCGGCTGTTGCGGCGTCCGTCCACTCAAAGTGGTCGGTGCGTCGGAGTTGGCGATAAAGTGGCAGTGCCTTTTCTCCTAATCTGGAGATGAAACGGCTCAATGCTGCCACGCACCCCGCTAGCTTTTGGACTTGTTTTGAGTCTGTTGGCGTTGCCAATTGTGACAGAGCTCGGATTTTGGCCGGATTTGCTTCGATTCCTCTATTGGAAACTATGAATCCAAACAGCTTTCCGGTTGAAACACCGAAAACGCATTTTTCCGGATTGAGCCATATGTCATATGTTCGGAGGTTGTCGAATGTAAGGCATAAGTCATCCACCAATGATTCGACATGTTTGGTTTTGATGACTACATCATCTACGTATGCCTCCACCGTCTTGCCAATTTGTTTTTCCAGGCATGTTTGAATCATGCATTGGTAAGTGGCGCCGGTGTTTTTGAGTCCGAAAGGCATAGTGTTGAAGCAGAAAGGCCCATACGGAGTAATGAATGCCGTTGCAGCCTGATCAGATTCCTTCATCTTAATTTGATGGTATCCGGAGTACGCGTCGAGGAAGCACAGTGAATCGTGTCCTACGGTTGCATCAATGATTTGGTCAATGCGGGGTAGTGGGAAGGGGTCCTTAGGGCAAGCCTTGTTGAGGTCTTTGAAATCGACACAGAGGCGCTAGGATTTGTCCTTCTTTGGTACCATGACCGGGTTTGCTAGCCAGTTCGGGTGTTTGACCTCTGATGAACCCGGCCGCTAGTAGTTTGGCTAGCTCCTCCCCCGTAGCTTGTCGCTTGGGTTCGGAAAATCGTCGCAGCATTTGCTTGACTGGCTTGAACCCCTTTAATATGTTGAGGTTGTGTTCGGCCAGTCCGCGTGGGATTCCTAGCATATCCGAAGGATGCCAAGCAAAGATGCCCCAATTCTCGCGCAGGAATGCTCTTAGAGCGGCGTCGGCCGTTGGATCCAGCTGTGCTCCAATGGCTGATGTTTTATTAGGATCCGTTGGGTGAACTTGAAATTTGACTGTTTCATCTGCTGGCTTGAAAGAAGTGGACTAAGGCCTCTTATCGAGTATTACATCGTCGTTGTCCACTGTGGAGCGCAGAGCGGTGAGTTCCTCGGCCGCGAGGGCCTCGGATAATGCCTCGAGGGCCAGGGATGCGGTTTTGTTTTCAGCGCGGAGTGCTATGTCCGGATCACTGGTAATTGTGATAACTCCGTTGGGCCCGGGCATTTTGAGCTTCATGTACCCGTAATGGGGTATGGCTTGAAAGCGTGTGAATGTGTCTCGCCCCAATAGGGCATGATATCCAATGTTGAAAGGTGCCACGTGGAAGACGGACCTGTAGTTCTCCGGCGTGCCGAATACCACATCTAGTTTAATTTTCCCTGAACATCACGCTTCTCGACTAGGGATAATGCCTCGAAAGGTTGTACTGCTCTGCTCGATGCGGCTCTTGTCCATTTGCATTTTATCGAGCGTGTCCTCATAGATGAGGTTCAGTCCGCTGCCGCCGTCCATGAGCACTTTAGTGAGCCGAAAGCCGTCCACAATTGGGTTTAGAACCAAAGTGGCTGGTGCTCGGACTGATCAGGCCCTTGGTTCGTCACTAGCGTTCAAAGTTATCGCCATATCGTTCCAAGGATTTATTGCGGCTACTTGGTTGACTTGGCGAGGTCGCGGAGCGCCCTTTTGCGTCGATTATTTGAAGAGAAGGTCTCGAAGACCGTAAATACATTGAGATCGTTATCCTCCAAAGAGTACTTCTCTGGGGTAGTGTTGGTGAGGATGGCCTCACCGCTCTTAGCCACCTGCCGGAGTACCCAACATGCCCAAAGGCTATGTGTTGGTTTGGAATTCGGCATCGTGTGTATCCGATAGGGCTTGTCGAGCCATTCATCAAGGATAGTTATGTGTCCCGTTAAGGGCTTAATTTTCTTGTCTGTGGAATGATGATTAGGTGCCCCGTGAGGGTGCATCCTTTTTTCCCGTCCGGGGGTGGTAAAAAGGCAGGCGGTTCCCATCGGGCTGTCTGGGCTTTCCAAGTGCTTTCCATTGTGCAATACTTCTGTACTATGTGTGCCAAATCTGAAAAGTGCCATATGCGGCGTCGGTTGAGGGCATTGAGGATCCCCTCGTCCGTACAGTTGTGGCAAAATACTGACACCGCGTCGTCGTCGCAGCAATCTTTGATCTTGTTTTTAACAAGGAAGAATCTGGCCCAGAAGTGATGGACTGTTTCCTGAGGTTGCTACCGCACATACATTAGATCGCATATGTCCGGAGGACCAGTGTTGATTGTGCTGGGTGGGTGGGCTTAAATCCGAACCCTGACCCACTGTGGGATCCGGAGCTTGAAGAATTTCCGAGGTCACCGGCCCAGGATCCTGAGTGTCCTGGGAGTTTTCAGGCTCAACGCCTGGTTCTATGTTCGGAGGACAGATGGCCTCTTCTTGAAGATGGGTGTCCGGCTCGCAAGGCTCGGAGGTCCGAACATAGCTTGTTCTCAGCATAGGAGGAGAGGTATCCTCAGCTTGCTCCTCCACAACCGTCACCAGATGGGTGACAGGAAGGGACCTGATTTCCCTCTGATCGGGTTTAAGCCCAATCAGATCATAATCTGTTGCGACCCCTAGGGTGGCGATGTGATCTAGCAGTTCGTTCAAAGACGAGACATCTGCCGGATCCATCTTATCGAAGTTTTCAGCACTGATGCGGAGATGATTTTTGGCAATCTGGGGGACCGCCTTTGGCTTAACGGCCGAGCGGGCACCTATGGTAAAACTGCCGACCTGGAGGATCTGCCCAGGAACTAGGGCCCTTCCAGAGGTGATTTTGTCATTGACGACAAGGCGAGCCATCGATCCTTCTATTGACGACACAGAGGAACTCTCAGTGAAAGCACCAACGTCGGTGTCAAAACCGGCTGATCTCGGGTAGGGGGTCCCGAACTATGCTTCTGAGGATCGAAGGTAACAGGTGACGGGGGACACAATGTTTACCCAGGTTCAGGCCCTCTTGATGGAGGTAATACCCTACTTCCTGCTTGATTGACTTTGATGAGTATAGGGGTTACAAGAGTTGATCTACCTCAAGATCGTAATGGTTAAACCCTAGATGTCTAGCCTGTATGATTTGTCCTAGCCTCTACGGACTAAACCCTCTGGTTTATATAGACACCAGAGAGGGCCAGGGTTATACAGAGTCGGTTTACAGAGAAAGGAAACTACACATCCGTTCGCCAAACTTGCCGTCTACGCAAAGGAGAGTCCCATCCGGACACGGGGGAAGGCCTTCTATCTTGTATCTTCACGGCCCACAGTCCGGCCCATGTCACATAGCCCAACCATCCGAGGACCCCTTGATCCAGGACTCCCTCAAGTGTCAACTTTAGGAAATAATGATCCCACTACTTTGGAGATTGATAAGTCTTATGAAATTTTTGATTAAAGTGGGTTTGGAGAGGTCATGACTGTATTTGATGATAATCCCACTATTTTGGAAGAGTGTCAACTTTGCATGCATATGGATCATATTGAAAATATTTTATATGATAGCTATATTGTTGACTTTCATTATGATCCTACATGTAACTATTATGAGAGATGAAAATATGGTTGTAGAAATTTTCATGTTACTAAATTATCTCTCGTTATGTTGAGATTGCTATTGTCTCTTTCTTCTTCTTTGCATATGCTAGGATTTGCTTGCCTTGATAATTTGTTTGCCTATAAGATGCCATGCATAGGAAGTATATTAGACTTGGATGTGTTTTTCATGTACTTTATGATGCTCTCTTTGTGCTTCAATTCTTGTCTTTCATGTGAGCATCATTAAAATTATCAATGCCTAGCTAGGGGCGTTAAACAATAGCGCTTGTTGGGAGGCAACCCAATTTTATTTTTTAGTTTTTTGTTTTGCTACTGTTCTTGAATAAAATACAAGTTATTACCTATGTAGTAATTGTGTTTTGGTGTTTCAATTAGTGTTTGTGCCAAGTAAGACCTTTGGGGTGGCTTACGGTGATAGTTGCTTTGATCTTGCTAAAAAACAGAAAAATTTGCACCCAGCAAAATAATTTTCATTTTTAACAGAAGCATGATAAAATACTAATTCTTTTTGCACAAGATTGGTGCACAAATTTCCAAGGTTGTCCTAATGTTTCAGAATTTTTGGAGTTACATAACTATTCAATAGTTACAGATTACTACAGACTGTTCTGTTTTTGACAAATTCTGTTTTCTATGGTTATTTGCTTATGTTGATGAATCTATCGGTAGTATCGGGGGGTATGAACCATGGAAAAGTTGGAATATAGTAGATATTACACCAATTTAAATAAATAATGAGTTCGCAACAGTACCATAAGTGGTGATTTATTTTCTTATAATAAAGGATCTCATGAGATTTTCTGTTGAGTTTTGTGTTGTGAAGTTTTCAAGTTTTGGGTAAGGATTTGATGGACTATGGAATAAAGAGTGGAAAGAGCCTAATCTTGGAGATGCCCAAGGCACCCCAAGTTAATATTCAAGGACAACCAAGAGCCTAAGCTTGGGGATGCCCCAGAAGGCGTCCCCTCTTTCGTCTTCGTCTATCGGTAACTTTACTTGAGGATATATTTTTATTCACCACATGATATGTGTTTTGCTTGGAGCGTCTTGTATGATACGAGTCATTGATTTTTAGTTTTCCACAATCATCCTTGTTGTACACACCTTTTGAGAGAGACACGCATGAATCATGATTTATTAGAATACTCTATGTGCTTCACTTATATCTTTTGAGCTAGGCAATTTTGCTCTAGTGCTTCACTTATATCTTTTTAGAGCACGACGGTGGTTTTATTTCATAGAAATTATTGAAATCTCATGCTTCACTATACTCCCTCCGTTCCTAAATATAAGTCTTTCTAGACATTTCAAATGGACATATTTTAGATTATAGATCCACTTATTTTGCTCCGTATATAGTCACTCATTCGAATCTCTAAAAAGACGTATATTTGGGAATGGAGGGAGTATTATTTTGAGAATCTTCTGAAACAACATGGTAATTTGCTTGGGTTATGAATTTCCTAATATGATAGACATCCAAGAGGGATATAATAAAAACTTTCATATAAAGTGCATTGAATACTATGAGAAGTTTGATTCCTTATGATTGTTTTGAGATATGAGGATGGTGATATTAGAGTCATGCTAGTGAGTAATTGTGGATTTTAGAAATACTTGTGTTAAAGTTTGTGATTCCAGTAGCATGCACGTATGGTGAACCGTTATGTGATGCAGTCGGACCATGATTTATTTATTTATTGTCTTCCTTATGAGTGGCGGTCGGGGACGAGCGATGGTCTTTTCCTACCAATTTATCCCCCTAGGAGCATGCGCGTAGTACTTTGTTTTGATGACTAATAGATTTTTGCAATATGTATGTGAGTTCTTTATGACTAATGTTGAGTCCATGGTTTATAAGCACTCTCACCCTTCCACCATTGTTAGCCTCTTTAGTACCGCACAACTTTCGCTGGTACCATACACCCACCATATACCTTTCTCAAAACAGCCACCATACCTACCTATTATGGCATTTCATAGCCATTCCGAGATATATTGCCATGCAACTTCCACTGTTCCATTTATTATGACACGTTTCATCATTGTCATATTGCTTTGCATAATCATGTAGTTGACATCGTATTTGTGGCAAAGCTACCATTCATCATTTTTTATACATGTCGCTCTTTATTCATTGCACATCCCGGTACACCACCGGAGGCATTCATATAGTCATATTTTTTCTAAGTATCGAGTTGTAATTCTTGAGTTGTAAGTAAATAAAAGTGTGATGATCATCATTATTAGAGCATTGTCCCATGCGAGGAAAGGATGATGGAAGCTATGATTCCCCCACAAGTCGGGATGAGTCTCCGGACTTTACAAAAATAAAAGAGGCCAAAGAAGCCCACCAAAAAAATGAGAGAAAAGAGAGAAGGGGCAATGTTACTATCCTTTTTCCACACTTGTGCTTCAAAGTAGCACCATGATCTTCATGATAGAGAGTCTCCTATATTGTCACTTTCATATGCTAGTGGGAATTTTTCATTATATAACTTGTCTTGTATATTCCAATTATGGGCTTCCTCAAATTGCCCTAGGTATTTGTGAGCAAGCAAGTTGGATGCACACCCACTTAGTTTCTTTTTGAGCTTCCATAAACTTATAGCTCTAGTGCATCCATTGCATGACAATCCCAACTCACTCACATTGATATCTATTGATGGGCATCTCCATAGCCTGTTGATACGCCTAGTTGATGTGAGACAATCTCCTTCTTTTTGTCTTCTCCACAACCACCATATTCTATTCCACCTATAGTGCTATGTCCATGGCTCATGCTAATGTATTGCGTGAAAGTTGAAAAAGTTTGAGAACACCAAAGTATGAAACAATTGCTTGGCTTGTCATCGAGGTTGTGCATGATTTGAATATTTTATGTGATGAAGATTGAGCATATCTAGACTATATAATTTTGTAGGGATAACTTTCTTTGGCCATGTTATTTTGCGAAGACATAATTGCTTTGTTAGTATGCTTGAAGTATTACCGTTTTTATGTCAATATTAAACTTTTGTTTTGAATCTTATGGATCTGAACATTCATGCCACAATAAAGAAAATTACATGGATAAATATGTTAGGTAGCATTCCAAATCAAAAAAAATGTTTTTATCGTTTACCTACTCGAGGACGAGCAGGAATTAAGCTTGGGGATGCTTGATACGTCTCCAACGTATATATAATTTTTTATTGTTCCATGCTATTATATTATATATTTTGGATGTTTTATATGCATCAATATGCTATTTTATATTATTTTTGGCACTAACTTATTAACCTAGAGCCCAGTGCCAGTTTCTGTTTTTTCCTTGTTTTTGAGCTTCGCAAAAAATGAATACCAAACGGAGTCCAAACGGTAAAACCTTCGCGATGATTTTTCTTGGACCATAAGACACCCCGGAGACTTGGAGTTCAAGCTAGAAGAGCCACGAGGCGACGACAAGGGGGGAGGGCCGCCCAGGGGGTAGGGCGCGCCCCCTACCTTGTGGGCCCCTTGGTGACCCCCTAACCTAGTTCTACCTCCTATATATTCACATATATTCCCAAACCACCAGAGGCATCCACGAAAACACTTTTCCACCGTTGCAACCTTCTCTGCTCGTGAGATCCCATCTTGGGGCCTTTTTGACATCCCACGAGGGGGTTCGATCACGGAGGGCATGTACATCAACTCTATTGCCCTTCCAATGAAGCATGAGTAGTTTACCTCAGATCTAGGGGTCCATAGCTAGTAGCTAGATGGCTTCTTCTCTCTCTTTGATTCTCAATACAACGTTCTCCTCGATGCTCTTGGAGATCTATCCGATGTAATCTTCTTTTGCCGTGTGTTTGCCGAGACCTGATGAATTGTGGATTTATGATCAGCTTATCTATGAATATTATTTGAATCTTCTCTGAATTCTTATATGCATGATTTTATATCTTTGTAATTCTCTTCGAACTATCGGTTTGGTTTGGCCAACTAGATTGGTTTTTCTTGCAATGGGAGAAGTGCTTAGCTTTGGGTTCAATCTTGCAGTGTCCTCGCCCAGTGACAAAGTAGGGGTAGCGAGGCACGTATTGTATTGTTGCCATCGAGGATAAAAAGAATGGGGTTTACATCATATTGCTTGAGTTTATTCCTCTACATCATGTCATCTACTTAAAGCGTTACTCTGTTCTTTATGAACTTAATACTCTAGATGCAGGCAGGAGTCGGTCGATGTGTGGAGTAATAGTAGTAGATGCAGGCAGGAGTCGGTCTACTTGACACGGACGTGATGCCTATATTACATAATCATTGCCTTGGATATCGTCATAACTTTGCGCTTTTCTATCAATTGCTCAAAAGTAATTTGTTCACCCACCGTATTATTTGCTATCATGAGAGAAGCCTCTAGTCAAACCTATGGCCCCGGGTCCATTTTCCATCATATTAGTTTCCGATCTACTATTTTGCAATCTTTTATTTTTGTGTCTATAAACGAAAAAACCCCAAATATATTTTATCTTTTGTTTAGTTTTATTTATCTATCTCTATGAGATCTCACCTTTGCAAGTGACCATGAAGGGATTGACAACCCCTTTATCGCGTTGGGTGCAAGTGTTTGATTGTTTGTGCAAGTATTGGTAATTTGTGTGTTCCTCTCCTACTGGATTGATACCTTGGTTCTTAACTGAGGGAAATACTTGTCTCTACTTTGCTGCATCACCCTTTCCTCTTCAAGGGAAAAACCAACGTAAGCTCAAGAAGTAGCATTTTCCAGTCTGTAGTTCAGCAAATCACCAATATTTTCCTTGTTCCTCTCATGGATGTTACATCTACGCATCTTGGTCACCCTCTTATTCTCCCAGCCAAGGACCGAACTTCTGCCTACAACTTCGTTTAGGATAAATTCAAGAATAAGCTCCCCACATATAAAGCCGACAAATTGTCCCATGCTGCAAGACTTGAGCTTATAAATTCCGTGTTTGCCTCTATCCCGGTTTACTACATGTCAAACATTCTTTTCTCAAAGAAATTCCTTTCTAAGCTCACTGCACTCATTCGTAACTTCTGGTGGGTTGGTGTTAAAGAGGAAGTAGGTGCTAGAGCTTTATGCTTAAGGGCTTGGAAAGATATATGTACTCCCAAGAAGGAGGGACGTATGGGTATTAAAAACATGCTTGCCATGAATCAAGGCCTTCTTCTTGTCGCGGCTTGGCGTCTTGCTGACAATTCGGATAGCCACATCTATCAAGCTCTCCGTGCCAAATATTTTCTTGATTCGTCTATATGGAGAGCATCCTCTAATACTCCGAAATATGCCTTTTGGGACTCCATTCTTAAAGTCTTGCCCATGCTTAAAGCCAATTCTTTCTACCAAATTACTCAAGAAAACATTTCTGTTTGGATCGGAGCTCCCCTTGGTGCACTACTTGGGAGAACATTTATGAACATCTGATCATCCAACATAGTAATTTTTTCTATCCGGCTAAAGTCTCTAATCTTTGGTTGCCTGGCCAAAAAGTGTGGAATCATGTGCTTATCACTAACCTTTTTCAGGAACCCTCTCCTTCGGCTATTATTACTCTCCGATTGTTCTTGATGATTGCTGGGACATCCTTTGTTGGGGGTTAACTCCTTCTGGTAAATGTAATTTTAAAAGCACATATAAACTATGCCTACAACAAATCCACTCTGTGCAGGCTAATCAACCAAGGCAGGTAATCCCTACTATTAAGAATCTTATTGCAGCAGGTTTGGAAGAATAAGCTCATGGCTCCAAGGGTCAAAACATTTGCTTGGATATTGCTTAGGTGTACGCTACCCACGGCTGTGAGAGTTGCAAGATTCTCTTCTCACATTTCTTCTACTTGTACTAGATGTAATTCTGATGAGAATGAATTGCATCTTTTCTTTCTCTGCAATTTTTCTAGAGCCGCTTGGTTTGGACACCCTTGGTATATAAAATATGACCTTCTTGCACAACCTTATAATTCTATTGGTGATATTATTTTAGCTCTAATTAACATGAATCACCCACAAGATTCGATTCCTAACATATTTACTTTCTTGTGGTGTTTATGGAAAGCAAGAAACGATGCTCTGTTTTGCACGAAAACCTCATATCCCCATCAAGTTCATCAGGCTGCACTTGCCATTGGATCAACTCAAATTATACAGGACACCCAGCAACACAATCCAGGAAGCCAACCTGCTCCTCCTCCTGATGTGTCCTCTACCATGTTCCCTCCATGCCATGAAAATGTCCAGCAAGGCTGTACACTTCAATCTGATCTTGCAATTGCAGGTACCAAGATTTTTTCTGACACTTCTTGGAAGAAAAAGAACATACAAGGTCGGGGGGATTTTATGGCGACTGGAATTGTTGTGCACATTAACATTCCTGGAGGTTGTTCACATTCGATGATGATGATCCAAGCTTCTGTTGACTCTGTTACCTCACCTCTTATTGCTGAAGCTCTTGCACTTCAGTTTGCTGCAAATATTGCTTCTAGGCTTCAACTTCAGTGGATTACTTTCCTTACAGACAATCTTTCTTTAGCCAAGATGGTTGCATCCAGAGATATCAACAACCCCATCATCACTTGGAGATGAAGACAACTAATTAGCGGGTTTTTTCATGACACTTCACAATTCCCTTTTGTTGTTTACCATATCTCTAGGAATACTAATGGAATTTCTCACAACTGTGCTCATCAGGTTCTCAACTCAAGAGTAGAACCTGTTTTTAATTGTACTCATTCTGCTCATACCAATGGCTCTTGCCCTATTTTGCTCTCCTTTCTCAATTTCCAGATACAGGGATATGTAATACATGTTGCACATTGCCTATGAGTTGAATGAAAATTTGGCGCTTGCTGGTGCCATCCTTGTGTTCAAAAAGAAGAACATCCCGAAATTGACAAGGAGTTGCTCAAACTCACAGCATCTACAAATGAGTATGGACGAATCTGAACCTGTATGTCTGCGTCCGTGGTGTAAGCCGACAACTGTAAAGATAACACCATACTTCATGCGTGCTACTTTCTCTCTTTTGTGTATAGAGTGATTATAAATAAATGGGGTGAATCCTTGACGTTGTGCCCCTCCTAGTCTTATATAGTGTACCATGAAGAGGAGCAGCAATTATTAGTAGAATGTGTGTGGTTAGCAACGTGTAGATGACCGAATATTACTACATATGGTTATTACAGAAGGTAAAGTCTGTAGTTAATGCGGGAGATGCCTCCTGTGACATCCCCGGTTGATCTGCTATTGGCCTTGATACTCGCTGAGGAGCCTTGTACGACTGACGGATCCTGCTTGGTTGAATAATTATGTCTGATTGATAGCACCACCTAAACTTATTACGCCCCTTCTGTACACTACTAACTAGACTATAGCGTCTATGGGCCCGTGCCTTTAGCTGGGACCTATGTCGTCATGGGCCTATTCTGTAGGTCTTCCCTCGTCATTAGCCCCCCAAGTCTGTGTATGTCTCGCTGAGAAACTGACTGAGCCCTCAATGGAAAGGATTCCGACTGGCAATCAGACTCAAAGAACCACTTGCTCATAGAGAGACCCTTGCAGAATCAAAAGAGCAAAAATGGATGCAAAGGTTAACTATAAACAAGGTGCAGAAAGGCTCTATGATACTCTATCATCTTTTGAAAGAGGTTGCCTGGTGGCTCGATTGAGGGTGTATCATGAAATCTGAGTGATAAAGACGATGCTTGGGTTTATTCGCGCTAATGGGCCGGTCATTATCTTGGAGGAGCATCATTCAATTTTTGAAATCAGATTCAAGTCTATGAATTTTAGCGTTTGGCTCCTTGCTTGAGTCCAACTTGTGCTACGGGGGATGCTAAATTCATTGCTTGTTCAGGGTGTCGTCAGTAATTTGGCAACCTCATTGAGGTGGATTATCATCACCAATCTGCAGAGCAGGCCTATCCCTAGCGATGTAGCATGTGCCACTTGAATTCATCATGCCTTCAATGTGGTATTGGTTAGGGACTGATCCAACAACCGTCTTGGCACCGACTGAAGGGAAACCAAAGTGTCGTGGTTGTGGAGATGTTGCAATGAATCTCAGATGATTTGTCACATCAATATTTCTCATTGAATGCTTGAATTTGACCAGTTAGCCGGGGTTATCTCCTCATTCCTGCGCATGACAGATGCGTGAGCGACCGATGATATTGAGTGTTGGAGTGAAATTTAGTTGATGACTTTTAGGGGCCCGCACCGGTTAGCCATTTCCTTTCACAGATCGCGTTGTGTGTTATGCGGAATTATCGGGACGGTTACCAATTGAGCCCGTTTATAAGTGGGTGAGAGAGAAAGAGAAACCATTCGTCCCCAAATTTCTTTGTCTTCCTCTTGCTGCGCACATCCAAGCCGCCGTTGAGCCCTAGCATCACCTTGCTCTCGGTCGCCATGAGCAACAAGACCCGGAAATTGGAGCTCGTGAAGGCCGCTGCCTCCTCTTCGTCTGCCACCATTGCCGATGACCGGCAGAAGGGTGATTGGCTCCCATCAACCGTGAAGATGGAGATACTCAAATATTTGACCATATAGAGTGCCCCATATTCAAAAGAATGAAATCGAAATCTGAGTGCATACTCTGCTAGCTAATCGGATTATTAGACCCAACCAAAGTCCATATGCTTCACCTGCAATTTTAGTAAAGAAAAAGGATTTCACATGGCGACTCTGCATTAAAAGGGCAGCCCAGTGCATGTAGCTCTCGCTTGCGCGGGGTCCTAGGAAGGGTCCGACCACTTTAGGTCTATAGTACGCAGCCTTTCCCTACATTTCTGTAAGAGGCTGTTTCCAGGACTTGAACCCGTGACCTCATGGTCACAAGGCAGTAGCTTTACCACTGCGCCAAGGCTCCCCTTCACATGGCGACTCTGCATTGATTATCGAAAATTCAATGATCTAACTATCGAAAACAAATTCCCAATCCTAGTGATAGAGGATTAGCTAGATGAATTATTTGGAGCACAATATTTTTCTAAATTGGATATCAGGTCAAGTTACCACCAAAAAAGGATCGTAGAGGTTGACATACACAAAACAACCATTAGATCCTACTTTCGCCATTATAAATTCCTGGTCATGCCTTTTTGTCTTCCAAATGCCCTGGGCTCATTTTATGGCCTCTATGCATCGAAGTTAATTCTAGTCTTTTTTTGATAAGATCCTAGTGTACAACCAAACAAAAGGAGAACACGTCCAACACCTACAAACTGTGCTATACTTACTACAACAACACCAACTTTTTGCCAAACTATCAAAATGTGTCTTTGGGGTCAGGTAAGTGGAATATCTTGGTCATCTAATTTCTAGGATTTGTGTCTCTACTGATCCTGAAAATATTAAAGCCATTGTTGATTGGACAATTCCTTCAAGTGCCACTCAGCTCATGAGCTTTCTGGGATTAGTTGGATATTACATAAGATTCATTAATTTTGAAAGCCATTAAATTCACTGCTAAAAAAGGGAATTTTCACTCGTCTACAACTCATGATAACGCTTTTGACACATTACAACAAGCTCTCATGCCTGCCCAGTCCTTGCACTACCAAAATTCTCCAAACCATTTGTGTTAGAGCCAGATGCTTCTGCATTCATGCTTCAACAAGCAAGGGTAATTGCTTATTGTAGTTTAACTCTGTGTCCTAGGAATGATGCCCTATCAACCTATGAAAAGGAATCCCTAGCAATAATGCAAGCACTAAAGAGTTGGTGTCACTATCTCCTAGGAAGGGACTCATTGTCAAAACAGACCATTATAGTCTTAGATTTATTTAGATCAACGACTAACCAAGGGCACTCACATAAGCTAATGATGATCTTTTGGAATTCAATTTCATAATACAATACAAAAAGGGCATGACCAATAGGGTTGATGTTTTATCAAGACAATTATGCTCATTGTTTTCTATTTCTCAGGTGCAACCTGTTTGGTTTCAGGACATACTGGATAGGTACTTGCAGGATGACACTTATAACCTCTACTAGAGAAACTACTAGTGTAATACATAAGGGCAAACTTATAGGGGGGGAATAGTGATTAAAAACTAAACTACTTATTGTCTTGCATTCCTCTCCCATTTGGAGGACACTCCGGTGTGAAGGCAACATATCAGAGAGTTAAGAACATCTTCTATTGGCCTGGATTAAAGAAAGATGTTGAGGTTTTTGATTTGTTACTTTTCTATCTATCAGCGATCTATGAGTGAGCATTGTTTGACTCCAGGCCCGCTGGATCCTCTACCTACTCCTGATATGGCCTGGCAAAACATTATGATAGATTTCGTCAAAGGACTGCCCAATTCTCAAGGTAAAGATGTGATTTTCGTTGTAGTGGATCATTTCACAAAATATGCCCACTTCATACCCTACATAGTTTAAACTGTAGCAACTGCTTTTATTGACAACATAATCAAGCTAAATAGTCCACCTCTGCTCATTATCTCATATATGGACTGAATTTTTACTATTAGCTTGTGGAGAGACATTTTCCAGTCTGAAGAGGTACAACATGGCCTATCACCTATTAGCGATGGACAATCGGAGTGTGTCAATAAATGCTTAACAACTTAACTCAGGTGCATGGCCAACATTGAGCCTAAAAAGTGGGTGTCATGGGTCCCCTTAGTAGAACTGTGGTACAATTATTCCACTTACCATACATCTATGAAGCTCTCTCCCATACAAGCCCTTTATCGGTTTCCAGCTCTCTTAATTAGTGAGCTCGCTATACTGGGGCATGCAGAGCATGGCTCCAGAGATATTTTGACTGAAAGGCAACCCATGCTGGACCAACTCAAATTCCATTTGCAACAAGCATAGTCAAGAATGAAGAAATAGGTTGATCTTAAGAGAGTGGACCAACAATTCACAGTTGTAGACCTGTTACATCTAAAGATGGCACCCTAAGGCTGGCAACATTTAGATTTCAAGATGCTTTGAAGCAACAACATAAATATTATGGTCCATTTCATATCATTCAGAAGGTAGGGAGCCTCGCTTACAAACTGCAATTCCCAGAGCATGTGAAGATTCACCTAGTTCTTCATGTCAATCAACTTAAAAAATATGTTGGCTCTTGGGATATACCATCTCCCACATTTACCCATTGTTAATGAGGATGGTACTCTTAAGACGGCCCCGGGTGCGGTGTTGGAAGGTTGTCAAATTCCTCGGCACAACCAAGAAGTAGTCCAATGGGCGGTACAATGGCAAAATTTGTCTCCGAAAGATGCTGCATATGAAGACGCCGATTTGTCAAATTCATTGCAGTATTTAGAACAACCACTGATACATGGCACGCCTCGACATGAAGCTCCTTGAGGATGCTTGAAGTCAATAAAGCTCGGTTATCGAATGGCCTATCTAGCTTCGCTCTGCTAGGGTGGCTTCGGGCAAAGTCACCGTTCCATATTAACTAAAGTTACTTTCACCTCAACAGTTGCTCTCAAATATACATACGCCTATATAACGCGAGGTTGTGGCATCTTTTTCGATTAATCCCTTGTTATTTCTGCCTCAATGGCTAGAACCTGATACACTATAGTTACAGTAATAGAATATGGCCTCCTCAATTGGACTCAAACCCTAGTTCCGTTCTTCAAATTACTTATTAATTACTTTGTCAATTTTGTTAGGTCCCCACCAGGATCTAACACCAACATTTTTGTAGTGAGAAGGGATTGTGTACTAGAAGGGAATTGGGTGGAGGAGAGGTATTCATCAAATCCCTCCCATCCTCAAACTGCTCGGGGTTGGAAATGCACTCGTACCGAACAAGGCCTAAGGGTGTCTTTGATAGCCAGGGATCCCTTGAGGATTCTGCCCCATTCCCTTGGTGGAAGGCCCAGGCGCAAAATCAGCCTCGGGTCATGTGCATGGGCATTTGGATGCTGAAATACACTAGGGATGCACTTGGTTACCTGCATTAGGTCATCCAGACCCGCAAGGTTTAGTTTTGGCTTGTTTGGTATCCTGGGTCGCATTAAAATTTGGGCCTGCGCGAACTTCATAGCAACTCCGGGCCTAGTTTTCTGGAAATCTCCGAATCGGCCGTTTCCAGCGAGCCTGGCCCATGGGATGCGAGGGTGCGCACGTGGGAACGACAGGGTGCACGCGCGGGGACACACAATAGAAATCGCGCTGGCTCCCATCGCGGTGTCATAGCTCCCTCACCCCCTCCTACCGCTCACCCTCCCCTTCTCCTACCCCTTCGCTCTCCCCTCCTCCATCCCTCAATCTCCCCTCTATCTCTCCTCAGACGCGATAAGATCTGCACGGTGAGCACTCCTTCCGTGTCAATGGCGGTATGTACTGTCCCCCTCTAGGTAAGGCGTCACACTCGCTGTACCGTGGATTTTAGATTGCACCTACTCGATTGACAGTTAGTAGGCTTTGGTTAGGGATTGGTTGAATCCATTGTCATTTGGGGCCGATTGAATCGATTTTAGGGTTCGAACACACACGGGTAGGGATTTCGAGGGTTTGAACATCTGTGAAAACACTCGAATCATCAATGGTTTGAACAAACCCTCGAATCGATTCGATGGTTTTCACACCCACGTGCTACGAATTTGGATGGATCAAGGGTTTGAACAGACTGGTGATAGAGCTTGTAGTCATCCACCTCGATGAGCTTGTAGTCGGACTGGTGGTAGCCTAGAGCCAAGCTGAGAAATTTACCTAATCATACGTGCAATGCGTTTCTCATTCAAGTAGTAGTTCATATGTGCATGCTCAATGCAGAATGAGAAACTCATCCTTGGAGGCAACAACAAGGCTGGCAAGGAGTCTGTCTCTGGCCGGGAAGGAGAAGGAAATCAATTGTGCTTGGAAGGGCAAGGAGGTCGCCTCTGCGGGGAAGGGGAAGGAGATCGCCTCCGGCAAGAAGGAGAAAGTGCTAAGGATGGAGGTCGTCGGCTCGACGCACTTCTGCAAGACCGTCTCCGGACTAAGTTGGAGGTTCTGTAGATGCGCACATCCTTCAACAAGTACCTCGTCCCCGTCCCAGAGATGTTACGGCTGACGACACACAACGACTGCACCTAGAAGGTCACCATGAAGATGATGAATGACCGGCTCATCCTTGACAAGGGTTGGGCTGCCTTCTGTGTAGCCCACGACATCAGCATCAAAAGCCTTCTTACCTTTCAAGCTGTTTTTTTAAGAACACCTTCAAGCTGGTTAGCCCCGCCAACCTGAGTGTCTCGTCTTCAACAACCAGGGCATTCAGGCTGTGGCAAATTGCTTGTTGCGTGATCCAGCATTCTGCATGGAAGGTGCTAATGAGGGTGTTGCTGGGCTTGATGGTGATGTGGGTGCTGCTTAGGTTTGAAGATTGTGTTTCTGTTGTGATGCTATGTTTGAACTGCTATGCTTATGGTACGGTTATGGTTATATGCTATTGTTGTGGTTATACTATGGTTTATGGTGTGTGTGTTGTTTGTGTTGGTAACCTCATCACTCCTACAAGAGGTTACCACATTACTTGTGTTGTGTGTAATCAAACAACACCTCTTTGCATTTGGATAGACCATGCAGGCAACCAAACACAGGTGTTGATGTTGCTGCTTAGCCAGGCTGAAGGAGATGGAGGCAAACAAATAATGTGCATTTGACCTGCATACCCTCAAACGGATTCAACTGAGTCACACATGCAAAGTGCCCAAAATTGGTGAGTAACTAAACGAATCCTAGGTTTTCTCTGCCCGATCCCCATGATTCCTTGGATAGGATCCACGTCTCGGACACCTGCCCAGGCGGCTGCCGCCTCCCTCCCCTGCCACACCGTGTCGTTCCAAGGCTATGCTATGTCTCCTCGTACTCGCCGCATCGTTAGATCTCCTCCCGCAGTTAGACAGGCGACCAGGACTGGAGTTCTGCGTCCTGCCCAATATGCCCAATATGTCACGCCAGCAGAGAGGCTGCCGCCGGCAGCGACTGCTGCTGGTGGTGGCCGTGAAGACAACATGCCCAAAGAGGGGCTCACTTGCTGCAAGATCCGATTGGGAATGTTGTTGCTTCAGTTCACCACGTTTCGATTCTGCTTCAGTTCTATGCAGCGGATATTTGCCCCTTTGAGCCAAATTCAACCCGGCCATCTATTCCCGAAATATCTAGCCTACCATCTGCTCACCGTTCTTCAAACGTTCGTCCATGCGTTACGTTGTAAAAGCTTTGAGTGCCAAGCAACGCCATAGAGAACCACATTGCCTGTGTTGCTTGGGAGTCCCATAGCAAAACCAGGGGCAACGCAAAGAATAAACCATATGAAATACTCCCTCCGTCCCATAATATAAGATGTTTTTTAACACTACACTAGTGCCAAAAAACGTCTTGCATTATGAGACAGAGGGAGTACCTGTTAAACGAAAAATATGGTACATAACTGTTATGGTGCACTGTCTGTCACATAACCTGTTTCATCTCGGTGTTTTCAATTACATAAATATACTGTACGACAACAAAGATATTGGAAACAAGGCGACAACAAAGATATTGGAAACAAGGGATACCGCGAAATACTAGCAACCATTGCTATCAAGGAGTGAAGGACTCTACATCAACGCATTACGACAGAGCTATACAGTAGTTTGAGGACTAAAGGCTAAGAGGCATACAAAACTCACAAACAGAAGCACTCCTTTCATGTTTGTCACAGACAGAAACTTCACAAGGACTTGCAAGCATTCAGCAACTCCCGGTGGATTAAATCGATGAACTCGTCACTCTGTTAGGCAATAGAAGAAATGTTAAAAGCAAATAAAAGCACAAAGATTACAACTTGTTTTTTCTTTCAATGCAGAACATACCTGAACAAGTCTCTGGAGGGCATCCTTAACTTTATCCCTCGAAATAATAGGTCCATCATTGTGTGTAGGGGTAAGGGATGCAGGAGGAGTTGGTGGTGGAAAGGGTTGAAGAAGTGGGGTACCATATGGTGGACGTTGGCTGGATGTGGAAGCAGGATGAAGAGGTGGCGCTGTAGGCATCAAGGATGAAACCGGTTGCACCAAAGATGTGGAAGAGGATGACGGAGGCACAAAGAACGCCGGAGTTACAAGGTCTGTCGAGCGGCCAGCATGTGCATTAGTGTGGAGGGGCAGTGGTGGAGCTGATGAAGCACTCATCTGATGTGTTGGAGCAGCAGATGAAATTATCATTGGTACGTGGGATGATGCAACAGACTCAGCAGGTGGGTGAGCTCTTCCAGTCATTGGTGCAGTTGGTACATTCCCAACGTTAGCAACACCCTGTAAGTTTTGTCCAGATATAGAATTCAACAGGCGCGTTTGACACTATGAATGGCAGTACAGTGGAAGTACCATATATAGAACTGTAACCAGCAAAAAGCATAGCACTGGTATACATTTATAACTAAGAATCACAATGGACAATGAATTCACAAACCAGATAAATGAAGATACACTATCTTAAGCAAGGAAATTTAGGGGCAGTTTCCAGGATCATGCATTCCTCTTTCTTTACTAGCATTTGCATCTGAGGGATGAGGTGGTGGTGAACCAACCTCATATCATGTTCTCAAACAAAAAATAATAAATGAGGAATGAGTTGTGTTAGATGGAGTTAACCCCCGACCATGACCAAACTATTGCAAATATGTACTGTCGCATGACAGTGTAAAGAACAAATTAGAATGAAACAATGATAAAGTTCAGAGAGAACTTACACTGAAATAGCTGGCAAACGATTCATCAGGGGTATCAGAAACTACAGCGGTAGATGATGGAGGAGGTTCAAGGGGACCATCTATGGCAGAGGATGTAGGAACAGCCTCTAATTCCTCAAACACACTGTCGCGCACCAAAATGATTCAGCAGAAGTACATTTAATACAAAACTCAAACAAAGCTCGAATACGATAAATGGACAAATGAATTCAAGAGATGAAACAAGTTTAAGTTCACAAGTACAGGAGAGAACCTTTTTATGGATGGCACTTTCGGCTTTGGGGGCACTTTCGCATAAGCATTCAGTATCCTGCACGAAAAGAATTGAAACAAAAAATTACTGCAAGATGAATAGCAGCAAACCACAGCTATATTGTGTACTAATTCCTGCCGATAGGACAGAATCATTTATTGCAACTACTGATTTAGAAATTGGTGAATGCATACTTAAGACAACAAATAGTTCAAACGATCCCATACTGTAAGGACTACTTAAGCAGTTCAATGCCTAAATGCAAATAGAGTATTTGGCAGTACTCAGTTAGGAAGTTCAAATATTCAACAGTTTCAGCTACAGAGTAAACAAAACTTCCGAAGTCCAATTCTTCCTCCGGTTTCCTTAAGATGTCATTTTTTTTATGTTTCGATGATATTAAAAAATAGAACTTTGACCACTTGTTTTTACAATATATATTTGGTGTTTGCCAAACTATATACATTGTGTGCGCATGATCTGAACACTGCTAAATATATTGGTACCGAAGATATCAAAAGTCGGGTCATCGGTACATTGACTACACACCTTACAAAAAGAAAAATAAGGCACTGACAGGGGGTGGGGGGGGGGGGGGCTTTACCTTCCAAACAGACTAGCAACAGCTTCACACTCCTGTTGGTTATAAAACCAAATGCCATTTACTTCCTGTGTGGCATTCCGATACAACAAATATGGAGGCTGGAGTTCGTATTCAAAATCACTCAACAAATCCTCCACAAGATTATCTGGCAAGTATAGAATACGATCTTTTCATGGACCAATCATTTTACTGCATACCATTTAAAAACTAGCATCTACACAAGCTTAGCAGTTGTCAGTCTATGACTACACTCTAACAACCTTAACAAATCATGAAAACACACCTATCTTACTACAGTGAGAAACCGAACGCCAAACCCCAAAAGATATGGCTGCTCATAGACATGAATGACGAACCTTTCAGAGTGTGTTCACATGGGCATCTGTTTTGCGTGTATGTGATAGTTCACATCTTTTCTCTATACTAAATGTAAAACGTAACAAGAATTTAGATCGATACTATCTTGATATCTATCAGCTTTCTCCAGTGGATCCATTGACCAAGAATTAGTGCTCCAGGCCCCGTCAGACTTGTATGCAGCCATAGAGTACTGCAAGATCCTAAACTTTCTAAGATCATCTCTACTTTCTTTTTTGGCAAACTCTAAGATCATCTCTGATCCCTTGTAACCAAGATATCTTCCGATATTCCGATAAATCAGCCGATTTATCGCTTACCGGTGTCTGAACGATAAGATAAATCGGCCGATAAATCGGCTGATAAATCAGCCGATATGGCGATAAATCGGCGGATATGCCGATAAATTGGCCGATTTACCCCTTATCATGGGTCGACCGATAAATTCCCGATAAGCGATATCCCCAACATTATTATCACTGAATAGTTAACTATCAGGCTGAATAAAAGCAGTGTCATAAAAATCTAATTATTGGTTTTTCAATGTGGCTCGGCATCGATGATAAAAAAACGCAATCTTTCAGGGCCGCCCAAATTAGTTTGAAGCAACCAACATACTATAACCAAGTAATTTTCATGTAACTACTGCATTACTCCATCAACAATGATATAATACTATCTTAAGATTTAGGAACCACTGCCACAAAAGAATGTTCCATCGTGATCTCTATCCTATTTGAAGTACCCAGTGTACTAAAAGATATCAACCAAGATCAAAGATGCACGTACCCGTATTGCGCCTGTTCATGACGATGAACTGGAACCTCGGCTGTGAGTTCCTACACGCAATCCAACACAATCCTGATACAATTAGCTGCTACACGCGCACAAAACCCATATATAAACCCAAAACACGTTTTCCCCAATCTGCCTCACCTCTTCACCACGAAGAGCGATCCCTCCACGTCCTTCCGGCTCTGCACGAAACAGAAATAAAATCAGATCGGATCGGATCGTGGTCGAGTGCAGCAAAGGCATCGGACGAGAGAGGAGCCCTCACCCACTGGTTGAGGTCGATGTTGAAGTCGTAGAGCGTGACGTGCGCGGCAGTGATGAGGATGTCTTCGACGGCGGGGTCGAGGCGCTGCAGGACGGTGAGGTTAAGCAGGCGCGTGCCCTCGGCGTCCATGGCCAGGTTCGGCGTCACTTTGCCCCCGTTTGGGTGCAGCGGCGGCGGCATCGCGAGGTCGCCTCCGCGTTGCTGAGGGTAGGGGTAAGGGGCGGGGGATCTGAGAGCTACCGAGTATCGAGTAGGATGTTTGCTGTTTATGGAACCATCACGCCATAATAAGGCGACGCGGATCGCCAAATCGCTCCAGATGTACGGCATCGCACAGTCCAGACATTTTTTTTTCCATCTTTCTTCTAATACAAAAGCACTCGTCAAAATTATTCGGACCGGTCTGCACATCCAAAATCAATAAAAAAAAGTTTGCGGTGGTCTTGATATAGTTTCCCACAACGCGGGCCCATGTCAAAAAATCATTCCTTCGCTCCGAAACCCTCGCTCTACTTGCCATGTGGCATTCATGCCGGTGGAGCGACCGAGTAGCCTACTCCGATCATTGCCCGCACTGAAGCAAAGCTGGTCCACCTGCCCCGGCTATTTAAGTCGACGGGCCGCGGACGCAAACCCTACAACATTACACCACCGCCTCTCCTCTCCACAAATCCGCAAACCTCCAGTTTCGGGCGTCGTGATCGACAAGTCCGACGGCTCAAACTGATTCTCCGCACACCCCTCTGGATCCGGAGGGAGCTTTGGCTCCTGGCGCCGCCGACTGCGTTACCCAGGCCCATTGGCATTGATCGCTCCCTCCAAGATGAAGCCAGAGCCCATCTCCTCAGATGACGAGGAGTAGAAGCCCCTCCTCGCTAAGGTTGCCGCGACGGGCGAAGAGTCCTCGTGGATCTGTGGTTCCGTCGTATGGTTCGATGTTCATGGGCTTGAAGCCTTCAGAGAATTGGTGTTGTATTACCCTCTCTATGAAGCATAAGGGGTGTGCGGCGCCCCGAACTCGGGCTACATCGCGTCGGAGGTCTTCGGCCCTCCGAATCTGCTGCTGCTCCCGGATTCTATCGTTTCGGTTTACCCAATCGTCGTATCCTTCCCGGTACGCGGGCGGGTCTTCTCTGGGTCCGTAGATGGACCTGGTACGACCTCCTCGAGCGTCTAGGTTGTGGCGGAGGTCGTACTCGTAAGTGGGCTGCACTTGATCCTTGCTGTGACGGCGAGGTGGGGCGGCTGGGTGTTCGAGTTCGTCAGCTTCTCTGTCCCGCCCTCCAGGGGGGCGGTCCGGTTGTTCGTCGCTTGTGTATGTCGGGCGTGTTGGCTCTACGGCCTCGTCGTCGAACTGCGGCAGTAGTCTTCGCTTGGGATAACTTTTCGTTGGTTGTTCGCGGCCATACCCTTCTTCAGCAACTAGGACTTCCATCGGTCGTTGAGGGTGTCCTATTCGTCCTTGATTTTGCGTTTTTGTTTCTTTAGGCTACAGGCGGTGGCTAAAAGCCTCCACTTGAACCGTTCCTGCTCCAAAGGGTCTTCGGGGATGATGAAATCGTCGTCCCCGAGACTGACCTCCTCTTTAGAGAGTGGGAGGTAATTGCTATCCTCAGAGTCGTTGGGGTTTTCTGGATTGAGCGGGTCCTCCTGCCCCGCGGGGTCATCCTGATGATGTTCATTGGCTGCGTTTCCAGCGAGGTCATTCGTATCATTTATGGTGCCATTCTCCGCAGATTCCATGTTGCTCGCATGGCTTCGACGTGGCTTTGATCGACGACGTTGTTTTTGGCGTTTGGGCGACTCATCTCTGGGCTTGCCTCGGTCCTGATTAGGAGTGTCGTCGCCGTCCTTGTGGGTGTCGACCATGTAAATGTCGTAGGTGGATGTGGCTGACCAACGGCCGGTGACGGGGGGGGGGCAACATCGTCATTGGCCGTGGCTACATCTTCCTCGTCCATGTATCCGGCATTCTCTGAATTATAGTCTAGCATATCGGTTAAATCATCAATAGTGGCTACCAAATGATTGGTGGGTGGGACGCAAAATTCCCTATGGTACGTCTCGAAGGGTTGATGATTGAAGGCAGAAGGCAGGTCCTCCTGGCCAGTCCTTGATTTCCGCTGATCGTGCTAAGCTCAGGATGTGGAGCCGGATCCTTGAAGGGATCCAGACCGACACTGGAGGTCAAGGACGGGCTTTGGTCCTTGCTTGTGGCTTCCCCGTCGGGGTTCGAGATCGTGCTGCTTTGGGCTGGGGGTGACCCCTGGCTGTTGGCTGCCGCTTTGTCGTAAGGGCTCAAGGCCAAGTGAGCGTCGTGAAGGGAAGGTTCGGCCGAGATTGACTCTTGGCTTCTGCCTCCTGATTCTGCCTCGAAGGTCGAGGATAGGTCCTCCGCAGTCATGATGTGTCCGGACAAAGGTGGAGTCTGGCCCCCGCTCGAAGCGGAGCTCTCCTGGCTTGAAGCTGTTGAGGCCGATCTGTCGATCAGGTCGGAAGGGGACTCCGGAGCAGGCGTGGCGAGGGTGCGGGAGGGGGGAAGTGAATCCGGTGAAAACCAGATCGCCCCGCTTGTCCGCGACATATTCCAGACCACCGAATCGAATTCGATGTCGGGGGGCGAAGGTGTCGATCGACCTGCATTTACTCAAATAAGTCGGCATGCAAAGACGATGTCGCTAAACGCGAAGAGTTGCCCGAGGATGAAGAAGTCCCCAGATCCGATGCCTTCTCCTATGATCAGGCAAGCCATCTATCCTTTGGGCGACCCGACAGCGGAACTCTCAATGAAAGCACCAATGTCGATGTCAAAACCGGCAGACCTCGGGGTAGGGGGTCCCGAGTTGTGGATCTAGGATCAATGGGGAACAAGGGACCATTTAACACGGTGTTTACCTGTGTTCGTGCCCTCTCGAAGAGGTAATACCCTACGCCCTACTTGATTATATTGGATGTATAGTATAAGTTTTCAGAGTAGATCTACCTCGAGTCAGGGGCGGAATTGGGTTCGGGGCAATCGGGGTCAGAGTCTCAGCGTGGCCCAACTAGCATCTATATGCATAGTAGGAAAAAAATCAGAATATGGGATATATAGAAGCCCAGCCCCAGGCTTCACGTACTCATGTACAAGCCCATTAGCCCAACTCAATCGATCGATAAGAATAGAAAACGAATCGTGCTTCTCTCGTTAAGAAGTACCCAACCGGCCCCTCTCGTTAGGGTTTATCTTCCTGCCGGCGGCGCTCGCTCGACGTGGAGATCGCGATCCCCTCCCGCTTCCCTACCACCGATCGCTGATGCCCTCGGGCGGTTGGCATCGGGGTTGACAGGAGCCTGGCCTAGGGAACATCCCGCCCGCGGAAATTGCTATTTTCTCGGGCAAGAGATACGATGGAGGGCTCAACGTTGGCGGCTGAATCGACGATGAACAACATCGAAGCAATGATGAAGGAGTTAGGTCTGAAAGAGGATGATCTGGTGGACATAGTTGTGGAGGACGGTGATATACCGGAGGAAGCTGCTCGCTGGATGGCAATTGCTCGTGTGCACATCGAGAAGCAATTAGTCAGTATTGGTTTTTCCGCAACACGAGGGTCGCTTGGGATCTAGTGCAAAAGGTCAAATTCCGTCCATTGGAGGGTAACCTATACACACTGCAATTCTCTTGCCTCGGTGATTGGGAGTGTGTAATGGAAGATGGGCCATGGATGTTCAAGGGCAAGGCGGTCGTCATTGAGCCATGCGATAGAATCACCAGACCATCAGCGATTAGTTTGAACAAATTTGAGATGTGGATTCAAATTCATGATCTCCCGGAGCTGTTCTTTCCCCTGATCAAGTCCCTTGCTGCTACTGTGGGAAACTTTATCTATGCTGAACCCAAATCCCAGGACTTTGAGGGTAATTTTTTCAGGGTGCATGTAAAGGTGGATGTCACGAAGCCTCTCAGGAACGCGGTTTCGTTGGTGGTGAAGAAGAAAAGGGAGATATTTAGGGTCAAGTATGAGAGACTTCCCGGCTGGTGCGTTGTCTGTGGTATGCTGGGTCACCTGTATAAAGAATGTGGCGATGGAATTCATCCCCCATCGGCCCTAGTTTTCAAAAAACTCCATGCATATTGGTTTAAGGGACCAGGCCGTGGTCCGGGAGCCAGGAATGCACCGGGTGGAGGCAGGGGCCGAGGCAAAGGCAGAGCTGGTCGTGGAGCAGGTCGTGGAGCAAACCAGCGGGGTTCAAGTCAGCGTGATAGCACGGAGTGGATGGCCTGGGATGACCCCAGTCCTAATGATGACGTTGATATGGCGGTGGCTGAGGGGAACAGAAAACGGGGAGCAAGACAAGTCAACATGGGGGCGCCGGTGATGCCAGATTCTCCTACAAAAACAGCTCGGGGCAAGCTCACCTCGCCTTAAACCCCCCCCCCCCCGGCGGTACCTCAGAGTCCATCTTCCAAGCAGGAACCAAAGAGGATGAAAGCCACCGTGCTGATGTTTGAGCAAGGAAACCTGACGGCCACTGATACGTCTCCAACATATCTATAATTTTTTATTGTTCCATGCTATTATATATTCTGTTTTGGATGTTTAATGGGCTTATTTATACACTTTTATATTATTTTGGGGACTAACCTATTAACCGAAGGCCCAGCCCAAATTGCTGTTTTTTTTTTCATATTTCAATGTTTCGCAGAAAAAGAATATCAAACGGAGTCCAAATGGAATGAAACCTTCGGGAACGTGATTTTTGGAATAAACGTGATCCAGAGGACTTGGAGTGGACGTCAAGCAACAGACGAGGAGGCCACGAGGTAGGGGGGCGCACCCCCCCAGCGCGCCCTCCACCTCGTGGCCCCTCGTGGCTCCACCGACCTACTTCTTCCTCCTATATATACCCACGCACTTCTAGACCATCGTGCGTTTACCACGAAAACCTAATTCCACCGACGCAACCTTCTGCAGACCGTGAGATCCCATCTTGGGGCCTTTTCCAAAGATTCAACGGAGGGGCATTGATCACGAAGGGCTTCTACATCAACACCATAGCCTCTCCGATGATGTTTGAGTACTTTACCTCAGACCTTCGGGTCCATAGTTATTAGCTAGATGGCTTCGTCTCTCTCTTTGAATCTCAATACAAAGTTCTCCTCGATTCTCTTGGAGATCTATTCGATGTAATCTTCTTTTGCGGTGTGTTTGTCGAGATCCGATGAATTGTGGGTTTATGATCAAGATTATCTATGAACAATATTTGAATCTTCTCTGAGTTCTTTTATGTATGATTGGTTATCTTTGCAAGTCTCTTCGAATTATCAGTTTGGTTTGGCCTACTAGATTGATCTTTCTTGCAATGGGAGAAGTGGTTAGCTTTGGGTTCAATCTTGCGGTGTCCTTTCCCAGTGACAACAGGGGCAGCAAGGCACGTATTGTATTGTTGTCATCGAAGATAAAAAGATGGGGTTTATATCATATTGCATGAGTTTATCCCTCTACATCATGTCATCTTGCTTAAAGCGTTACTATGTTCTTATGAACTTAATACTCTAGATGCATGCTGGATAGCGGTCGATGTGTGGAGTAATAGTAGTAGATGCAGAATCGTTTCGGTCTACTTGTCACGGACGTGATGCCTATATACATGATCATACCTAGATATTATCATAACTATGCTCAATTTTATCAATTGCTCCACAGTAATTTGTTCACCCACCATAATACCTATGCTATCTTGAGAGAAGCCACTAGTGAAGCCTATGGCCCCCGGGTCTATTTTCCATCATATTAATCTCCCGTTATTTCCATTACTATTTACTTGCTTTCTTTACTTTTACTTTTATCATAAAAATACCAAAAATATTATCTTATCATATCTATCGATCTCACTCTCAGAATCGACCGTGAAGGGATTGACAACCCCTTTATCGCGTTGGTTGCGAGGTTCTTATTTGTTTGTGTAGGTGCAAGGGACTTGAGCGTGACCTCCTACTGGATTGATACCTTGGTTCTCAAAAACTGAGGGAAATACTTACGCCACTTTACTGCATCACCCTTTCCTCTTCAAGGGAAAACCAACGCAGTGCTCAAGAGGTAGCAGCCACATCTAGCAACAACCCTTCTGATGCGTGTTTGGCGGGCTCCCTGGAGGAGTGGCGCCGAGCGCAATGAGTTTACTCTGCTGGAACTATCGCAGGGCTGGCAAACCCGCGACAATTCGTGATCTTCTTGACCTCACGGGGCAACTTGCCCCCTCTATCGCATGTATTGTTGAAACACAAATAGAGGGCTCTCGAGTAGAGAATCTAGCAGGCACTTTAGGTTTCAATAAAAGTTTTGCTATTAGTAGTCGTCGAAGAAGCGGAGGATTATGTATCTTTTGGAATGATGAAATAAAGCTTGAAGTTGTCGGTTATTCTGATTACCACATTGATGCTATTGTTGATGCAATGGTAGAGATCAGGACAAGAGTTACTTTTGTGTATGGGGAGGCGCAAGCAAATGAACGATACAAAACTTGGGATATGTTGAGGGGTATCGTCGGAACGAGTGACTTGCCATGGCTAGTCATGGGGGATTTCAACGTGGTCCTCCATGCACACGAACATGATGGGGTCGGCAACAGGATTCAGGCTCAGATGGACTTATTCTGTGATGCTTTGGATACGTGCGGTCTCTCAGATATAGGATACTCTAGAAGCAGCTGGACTTTTGAGAAGAAGGTCACTGGTGGAACTTTCACTAGAGTATGACTGGACCAGGGCGTTGCAAACCCGGACTGGTCTATTGCATTCCCTGGAGCAATGTTGGAGCACAAAACAGCAGCCACATCCGATCACGTGCCCATCTACGTACGCTACAGTGATTTGCATGCACGCAGTAGTGGGCCAAGATCATTTAAGTACGAGATTTGTTGGGAACAAGACGCGGCACTGCCGGCTGTGGTGGAGATCGCATGGGCAGCAAGTGGGGCATCCTCGGTCCAAGAGCTAAAGGAAAAAATGCATGCACCGGCGGGGGACCTATCCAGGTGGGATCGCACACACTTTGGCAATGTTCGCCAGGAAATAGTGCGGCTGAGGAGACAGCTACAGGAGCTTCGTGATTCCCTAGGAAGATCTGGCCCCAATCATTTGGAAATTAAAATAGTTGATCGTCTAACTGAGCTATACCACAGAGAAGAAATGCTTTGGAGGCAAAGAGCAAGATTGGAGTGGCTCACACATGGGGACAAGAATACGTATTTCTTCCACCTTATAGCTAGCAGAATGAGACGGAAAAATCAGATCCGAGCTCTACAGCAACCGGATGGGCAATTAACTGAAGATAAAAATGAGATGGAGTCTTTGACTACCGCCTTCTACGAGGAGTTGTACACGTCGGAGGGGGTTCAGAACATGGATCAAGTCTTGGACACAGTCCCATGTAAGGTTACCCAATCGATGAATGACTCTCTCAACGCGCCATATACTCAGGAGGAGGTAAAAAATGCACTCTTCCAAATGTTCCCACTAAAAGCTCCCGGCCCAGATGGATACCCTGCACATTTTTTTCAGCGCCACTGGGGCATATGTGGGGATGAAGTCACTAGTGTGGTCCTTAAAATCGTTGAGGGTACGGAGACGGCTGCGAGTATAAATGAGACATTGCTAGTTCTAATCCCCAAGGTAAAAAAAACCACCCTCTTATCCCGGTTCTGACCGATCAGTCTATGCAATGTATTATACAAGATCGCTTCAAAGGTAATATCTAACCGCTTGAAGCTAGTGTTACCTGACATTATTGCTGAGGAGCAGTCAGCATTTGTGCCAGGCAGACTGATCACCGACAACATTATAACTTCTTATGAATGCTTGCATTTTATGAAGCGAAATAAGGCGAAGAAGCATCAATCATGTGCACTGAAACTTGATATGATGAAGGCATATGACAGAGTCGAGTGGGAATATTTGAGAGCCATAATGCTTAAGCTGGGCTTCACAGAGAGGTGGGTTGACATAGTGATGAATCTTGTGACCACAGTGAAGTTCTCCGTCATGTTCAATGGTAAGAAATTACAGGAGTTTACGCCTACTCGTGGAATCAGACAGGGGGCCCAATTTCCCCATACTTGTTCTTGTTAGCAGCAGAGGGCCTTTCATGCCTCCTTAAATCCAGAAGTGAGTCATCCAATCTAAGTGGTTTGCAGGTAGCTCCCTCAGCGCCACCAGTGAATCACCTTTTATTTGTTGATGACAGCCTGCTGTTCTTCAAGGCTAATAGTGTGGGTGCTAATGAGGTAAACCAGGTTCTGAATATTTATTGTTAGGCTACTGGCCAACACATAATTTTTTTTGAAATCTTCAATCTTCTTCAGCAAAGGAGTGCCAGATAATGTGAGAGTGCAGATTAAAGAGTTGCTTAACATCCCAAACGAGACACTAAACGAGAAATATTTGGGAATGTCGTCTGACATTGGCAACTCGAAGAATGGGGCCTTCAAATACTTAAAGGACCGGCTTTGGAGTAAAGTACACGGTTGGATTGCAAACACAATTTCAATGGCGGGTAAAGAAGTCCTTGTCAAGGCCGTAGCTCAGGTTGTGCCAGTTTTTTCTATGTCTTGCTTCAAGCTGCCCAGAGGATTGTGTGAACACCTCAACATGCTGATTAGGAAGTTTTGGTGGGGGAGCAAAGAGGGCAAACACAAACCTCATTGGGTCTCTTGGGAAGCTATGACTCAACCGAAAGGAATGGGGGGCCTAGGGTTTAAAGATTTTGAGCTGTTCAATCTTGCTATGCTTGCGAGGCAGGCTTGGAGGTTGCTACAGAACCCAGAGGCTTTGAGTGCAAGGCTATTAAAAAGCATATACGTCCCAAACTCTGACATTTTACATGCTACCTTCGGGAGCCACCCCAGCCAGATATGGAGGGCTGTCATTGAAGGAAGAGATGTCTTAAAACAAGGTTTAATACGGCGTGTGGGTAATGGTACCACGATACACATCTGGAACGATAACTGGCTCCCAAGGGATGAGATGCTTCGCCCGTACGGCAGCCGAGTAGAGAACCCGCCATCTTTGGTCTCTGAACTGATTGACCACACGTCCGCGACCTGGAATAGAGCGACAGTGGAGGCAACTTTCATGCCAATGGACGCTCGAGTTATTTTGGGAATCCCTCTCTGTACACGCAATATTCCTGATTTTTGGTGCTGGCACTTTGAGAAGCATGGTTCTTTCACTGTTAAATCAGCTTATAAAATGCTAATAGCAACAAAACAGCGGAGGGAAGCTTGGTTAGAGGGAACATCGGGCTCCTCAAGTTCAAATGCAGAGGAAAAAACTTGGAAAACGCTGTGGAAGACGAGTGTCCCGACCAAGGTGAGGATGTTCTTGTGGCACCTATCCAAACACTCGCTACCCACGGATGACGTACGCATGCATCGCCACATGACAGATTCAGCCAGCTGCGGCTATGTGGCGCGCCTGATTCATGGCGGCATTCACTCATCAAATGTGCCGCTTCAAGATGCACCTGGGCCCTCAGCAATAATGCTTTGGCGCAGCAAATGATGGAAGTTTCTGAACCTTCAGCTAAACAATGGCTTTTTACTCTAATGGAGTCCCTGTCATAGCAGAATTTTACAGTGCTTGCAGTGACTTTTTGGCCATTTGGTCGGCACGACGAAAGGCAATACATGAAGGTATATTCCAGAGTCCACACTCCACACATGCGTTTATAAACAGGTTTATTTCAGATCTTGAGATCATTGGTAGCAGCAATTTGCTAGCTGCTCGGGGTCCAAGACCGCATGTGGCTCCTACTGCCAGACAACCCAAGGCCCCTCCAATGGGCTATGCAAAAATTCATGTTGATGCCGGGGTCAGATTCGAGCGTGGAGGTTCTGCAGCGGCCATTTGCAGGGATGAGCAAGGACTCTATCTTGGAAGTTCCGCACTTGTCATCTATGGTGTCTGCGATCCCACAGTGTTGGAGGCAATTGCATGTCGGGAGGCGCTAGCTTTGGCAGAAGATCTCAATTTGCAACAGTTCATCAGCGCCTCGGATTGTAAACAAGTTGTTTTAGACATCTCTAAGGGGGGCAGAGGCCGGTATGGCGCTATCATCAGTGAAATAAATCTCAAAGCTACTACTTTTAATTGTAAGTTTGGGTTTGAGGGTCGTGCCGCAAACTATGAGGCACATAGGCTAGCTAAATTTGCTCTTTCTCAGGGTCCGGGACGCCATGTGTGGTTTGGTAATCCCCATGACCCTTCTTGTATCCCACTTCATGTGGATTTTGGTGATGAATAAATTGTTTTTCATCCCTAAAAAAATCACGCAGTACACGGTTGACGCTTCGGTCTCTGATCTGTAGCCTGGTCGGTCGTCAATCAAGAAAGAGAAAAAACATCCCTCTCGTCGCTCGAACGGAGAGCCCAAGGCCCCAAGCGTTGCGCCACCGCCCTCGTCAACCGGCAATTGGCGATTCCCCGTCGCCGCCGCCGCGCTTTGGCCGCCGGGTCCAGCGTCCTGACAAATGGCAATCCGTCTACCTCTTGTTCTTCTGATCTTCTTCGCTCGATTCTAAATCGCGATTGCATACATCGAGGCCAACATAACGCACTTGCGTACCGCATGTAATCTGTATCATCTAGTTTTGTTTTCCCTAATTCCTTTATATCAGCCAAACTCAGTGAGTTATATATTTACTTAGTCAAATTTATTTCATTTGTTGTCAGCAAATTAGAAATACAAGATGAAGAAGAGGACCCATACAATTGAATCTTTAGGACTTCGTGTTAATGGTATAATATGTTCTTTTTTTTGTAAACTTTCATATAAACAATTGATTTAGTCTAGTCCAGTGTCTTGATTTGAAATCCTTGATTTTATGTTTGCAGACTCAGGTTCTTCTACTATTGCTAGTGAAGAAACAATGGCCTTGAATTAAGCAAGTCTTCACTAATTTGGTACCAAACCATGTTTGAAATGATGCACTTTGTTAAACTATTTTTTTATGGAATTTCCTCTCATGATAATAATAGTTTTATATTTCGTTTTGAATGTGATTTTGTGGCATACTTACAACGCACATCGATGTGCGTGGTATTTGACATCATATTTAGTCAGTTAGTTTAGCCCTAAGCTTTGCGAAATCCTGGTTCCGCCTCTTGCTCGAGATCAGCATGAGCTAAACCCTAAAGAGGTGAGGTGATGAATGTAGCTCTAGCTCTAAAGATTACAACCCTCAGTTTATATAGACACTGGTAGGGTTAGGGTTACTGAAGATAGATTACAATAATAAGGGATTAAAGATATCCTGCGCCTTCTTGACTTGGAGGGCACACCACGGCTTAATAGATCTCCTGTCACTATATGGCTCCACCAGTCCGGCCCATACTTAATGGGCCATCACCCCGAGGACCCCTTAGTCCATGACTCCCTCAAACGGGTTGTGGGACAGTGGACCACTATAGATAGATGGGGGAAGGTGATGAAGATGTTGGTGAAGATGACGGAGTTGTTGGAGTAGATCACCACCACACGATTATTGCCCAAGTGTGGTACTTGCATGCCCCTCCTCTCTTTTTCTCTGACTTTTTATTTTCTTTTATTTTCTTTCTTGGGCTCTTTTTGGCCTCACTTTTCCCTTTTTTCCTTTTCTTTTTTTCTTTTTGTCCGAAGTCTCATCCCGACTTGTGGGGGAATCAACCATGGACTATCTCATACCAGCGTGGTGCACAAAAAAGTGAAAACTAAACACAAAAGACGCTCCAAGATTTACGCATATCACATGAACGAAACGAAAATCGAAACACACGGATACTTGTTAAAGAAAGATCGGATGCCTTCCAGGGCATCCCCAAGCTTAGACGATGGAGTCTCCTTGAATATTTACTTAGGGTGCCTTGGTCATCCCCAAGCTTGAATTCTTGCCTCTCCTCCTTCTCCTCATATCGAGACCTCCTCGATCTTTGAACACTTCATCCACACAAAATTTAACAGAAAGCTCGGTCAGATTCGTTAGTATAATAATGCAAATTACTACTTTAAGTATTGTTGCAAACCCATTCATATTTTATTTTTGTATTATAGCTATTGTATTATAAATTCTACATGGCTTATACCACCGATACAATCAATAGTTTCATCAAAACAAACAAAACAATGCATCAAAAACAGAATCTGTCAAAAACAGGACAATATGTAGTAATCTGAACATTGACCATACTTCTGTAACTCCAAATTTTCTGAAAAATTAGGACAAAATAAACAATTTCATATCATTTCTGTGTAAAAACTTTAGAAACTTATGGGAACAATAATCAACTAGCATAGGAAGGCAAAACAAGCATAGCTTCAAGATTTTCAACACATACAGAGGAAACTTGACATTATTGCAATTCCTACAAGCATATATTCCTCCCTCATAATAATTTTCAGTAGCATCATGAATGAATTCAACCATATAACCAGCACATAAAGCATTCTTTTCATGATCTACTTGCATATAAATTTTACTACTCTCCACATAAGCAAATTTATTCTCATCAATAGTAGTGGGAGCAAACTCAACAAAATAACTATAATGTGAAGCATAATCCAATTGAAAATTAAAATCATGATGACAAGTTTCATGGTTATCTTTATTGTTTAGACCATACGTGTCATCACAATAATCATCATAAATAGGAGGCATGCTTTCATCATAATAAATTTGCTCATCAAAACTTGGGGGACTAAACATATCATCGTCATCAAACATAGCATCCCCAAGCTTGTGGCTTTGCATATCATTAGCATCATGGGCATTCAAAGAATTCATACTAACAACATTGCAATCATGCTCATCATTCACATATTTTATGCCAAGCATTCTATGTAGATCTTCTTCTAGTACTTGAGCACAATTTTCCTTCCCATCATTTTCACGAAAGACATTAAAAAGATGAAGCATATGAGGCACCCTCAATTCCATTTTTTTGTAGTTTTCTTTTGTAAACTAAACTAGTGATAAAATAAGAAACTAAAAGATTCGATTGCAAGATCTAAAGATATACCGTCAAGCACTAACCTCCCCCGCAACGGCGCCAGAAACTGCTTGATGTCTACTACGCAACCTTCTTCTTGTAGACGTTGTTGGGCCTCCTAGTGCAGAGGTTTGTAGGACAGTAGCAAATTTCCCTCAAGTGGATGACCTAAGGTTTATCAATCCGTGGGAGGTGTAGGTTGAAGGTGGTCTCTCTCAAACAACCCTGCAACCAAATAACAACGAGTCTCTTGTGTCCCCAACACACCCAATACAATGGTAAATTGTATAGGTGCACTAGTTCGGCGAAGAGATGGTGATACAAGTGCAATATGGATGGTAGATATAGGTTTTTGTAATATGAAAATATAAAAACAGCAAGGTAACTAATGATAAAAATGAGCACGAACGATATTGCAATGTGTAGAAACAAGGCCTAGGGTGCATACTTTCACTAGTGCAAGTTCTCTCAACAATAATAACATAATTGGATCATATAACTATCCATCAACATGCAACAAAGAGTCACTCCAAAGTCACTAATAGCGGAGAACAAACGAAGAGATTATTGTAGGGTACGAAACCACCTCAAAGTTATTCTTTTGGATCGATCTATCCAAGAGTTCGTACTAGAATAACACCTTAAGACACATATCAACCAAAACCCCAATGTCACCTAGATACCCCAATGTCACCTCAAGTATCCGTGGGTATGATTATACGATATGCATCACACAATCTCAGATTCATCTATTCAACCAACACAAAGAACTTCAAAGAGTGCCCTAAAGTTTCTAGCGGAGAGTCAAAACGAAAACGTGTGCCAACCCCTATGCATAAGTTCACAAGGTCACTGAACCCGCAAGTTGATCACCAAAACATACATCAAGTAGATCACGTGAATATCCCATTGTCACCACAGAGATAAGCACATGCAAGACATACATCAAGTGTTCTCAAATCCTTAAAGACTCAATCCGATAAGATAACTTCAAAGGGAAAACTCAATCCATTACAAGAGAGTAGAGGGGGAGAAACATCATAAGATCCAACTATAATAGCAAAGCTCGCGATACATCAAGATCATGCCGAATCAAGAACACGAGAGAGAGAGAGAGAGAGAGAGAGAGAGAGAGAGAGATCAAACACATAGCTACTGGTACATACCCTCAACCCCGAGGGTGAACTACTCCCTCCTTGTCATGGAGAGCGCCGGATGATGAAGATGGCCACCGGAGAGGCATTCCCCATCCGGCAGGGTGCCGGAATGGTTCTAGATTGGTTTTCGGTGGCTACAGAGGCTTGCGGCGGCGAAACTCCCGATCTAGGTTTCTTTCTGGAAGTTTGGGTATATATAAGAGGTGTTGGAGTCGAGAACCAGTCAGGGGGGGGGGGGTCCCCGAGGCGGCCACGAGGCAAGGGGCGCGCCCAGGGGGTAGGGCGCACCCCCACCCTCGTGGTGGCCTCGGGACTCTTCTGGCCCATCTCCGGTACTCCGTGGGCTTCTTCTGGTCCAGAAACAATCTCCGTTGAATTTCAGGTCAATTGGACTCCGTTTGGTTTTCCTTTTCTGCAATATTAAAAAACAAGGAAAAACAGAAACTGGCACTGGGCTCTAGGTTAATAGGTTAGTCCCAAAAATCATATAAAATAGCATATAAATGCATATAAAACATCCTAGATGGATAATATAATAGCATGGAACAATCAAAAATTATAGATACGTTGGAGACGTATCAATATTATATTCTTCAAAATCATCATGTGCAATATTAAAGGCAACCCATCAATATAATCCTTAATAAAAGCAAACTTCTCCGATATAGTGTTGTTGGGAGAATTAAATAAGATAATAGGACTATCACTTTGGGTGCAATAGCAACAATTTCATTCTTAATATAAGGAACTATAGCAAGTTCATCTCCATAAGCATAATTCAAATTAGCATCATGGCCACAAGCATAGCAAACATCAATTTCATCAGAAAGGGATATTTCAAGTGAATCATCGGGATCATAGCAATTATCATAAAATTCATCCTTCAGTAAGCACGAAGGGAAATTAAAAAATGTATGAGTTGAAGAGTTACTCCCATTAGAAGGTGGGCAGGGGTAGCTAATCCGCTCTTCCTCCTTTTTGTTCTTCGCTCTCCTCGTCATCTTTTTCATCCAATGAGCTCACAGTTTCATCAACTTTTTCTTCCATAGATTCCTGCAAAGTATTAGTCTCTTCTTGGACAGCAGAGACTTTCTCAATAAATAAATTAATATCGGCATTATATTCATAATTCTCATTGCAATTAAGTATAGCAAATTTTTCAGGTCTATAAACTTCATCATCAAAATCTTTAGACTTTCCAAACATAGATTCAATTACATAAGCACCCAAATCAACAAATTATTCTATTCATTCCACATCATAGTAATCATATCTACCATTAGCATAAGAAGCCAAGGTTTCATTATCATCAAATTCACATGAAAAGGGAAGGTGTCGAGCCTTCATCCTAGAGCAACAAGTATAATCATATCTCGAGCATAGATTCCAAGCATACCTGTCGGTGTCAAAACCGGCGGATCTCGGGTAGGGGGTCCCGAACTGTGCGTCTAGGCGGATGGCAACAGGAGACAAGGGACACGATGTTTTTACCCAGGTTCGGGCCCTCTCGATGGAGGTAAAACCCTACTCTGCTTGATTAATATTGATGATATGGGTAGTACAAGAGTAGATCTACCACGAGATCGAGAGGCTAAACCCTAGAAGCTAGCCTATGGTATGATTGTTGTTCGCCCCATTTGGACTAAAACCCTCTGGTTTATATAGACACCGGAGGGGTTAGGGTTACATAGAGTCGGTTACAAATGGGAGGAGATCTACATATCCATCGCCAAGCTTGCCTTCCACGCCAAGGAAAGTCCTATCCGGACACGGGACGAAGTCTTCAATCTTGTATCTTCATAGTCCAGAGTCGGCCAAAGGTTATAGTCCGCCATCCGGACACCCCTAATCCAGGACTCCCTCAAGAGCTCTCGAACCAGGGCTTCAATGACGAAGAGTCCGGGCGCATGATTGTCTTCGGCATTGCAAGGCGGGTTCTTCCTCCGAATACTTCATAGAAGATTTTGAACACAAGGATAGTGTCCGGCTCTGTAAAATAAGTTCCACATACCACCGCAGAGAGAATAATATTTACACAAATCCAATCTGCTGACGTATTCTGCAGCGTGACATCACACCGGGGCCAAGCCTTTATTCGAATCGTTTTTACTGTCCACCTCAGCGCGTTTAGCGAGGCGGTTTCCTTGGCACGTCTTGTCGAAGCAGAGATCGTGTCCTCTTATTCCGGGATTCTCATCAATACGGGCATGGGTAACCCAATCGTGCCCGTTGGTATATGTCCTCAATCGAAGGCGAGTCCCAAACGGTCACGGGGAGGGCTCTTGGTATTCAACCTCTTTATAAAGAGACCAAGGCTCTACTCCTTTCTTTCAATCTCAATCGAATCCGCCTCTCGCCTCAAGTTCCAACACCCAAAGCTCGAGATTGAGGCGCTTCGGACCTTCAATGATGTCCGGCTCCGGCCTTCAAGGCTGGTGGATGCCTTCCTCCGTTACGGAAGAAGACGTGCTAAAGCTGAGAGATGCCAGGTATCTAACCGGCGAAATCTCGCATAGGCTGCCTGCTCAAGGGCAGGTTATTCCCACTCCCAAGCCTGGTGAGAGCGTGGTGTTCGCGTCTCACTTCCTTCGGGGGCTAGGCTTCCCAACGGACCCCTTCGTGAGGGGCCTCATGTTTTATTACGGGCTGGAATTTCACGACTTGGCTCCGGAGTCCATCCTCCACATCTCATCGTTCATCGTCGTGTGCGAAGCCTTCCTCCGCATTACTCCTCACTTCGGATTGTGGCTTAAGACCTTCAAAGTAGAGCTGAAGATGATCGAGGGGCAGCACGCGGAGTGCGGAGGCGCTGTTATAAGCAAGAATGCTGGTGCTCCATGGCCCGAGGGCTCTTTTCAAGAGGAGTTCAGCTTATGGCAACGAGAGTGGTTTTATATCACAGCTCCCAGAGGCACCAAGTGGATGGCGCCACCTGCCTTTTGCTCGGGTCCCCCACCACAGCTAGCGTCATGGGTCAATAAAGGGTTTAACTGGGGGCCGTCCAAGGACGTGCCCTTGTTGCAGGGCCGCATTCGAGATCTCCTAGAGAGAGACATCAATCTGGTCGCGGTGACGCAGGTCATGTTGATTCGCCGCACCTTGCCACGCAAGCGTCGCCCCCCTCCGCTGTGGGAGTTTAATCCGAGGGACCACGAGCTCTCCAACATTTTACGGGCGCGACGCCGATGGAGATGTACAAATTGTTCTTCGGATCACAAGCAATGTGTCCGGACTCGACCGAGGACGCAGGTCTGAGCTGCAATCGCCCGGATACTCAAGTAAGTAGTCATGTACGCGGACACGCCATCCGTATATTTATCATAAAATTGCCCTTAAAAGAGTTGTCCCTTAAACATGAGTGGATAAGCGAAAGCAAAGCTAATCAGTGTCCGCCCCCTCCACGAGACCACGCCGGATCCCGTGTTAACCAGATCTTTGGAGGTTGCGCCTTTGGAAGAAGGCGAAGGGGGGAACAAGGAAGCTACCGCCTCCCCGAAGGAGGCTGTCAGGAAAGGAGGAATCGAGAATCCCTCCATCCAGGGGAAGAAGAGGACCGCCTCTGAAAGACCAGAGACCATGGTCTCAAAGCGGGGGAAGAAATCTTCGTCAGAGGGTCCTGCGCCAGGAGATGCCTTGGCCCTGTGCCCCCAAGGGGATCAGCCCTCCAGCGAGCCGTAAGTAGAGAGGGGAGTTTTAAAATAAGAGACATCCCTGTTCTATTTCTGAGGAAGATAACCAAATTTTTACCTTGTAGTTCGGATCTAAGCCCTTCTCAGCAGAGCTCATCTTCAGGGAATCTTCGACCGGAGATGATGGAGAGCGGAACGCCTCCCCTGCCGATTTGCCCGTGTGAGGCGGGCGACCCTGAATTAATAAATCACGGAGGGTTTCTCCAAATCAGCAGGGCCGAAGGCAGTCGTATGGCCCCCAAAGCCCTCCGTGTCCGGCCTTCGAAAAAGGCCATTAGACGAGTCCGGCACCATCCGGTGCGCGGTCGGAGGAGCTGAAGGATCTGCTCGGGCGAGCGTCTATCTCAGAAGAACACCGTGCATTGATGGGTACGGTGATTGAAAGGATTTCATCCGCGGAGAGCGGGTTGTCTGAAAATGTCGAGTTTATCGACAGGTTTTGAGGTACTGTGAAATGATGTACCTTTTGACAGTTCCGCATATAAAAGATGCTACCAGTATAGATAGTAGCCCCGAGACTCGGTGCGTTGCCAAAAATGACGGCGCAGCCGAGGATCATAATCCAGGTATGATATGTCTCTTTTCCTATGTAGGTGGCGGCGTCCGTGGCTAGCCGGACTGATGAATTTGCCGAGCTAAAGCGGCAACTTGACGTGGCAGATGCCAACATCGCGCTTGTCAACAAGCGGCTTGACGAGTCACAAGGTATGTAATTTCTCCGCAGACACCTGGTAAGGGGGTTTGATGCTCATATCTTACAACATGTATGCTTGATGCAGATGGTGTCGCTGCCGTGGAGAACCTTCGGGTGGAACTCGCCCGAGCCAAGGAGCAGGCCAGGAAAATTGATGTGGCTGCCTTAAAGGCGGCTGAAGAGCTGAAAGTTGAACAGGCTGCTCACTGCCGAAGCAAGAAGGAAATGGCCGAGATGGCTGTGAAATTGAAGGATGCTACCGACCGCTGCAAGCTTCTTGAAAAAGAAGATCGGGCAGAACAGAAGGACCTGAAGAAGGCCACTACCGAGGCGAAGGATGCTCGCTCTGCGATGAGAGCTATGAAGGAGGAGCTACGTCAGGCCGGAGATATCGCGGCTGGAAAGCCCTTTATGCTGCGGATGAAGTTCGGGGATCCTAAGTATGCTCCGCTGGACCGGCTGTGGAGTGCGGTGGACCCTTATCTGGACTTGGCGGCGAGTGCCGCGGATGCGGCCGAACACTTCCGGGATCAAAAAGATCACGAAGTGGAAAAGCTTTTTTGGTCGCAGTTCCACAATCCAGAGCGCCCACTTCCATTACCGATCGTTTGGCCGCGTGGGCGGAGCTGAATAGGTTATCCGGACTTGCCATGAAGTATGTCGTGAGTCATCTGTGGCCAGAAAGGCCCGAGCCGAAGAGTTATTTTAGCTTGGTGCAGCAGTTCCTTGGTGCGGTGCCGCATATCAATGCAATGAAGAGGTCAACATGCATAGAGGGTGCGCGGATGGCTCTTGCCCGTGTCAAGACATACTGGGCGGAGATGAAGGCCACCGCTGTTGCATCCCAAGATTCGGACGAGAGCCGAGTACCTGCCGAGCACTATTTTCAGGACGTTCTGCAGGGCGCTCGTTTAATAGAGACGCAGCTTTCGAAGGATATTATGTTCGAATAACATGTATTATTGTAAAACAATGTTTCGAGGGAATACAAAAGCTTTTTATACTTGTGCCTTCAAGAATTAAAATACCTCACGGCGGCGTTAATGTATATGTATATATAACACGAAAGATGGCGTCGGTTTCAAATTTACGCATATAATGCGGGGGTGTTCGTAGAAGGCGCATTTTCACACTTGATCCAACGTCTTGGTCCTATAAATGAGGTGATAGCGCAATGAACTAGGCAACCGGACTATAATGCTTTATCACTTTCACTTAGCCATAGGAGTTAGACAGTGGGGCTACTATATAGCCCCTAGGGGCACCGCGCTCACCCGAATTCGAGGCGCCTGTGTGCCTGGCCGGGAAACGGCCCTTCGTTAATGCGGAGGAATCCTAAAGATCCGGCGGGTAATCGAGTGGTTGACCAGTCTCACGCTATATCATGACAGTCAGTTTTCGGCTTTCTCTACTGAGGTGCTCGCTTTGGCGAACCGGGGCACAATCGCAGATAGTTCTCTGGTGCCGCTTAGCCGATAGAGCGGAACGTAAGGCAGCAAAATACGTGAGCCGGCAAACCCAACAGTTGACCAAAGACATGATTCGAGCTGATGCATATAAGGCCAAACTTCATGACGCCCGAACACTCCCTAAGGTATTCGGTCTTTATGAAAACAGGTGAACAACGCCCTTGGTAATGAGCCCGTGTCAGTGCACGCAAAATTCTGACGTGGCCACATGCCAAGATGCCAGCCTCCTCCTCGGTTATATCACGAAACCGGGGGATGTGTATCAACAAGAGACAGTAAAAAAGGTTTACGCAGGGTCTTAATCTAAAAAGAATCCTTTGAACGGGTCCCTACTGCATGTCTGCGACTGTGCCTCCGTTGTGCCGTATCCTGGACGGGTGTAGCACGGTGTTCATCTGTAAAAGAGAGGAACTTAGTTGAAAAAGATCGTGCAAAAATATACGTTATATTAAATAAACAAAGTATAATTCAAAAAATGAATAAAATTGAGCTTTATCGTCTCTTGTTGTACATGCGCGGAGCCCCTTGTACGGGGGTATGCGGCTAGTAAGCCCTTGTATGTTTACGCCGGACTCGTCTAGCCATGTCCGGGGTCTGAACGACCTGTTTAGGTGCTTTGATCAGTGAAACCGGTTTAGTGTGTGGCTGTCAAGGCAGCCGCACCATCTTCCGCACTCGAGGAACACTCGAAATTTCCCTTTAATGAGATGATGCCTCGCAGACCGGGCATTTTAAGTATAAGAGATGCATAATGCAGTATTGCGTTAAAGCGGGCGAAAGCTTCACGTACCAGGAGTGCTTGATAGCTACTTGTGAATGGGGCGATGTGGAAGGTTAGCTTTTCACGGCGGAAGTTGTCGGGGGAGCCGAACATAACTTCTAGCCGGAGAGAGCCCGTACAATGGGCATCTGGGCCTGGCGTTACCCCTTGAAACGAAGTGTTGCTATGGCGAATTTTTGTTGGGTCTATCCCCATTTTATGGATTGTGTCCTCGATATAGCAGGTTTAGATCACTGCTGCCGTCCATTTGGACTTGTGTAAATTGGAGTCCGTCAATTATCGGATCTAATATCAAGGCAGTCCACTGTGTTCGGATACTTCTAGAGTAATCCTGATGGTCGAAGGTGATTGGTTTTAACAACCAGTGGCGGGACTCCTCTAGGATAGGCCGTATGGCGCATATCTCTATAGGCGCCACCCTGTTTTTCCCTTTTGTCACGTGAAGTGAGTTTACTGTTTTGACTTCTTGTGGGAAATTCTTTTGTTTTCGGTGCTTTCTGCTTGTGGGGTTCGTCCTCGTCCTCGCTTGGTGTGTCGAGCCCTTGTGTTCGTGTTGAGTTTGCGGATTGCTTGAAGACCCAACAATCTCTGTGGGTATGGTTTATGAGCTTCACAGAATCTTGTGGATTTGACATATCTTGTCCAAGATTTTGTTTAGGTTAGATAGCTCGTCCTGTTATCCTTGAGGGGCAGCTTTTTACGATTCTGCCATGAGCTTTTGAATCCGGCGTTGGTGATGTGCTCTTCGGGTTGTTTCCCTTGGTCCGTATTTGGTCCTTGCTGCGTCGCGGTTTCTCGTTCCATCCTCGACTTTGGATGTACTTGGGTCATTGGTGCGCATCTTGCCAACCAGCTATCCTCTCCTAGCAAAAGCGGGTCATGAGGCTTGCTAATGCGGCCATTGTTCTTGGCTTTTCTTGGCGAGGTGTCTGGCGCGCCATTCGTCTCGAACGCTGTGTTTGAATGCTGCTAAGGCTTCGGCGTCCTGACAGTCGACTTTCTGGTTCTTTTTAGTAAGTAATCTGTTCGAGAGTTTCCGGGCTGTCTCTCCGGGTTGTTGAGTTATATGACTTAAATCGTGCAGATCCGGAGGTCGGACATAGGTCCCTTGAAAATTTGCGGAAAGCATCCTCGAGCTCTTCCCAACTTCCAATGGTGTTTTCGGAAGGCTTTTAAGCCAATGCCGGGCTGGCCTTTGAGCTTGAGGGTAAGTATTTTATGGCGTGGAGATCATCTCCTCTAGCCATGTGTATGTGGAGGATGTAATCCTCAATCCAGACTCTGTGGTGCATTGTTACATCGTATGCCTCTATGTTTACGGGTTTGAATCCTGCTGGAAATTCATGATCCAGCACCTCATCGGTGAAACATAGGGGGGTGCGGCGCCCCTATATTTGGGTGTACCATGATGTTCGGATACTTGATGCGTTGCATTGCTTACTAGAGCTTGCTTTCTTGGTCCGTAGATAGATCTAGCTGGGCCATCTTTTTGATGCGAATCCTTGTGCGGATCGGCGTGCGGCTTGTGTTTGGCGCCCTTTGCCGCTCTATGTTGGCCATGGGGTTGTTCACCCGACCGGGTGGCTTCCTTATTTTTTGATTGCGGGGGCTCTAAGGCCTCCTCATCAAATTCCGGCAGTAATTTTCGCTTCGGGTAGCTCTTTGTGACGCAAATGTCGCCGTATTTGTCTGCGGTGTTGAGTACTTTGCTCCATCTAGTTCTGAGTGCATCTTCCGCTGTTTTGAGTTGCCGCTTCTGCTTTTTCAGGCTACGCGCAGTGGTGACGGGCCTTTTGTGGAGGTTCTTCTGCTCCGGAAACTTGTCCGGCGTGAGGTCGTCCGGACTGTTATCTTCGTCGGGGACGGGTTGTTTATCCAAGTTGCCCTGTTCGGACGGTTGCTCCATGGCATGTTCGTCGTCCGCCGGTTCGCCTTGCTCTATGGCTGGGTCTGTATGGCTGTTGTCTCCGCCGAGGTGGGGTTTGGGCGGCGCTTACGCGCCGCTTTGGCCTTTTGAGGAGAGCGATCCCTCGTTGCGTCCCTTTGTTACTCGTCGTCGTTTCTTTTAGGTGTGTCCACTATGTATACATCGTGAGATGGGGTGGTTGTCCAGTGCCCTATAAGCGCTGGTTCATGTTCATCTCCTACATCTTCGTCCATACCGTCGATGTCTTCGGAGTCGAAGTCGAGCATGTCGGTTAAATCATCGACAGTGGCTACGAAGTGGGTGGTGGGTGGGCTCTGAATTTCTTCGTCATCTGTATCCCAACCTTGCTAACCATAATCCGGCCAGGGCTCTCCTGATAAAGAGAGAGACTTTAGAGAATTCAGGATGTCGCTAAATGGCGAGTGCTGAAAGATGTCCGTGGCGGCGAACTCCATGATCACCGACCAATCGGATTCGATTGGCCGGGGCGCGGAAGGTTCGGAGGCCGGAGAGGAGTCCGGAACCTTGGAGTCATGAGCTTTGCAAAGGACAAGGCTGATGATCAGCTCGATTGTCGTAGAGATTGCAGCCCCCGAGGCGGTGTCCAGCCACCCATCCTCGATTGGCGCAGTCGGCTCCGAGCTAAGGGTTGGAGCGGACACTGGTGCGGTCTCTAGGGCACTGTTCAGCGGCAGAGCTAGATCATGCCCGTCGTGACAGTGCGGCGCGCTTGGCTGTGGCTCGAACCCGTCGAAGGTCAAGTCTCCGCGGACGTCGGGCGTGTAGTTCAAACTTCCAAATCTGACCTGATGGCCAGGGGCGTAGCTTTCGATCTGCTCCAGATGGCCAAGAGAATTGGCCCGCAGTGCAAAGCCGCCGAATACGAAGATCTGTCCAGGGAGAAAAGTCTCACCCTGGACCGCGTCGTTCTTGATGATCGGAGGAGCCATCGGGCCTAAAGATGACGACACAGAGGAACTCTTAATGGAAGCACCAATGTCGGTGTCAAAACCGGCGGATCTCGGGTAGGGGGTCCCGAATCGTATGCGTCTAGGCGGATGGTAACAGGAGACAAGGGACACGATGTTTTTACCCAGGTTCGGGCCCTCTCGATGAAGGTAAAACCCTACTCCTACTTGATTAATATTGATGATATGGGTAGTACAAGAGTAGATCTACCACGAGATCAGAGAGGCTAAACCCTAGAAGCTAGCCTATGGTATGATTGTTGTTCGTCCTACGGACTAAAACCCTCCGGTTTATATAAACACCGGAGGGGGTTAGGGTTACATAGAGTCGGTTACAAATGGGAGGAGATCTACATATCCGTATCGCCAAGCTTGCCTTCCACGCCAAGGAAAGTCCTATCCGGACACGGGACGAAGTCTTCAATCTTGTATCTTCATAGCCTAGGAGTCCGGCCAAAGGTTATAGTCCAGCCATCCGGACACCCCCTAATCCAGGACTCCCTCAATACCATTGCAACATTTAAATTTGATCCCATAGAGTTTTCCCTTTTGAGTGAACCGATAATCCCTAAACTATTCACGTTGATCCAACGTGTCTCCCAGTATCAAGTTGAATGGGGTTTTCATAGGATTATCAAATTAGTGTATAATATTTTTCACATAACGAGCATCGAGGGTTTTAGGAGGTTCCCCATCTCCATGAGTAGCAAGTACAACTATTTTTTTGGTATTTCGTGTTCCATATACATAACTAAAGATAGAGAACAACTTAGAACAGAAAATAAAAACTACTTAGTGATAAAGCAAATAAGCACACACGAGAATATTCACCCCACACTATTGCTCCCCGGCAACGGCGGCAGAAAAAGGTCTTGATAACCCACAAGTATAGGGGGTCGTTTGTAGCCTTTTTTGATAAATAAGAGTGTCGAACCCAACGAGGAGCTAAAGGTAGAACAAATATTTCCTCAATTTCTATCGACCACTGATACAACTCTATGCACACTTAACGTTTGCTTTACCTAGAACAAGAATAAAACTAGAAGTACTTTGTAGGTATGAAGGGATAGGTTTGTAAGATACTAAGGAACGTAAAAATGAAAAGTAGGTGCTGTTCTAAGTAAAGTACACTTAATTAGTGTAGCGAGTGTGGATTAGTAGTGGTAGTTTTTGCGGAGTTGTCCCTAGGCAATTTACTACATTACTAGACCGATAGCAAGTTTTTATGTGGGAGAGGCCACTGCTAGCATGTCATCCCTTACTTGGAATTCTATGCACTTATAATTGGAACTATTAGCAAGCATCCACAACTACTAACGTTCATTAAGGTAAAACCCAACCATAGCATTCAGATATAAATTGGCCCCCCTACAATCCCGTATGCATCAATTTCTATGTTAGGAAGAAGCTTCTGTCACTCTTGCCCTCCAATGCATAGTCCTATCAACATACAACTAACCCTATGGTGTGATCCACATGTGCGCTCATATGATGGGCACCAAAGGACAGCAACATAAGCACAAGACAATTAAACCAATCATAGCAATTCACCAATTACCGGTAGGACAACAAAAATCTACTCAAGCATCGTCATAGGATGGCAACATATCATTGGATGGTAATATGAAGCATAAAGCACCATGTTCAAGTAGAGGGTACATCGGGTTGCGGGAGAGTGGACCGTTGTAGATAGACGGGGGAAGGTAATGAAGATGTTGGTGAAGATGACAGAGTTGTTGGAGTAGATCGCCGTCACACGATGATTGCCCCGACGGCGTTCAGGCGCCACCTGGAGAGAGGGGGAGAGAGCCCCCTGAGGGAGTCTTGGATTAGGGGGTATCCGGACAGCCGGACTATATACTTTGTCCGGACTATTGGAGCGTGAAAATACAAGACTCAAGACTCCGTCCCGTGTCCGGATGGGACTCTTCTTTGCGTGGAAGGCAAGCTTGGCGATCCAGATAATATATTTCCTTCCTTGTAACCGACTCCATGTAAACCCTAGCCCTCTTCAATGTCTATATAAACCAGAGAGGATGGTCCTTAGAAGGCACGATCATGATCACAATCATAATCATCATAGGCTAGCTTCTAGGGTTTAGCCTCTACGATCTCGTGGTAGATCTACTCTTGTACTACTCATATCATCAATATTAATCAAGCAGGAAGTAGGGTTTTACCTCCATCGGGAGGGCCCGAACACAGGTAAACATTGTGTCCCTCGCTTCCTGTTACCATCAGCCTAAGACGCACGGATCGGGACCCCCTACCGAGATCCGCCGGTTTTGACACCGACATTGGTGCTTTCATTGAGAGTTCCTACGTATGTCGCCGTTGCAAGGCTCGATGGCTCCTTCAATCATCGTCAACAACACGGTCCAGTAAGACTTTTCTCCCGGACAGATCTTCGTGTTCGGGCGGCTTCGCTGCGGGCCAATTCGCAGCCATCTGGAGCAGATCGACTCGCCCACCAGCCACCAGATCAGGTTCGGAAACCTGAACTACACGGCTGATATCCGTGGAGACTTGATCTTCAACGGATTCGGGCCTGTGCCAGGAGCGTCGGACGGTCACGATGAGCACGGCTTAGACCTGCTGTCGAACAATGCTCGGGATGTCATCTATGCGGCAGATCCGGACCTAAATCCGGAGCAGACCGCGTTGCCTAAGGACGGAGGGATGGACCCTGCCCCGCAGGCCGCACACTCATCAGCGGTAGAACCGAACACAGGCCTCGCCCCCAAAGAAGCCCGTAACACCGGACCCCCGGACTCGAATCCGGTTGTAGGTTCCAGTCCGCGCTCTCCTGAGCCCGCCAAATCTGGTTGGGCTCCTGTAAGGGAGTTCACCGCAGCGGATATCTTCCAACACTCGCCCTTTGGCAACGTGCTGAACTTGTTAAAGTCTCTCTCTTTGTCAGGAGGCTCGCGGCTGAACTATGTCCGGCTCGAGTGGGAAGCAGGCGACGAAGGAATTCGTTGCCCACCCACCACCCACTTCATTGCCACGGTCGATGATCTAACCGATGTGCTTGACTTCGACTCCGGAGACATCAATGGTATGGACGACGATGCAGGAGAAGAACAAGAACCACCGCTCACTGGATGGCGGACAGCCACCTCCTCATACGATATATATATGGCGGACACTACGAAGGAAACCAATGGCGATGAGGCAACGGAGGATAATCCCTCAGGGAAGAAAGCAAAGCATGGGCGTCGTCAACGCCGCTCCAAGCCCCGCCACAGCAATACCGGCACAGGAGACGGAAATAATCTGGATGGCGCCAAAGATGAATACAACCCTGATCAGCCTGCCTTCAAGCAGGCCGGACTGGCCACGGTGGGATACTTGGAGAGGAACAACTATGTGCCCCCTCCGAAGACGAGGTAAGCCTGACAATGACGAATTTGGCGTGCCCGAAGATCCAGTGGAACAAGTTCGCTTCAAGTGACGGCTCATGGCCACGGCAAGGAGCCTGCAAAGGAAGCAACAACAGCTTAAAGCTAACCAAGATTTGCTCGTGGACAGGTGGACCAAGGTCCTGGCCACTGAAAAATATGGACTCGACCGCCCCGACAAAGGGCACACATGGCATAATTGGCTACCTCAACCTAAGCAGGAGAACCCAAGGCACATACCCTGACGTCAACACACCACCATGGTCCAAGACAAAACGAAGGATACACGAAGAGGCATCCTCAAGCCTCGGCGCAATGGTCATAAACGTTAAGTCAGGGAAGTTGGTGCCAAGTCCAAGAACTCCCAGTCCGGTCAGCGGACAAAGAATAGCTCAAGCCTATCCGGCCCGAGCCACATACTCGATCAACCATGTGAAATTCATGGTACTCCTAGAAGGACGGCCAAGCATACCAATAGAGAATGTCGGATCCTCAAAACAAAGTGGCCGGTCGTATGCCGGAAACAATGAGGGGAGGAGTCTAGTCAAAAGATCCCCCAGAGCATAAAAGTACGGCCGATCTCCCCCGACCATATCGACCGTCCGGACAATATCATCCACAACAATTTAATTACACTACCTCTGGACACAGTAGTCTGGGGGCTCCATCTCATATAAAGCCCCCGCGGGTATGAGACCACAAATAACATCTTCTAAAAGATGCTAGGTGCAAAGGCCTAGTTTTACTGGCCCACCACTCTAACGGTTGTCTTCGGATCACCAAACAAATACCACGCCAGAGAATAAGTCTTCGGCACTTTCCCCACATACATTAATTATCATATGTTAACGGGATGAACCATACTGACTAGATTCCAAGTGGCAAACCATTAGGCCAACCCCGTGTGATATAGTCACACCCATGGGCAAGGCCGAATCCCACCCTTAGAGCGGAAGTCATACCGCTGCCGGAGTAGCGAGTCATGCCTGCCTATCAAAATTTTGATACGGCAGCCAACTATCCGGACACCAACTGAGGAGTCCGTGCTACTTTACGACATAACGGCTGGGTTAACCAGGTTCCGATCAGGCACCCTCGGTCCAACCACAAGAGGACATTCAGCTGCCCTCAAGTATTTGCCTTCACAAACTAACTTTGACGCAGAACAGGATTGGCGACGTGGAATCAGCCCGGACACACAAGGGCAGGAAATCACAAGCGAACCCCCCCGCCCCCAAAGAGGGCAGTCCGGATTCACTACAGATCCACTCACAGCCCCCTCCAGTCCGGCCATGACACGTTCCGCCAAAAACACCTCTTTCATAATCATAAAATCATACTCATATGCATAGACATATCATCCTACTACAGTGCATAGATTTAAACAACACTTACCGGCTGTCATTCTTCATTAGACGCCACTTTTTCGCCCTAAACGGCACCCATACGTTGTATTAGGCCCCAATAAGCCAGGGGCTTCAGAATACTCCTAATACGACAAAGTCCAGCCACCTTCCCGGTCGCTCGGCACCCCGAACTTATAGCACTATATGCATCAGCTCCGAATCATGCCTTGGGTCATTAGTTGGGTTTGCCCGGCTCCCATGTTTTGGTACCTTACGTTCCGCTCTATCGGCTAAGGTAGCGTTGGTAGAACTACTGCGATTGTGTCCTGGTTCTTTCGGACAAGCACCTCGGTAGAGAAAGCCGAGAACTGACTGTCAAGATACGGCGAGAGCTGGTCAGCTGTACGAGAGGTTATAAAATCCTTAAAGATTTATTCTGCACAATGCCATTATAAATGCAAAGTGCGAAGGATCAGTTTTCTGATCAGGCGCCGATAGAGCCCCCAGTTCGGCCTTCCGAACACTAGGGGCTACGCCGACCATACTTGAATTCCTATGGCTAAGTGAGAGTGGTAAAGCCCTATAGTCTGATTGCCTGGTTCGTAGCGAGGAACACCTCCTTAAAAGGACCGAACAATGGGATAAAGAGTGTTCAGATATGTCCCGAACACCCTCGTACTTTTCACGTGGGGGCAGAAGCCGACGACTGGCCAACTCTCAGGTTTTATGTACACTAAACGGCCGCACAGGAAGAACAAGCGTTCACATAAAAAGGGAATAATTAATAAAAGTGTCATTTCCCCGCATTACAACGACACGACGGCCTTCAGGTAAATATAGTGTCTTTAGCACACTTGTCCGTCACAAGGCGGGCCCCTTTTAGTAGACCTTCATAGTACAACTCGGGCTTGCGATGCTCCTTACCCTGCGGTGGCCCTCACCATCGACTTCTCAAAGCATCAAGCTTCCCCGGTGCACACCTTGGCAGGCAAACGCCATGCGCGCACCCTCTATGCAAACCGATCGCTTGATGACATCAAGCCGAGGGCAAGCACTAACAACCCGCTTCACGAGTCCGAAGTAACTGCTTGGAATTGGCTCCGCGGGCCACAGCCGGACAACCAAGTCCTTCATGGCCAGTTCGGCCTCCTGGTAAAGTTCGACTAGCTGCTTCAGCTGATCGATAAATGGCACCGGATAATTCGACGCCAAATACTGCGACCAGAAATCCTTCTCCGCAGACTTCTTCTCCTCCTCATGGTAGAATTGGGCAGCATCTGATATGCTACGTGGCAGGTCCGCACACACACCTGAAGGAACAAGAATTCCGTTCGTTGCTTAGCGCCCCTATTACTATGCAAAAAAATGGCTTTGAGTACAAAAGGCCTTACCAGCCACAACCTTCCGTGCCTCCTGAATATCCTTCAGAGCACCTCGGGCTTCTTCCCGAGCATCCTCCGCGGCTAGGAGAGCTTGGGCGAGTTCGGATTCTTTCTCTACTAAACTCTGCTCCAAATCCTCACTCTTCTTCACCGCCTCCTGGAGCTCTCGCTCAGCTTCGATGACCCTGGCCTCGTGTTTCTCACGAAGCACCTTTTCGGCGGCAGCCTTCCCGCTGGCTTCGGCCACAACCTTCTTTAGTGCCTCAAATTCGGCACTCGCTCCTAGAGCATACAATACAAATACTTTTCATCAGGCACAATTACTCATTCGTGCCGAATTCAAGACAATGTTTCAACATACCTTGCTTGTCCTCCAATTGCTTCTTCACACGGCCAAGTTCCTCTTCGGCCCGTTCCAGGCTCTGCTTCAGTCCGGACACCTTCGCATTATGAGCGGCGGTCTTCTCTGCAGACGCCTGTTTTCAAACAAAGGGATATACACCATTAACAAAGGCTCCTGCAAAAGCAGATGATTTGATCCCCTGTTCGGCTTTTTCTCTTTCTCGCCGAACAGTGCATCAGGGGCTACTACTCATATTATGACAATTCCTCAAAGGTTTCTTAGAAAACATACCTCAAAGGCCTTTATAAGGCCAAGGCAGGACTCATTCAGCCAGCTCTCGGCGGACTGAATCTTTTCAATCACCGCACCCATGAGGGTCCGATGTTCATCGATGATAGACGCGCTCCTTAACGCTGTCGATTGGCCGCCCGGCAGCTCTGCTTGGGAAGAGGTTGCCGGCGGAGTAGGCAAGCCTCCTCCCGTTAAAGGTGGCTGCTCGCCCGATCCTGGAGCCTTAAAAGTCTCCAGGACAGTGTCCGGCTGTGGTCTGAACCCGAGATCGCCCCCGCCGTCGACACGCTTGGGGGCTATCGCTCCTGTATGTCCGACTCCAGAGACATGCCCCCGGTCCGGGTCCCATTGAGACGACACCTCAGTGTCGCGCCTGGACTTTGGGGAAGGGGCCTTTGGAGGCATCTCGCTCGCCAAGGCGTCCGAGTTCAGTGAATCCTCCGATGAGGACTATCCGGCGCGAGACCTCGCCGGGCTGAACGAAATATGGCGACAGTTAAAACTACTATACCCAAACATCCCCAGACGCATATGCGTTTTCGGATTCCCTATACTTACGACTTTTCCAGGGGCTGGGCCCTGGGATCCCACTCCGGACTGCTATCGGCAGCCGTGGTGGATGCCTCTGGGAGGGAACCTTTCCCCCTCTTGGGCGATTTGGCCTCTAGGGATGAGGAGGCCATCCTTTTCTTACCTCCTGCGGGAGGCTCGTCCTCCTCCGCTTCCTCCTCTTCGTTTTCGGAAGAAGGATGGTCGCTGGAGTCTTTGGATTTTGCGTCCAAAGCATCGCGACGACGGAGGCCACTCCGGGTATTTTTGACCTTCTTGGAGGCCTCTTTGTTTGGCGCCTTGTAGGGCGCTGGGACCAGCACCTTCGTCAGAAGAGGTCCGACCAGTTCCTCCGGCAGCGGGGCCGGACAATGTGTCCGCTCCACTTTTTTTTATCCATCCCTGGGGTTGTGATAAAGCATGATAAAAGTGTCTTCCTTAGGACATGCCAACTGAACATAAATGGACAGAGCATAACAATAACTTACCGGGCTTGCAGAATGGGATAATTGATACCCACGGTCCTCGGAGGAGCCCGGCCATGATTTGCTGGACTTAAAGAGCACCTTCCAAATATCCTTGTGGGAGGAATCATAGAGCTCCCGAAGGGTCTGGTGCTCGGTTGGTTCGTACTCCCACAAATTACAGGCTTGGCACTCACAAGGGAGAACCAGGCAAACTAACATGACGTGGACTACATCGACGAGTTTGACGTCCTTGTTGACCACACTACGAGCAGCGTGCCGAGGCGGTGATAGCTCATCGGACGAGGACCAGTTCAGGCCCTTCTTGGGCCAGGACGTGAGCCGCAGTGGGGCTCCGGATCTGAACTCGGGAGCCGCATCCCACTTCTTGCCGCGCGGTTCGGTGATATAGAACCATTGCTGCTGCCACTCCTTGATGGAGTCGTTGAAGGCACCCGTTGGCCAAACGACCTTGGGCATCTTGCTCACCATGGCACCGCCGCACTCGGCATGCTCGCCACTCACCACCTTGGGCTTCACATTGAAAATCTTCAGCCACAGGCCGAAGTGAGGCGAAATCCGGAGAAAAGCCTCATACACGACGATGAACGTCGAGATGTTAAGGAAGGAGTTGGGAAAGATCATGAAAATCAATCCCGTCATAATACATGACTCCGCGAACAAATGGGTGAAGGGGAAACCCGAGCCCGCAGACAAAATGAGGAAGAAACACGACTCTCTCATGGGGCTCCGGAGTAGGGACGATCTGTCCCGCCGGTGGGAGACGGTGGCCGATCTTCTTGGCCAGGTACCCGGCCTCTCGGAGCCTCTTGATATCCTTCTCCTGGACAGTAGAGGCCATCCATTTGCCTCCTGCTCCGGATCCGGACATCTTTGGAAAACCTCTCTTCGATGGAGAAGAAGGGTGCTTGGGCGCTAGGGCTCGAACAGAGGGGAATGGGCTAGCGGAAGGAGAAGGCGTGGGTAAAGAGGAAGAGACCTTATCTCTATAAAAACGGTAAAAGCTTTTTGCGCCTCCCTGCTACGTCTCGAGCTTGCGTTGGATTTTCCCCGAAGAGGAGAGGATGATGTAGCACAGTAGCGTAAGTATTTCCCTCAGTTTTTGAGAACCAAGGTATCAATCCAGTAGGAGATCACGCGCAAGTCCCTCGTACCTGCACAAAACAATAGCTACTCGCAACCAACGCTTAGGGGTTGTCAATCCCTTCACGGTCACTTACGAGAGTGAGATCTGATAGAGATAATATTTTTGGTATAAAGATGCAAAGTAAAAGTAAAAGCAAAGCAAGTAAATAAAGTGATGGAGATTGATATGATGAGAATAGACCCGGGGGCCATAGGTTTCACTAGTGGCTTCTCTCAAGAGCATAAGTATTCTACGGTTGGGTGAACAAATTACTGTTGAGCAATTGATGAGAATTGAGCATAGTTATGAGGTTATCCAGGCAATGATCATGTATATAGGCATCACGTCCGTGACAAGTAGTGAAACGATTCTGCATCTACTACTATTACTCCACTCATCGACCGCTATCGACAGATGCATCTAGAGTATTAAGTTAAAAAGCAGTAACGCATGTAAGCAAGATGACATGATGTAGAGGAATAAATTCGTGCAATATGATAAATACCCCATCTTGTTATCCTCGATGGCAACAATACAATACGTGCCTTGCAACCCCTTACATCACTAGGTAAGGACACCACAAGATTGAACCCAAAGCTAAGCACTTCTCCCATTGCAAGAGCGCCAATCTAGTTGGCCAAACCAAACGGATAATTCGAAGAGACTTGCAAAGATAACTTAATCATACATAAAAGAATTCAGAGAAAAATCAAATATTTTCCATAGATAAGCTAGATCATAAACCCACAATTCATCGGTCTCAACAAACACACCGCAAAAAGAAGATTACATCGAATAGATCTCCACGTGAGAGGGGGAGAACATTGTATTGAGATCCAAAAAGAGAGAAGAAGCCATCTAGCTACTAACTATGGACCCGAAGGTCTGAAGTAAACTACTCACACTTCATCGGAGGGGCTATGGTGTTTATGTAGAAGCCCTCCGTGGTAGATGCCCCCTCCGTGAGACTCGGAACAGGCCCCAAGATGGGGTCTCGTGGATCTGAGGAAGATGCTGGCGGTGGAATTAGGTTTTGGCTCCTCCTACGATCATCCGAGGGGTACATAGGTATATATAGGAGGAAGGATGCGTCGGTGGGCGTCGGGGGCCCACAAAGGCGGGCGTGCCCCCACCCTCGTGACCGCCTCTGGCACTCCTTGGAGTAGGGTCCAAGTCTTACGGATCACGTTCGGTGAGAAAATCACGTTCGAAGGTTTCATTCCGTTTGGACTCCGTTTGATATTCCGTTTCTTGAAACTCTTGAAATAGGCAAAAAACAGCAATTACAGGCTGGGCCTCCGGTTAATAGGTTAGTCCCAAAAATAATATAAAAGTGGAAAATAAAGCCCATTATAGTCCAAAACAATAGATAAAAGTAGCATGGAGCAATCAAAAAATATAGATACGTTGGAGACGTATCGGGCATCTAAACTTAATTCCTGCTCGTCCTCGGTAGGTAAATGATAAAAAGAGAATTTTTGATGCGGAGTAATACTTTGGCATAATTTCAATGTAAATCTTCTTAATCATGGTATGAATATTCAGATCCGAAAGATTCAAGACAAAAGTTCATATTGACATAAAAATTAATAATACTTCAAGCATACTAACAAATCAATTGTGTCTTCTCAATATAACATGGCCAAAGAAAGTTATCCCTACAAAATCATATAGTCGGGCTATGCTCCATCTTCCCCACACAAAGTATTTAAATCATGCACAACCCCGATGACAAGCCAAGCAATTGTTTCATACTTTAACATTTTCAAAACTTTTTCAATCTTCACGCAATACATGAGCGTGAGCCATGGATATAACACTATATGTGGAATAGAATGGTGGTTGTGAAGAAGACAAAAGAGAGGAAGATAGTCTCACATCAACTAGGCGTATTAACGGGCTATGGAGATGCCCATCAATAGATATCAATGTGAGTGAGTAGGGATTGCCATGCAGCGGATGCACTAGAGCTATGAGTATATGAAAGCTCAACAAAAGAAACTAAGTGGGTGTGCATCCAACTCGCTTGCTCACGAAGACCTAGGGCATTTTGAGGAAGCCCATCATTGGAATATACAAGCCAAGTTCTATAATGAAAAATTCCCACTAGTATATGAAAGTGACAAAATGAGAGACTCTCTATCATGAAGATCATGGTGCTACTTTGAAGCACAAGTGTGGTAAAAGGATAGTAACATTGTCCCTTCTCTCTTTTTCTCTCATTTTTTTATTTGGGCCTTTTCTCCTTCTTTTTTTTATGGCCTCTTTTTTTATTATTTTTTCCGTCCGGAGTCTCATCCCGACTTGTGGGGAAATCATAGTCTCCATCATCCTTTCCTCACTTGGGACAATGCTCTAATAATGATGATCATCACACTTTTATTTTTCTTACAACTCAACAATTACAACTCAACAATTACAACTCGATACTTAGAACAAAATATGACTCTATATGAATGCCTCCTGCGGTGTACCGGGATATGCAATGAAACATGAGTGAAATGTATGAAAGAATTATGAACGGTGGCTTTGCCACAAATACGATGTCAACTACATGATCATGCTAGCAATATGACAATGATGGAGCGTGTCATAATAAACGGAGCGGTGGAAAGTTGCATGGCAATATATCTCGGAATGGCTATGGAAATGCCATGATAGGTAGGTATGGTGGCTGTTTTGAGGAAGGTTTATGGTGGGTGAATGATACCGGTGAAAAGTGCGCGGTATTAGAGAGGCTAGCAATGGTGGAAGGATGGGAAAAAGTGCGTATAATCCATGGACTCAACATTAGTCATAAAGAACTCATATACTTATTGCAAAAATCTAGTAGTTATCAAAGCAAAGTATTACGCGCATGCTCCCAGGGGGATAGATTGGTAGGAAGAGACCATTGCTCGTCCCCGACCGCCACTCATAAGGAAGACAATCAATAAATAAATCATGCTCCGAGTTCATCACATAACGGTTCACCGTACGTGCAAGCTACGGGAATCACAAACTTCAACACAAGTATTCCTTAAATTCACAACTACTCAACTAGCATGACTCTAATATTATCACCTTCATATCTCAAAACAATTATCAAGCATCAAACTTATCTTAGTATTCAACGCACTCAAAAGAAAGTTTCACATATCTTGAATACCAAGTATATTAACATTAAGCAAATTACCATGCTATTAACGACTCTCAAAATAATATAAGTGAAGCATGAGAGATCAAATTTCTTTAAAACAAATCCACCACCGTGCTCTAAAAGGTATAAGTGAAGCACTAGAGCAAAAATTATCACGCTCAAAAGATATAAGTGAAGCACTATGAGCAAAACTATCAAGCTCAAAAGATATAAGTGAAGCACATAGAGTATTCTATCAAATTTCAATTCATATATGGCTCTCTCAAAAGGTGTGTACAGCAAGGATGATTGTGGTAACTAACAAGCAAAGACTCAAATAATAGAAGACGCTCCAAGCAAAACACATATCATGTTGGTGAATAAAAATATAGCTCCAAGTAAATTACCGATGGAAGTGGACGAAAGAGGGGATGCCTTCCGGGCATCCCCAAGCTTTGACTTTTGGTGTCCTTGGATTATCTTGGGGGTGCCATGGGAATCCCCAAGCTTAGGCTCTTGTCACTCCTTGTTCCATAATCCATCAAAAGAATTCACCCAAAACTGGAAAACTTCACAACACAAAACTCAATAGAAATCTCGTGAGCTCCATTAGAGAAAGAAAACAAAAGACTACTTTAAGGTACTGTAGTGAACTCATTATTTATTTATATTTGTGTTAAACCTACTGTATTCCAACTTCTCTATGGATTATAAACTATTTTACTAACCATAGATTCATCAAAATAAGCAAACAACACATGCAAAACAGAATCTGTCAAAAACAGAACAGTCTGTAGTAATCTGTAACTAACGCAAACTTCTGGAACCCGATAAATTCTACCAAACTTAGAAGACCTGGACAATTTGTTTATTGATCAGCAGCAATTGGAATCACTATTTTATCACGTTTTGGTGTTTTTTAACAATTCGGGCACTAAGCACAAAGATTCTGGAAATTACAGCAAGATCAAATAACTATCACCCAAGAAGATCCAATAGGTTCAACTTGGCACAAACACTAATTAAAAGATAAAACCACATCTAAGCAGAGGCTAGATGGATTATTTATTCCTAAGCAGCAAGGAAAAAAAATGGGTTGTCTCCCAACAAGCGCTTTTCTTTAAAGCCTTTTTAGCTAGGCATTGAGATTTCAATGGTGCTCACAAGAAAGACAAGAATTGAAGCACAAAGAGAGCATCATAAAACATGTGACAACCACATCTAAGTCTAACATACTTCCTATGAATAGGCATCTTATAGGCAAACGAATCAAGGCAAGCAAAAACTAGCGTATGCAAGGAAGCGGAAAGAGACAATAGCAATCTCGACATAGCGAGAGGTAATTTAATAGCATGAAAGTTTCTATAACCATATTTTCCTCTCTCATAATAATTACATGTAGGATCATAAGCAAATTCAACAAAATAGCTACCACATAACATATTCTTAACATGATCCACATGTATGCAAAGTTGACACTCTTCCAAAATAGTGGGATTATCATTAACTAAAGTCATGATTTCTCCAAGCCCACTTTTATCAAAAATTTCATAAGATTGAATATTCTCCAAATATGTGGGATCTAAAGTTGACACTCTTCCAAACCCACTTTCAATATTATTGCAAACAATATTATCAATCTCATATTTATCATGGGGCTTAAATAAATTTTCAAGATCATAAGAAGAATCACCCCAATCGTGATCATTGCAACAAGTAGTAGACATAGCAAAACTAGCATCCCCAAGCTTAGGGTTTTGCATCTTATTAGCACAATTGACATCAAAAGAATTTATAATAAAATCATTGCAATCATGCTTTTTATTCAAAGATCTATCGCGAGTCACTTCACGGATTTCAGGCAAAACAATATAAAGATAATCTAGTGCATCCAAATCACTAGGAATTGGTTCATCATAATTGGATCTCTTAAAAAGATTGGCAAGCAGATCAGGATCCATAGATATTGGCTTCTTTGTTTAGGAATAAATAAGCATCTAATCCAACCAAACGAGAAAGCGAAAGGGCAAGCAAAGAGAGGAGGAGATTGGGAAAGAGAGGGCGAATAAAACGGCAAGGGTGAAGTGGGGGAGAGGAAAACGAGAGGCAAATGGCAAATAATGTAATGCGAGAGATAGGGATTGTGATGGGTACTTGGTATGTTGACTTTTGATGAGCCTCCCCGGCAATGGCGCCAGAAATTCTTCTTGCTACGTCTCGAGCTTGCATTGGATTTCCCCGAAGAGGAGAGGATGATGCAGCACAGTAGCGTAAGTATTTCCCTCAGTTTTTGAGAACCAAGGTATCAATCCGGTAGGAGACCACGCCGCAAGTCCCTCATACCTGCACAAAGCGATAGCTACTGCAACCAACGCTTAGGGGTTGTCAATCCCTTCATGGTCACTTACGGAGTGAGATCTGATAGAGATAATATTTTTGGTATTTTTGGTATAAAGATGCAAAGTAAAAGTAAAAGCAAAGCAAGTAAATAAAGTGATGGAGATTGATATGATGAGAATAGACCCGGGGCCATAGGTTTCACTTGTGGCTTCTCTCAAGAGCATAAATATTCTACGATTGGGTGAACAAATTCTTGTTGAGCAATTGATGAATTGAGCATAGTTACGAGGTTATCCAGCAATGATCATGTATATAGGCATCACGTCCGTGACAAGTAGACCGAAGCGATTACGCATCTACTACTATTACTCCACTCATCGACCGCTATCCAACATGCATCTAGAGTATTAAGTTAAAAAGCAGAGTAACGCATGTAAGCAAGATGACATGATGTAGAGGAATAAATTCATGCAATATGATAAATACCCCATCTTGTTATCCTCGATGGCAACAATACAATACGTGCCTTGCAACCCCTTACATCACTAGGTAAGGACAACGCAAGATTGAACCCAAAGCTAAGCACTTCTCCCATTGCAAGAACTACCAATCTAGTTGGCCAAACCGAACGGATAATTCGAAGAGACTTGCAAAGATAACTTAATCATACATAAAAGAATTCAGAGAAGAATCAAATATTTTCCGTAGATAAGCTGGATCATATACCCACAATTCATCGATCTCAACAAACACACCACAAAAAGAAGATTACATCGAATAGATCTCCACGAGAGAGGGGGAGAACATTGTATTGAGATCCAAAAAAAGAGAGAAGAAGCCATCTAGCTACTAACTATGGACCCGAAGGTCTGAAGTAAACTACTCACACTTCATCGGAGGGGCTATGGTGTTGATGTAGAAGCCCTCCATGGTAGATGCCCCCTTCGGCGGAGCTCCGAAACAGGCCCCAAGATGGGATCTCGTGGATACAGGAAGTTGCGGCGGTGGAATTAGGTTTTTGGCTCCTCCTATGATGCATCGAGTGCGTGGGGTATATATAGGAGGAAGGAGTACGTCGGTGGGCGTCGGGGCCCACGAGGCGGGGCGCGCCCGGGGAGGGGCGCCCCACCCTCGTGACCGCCTCTGGCACTCCTTGAGTAGGGTCCAAGTCTCTGGATCACGTTCGGTGAGAAAATCACGTTCGAAGGTTTCATTCCGTTTGGACTCCGTTTGATATTCCTTTTCTTCAAAACAGAAATAGGCAAAAAACAACAATTCGGGGCTGGGCCTCTGGTTAATAGGTTAGTCCCAAAAATAATATAAAAGTGGAAAATAAAGCCCATTATAGTCCAAAACAATAGATAAAGTAGCATGGAGCAATCAAAAATTATAGATATGTTGGAGACGTATCACTCCCCACTTGCGTGGTGAAACCCGCTCGTTCTCCACTCGCTGCAATTAGCGGTGCGGTTGGGTTACCCATACCCGTATTGATGAGAATCCCGCAATAAGGGGACATGATCTCTGCTACGGCAAAACATGCAGAGAAAGCGATATGCGCTGAGGCTGGTTGTGGGAAAGCGGTTCGAATAATGACCCGACCAAGGCGGCATGTCACGTTGTCTAAAAATTGCCAGCAGATCAGATTTATGTTATGCCCCTTGCGGTGGCATGTGAAGATCATTTTGTAGATCCGGACACGGTCCGAGTGTTCGATAATTACTTTGGAGTATTCGAAGATGGAACCCGCCTTGCAATGCCGAAGACAAGACTGCGCGCCGGACTCATCGTCATTGAAGCCTGGTTCAGGGGCTACTGAGGGAGTCCTGGATTAGGGGGTATCCGGACAGCCGGACTATATACTTTGTCCGGACTATTGGAGCGTGAAGATGCAAGACTCAAGACTCCGTCCCGTGTCAGGATGGGACTCTCCTTTGCGTGGAAGACAAGCTTGGCGATCCAGATAATATATTTCCTTCCTTGTAACTGACTCCATGTAAACCCTAGCCCTCTCCGGTGTCTATATAAACCGGAGAGTATGTTCCTTAGAAGGCACGATCATGATCACAATCATAATCATCATAGGCTAGCTTCTAGGGTTTAGCCTCTACGATCTCGTGGTAGATCTACTCTTGTACTACTCATATCATCAATATTAATCAAGGAGGAAGTAGGGTTTTACCTCCATCGAGAGGGCCGAACCTGGGTAAACATTGTGTCCCTCGCTTGCTGTTACCATCAACCTAAGACGCACAGATCGGGACCCCATACCCGAGATCCGTTGGTTTTGACACCGACACCCCCCTCCTTCTTGGTCTTCCTTGGCCTCCCCGTAGATGGGACGAGAGTTCCCCCTCTGGTCCATGGCCTCCATGGTGGCGGAGGGGCGGGAGCCCCTCCGAGATTGGATCTATCCCTCTGTTCTCTTCTGTTTCGTGTTCCTATTTTCTGGCCAAAAACCGTTTCTTATATTCCTGGAGATCCGTAACTCTAATTGCGCTGAGATTTTAACATGATTTTTTATGGATATAAGCTTCCTTGCGCCCGAAGTAGAGCGGCAACCGCCCTACGAGGTGGCCACCACCCACCACCACGCGCCTGGTGGCTAGGCCGCGCCCTGGTGTCTTGTGGAGGCCGTGGGCCTTCGTTTGTGTTGATTCCACCTCCCAAAAATCACATATATTCCAAAATAATTCTCCGTAAATTTTATTGCATTTGGACTTCGTTTGTTATGGATATTCTGTGAAACAAAAAACATGCAACAAACAAGAACTGACATTTGGCACTAGATCAATATGTTAGTCCCAAAAAATAATATAAAATGTTGCCAAAAGTATATAAAAGTTGTATAATATTGGCATGGAACAATAAAAAATTATAGATATGACGGGAACATATCATACCCCTAGTGTCTATATAAACCAGAGGGTTTAGGTCGTAGAGGCTAGAACGACAACCATCATCCTACAAGCCTAGGGTTTAGTTCATCTGATCTCGTGGTAGAACGACTCTGTAGTCATCCTATACACTTCAATATAATCAAGAAGGACGTAGGGTTTTACTTCTTCGAGAGGGCACGAACCAGGGTAAACATCATGTCCTTCGTCCCTTGTTCCCCATTGATCCAAGATCCACAGCTCGGGACCCCCTACCCGAGATCCGTCGGTTTTGACACCGACGCTCCACCATGTACCAGGGCGTGCCCCAGGCCCCTGGCGCGCCCTGGTGCCTCGTTGGCCACTCCTTCGTCTTCTCATTCCTTTCCGAAGCTTCCAGGGTCTCTTATTGCCAGAAAAGGAATCTCCAAAACGTTTTGTGGCATTTGGACCTCGATTGGTACTGATATTCTGCAAAGTCAAAAACAATAAAAAAAACCAACAACTGGCGCTGGGCACTAAGTTAATAGGTTAGTCCCAAAATGATATAAAGTTGCTTGTAAATGTATATAAAACATCCAAGATTGATAATATAATAGCATGGAACCATAAAAAATTATAGATACATTGGAGACGTGTCACAGGGCAACAAGGTGCGCCCTAGGGGGCGCACCCTGTTACCTTATGGGCCCCCACGAGGCTTCGTCTGACCTAATTCCGCCTCTATAAATTCTCAAATATTAGGAAACCAACAGAGAGCCACCTGAAACCATTTTTTTGCTGCCGCTAGCCTCTGTCCTTCTGTGATCCCATCAGGCTTTTTCGGTACTCTGCCAAAGGGGGAACCGATCATGGAGGGCTTCTACATCATCCTTGCTGCCTTCTGATGATGTGTGAGTAGTTCACCACAGACCTACGGGTCCATGGCTAGTAGTTAGATGGCTTCTTCTCTCTCTTTGATACTCAATACAATGTTCTCCTCGATGTTCTTGGACTTCTATTCGATGCTATTATCTTTTGCAGTGTGCTTGTTGGGATCTGATGAATTGTGGGTCCATGACCTGAATATTCATGGGAAGTAATTGAGTCTTTTCTGAACTTTATTATGCATGATTTTTATAGCTTTGTATTTCTCTCTGATCTATACGTTTGGTTTGGCCAACTAGATTGATTTATCTTACATGGGAGAGGTGCTTTGTGATGGGTTCAGTCTTGTGGGGCTATATGCCAGTGACAGAAGGGGACAAGACACATATTTGTATTGTGGCCATTAAGGGTAAAATGACAGGGTTTATTCATATTAATTGGGTTTACTTTGTCTACATCATGTCATCTTGCTTAAGGTGTTACTCCATTTCTCATGAACTTAATACAATAGATGCATGTTGGATAGCGGCCGATTGCTGGAGTAATAGTAGTAGATGTAGCCAGGAGTCGGGCTACTTGTCCAGGACGTGATCCCTATATACATGATCATTGCCTTGAATATCGTCATAACTGTGCGCTTTTCTGTCAATTGCCCAACAAGAATTTGTTCACCCACCGTATGCTATGTGTTCGAGAAAGAAGCCTCTAGTGAAAACTATGCCCCCGGGTCTACTTTAATCATATTATAAAAAACAAAATTCCTTTGCTGCAATTTTACTTCCTTTGTTTTTTTTGCAATTTATTCATCTACCTATACAAGATTTGATACTTGCAAGTAACGAGTTCAAGGGGATTGACAACCCTCTTGCTTGGGTGCAAGTATTTGCTTTTGTGTGTGCAGGTGTTGTTCACGAGGCTTTGTCTAATTCTTCTATTGGTTCGATAAACCTTTGTTCTCACTAAGGGAAATACTTACTCTATTGTACTGCATCTCCCCTCCTCTTCGGGGAAAATCCCAGCGCAACTCACAAGTAGCGGGAAGAATATCTGGCGCTGTTGCCGGGGAGACATTATCAAAACCTATCAAGTACCTATACACAAATTATCATCTACTTGCTCTACTTATTATTTGCCTTTGCCTCTCGTTTTCATCTCCCCCACTTCTCGTAAAAATTAAAAACACCAAAAAGATTTTGTGTGCTATCTTTACTTGTGTTGCCACGTGCCTTCTATTTGCTTGCATCTTCGCTTGCTAAAGTTTATTGATATTAATGGAGATGAAAACGAGAGGCAAAGGAAAATAAAGTAAATTCAAGGAGATGAAAGTTTATGCGTAGGTACTTGATAGATGTTGATGATGTCTCTCCGGCAACGGCGCCAGAAATTCTTCCTGCTACTTGTGAGCTGAGTTGGGATTTCCAAGAAGAGGAGGGGATAATGCAGTACATTAGAGATAAGTATTTCCCTTAGTTATGAAACCAAGGGTATCAATCCAGTAGGGGAGCTACGCAACAACTCGCTAGCAGTACCTGCACACAAAATAACAAATCCTTGCACCCAACACGAACAAAGGGTTGTCAATCCCTTAGCGGTTATTTGCAAGATTAAATTGTATGGTGATAGATAAATAGATCGAACAAAATACAAAATAAAATAAATAAAGTAAAATTGCAGCAAGGTATTTTTAGTATTTGTAGTATATGATAGAAGTCAACCCGGGGGGGCATAGTTTTCACTAGAGGCTTCTCTCTTGGAAATAGCATACGGTGGGTAAACAAATTACTGTTGGGGAATTGATAGAAAAGCAAATAATCATGATGATATCCAAGTCAATGATCATGTATATAGGCATCATGTCCAAGACAAGTAGACACAAACGATTCTGTATCTACTACTATTACTCCACTCATCGACCGCTATCCAGCATGCATCTAGAATATTAAGTTCGTAAAGAATGGAGTAACGCCTTAAGTAAGATGACATGATGTAGACAAAGTAAACTCACACATGAATAAAGCCCATCTTTTTACCGCTAATAGCAATGATACAATATGTGTCATGTCCCCTACTGTCACTGGGATTGAGCACCGCAAGATCGAACCCATTACAAAGCACCTCTCCCATTGCAATATAAATCAATCTAGTTGGTCAAACCAAATCAATAGATTAGATGTGACACCCGGATAATTAAGCTACAGTGATACTCTGCTAATAATGCCACGTCACCTCCGTTATTGTTGCTAATCTATCATTAGATCAAAACCGGTCCAAAATTCAAATTAAAAATTTGGTAAATAATAAAAAATTTCAAACATTAAAAAAATGTTTGGTTTGTACTAAATATTACATAGATAATTATGGTGAAGAAGACATAGTTTTATATAATGTTTAAATGCCCTGAATTAAATTAAACAGAAAAGGAAAATGAATAAAAGAAAAGAAAATACAAAGGAAAAACAAAACTAACAAACAAAAAATAGAAAAGAACCCCCCCACTGGGCTCCGTCCCAGCTGCCGGCCGGCCCAACCGGCCACTCCCCCACTCCCCATAACCCCCACTCCCCCAGGTCCAACCCTAGCCACCACCCACTCCCCCCACTCCCCTCGTCAGCCCCACCTCCCGATCCAATCTCGATCGAGGAAGGGAACCGACCCCCGAGCCACCCGCCGCCGCCCCGCTGTCGTCGCCGTCACCTCGTCGCCGGAGCTACCTCGTCGGACGCCATCGCCGGCCTGCCTCCTCTCCGTCGCGACGTCCCCGACCTCCACCTCGCGCCCTGCTGCCACTCCCCTATAGCCACCGTGAGCGTGGGCCCCTCCTCCCCTCCTCCTGTCTCCCTCGCGCATGCACTCACGACCATGGCCACGTTCCGCACGCGCACGCGCCATCCCGTGCGCGCACATCACCCGCTCTAGCGCCCGTCGCAAGCCCTCCCCCGCTCACTGCGTTGCGCGCCCACGAATGCCTGCTGTTGCTGCCGACCACCCCGCTCTGCTCCTGCTGCCCCGCTGTCGGTGTCAAAACCGGCGGATCTCGGGTAGGGGGTCCCGATCTGTGCGTCAAGGCTGATGGTAACAGGAAGCAAGGGACACAGATGTTTACCCAGGTTCGGGACCTCTCGATGGAGGTAAAACCCTACTTCCTGCTTGATTAATATTGATGATATGGGTAGTACAAGAGTAGATCTACCACGAGATCGTAGAGGCTAAACCCTAAGAGCTAGCCTATGATGGTATGATTGTAATTGTGATCGGTCTACTAAGGACCAACCTCTCCGGTTTATATAGACACCGGAGAGGGCTAGGGTTACATGGAGTCGGTTACAAGGAAGGAAATATAATATCCGGATCGTAAGCTTGCCTTCCACGCCAAGTCTTGAGTCTTGTATCTTCACGCTTCAATAGTTCGGACGTTGTACACAATCCGGCTGTCCGGATACCCCTAATCCTGGACTCCTCGGTAGCCCACGAACCGGGCTTCAATGACGATGAGTCCGGCAGTGATGTGTCTTGACATTGCAAGGCGGGTTCCTTCTCGAATACTCCAAAGTGCTTGTTATGACGAATAGTGTCCGACCTCCAATCAATGTTGTGCTCCTCGGCCCGGTGCCTCAAGAATGACCATCTCCACGTGTCGAGCGAATGCGTGGAGTCGAGGAATTTTTGCATTTGCCACCCTCGATCCTCCAGGCGAACCATCTATTTGAAGGGACGGGGATTCTCAGATCCAAACCTCACTCTCCCTCCCAGAGCCAGCATCCAACAGAGCGCTCCGCAAAAAGCCATTCCAACATGGCCGGCCGTCGCAGCTCATCTTCTTGCCCTTCTCGTTCCAAGTCGAGGGATTGGGGAGGGTGTTCAGTTCCTCATAGCCGTTTGACAAAGTTACAAACCCAAGGGTTTCTCCCACCGGCGTTCATGGTCTCCGTCCGAGTTGGAATAGCCACTTATGACGGAGGAGACCAAGCTGAGGGATCTCCTAACCCATCTCGGGAGGAGCGTATATGTCTGATCCCTCATCTGCCGAGGCGTCGGGTTCCCTATCCACCCGTTTCTTGGCGGGCTCACGGAGTTCTACGGCCTCGATTACACGATCTTACCCCTGCCTCTATTCTGCACATAGCGGGGTATGTTTCCCTGTGCGAGCTGTTTTTAGGCTGCGAACCACACTTCGGACTATGGCGGAAGCTGTTCTGCCTCGTCCCCCATACCCAGGGAGAGTCCCTATGCCAAGTGGGTGGGGCCGAAGTATGGCGCATTGCCGAGACCGGATACCTGTCCGGCACTCCTAAGAAGGCACCAGAAAACTGGCCTTCAGAGTGGTTCTATATAAACAACGTCCCCCTTCCGGATCCAGTCCGGACAGGTCTCCGCAAGTAAGCTGGCGCCCCCGGGGCCCTCAAGAAGAGGACACGAGGGAAATATCCCTCCTGATGGACAGGATAAAGTTACTGGCCAAATCCGGACTGACGATAGTTGAGGTTATGGCGATATGCATAAGACGGGGAGTGCAGCCGCTCCAATATCGGGGGAAGCCCATGTGGCATTTCAACGGGGAAGACGACGCCACCCGCTGCGGCCGGAAAGGTCCAGACTCCGCTGCCGCTCTGGCAAGGATATTGCCCGGTTTGTACAAAGGGAAAGAGGAGGAATTCCTACGCATAAAAACGCGGGACGGATTCTCCATGTACAAACCCCCAGCGTGGGTAAGTTGCCATTCTTTTTCCCTGCTTTGCTCTAGCGTTCTTCTGCTAAGATTACTTGCACCAATGTACGGGCAGGAATTAAGGAGGGCCGTAGAAGGAATCTTCAACCTCCTAGCAACCAGAGGACCTGGAAGGGCCCTAGATCCGGGACTTAAAGTGGATCCGGATATCACCGTGGAGCTAAATCAGCGGGTATTTTATCAGGCGAGCTGGGATGGCGCCCTAGTGGCCATTACGGCCGACTACCCTGGACTGCTCCCCGCCTCGTGTGTAAGCCGAACTAGAAAGCCCTATCCTTCAAAGAGGACTCCCCCAGGTGTTATAATTTACCTTTGAGGCGTCGTTCTATTTGCAGAAACAACGGCCGGAGCAAGGGGCCGAGCCCCTAGGGACTCGTCAACCACGGGCGTCCAGATCGGGCAGGCTCAAGAGGAAGGCGGCGAGGGTTGACACACCGCTACAGAGGTAAAACAATAACCTGTCCTGTAATTATAGAATTTAAAATATGACAACGCCCTTTGTATGCAGCAAGAAGAAGAATAACCGGACTATATCCGGAGACCCTACCAATCACGCCTCCACCGGCCGGGTTGCGTAACCCGGCCGGGGTGGATGCGGACACGGGGCCCGCGCCGCATGGCTCTCCAACAGAGAGTGCGGACATGCTCTCAGCCACGAATTCTCCAATCGAGCTTGATGCCCATTTTTGCGCACCAAGTTTTCACTTCGTCGGTTGTGAAATTTGAGCCATTATCAGTGAGATCTTTGTGGGGACACCGTGTCGATGTATGCGACCCGGATATGAAGTCTATTCTTGGCCCGGATTCAGCCGTTTGACTGGTTTAGCTTCTATCCATTTGGTGAATTTGTCCACCATGACCAATAAGTATTTCTTCTTATGGCTTCCCCCTTTAAGAGGTCCGACCATATCCAGCCCCCAGACCACAAAGGGCCACGTTATGGGGATTGTTTGGAGAGCGATAGGGGGCATGTGACTCTGATTGGCAAAGAGCTGGCAACCGACGCAATGTTGGACAAAGTCTTGTGCGTCCGCTCGGGCCGTCGGCCAATAGAAGCCTGTACGAAAGGCCTTGCTGACTAATGCCCGAGCCGCGGCGTGGTGCCCTCCCAGGACGACATGGATTTCAGCCAAGAGCTGTCGCCCTTCCTCTTCGGAGATGCATCTTTGTAGCACTCCGGTAACGCTTTTCTTTTAGAGTTCCCCTTCAGAGACTTTGTAAGCTTTAGGCGCCGGACAATGCAGCGTGCTTCATTTTGGTCTTCGGGAGCTCCTGCCTATTTAGGTAGGCCAAGAAGGGCTCGGTCCGCAGGCGATTACAACCATGATTTAGGTAAATTTGAGGGCGTTATTTCGGGGGGAGAACCTCCGACTGTGTGTGATGGTTCGGAATCCGGGGGTGTATTCGGGTCCGTGCTACTGTTGCTGGACTCCCCTTCCCATACTACGGATGGCTTGAACAGCCATTCCAAGAATATGTTAGGTGGGATAGGGTCGGCGTTTAGCACCGATGCGGCGAGGACATCCGCCGCTTGATTGTTTTCTCGAGCCACATGGTGGAATTCGAGCCCTCGAACCGAAAGCGAGACATTTTGAGGACGGCATTACGGTGAGGCCGCCATTTTCGGTCCTTGGCATCAAAATCTCCGTTTATCTGTGATATTGCGAGGTTCGAGTCCCCGCGCACTTCTAGGCGTTGAATGCCCTAGAGACTGCCATCCGAAGACCGTGCAACAGAGCCTCATATTCGGCTGCATTGTTGGAGTCTGTGTATAATATTTGGAGGACGTACTGGACCGTATCGCCGGTGGGGGATGTCAGGACTACCCCTACTCCCAATCCGGCCAGCATTTTAGAGCCGTTGAAGTGCATGATCCAGTTTGAGTATGCGCCGTACTCTTTAGGGAGTTAAACTTCATCCATTCGGCTGACGAAGTCAGCCAACACTTGCGACTTGATGGCCCGCCGTGGTTTGTACGTTATGTCGAATGGAAGGAGCTCAATAGCCCACTTGGCAATCCGGCCCGTAGCATCGCGGTTATTTATTATGTCATTGAGTGGTACTTCGGAGACCACCGTAATCGAACACTCTTGAAAGTAGTGTCGTAGCTTCCGGGATGCCATGAACACCGCATATGCTATTTTTTGATAGTGTGGGTATCGGGATTTGCATGGGGTTAGGACTGTGGACACGTAGTAGACCGGCTTCTGGAGCGGGTATTTGTATCTGTCGGTCTCTCGTTCGATGACGAGCACTGCGCTTACAACTTGATGCGTTGCAGCTATGTACAACAACATAGGTTCGTCGATATTCGGTATTTATTATCTTGGATTCTTGGCCAATAAGGTCTTTATTTCATACAGTCCGGCCGCGGCTGCCTCCGTCCATACAACGTGTTCGGTGCACCGAAGAAGGCGATAAATCGGTAGTGCCTTTTCTCCTAACCTGGAGATAAAGCGGCTGAGAGCAGCCACGCATCCGGCTAGCTTTTGGATGTGCTCGAGGTCTGCATTGGTATAGCCAATCGTGATGAGCTTCGGATTTTGCGGATTCGCCTCAATTCCTCTGTTGGAAGCGTTGAAGCCGAGTAGCTTCCCGAGGGGACGCCAAAAGCGCATTTTTCCGGATTGACAATGTCGTATGTCCAGAGATTGTCGAATGTAAGCCTCAAGTCATCTATTAGGTTTCGACGTGTCTTGTGTTTATGACCACGTCGTCCACGTATGCCTCCACTGTTTTGCCGATTTGTTTTTCTAGGCATGTTTGAATCATGCGTTGATAGGTTGCGCCGGCATTCTTGAGCCCGAAGGGCATAGTGTTGAAGCAAAAAGGGCCATATGGCATTATAAAAGCTGTTGCAGCTTGGTCAGACTCTGCCATCTTTATTTGATGGTATCCAGAGTATGCATTGAGAAAACACAGCGAGCCGTGTCCAGCTATGACATCGATGATTTGATCGATGCGAGGGAGGGGAAAGGGATCCTTGGGGCAAGCCTTGTTGAGGTCTTTGAAATCGACGCATAGGCGCCAGGATTTATCCTTCTTTGGCACCATCACCAAATTTGCCAGCCAATCCGGATGTTTGATATCTCTGATAAATCTGGCCTCGAGTAACTTGGCTAACTCTTCCCCCATTGCCTGCCGTTTGGGCTCTGAGAATCGCCTTAGGGTTTGCTTGACTGGTTTATATCCTTTTAGAATGTTGAGGCTGTGTTTGGCCAGTCTGCGCGGGATGCCTGGCATGTCCGATGGGTGCCAGGCGAAAATGTCCCAATTCTCGCGTAAGAAATCTCATAGTGCAGCGTCAATCGCGGGGCTCCTCTGTGTCCCGATGGAAGCTGTCTTCATGGGGTCCGTTGGATGGACCTGGAATTTGACTATCTCGTTTGCAGGTTTAAATGAGGTGGACTTGGGTCACTTGTGTAGTATCACGTCGTCCCTGTCCACGGCCCGCAGTGTTGCTAACTCTTCGGCTGCTAGGGCCTCGGATAGTGCCTCCAGGGCTAGTGCTGCGGTTTTGTTTTCGCACGACGGCGCGACGTCCGTCATGGCTAGAGTAATGATTCCATTGGGCCGGGAATTTTAAGCTTCATGTACCCGTAATGGGGTACAACTTGAAAGCTTACAACGCGTCCCGCCCTAAAAGGGCATGGTATCCGCATTCTTTGAAAGGGGCTACTTGGAATGTGATTTCTTGGACCTATAATTCTCCGGGTGCGAATACTATGTCAAGTGTGATTTTTCCCGCACACCGTGCTTCCCGACTAGGGATAATTCCCCTGAAGGTTGTACCGCTTTGTTCAATGTGGCCTTTGTCAATTTCCATCTTGCTGAGTGTCTCTTCATAGATCAGATTTAATCCGCTTCCACCATCCATGAGCACTTTGGTGAGCCAAAATCCGTCCATGATTGGGCTAAGAACCAGAGCGGCTGGCGCCCGGACAGTCCGGGATCGAGGTTTATCACTGGCGTTAAAAGTTATAGCAGTGTCGTTCCAAGGGTTAATATTTGCCATATGGTAAATTTCAGCGGAGCTTCGACGAGCTCGCTTGCGCCTATTGTTCGAGGCAAAAGTCTCGAAGACTATTAGTACCGTATTATTGTGCTCATTTGGCGGGGATGTTGTTCCGTTGTGTGGCCCATAAGAAGATCCTCGCCACTTTTGCCACCGCCGGAGTATCCAACATGCCTTAAGGCTATGAGTAGGTGGTGTATCCGGAGTACTGTGGAGCTTACATGGCCCGTCGAGCCATTCATCCAATACGGATCCCTGCCCTGGAGTGGGCTTTGGTTTCTTGGGGGTTGGGTCGGACGACTTACGAGAGTTCGTCCGTTTAGTTCGAACAAAGGTTTTGGCGAGAGCAGTACTATCCCATAATTTTGTTTGGGTCTTCCAAGTGCTCTCCATCGCACAGTACTTCCGTACTATGGTTGCCAAGTCCGCAAAGCGTACTATGTCGCGGCGTCTTATAGCATTGAGGAGTCCTTCGTCCGTGCAGTTTTCGCAGAAAAGTGAGACCACGTCCTCTTCGCGGCAGTCCCTGACCTTGTTAAGCGCAAGGAGGAATCTGGCCCAGTAGCGATGTACGGTTTCCTGGGGCTCTTGCGTGATGCGAGAGAGACAGTTTAGGTCTGGTTTAGAGTCGGATTTTGATCCGGTCTGGCGCCCAAGGGTGCGGGCGGCCCTGAGCTAAACAGCTCAGTATCCGGGGTGCCCAATTTCTTCGGCCCGATGCCCGGTTCTAAGTCCGGGACCTGGGTCAGGTTTTCTTCTGAGCAGGTCTTTGGCTCAAGGAGTTCGGTGACCCGAACACAACTTGTCCTCAAAGTTGAGGGGCAATCCGCGTGTGGTTCCTCCACTATCGCTATCTCGCGGGTAGCCGGCAGGGACCTGATGTCCCTCTGGTCAGGTTTAAGCCCAATCCGGTCATAGTCTGTAGCGATTCCCAGAGCGGCGATGCGATCCAAGAGTTCGTTAAGAAAGGAGAGCTCCATCGGATCCATCTGCTCGGCAAACTCCGAACCGACGTGAAGGTTATGATTGATGACCCGAGAAGTCATCGTCGGCGCCACCGCCGATGGGGCGGCCATGATAAAGCTGTTAAGTCGGGAGCGTCGCCTACGTACCAGAGCCCCTTGAAGTAATGTTGCCTTTGACGATAAGACGAGCCATCGAGCCCGACGGCGACGACACAGAGGAACTCTCAATGAAAGCACCAATGTTGGTGTCAAAACCGACGGATCTCGGGTAGGGGGTCCCGATCTGTGCGTCAAGGCTGATGGTAACAGGAAGCAAGGGACACAAATGTTTACCCAGGTTCGGGCCCTCTCGATGGAGGCAAAACCCTACTTCCTGCTTGATTAATATTGATGATATGGGTAGTACAAGAGTAGATCTACCACGAGATCGTAGAGGCTAAACCCTAAGAGCTAGCCTGTGATGGTATGATTGTAATTGTGATCGTTCTACTAAGGACCAACCTCTCCGGTTTATATAGACACCGGAGAGGGCTAGGGTTTACATGGAGTCGGTTACAAGAAAGGAAATATAATATCCGGATCGCCAAGCTTGCCTTCCACGCCAAGGAAAGTCCCATCTGGACACGGGCCGAAGTCTTGAGTCTTGTATCTTCACGCTTCAATAGTCCGGACGTTCTACACAGTCCGGCTGTTCGGATACCCCCTAATCCTGGACTCCCTCACCCGCGTCCCCGCGCTCGCCCGCGTGCACAGCCGCATGCCCGCGGCCACGCCCTCTACTCCCGCCGCTGCCCCTTGCCCGCTGCAGCCCGGTCGCCTCAGCCTCTCCTCCTCTCGCACCACAGGCACTCATACCACGCTGACGCGCCACAAGGCTGCTGCCTCCGTCGCTGCGTCGATCATACAAGGCCGGGCGCCCTCCAGCGTTTAGGCTGCGCGACTCGCCTGCCGCGTCCTCCGCCCGCTTCCACGACTGCTGCCAAGGCTGCTCGCCTCATTGTTGCCAAGGCCACGCGCCGTCCGCCATCCTGCTCCGCTCCGCCATGGGTGCGCCCTGCCTCATGTGACCTCCCGTCTCGCCACTCGCCGTCCTCGCCTTGACCCGGGTTGGGCTCGATCTTCGCCCGGGCGACGCCAGTGCCCTGGTCCAGTCGCCGTACGCCCGTGAACCCGGCGCGCGTTAAGCCCTGGCCAATGACAAACGGGCCCTAGCCCAGAACAATTTTATATAAAAAAGGGAAATTAAATAAAAATAAATAAAAATATAATATAATTAATTAACTTAATTAATCCTGTTAATTAATCTAATTAAGCCTAATTAATTAACCTAATCACTTTAATTAAATTAACTAATCTGTTTAGTTAACTAAGTCAATGACCAGTGGGACCCGCACGTGAGCGACCCAGCCAACACCTCAGTTGACTGCTGACATCATGATGATGTCAGCAAACACTATTCTGGATAATGTTGAATTAAATTAATTAAATAAATTCTAAAAGTGATTTAAAACTTTAGAAAATCATATAAAATAAACCGTAGCTCGGATGAAAATACTTTGTACATGAAAGTTGCTGAAAACGATGAGACGAATCCGGATACACATCCCTTTGTCCGCCACACATCCCTAGCATAGCAAACACGCAACTTTCCCCCTCCGGTTCGTCTGTCCGAAAACGCGAAACACCGGGATACTTTCCCGGATGTTTCCCCCCTTCGCCGGTATCACCTCCTACCGCGTTAGGGCACTCCTAGCATCGTTACTTGACATGTCATGCATCGTTATGCATCTGTTTGTATTGTATTCATTGTTTCTTCCCCCTCTTCTCTCCATAGACTACGAGACTGACGCCGCTGCTGGTGCCCAGATCGACTATGTTGTTGACGACCCCTACTTGCCAGAGCAACCAGGCAAGCCCCCCCTTGATCAACAGATATAGCCTATTCCTTCTCTCTACTTCTTGCATTAGAGTAGTTTAGCATGTTACTGCTTTCGGTTAGTCGTATTCTGATGCATAGCCTGTCATTGTTGCTACAGTTGTTACCCTTACTTGCAATCCTAAATGCTTAGTATAGGATGCTAGTATTCCATCAGCGGCCCTACATTCTTGTCCGTCTGCCATGCTATACTACTGGGCCGTGATCACTCGGGAGGTGATCGCGGGCATATGCTATATACTTTAAACTGTTACATTACTTATAATCTTTGTTAGGAGATGGAAATTTGAAGGGCGGTGGCTCCATCCCGGTAGAGGTGGGCCTGGGTTCCCGACGGCCCCCGACTGTTACTTTCTGGCGGAGCGACAGGGCAGGTTGAGACCACCTAGGAGAGAGGTGGGCCTGGCCCTGATCGGTGTTCGCAGTTACTTCAATTAACACGCTTAATGAGATCTTGGTATTTGATCTGAGTCTGGCCACTGGCCTATACGCACTAACCAACTACGCGGGAACAGTTATGGGCACTCGACGTCGTGGTATCAGCCAAAGCCTTCTTGACGTCAGCGACTGAGCGGCGCGCGCCGGATTGGAACGAAATGCCTGCTCTTGTATTAGGGAGGCTAGGTTTGCTTCCGGCCGCCCACGCAACATGCAGGTGTGCAATGAGCGATGGGCCCAGACCCCTGCGCCATAGGATTTAGACCGGCGTGCTGACCTCTCTGTTGTGCCTAGGTGGGGCTATGACGTGTTGATCTTCCGAGGCCGGGCATGACCCAGGAAAGTGTGTCCGGCCAAATGGGATCGAGCGTGTTGGGTTATGTGGTGCACCCCTGCAGGGAAGTTTATCTATTCGAATAGCTGTGATCTTCGGTAACAGTATGACTTGGCGTTGTACCTTGACCTTATGACAATTAGAACCGGATACTTAATAAAACACACCCTTCCAAGTGCCAGATATAACCCGGTGATCGCTCTCACACAGGCGACGAGGGGAGGATCGTCGTGTAGGATTATGCTATGCGATGATACTTGGTGAACTTACCATCTACTCTCTTCTACATGCTGCAAGATGGAGGCTGCCAGAAGCGTAGTCTTCGATAGGACTAGCTATCCCCTTTTATTACGGCATTCTGCGATTCGGTCCACCGATATTGCCCCTTTACACAGATACCCATGCATATGTAGTGTAGATCCTTGCTTGCGAGTACTTTGGATGAGTACTCACGGTTGCTTTTCTCCCTCTTTTCCCCCTTTCCTTTCTTCCTGGTTGTCGCAACCAGATGCTGGAGCCTAGGAGCTAGACGCCACCGTCGACGACGACTTCTACTACACCGGAGGTGCCTACTACTACGTGTAGGCCGCTGACGACGACCAGGAGTAGTTTAGGAGGATCCCAGGCAGGAGGTCTACGCCTCTTTCGATCTGTATCCCAGTTTATGCTAGCCTTCTTAAGGCAAATTTGTTTAACTTATGTCTATACTTAGATATTGTTGCTTCCGCTGACTCGTCTATGATCGAGCACTTGTATTCGAGCCCTCGAGGCCCCTTGGCTTGTATTATGATGCTTGTATGACTTATTTTATTTTAGAGTTGTGTTGTGATGTCTTCCCGTGAGTCCCTGATCTTGATCGTACACGTTTGCATGTATGATTAGTGTACGAATAAATCGGGGGTATCACAAGTTGGTATTAGAGCCGACTGCCTGTAGGAATCCCCCTTCCACACTCCTTGGCCGAAGTCGAGTCTAGACTTTACAAAACTTTTACTAACATGGTTGTGCGGCCCATGGGCCCACGTCGCCATTGGGTGGTAGTAGGATCTTTTATTCCTCATCTATACTTTCGGACTCTGATCTCTCTTCTATTCGGGTTAAAATGGTTTTATTAACTCTAACATTAGGATCTCGTGATCACATCCACCTGGAGTTCCCCTTATTACAGATGATCGCCTGCTGCACTAGAAGATTCCGAAGATAATCTCTGATGTTCCGTTGAGACACTTGTGCCCACCGCCTTTGCAAATTCCCTACCACTGTTATATCATTATGGATAACTACATACACTTGCCATTTCAGTCCCATTGATCTTGTTATTACAAGATACCTCAGAAATTCTCTCTATTGTTCCGAGAATACTTTGCGCCTACTGCCTTGCAGTTCATTATCCACATAAACACCCCTACGGATAATTCCTCGCACTTACTGAGTATCCGCCCATCCCTAGTTGTTTGTGTGTCACAAAATTCTTTGAAATGCTATTCGGTCTTCCGAAAATCCTTAGCAGCCTATTGCTCTCGAAATTCTTGCTTGCTTGCTTGCATTATGGTGAATTCCATAAGTCTCGTAATCTTATTGACTTCCCTTGCCATTATCATTTTGGTCCGTTGATTCAATACGTTGCGGATGTTCACAATCATCAGTCAAATCCTAGGATTATCCTTCCGGCTCAGAGGTGGGATATGAGATGGTTCTTGGTCAATCAATGCCTTGACCGGTTGTGCTTCTAAGTCTATTGAACATATTCATTTTTGATCAGCACGATTGCTTTTGATCCCTTGATTTGGAATTCATAAATTCCTTTGCATTTGAACTTTGAATTAGTCAATTGTTTCTATCATCTGATCTCCTTGCATTCTTTCTTCTTCTGGTTGAGTACCGATGCCCACATTAGTCCCTCGTGGACCACCAGATCCTTTGTTGGATTTCATCCGACAGCATCCTTCATATTCAATAACCTTGTGAGCATTTCCACGGATATATAATGCCTTTGGTAAATTGTATCCTTTGCTTTGTCAACCATGCTCTACTTTCGAGCTTGTATTATTTACTCCGAAGTTGTGGTATATGTTCCTAAGATGCCCCGATGGATTGAACCAACGCCTTCCCTAATCTGTGTGAACCCGAAAGATTCCACGGGTCATACTTATCTGGTATTGCACCAGGTAAAACTTCTACAACTAATGTCATTTTCGAAACACGAGAAGTGAATGGAAGGTTATGCATTGAAGAAGTGGGAGTCGACCTTGACCCTTGTGTTCATGCCCATGGAACTGATGTGGAACTTATCATGGAAGCTTCTTGCTAAATATTTAATCATTTGAATAACTCTTCCGGTGTCGTTATTTTGGATCCCTGATAGCAATGGTTCTGACCATGCTAACTTTATTTAATATATTTGTGAAAGGAAACCATCCGAGTGCCTCATCTATTTTGACAAGGTTAAAGTATCTGATATCGCAAGTCAACGGTCTAGTTCGGTTACTATCCTAGTCTACCTTTGAGTTTTACCTATGTTATCTCAAAAATATCATGGAACTACATAACTTCTTATGAGTTCTTCATCAAGTACTACATTCTCACTGATTCAAATTTTTCATGGGCTCTGAGTTATTAAACACACAAAAGACACCGATAACTGAATCGAGTTTGCATTGTGATTCAACAAGTATTTGAACCCTTCGCTGCTTGCAAATTTAATACTCCATCATGTCATTCCTAGCGTGATCACATACATCATTATCGTGCTATTTTTTACTGTGCTACCTGGTCCTTCTTCCCGGACCACAAATTTCGATGGTGAGATAATCTAACGTTGATCTTCCTCATCATATTATTTATTCTTGAACAACAAACTTGATTTCGAGTTTGTGTCCTACTCGTGGTTCCAATAACCTTTCGCTTCATAATTCATTTGACTTGATGTCATCGCTGATCGATTACATCTTCATGAAATCTCTCGACAAATGTGTCATGATAATCATCAGCATTCTGAGCTCTTCCAGGATATCAATTGAATTCATGATGAGAAATACCATCCTTGCCCTCGATGATTTGTGTTATCATCGACCACTTTATTGCCTTCCGTTCAACACAAACTTCTTTGTGTTTGGTGTTATACGTTGAGTTCATTGCTATCCAACATTTGTTCTTCTTTACCTTGGAGTATTAAAATCTGTTATGTCAAGAATGTCATGAGAATTTCTCCACCTCTTGAGAATTCTTGATATAGTATTACTTCTCGCCATCTCCGTTCATTCCTTGGTCCCTCCCTGTTGTTTCTAACAGGAATACCGACAGATGGACTAGTAATTTTAAAACTTCTAGCAACCTTATTGCTTTGAAGTTAATGGTCGACATTTCATTCTTAGACTATTGGTTATTGAATCACCATTCTAACATTGATTATGCTACCTAAGTCCGTATTTCGGGTGCACGTGAACCAATGTCTAATCGTGTATGTTTTCCTCGAGCATACCTCATTATATCATTTGATATGAAAAAAGCTATGTCCTTGTTCACATAATTGTGGAAATCCATCTTTTGGAAATCTCGATGAATTGTCGCTGAGTTCATCAGCCACCTCCTCATCCTCTCGTTAGTTTACTGATAAACTCTTGTTTCGGAACTCGCTTCCTATCGAGAATTTTACAATGTCATCTCGTCAATTTGTATTGCACCTTTTCCTCTCAGGCATCCTGAGTCTGAGTTATCCTAACACCAATCAGATCTGAATTCCGGTCAGATATGATGGTTGGAACATATTTCCAAGAGTTATAACATTGGTCTTTACATGACCCGGTAAGGTGATGTCGTGCCTAGCACACCTGGCCGGAGGCCCTATTGTTATATTTTCCTTTTTTAACAAGGTTAACCATATTTCCGTGAGGAAATTGAATGCCTTGTTTAATAAGTTATCCTGATGGATTCTTTGTGTATACAAAGCCTGACCTTTGCTTGAAGACCATGTTGATGCTATCTCGAAGCATGTTTGTGGTACTCTGATTTTCAACAAGAACATTTGAAGCCCAATGCTAAATGTTTCTTGCTCAATTATCCATACACCGTCATATGGTTAATGTCATGGAATTTCTCTCCCATTACCTAAAGGGTTTTCTACATTATATCCTGTCATGGATATCATGCTCTGCTTGTCCTTGGGAAGGATATGCCCTTTTTCGGTGTCAAAACCGGCGGATCTCGGCTAGGGGGTCCCGAACTGTGCGTCCAAGCGGATGGTAACAGGAGACAAGGGACACGATGTTTTTACCCAGGTTCGGGCCCTCTCGATGGAGGTAATACCCTACTCACCTTGATTAATATTGACGATATGGGTAGTACAAGAGTGGATCTACCACGAGATCAAGGAGACTAAACCCTAGAAGCTAGCCTATGGTATGATTGTTGTTCGTCCTAAGGACTAAAACCCTCCGGTTTATATAGACACCGGATATGTTAGGGTTACACAGAGTCGGTTACAATGGTAGGATATCTACATATCCGTATCGCCAAGCTTGCCTTCCATGCCAAGGAAAGTCCCATCCGGACACGGGACGAAGTCTTGAATCTTGTATCTTCATAGTCTTGGAGTCCGGCCGTGATGATAGTTCGGCTATCCGGACACCCCCTAGTCCAGGACTCCCTCAGTAGCCCCTGAACCAGGCTTCAATGACGACGAGTCCGACGCGCATATTGTCTTCGGCATTGCAAGGCGGGTTCCTCCTCCGAATACTTCATAGAAGGTTTTGAACACCAGGATAGTGTCCGCTCGCAAAAAAGTTCCACATACCACCGTAGAGAATAACTTTTGCATGCACCTGCCGACGTATTCATGCGTGACATCACACCACGGCCAGGCCTTTATATGAATCGTTTTTTACCATTTCCACCTTAGCGCGTTTAGCGAGGCGGTTTCCTTGGCATGTCTTATCAAAGCATAGATCGTGCCCCCTTATTCCGGGATTCTCATCAATACGGACGTGGGTAACCCATCCGCGCCATTGATTATGGCGCTTGGGAGATAAGCGAGTTTTACCAGGCTGGCGGGGGACGCATAGCTTCGTCCGTCCATATAAGGGGATAAGGATCCACCTTTTCACCTACGCCTTCTCCCTCTTTTGCTCATCCATTTCACAAGACTCGAGCTCCAGCGCCCAAGTCCGCTGCAAGATCCCACCTCAACCTTCTCCAACCATGTCGAGGCGGGATGCGGTGGATGGCCTCCTCCGTCACGGAGGGCACATCACAAGATCAAGGGAGGCCGGATACTTGTCCGGCAACATCGCGCACAAGCTCCCCGACGAGGGCAGCTCATTCCGACCCACAGGCCCCATGAGAGGGTGGTGTTTCTCCCCACTTCCTCCATGGACTAGGTTTTCCACTTCACCCATTTGTCCGGGGCTCATGTTCTACTACGGCTGGACTTCCATGACCTGGCCCCAATTTCATCCTCAACATCTCGGCATTTATCGTGGGTATGCGAGGCCTTCCTCTGCATCCAGCCCCACTTCGGCTTATGGCTGAAGATCTTCAACGTCCGGCCAAAGGTAGTGGGCGGCCGTCAAGCGGAGTGCGGAGGCGCCATGGTTGGCAACATGGCCAAAGTCCCATGGCCCGAAGGCGCCTTCGTGGAGACAATAAAGGGGTGGCAATCGGGGTGGTTCTACATCACCGAGCCCCGCGACACCGAATGGGCGGCGGCCCCCGAATTCAGATCTGGCTTCCCCACACGGCTCTCGTCATGGAAAGAGATGGGCCTGACATGGGGGAATCGGACGAGACATCCGGACTCCAAACATGCGTCCGAAACACGGTGGCCAAGAATCTTAGGCTTGTCGGCGTAATCCGGTGATGCTCATCCGCCGGATTCTCCCATGCCAACAACGGGCCTTTAATTTGTGGGAGTTCGATCCGGCACAACACCGAACCTTGAGCCGGCTCTTCGACACTACGTACGAAGACGCCTGGAAAGTGCTGTTCAAGGGCGCCGAAGCCCCAGCATCCGCTACCAAAGATCGCGGATACAGCTCACGGCGTCAAGCCGGCGAGGTAAGTTATTTTACCCTTTACGGGACTCTTCTCTCATAGATTGACTCTATGTGGGATCTAAAACTCCCTAATCTCTAACAGGACTAGCTGAAGACGTCCGGACAGATTAACTGTCCGGCTCCTTTGCCGGAAGACCCAGCGGATACCCGATTGACGGGTCTGCTGGCTCCGGCACCCTATGTGGTGCCGGAGAAGAAGGCCAAGAAGGAGGCCACGGGAACTCGAAGGAGCTCCCGACGCCAGGTGCTGTCAGATTCCGAAGCGGAATCTTCTCCTGAGGACGAGGAGGAGGAAAAAGAAGCTTCTCCTCCAGTGGGGGAGGAGAGGAAAAGGAAGGCCGCCCCAACTGGGGAGGCCGGAGGGTCCAAGAAGGGAAGAACCCTTCCTCCGGACTTCTCCACCAACGTCGATAGCGACGAGGAGGATTGGCCAACAAGGGCCAAGCCCCTGGCGAGATCGTAAGTGTCCGGATACCCATGGCTTTTCATTATTGCATCATGTTCTCTAATGTCGAACAATCATGCAACCCGCCCAAGGGCGGGCTCGCCGCTTCAACGAGCGGGTCCCTGGGTTCATCGGAAATGGAGAGTACTTCACTTCCGACCGCCTCCTCACCTCACGCTGCGGACGACGCTGCGGCGGGGCCCCAAGAGGGGCTTGGTCAAGAGGAAGTGGCGCAGGAGGCGCCACAAGGCGACCTCCCGGACTCAGCGCGCTGGGCAAGACCCCAGGGCTCTAAGCCCGACACTTGTCCGGACCCCATGCCGGAACCTTCAACGGTTCCGAGTCCGCAAGCGGTCCTTCGTAAGAAGGGTAAGACGCCGGTGTCCTCCGTCCCAACCGGAGGCACGGACAGCATCGAGGCGCTTAACAGCGCCTCCATCGAGGAGGAGCACCGCGCCTGTTATGAGTGCGGTGATCCGGATAGTTCGATCCGCCAAGAGCGGGCTGACGAAGCTCGTACTCAGCCTTCTAACAGGCTTTGAGGTAAGTTTTAGAATATGTAAAAATATTTACCGCATAAACAGTAGCCCCTGATGCTTAGTTCGGTGTTCGGAAGGAAAAGCCGGACTAAGGATCTAAAAAGATATACGCAGGAGTCTAACATAAGTATGTCAATATGGGAATGCAGGCTGCGCTGCTGACCTCTGCCGCACTGACTGCGGAGGTCAATGCGTTGAAGCAGAACCTCGAGCGGTCCGAGAACGAGCTCGGACAAGCCAAGAAGCAGCTCGAGGACAAGGAAGGTAAATAATACCTTATTAAAAAAATACCTTATAGAAAAAGGTTTTGGTTGCCAAAAAATAACAGGAATAACATGGGTACTGCAGGGGCCACGAGCGAGGTGGCGACCCTGAAGGAAGCGGTGTCCGTGGCCGAAAACACAACGGCTATGGAACGCACCGAGCGAGAGAAGGGGGAGGCGCAGCTGGCCACGGTACGGCAAGAGCTCCAAGCTCTCGTGAAAAAACACGAGAGTTTGGAGCGTGACTCGAAGACTCGAGAGTCCGAGCTCGCAGCGGCTCTTGAGAGTGCCAAAGCTGCTAAGGCCGAGGCCCAAAAAGCCCTCCAAGAAATTGAATCGCTAAAAAAGATAGCGGCGGGTAAGGCATTCTTTATGCAAAGCAAGAATGTGAAAGTCAATTACCTATTACTTACATGGATTCAGATCTCTCCAGGAGCATTCGCAGATTTGCCCCGTAGTGCGTCTGATGCTGCCGCATTCTACCGCACCAAGGAGGGGAGCTCGACAGAAAAGGTGTTCTGGTCTCAGTATGCTGAGGCCGGACATCCGATGCCTCGAGCGACCAGGTGAAGCAGCTGGTCGAGCTCCACAAGGTCGCCGAACAGGCCATGAAGGGCCTTATAAGCGCGGCTGTGGCCATTGGAGGCCATGCCTGGAGCTACTTGGCTTGGTGCAGCGGCTGGTGGACGCCTGTCCACGGATTGAGGTCATCAAGCGCTCCGTCTGCATTGAAGGTGTCCGTCGGGCCCTTGCCCGTGCTAAAGTGCACTGGGGCAAACTGGATGCGGAGAAGCTTGTGACGGACGGGCCACTGAAGGGCAAGGAGCATCGCACGCCCGAAATGTACTACGAGGGCCTCCTGAAGGGTGCCCGCCGAATAGCGGATGAGTGCTCCAAAGATGTAATTTTTGAATAGACTCGCATTTGTTATCCTGTACGCTGAAAACTTGTTCATATGCACTAAGCAACGCTTGTTTAATTTAAAATATTACCTTATGTGCGGCTGTTTATCAAAATTGAGAGATGGCAAGTCGTTGGCTTCAGCCCCCATGCCACGAGTGCTGGGGTGTTCGGGATAAACTTGAGCGCTCTTGTTCCCATTCTTGGGTCCATCTAGGGAGGCGCTCAACGCAACGAACAAGGCAACCGGACTTATAATGCTTGAACACTCTCACTTAGCCATAGAATTCTATAATTTTAAATCTCGTGAAGCCCCTAGTATTCGGAAGACCGAGTTCGGGCGCTATCCACGCCTTTGGCGGACAACTCCGGTTCCTCGCTCTATGCGACATAAGTCTTTAGGGACCCGAAAACCTCACGAACAGCGATCGGCTCTCGCCCCTATCATGACGGTCAGTTTTAGCTTTCTCCATCGAGGTGCTCGACCAGCTCAACCGGGGCACAATCGCAGTGGTTCTCCGGTGCTACCTTAGCCGATATAATGTAACGTAAGGTACCAAAACACGGAGCCGGGCAAACCAAACTATTGACCAAAGACATGATTCAGAGCAGATTCATATAATGCTATAAGTTCGGGGTGCCGCACTTGTGAAAGTGTTCGGACTTATCACACCATAAATTTGGGGTACTTAAGCCCCTGGTGTATTGGCCGTACCAAAGTGTACGGGTGCAACTTGTCATTAAATGAACATATATATAGATAAAGAAAAGAGTACAATAATAAGCGAAAGCTATGTATTGTTTATTCAAAAAGTACTGCAATAAAAGCAGAACGATACAAATAGTGCGATAAGCAAGGGATGGGACTATCTAACATGTCCCCCTCCAGGGGTAAGCTGCGGGATGGTATGTAAAACATGTATAATGCTCGTAATAGAGTCCACCTAAACACTTGAGGTAGCTGTCTGCTTCCCTGGCTGTTGCATCGTAAGTTCGGCGATTGTAGTGCCGGACAGGACTTCTTGAAAACGGAGTCCTGAAAAAAGAAGAAGAAATAAAAAGAATGACACAATCGGGAGCCCCTGGTGCGGTCGAGCCGCATTCTTGGCGTGCCGTGGTCATGCCCCTCCCCATATGCCCATGGTATCTCCAGAGCGTAGTTATGTACGCGTAATACTGGCTTCGCGATTTCGCGAGGGCTGGGGTTAGCCGGATTGCTACGCTGGCGATGCTTAAATCGTGCTGTGGTCTTGATGTAGGTTACTCCGGGCGCTTGATGTTGTCCGGACGCTTAGTGGCCGGACTCAAGAATTGCTGTGAGAGGCTGCTTTGCACCTCCGCCGCGAGGGCCGCCGTGTGCTCCTCCATTCAGAGAGAGCGTTCGGTGTTTCCGTTGACCGTGATTACTCCTCGAGGGCCTGGCATCTTGAGCTTGAGGTATGCGTAGTGTGGCACCGCATTGAATTTTGCAAATGCGGTTCGTCCGAGTAGTGCATGATAGCCGCTGCGGAACGGGACTATGTCGAAGATTAATTCTTCGCTTCGGAAGTTATCCGGGGATCCGAAGACCACTTCGAGTGTAATTGAGCCTGCACAATTGGCCTCTACACCCGGTATGACGCCTTTAAAGGTCGTCTTTGTAGGTTTAATCCTTGATGGGTCTATGCCCATTTTGCGCACTGTATCCTGATAAAGCAGGTTCAGGCTGCTACCGCCGTCCATCAGGACTCTGGTGAGGTGAAATCCGTCGATAATTGGGTCAAGAACCAATGCGGCGAAACCGCCATGACGAATGCTAGTGGGGTGGTCCCTTCGATCGAAGGTGATCGGGCAGGAAGACCATGGGTTGAACTTTGGGGCGACTGGCTCCATCGCATATACGTCCCGTAGTGCATGCTTCCGCTCCCTTTTGGGTATGTGGGTTGCGTATATCATGTTCACCGTCCGCACTTGTGTGGGAAAACCCTTCATCCTCTATTGTTCGTGGCCGGGGCTCTTCCTCATCATCGCTATGCAGCCCCTTGTCATTGAGTTCGGCACTTAACTTGCACCTTGCTTGAACACCCAACAATCTCTGTTGGTGTGATTGGCTAGTTTTCGGGGTGCCATGTATCCGCACAAGCGATCGATTATGCGGTCCAAGTTGGACAGGCCACAGGTATTTCTTTTGAATGGCTTCTTCCACGACCGGGTTTAGAGCCTCTGAATCCGGCATTGACGGCCGTATCTTGATATTATCGCCGTTGATGCGGCGCTTGTTCTTGTTGCGACGCGACCTGCCATTGCTATCCTTGGTATCCGAACTATCAGGGTGTTTGGCCAAGTTGTTGCTTCGAGCTAGCCAGCTGTCCTCTCCCGCACAAAAGCGAGTCATGAGAGTTGTGAGGGCTGCCATAGATTTCGGCTTTTCCTGTCCTAGGTGTCGGGCAAGCCACTCGTCGCGGATGTTATGTTTGAAGGCTGCAAGGGCCTCTGCATCCGGACAGTCAACGATTTGATTTTTCTTTGTTAGGAACCGTGTCTTAATTGTGCGGCCGATTCATCTGGCTGCTGAATTATGTGGCTAAGGTCATCGGCGTCTGGTGGTCGCACATATGTGCCCTGAAAGTTATCAAGAAATGCGGCTTCCAGGTCCTCCCAACAACCAATTGGTTCTGTTGGCAAGCTGTTAAGCCAATGCCGAGCTGGTCCTTTAAGCTTGAGGGGGAGGTACTTGATGGCATGTAGATCATCACCGCGGGCCATGTGGATATGGAGGAGATAATCCTTGATCCAGACCGCAGGGTCTGTGATACCATCGTATGATTCGATGTTTACGGGTTTAAAGCCCTCAGGGATTTGATGACCCATTACTTCATCTGTGAAGCATAATGGGTGTGCAGCGCCTCTGTATTGTGCTATATCACGAGGCAGCTCAAACGAGCTTTGTCTATTGTATTCGACCCTGCCGGAGTTTCTGTATCCGGCGTGACGGTTATCATCACATGTCGTGGGGCGCCCACGCGATCCGTAGATCAATCTTGTATGTTTTTCCTTATCCTCCAATATATCTCGCAAGTCCGGCGCATTTTCCCGTGCCCTGGTACTTTTTGAACAGCGTCGGGGTACGGCTTGAACGTAGGGTCTAGAGGCCACTCTATCGCGGCCACGAGGTGGTCGGTCTGCCATGTCGTACGCTTCTGACTTGGGTGCTTCCTCCTCTGATCGAGGCAACGGCCTGCGTTTGGGGTAGCTTTTGGAGGGGCGTTCGAGTTCATACTCTTCGGCTGCCGGGACTTGATACATCATCAGCCTAGCGTGTCTTGGTCAGCTCTAAGCTGTTGCTACTTTTTCTTGAGGCTGTTCGCCGTGGCTATTAGCCTGCGTGATGAAACAGCTCTGTTGGCGGGATCCTCGTGTACGACAAATTAAACGTTGTCGAGGCTTGCCTCATCTTCGAGGGAGGCATAATTATCATCCTCGACCTCTCTTTACGCCGCACTATCGTGCGGACTTGCTTCTCCCTCCTCCTGCTTTGAGTCCTGCTAGAGGGGTTGTCTTGACCTTGTCCGAGATGTTATTATCTCCCGTGCCAGAATCACCGTTTTTGCTGTGGCGGGACTCAGAGCAGCGCCGCTGACGTCGGCGATTCGGTTGCTTCTTGGAGGGGTCGTCCTCCATTGTTCCATCGCCGTTCCCGTCTTTTGGGATGTCCACCATGTATATGTCGTATGACGAGGTGGCCTTCCAGTGCCCTGTAGGCGCTGGGTCTTGGTAAATCTCGGCATCATCATCCATACCGTCGATGTCTTCGGAGTCGAAGTCGAGGATGTCGGTTAAATCATCGACAGTGGCTACAAAGTGGGTGGTGGGTGGGCGTTTAATTTCTTCGTCATCCGCATCCCAACCTTCCTGACCGTAATCCGGCCAGGGCTCTCCGGATAAGGAGAGAGACTTTAGTGAATTTACGATGTCGCCAAAGGGCGAGTGCTGAAAGATGTCCGCGGCGGTGAACTCCATGACCGGCGCCCAATCGGATTCAATTGGTAGGCGGCGGGGTTCGAGTCCGGAGGAGTCCGGCACCTTGGAGTCATGGTCTTCGCAAAGGGCGAGGATGGAGTTCGGCTCAATCGCCACAGAAATGTAGCCCCCGAGGCGGTGTCCAACCACTCGTCCTCGATCGGGGAATCCGGCTCCGGATCAAGGGCGAGGCGGGTCTTTGGTGCGGCCTCAGGGACCTTTGTTCACCGCAGAGCTAGATCATACCCATCGAGACAGTGCGGCGCGCTTGGCTGCGGCTCGAATCCGTCGAAGATCAAGTCCCCGCGGATATCGGCCGTATAGTTCAAACTTCCAAATCTGACTTGATGGCCAGGGGTGTAGCTTTTGATCTGCTCCAGATGGCCAAGAAAATTGGCCTTGATGCAAAGCCGCCCGAATCGAAGATCTGTCCGGGAGAAAAGTCTCACCACTGGACCGCGTCGTTGTTGATGATCGAAGGAGCCATCGGGCCCTATCGGTGACGACCACGTAGGAACTCTCAATGAAAGCACCAATGTCGGTGTCAAAACCGGCGGATCTCGGGTAGGGGGTCCCGAATCTGTGCGTCTAGGCGGATGGTAACAGGAGACAAGGGACACGATGTTTTTACCCAGGTCCGGGCCCTCTCGATGGAGGTAATACCCTACTCCTGCTTGATTAATATTGATGATATGGGTAGTACAAGAGTGGATCTACCACGAGATCAAGGAGGCTAAACCCTAGAAGCTAGCCTATGGTATCGTCCTACGGACTAAAACCCTCCGGTTTATATAGACACCAGATAGGTTAGGGTTACACAGAGTCGGTTACAATGGTAGGAGATCTAAATATACGTATCGCCAAGCTTGCCTTCCACGCCAAGGAAAGTCCCATCCGGACACGGGACGAAGTCTTCAATCTTGTATCTTCATAGTCTTGGAGTCCGACCATGATGATAGTTCGGCTATCCGGACACCCCTAGTCCAGGACTCCCTCACCCTTCAATATGTGTTTAAACACATTTTCCTTTCCATTGTTCTGTTTAATCTGATAATCATATTTTCCTTTCCATTGTTTGGCTTAACCTTTCTTGTGGTTTATATGATCTAAGCAGTAATGATTATTTGCTTATGTAAACACCCTATTGTACAACCTTGTCAGTAAGACCGTGTTACTATTGTTGATGACATTCGGTAACCACCGATGGACGAGAACTTTGCCTATTGGTTCGCCTTGTTTCAACGAGCAGGAAAATGGTTCTCTTCGTCCCTCGCCCTTGGTACAAACGATGCAGCCAACATAACTGACCGGTTATTCTCTGACATGCCTTGCTATCATGACCATGCAAGATGTCATCGCCCTTCCCTATTTTAACCCACATGGTGGGCCCATAACCCACAGTTCCACATGATCAAAACCTGACTCTCCTGTACACCCTGTTGTCAAAGTTATTCCTCGCGCTTGACTTCGTATGTAATTCACGGGCCACCTGCCTAGTGATCTATTCTCGTATCAAACACAATACTTATTCCCGTTGCTACGAACCACTTTCACGCCCTATTTCAGGCACCGAACGATTGCCTGCCCACTCGAAACTTCTCATGATACCTTCTTACCTTGCTCTCGATGTTTTCTTAAGTTTCAGTTCCAGAGTTATTTTCTGCTACCTTCCCCGATGTTAGCTACCAGATAGTCAACCTTGCAGGACCGTTCTCCCGGAATACCCACGCTTTATTCTTTCGTAAGTAAGATGGAATTCACGAAGAAAGAATGCCAACTTCATCACGATGACCCGAAGCAAAGAAATTAAGACATCAACGAGAGAGATTAACTCCTCGAGAAGAGCTACCAAGACCAAGAAGAATTCGTTAGAATTTTGGAACCAAACTTTTTCCCCTTACTCTGCCTCTTAAATCTCGGGACGAGATTTCTTGTAGTGGAGGAGAATTGTGACGCCCGGATAATTAAGCTACAGTGATACTCTGCTAATGATGCCACGTCACCTCCGTTACTGTTGCTAATCTATCGTTAGATGAAAACCGGTCCAAAATTCAAATTCAAAATTTGGTAAATAATAAAAAATTTCAAACATCAAAACAAAGCTGTTCGGTTTGTACAAAATATTACATAGATAATTATGGTGAAGAAGACACAGTTTTATATAATGCTTAAATGCCCTAAATTAAATTAAACAGAAAAGGAAAATGAATAAAAGAAAAGAAAATACAAAGGGGAAAACAAAACTAACAAGCAAAAAATAGAAAAGAACCCCCCCACTTGGCTCCGGCCCAGCTGCCGGCCGGCCCAACCGGCCACTCCCCCACTCCCCATAACCACCACTCCCCCACTCCCCCTCGTCAGCCCCCACCTCCTGATCCGATCTGGATCGAGGAAGGGAACCGACCCCCGAGCCGCTCGCCGCCGCCCCGCTGTCGTCGCCGTCACCTCGTCGCCGGAGCTACCTCGCCGGACGCCATCGCAGGCCTGCCTCCTCTCCGTCGCGACGTCCCCGACCTCCACCTCGCGCCCCGCTGCCACTCCCCTAGAGCCACCGTGAGCGCGCGCCCCTCCTCCCCTCCTCCTGTCTCCCTCGCGCATGCACTCACGGACACAGCCACGTTCCGCGTGCGCACGCGCCGTCCCGCGCGCGCACATCACTCGCTCCAGCGCCCGTCGCAAGCCCTCCCCCGCTCACTACGTCGCGCCAACGCTTCTTCTGCTGCCGACTGCCCGCTTCTGCTCCCTCGCCCGCGTCCCGCGCTTCGCTTGCATAGTTGCGTGCCGCTGCCACGCCGTCTGCTCCTGCCCGCTCCTCGCCCTTTGCATCCCGGTGCGCCGCCTCTCCTCCTCTCGCACCCGTGTGCACCCAGCCACGCGGACGCCCGCTTGCATGCTCGGCCGCTCCATCGCTGCGCGTCGACAAGGCCGGGCGCCCTCCAGCGTCGAGCCACGCCCGACCGCACCTGCCCGCGTCCTCCGCCCCGCTCCGCGCACCATCGTCGCGGCTGCTCGCTTCTGCTTTGCTTTCGCGGCCACCGCGCCGTCGCCGTCCGCTCCGCACCGCCCGTGGTGCGCCACCTTGTGCTGACCTCCCGTCCCTGCCACTCGCCGGCCTTGCCTTGACCCGGGTCGGGCTCGGTCTTTGCCCGGGCGACGCCAGTGCCCTGGTCCAGTCGCCGTACGCCCGTGAACCCGGCGCCCGTTAAGCCCCGACCAATGACAAACGGGCCCCAGCCCAGAACGATTTAATATAAAAAGGGAATTAAATAAAAATAAATAATAATAATATAATTAATTAATTAAGATAATTAATTAACTTAATTAGTCCTATTAATTAATCTAATTAATCCTAATTAATTAATCTAATCACTTTATTTAAATTAACTAATCATGTTTAGTTAACTAAGTCAATGATCAGTGGGACCCTTGACGTCGTAATCTTGGCCAACACCTGTTGATCACGACGTCATGATGATGTCAGCAAACACTATTCTGGATAAGGTTGAATTAAATTAATTAAATAAATTCTAAAAATGATTTAAAACTTTAGAAAATCATATAAAATAAACCGTAGCTCGGATGAAAATACTTTGTACATGAAAGTTGCTCAAAACGATGAGATGAATCCGGATACGGAGCCCGTTCGTCCGCCACACATCCCTAGCATAGCAAACACGCAACTTTCCCCCTCCGATTCGTTTGTCCGAAAACGCGAAACACCGGGGATACTTTCCCGGATGTTTCCCCCCTTCGCCGGTATCACCTCCTACCGCGTTAGGGCACTCCTAGCACCGTTAGTTGACATGTCATGCATCGTTATGCATCTGTTTGTATTGTATTCACTATTTCTTCCCCCTCTTCTCTCCGATAGACTAAGAGACTGACGCCGCTGCTGGTGCCCTAATCGACTACGTTGTTGACGACCCCTTGATGTCTACTACACAACCTTCTTCTTGTAGACGTTGTTGGGCCTCCAAGTGCAGAGGTTTGTAGGACAGTAGCAAATTTCCCTCAAGTGGATGACCTAAGGTTTATCAATCCGCTGGAGGTGTAGGATGAAGATGGTCTCTCTCAAACAACCCTGCAACCAAATAACAAAGAGTCTCTTGTGTCCCCAACACACCCAATACAATGGTAAATTGTATAGGTGCACTAGTTCTGAAGAGATGGTGATACAAGTGCAATATGGATGGTAGATGTAGGTTTTTGTAATCTGAAAATATAAAAACAGCAAGGTAACTAATGATAGAAGTGAGCATAAACGGTACTGCAATGCGTTGAAACAAGGCCTAAGGTTCATACTTTCACTAGTGCAAGTTCTCTCAACAATAATAACATAATTGGATCATATAACTATCCCTCAACATGCAACAAAGAGTCACTCCAAAGTCACTAATAGCGGAGAACAAACGAAGAGATTATGGTAGGGTATGAAACCACCTCAAAGTTATTCTTTCCAATCAATCCGTTGGGCTATTCCTATAAGTGTCACAAACAACCCTAGAGTTCGTACTAGAATAACACCTTAAGACGCAAATCAACCAAAAACCTAATGTCACCTAGATACTCCAATGTCACCTCAAGTATCCGTGGGTATGATTATACGATATGCATCACACAATCTCAGATTCATCTATTCAACCAATGCATAGAACCTCAAAGAGTGCCCCAAAGTTTCTACCGGAGAATCAAGATGAAAATGTGTGCCAACCCCTATGCATAGGTTCATCGGCGGAACCCGCAAGTTGATCACCAAAACATACATCAAGTGAATCACGTGGTATCCCATTGTCCCCACAGATACGCACGACAAGACATACATCAAGTGTTCTCAAATCATTAAAGACTCAATCCGATAAGATTACTTCAAAGGGAAAACTCAATCCATTACAAGAGAGTAGAGGGGGAGAAGCAACATAAGATCCAACTATAATAGCAAAGCTCGCGATATATCAAGATCGTGCCAAATCAAGAACACAAGAGAGAGAGAGATCAAACACGTAGCTACTGGTATATACTCTCAGCCCCGAGGGTGAACTACTCCCTCCTCGTCATGGAGAGCGCCGGGATGATGAAGATGTCCACTGGTGTGGGTTCCCCCCTCTGGCAGGGTGCCGAAATATGGTCCCGAGAGGTTTTTGGTGGCTACAGAGGCTTGCGGCGACGGAACTCCAAATCTATTTTGTTCCGCGAAGATTTTAGGGTATATGGATATATATAGGCGGAAGAAGTACGTCGGTGGACCTCCGGTCTGTCCACGAGGCAGGGGGGCGCGCCCTAGGGGGTGGGCGTGCCCCCACCCTTGTGGGCAGCCCGGGACTCCCCTGGTGCAATTCCTGTACTCCGTGGGCTTCTTCTGGTCCAAAAATAAGTTCTGTGGAGTTTCAGGTCAATTGGACTCCGTTTGATATTCCTTTTCTTTGAAACACTAAAATAGGCAAAAAAACAGCCATTCTGGGCTGGGCCTCTGGTTAATAGGTTAGACCCAAAAATAATATAAAAGTGGATAATAAAGCCCAATATTGTCCAAAACAGTAGATAATATAGCATGGAGCAATAAAAAATTATAGATACGTTGGAGACGTATCAAGCATCCCCAAGCTTAATTCCTGCTCGTCCTCGAGTGGGTAAATGATAAAAAAGATAATTTTTGATGTGGAATGCTAGTTGGCATAATTTCATTGTAATTCTTCTTAATTGTGGTCTGAATATTCAGATCCGAAAGATTGAAGATAAAAGTTCATATTGACAAAAAAATAATAATACTTCAAGCATACTAACTAAGCAATTATGTCCTCTCAAAATAACATGGCCAAAGAAAGTTCATCCCTACAAAATCATATAGTTTAGTCATGCTCCATTTTCGTCACACAAGAATGCTCTCATCATGCACAACCCCGATGACAAGCCAAGTAATTGTTTCATACTTTAGTAATCTCAAACTTTATAAACCTTCACGCAATACATGAGCGTGAGCCATGGATATAACACTATGGGTGGAATAGAATATGATGATGGTGGTTATGTGGAAAAGACAAAAAGGAGAAAGTCTCACATCAACGAGGCTAATCAATGAGCTATGGAGATGCCCATCGATTGATGTTAATGCAAGGAGTAGGGACTGCCACGCAGCGGATGCACTAGAGCTATAAATGTATGAAAGATCAACAAAAGAAACTAAGTGGGTGTGCATCCAACTTGCTTGCTCACGAAGACCTAGGGCACTTGAGGAGGCCCATTGTTGGAATATAGAAGCCAAGTTCTATAATGAAAAATTCCCAGTAGTATATGTAAGTGATAACTCAAGAGACTCTCTATATGAAGAACATGGTGCTACTTTGAAGCACAAGTGTGGAAAAAAAGGATAGTAGCATTGCCCCCTTTTATTTTTTTGGGCCTTCTTTTTTTTGGCCTTTTTTTGGGACAATGCTCTATTAAATGATAATCATCACACTTGTATTTATTTACAACTCAATGATTACAACTCGATACTAGAACAAAGTATGACTCTATATGAATGCCTCCGGCGGTGTGCCGAGATATGAAATGAACCAAGAGTGACATGTATGAAAGAATTATGAACGGTGGCTTTGCCACAAATACTATGTCAACTACATGATCATGCTATCAATATGACAATGATGAATGTGTCATGATAAACGGAATGGTGGAAAGTTGCATGGCAATATATCTCGGAATGGCTATGGAAATGCCATAATAGGTAGGTATGGTGGCTGTTTTGAGGAAGATATAAGGAGGTTTATTTGTGAAAGAGCGTATCATATCACGGGGTTTGGATGCACTGGCGAAGTTTGCACCAACGCTCATTGTGAGAAAGGGCAATGCACGGTACCGAAGAGGCTAGCAATGATGTAAGGGTGAGAGTGCGTATAATCCATGGACAAAACATTAGTCATAAAGAACTCATATACTTATTGCAAAAATCTACAAGTCATCAAAAACAAAGCACTACGCGCATGCTCCTAGGGGGATAGATTGGTAGGAAAAGACCATCGCTCGTCCTCGACCGCCACTCATAAGGAGGACAATCAAAGAACACCTCATGTTTCAAATTTGTTACATAACATTTACCATACACGTGCATGCTACGTGACTTGCAAACTTCGACACAAGAATTTCCCAAATTCACAACTACTCAACTAGCACGACTTCGATATTATTACCTCCATATCTCAAAACAATCATCAAGCATCAAACTTCTCTTAGTATTCAACACACTCATAAGAAAGTTTTTACTATTCTTGAATACATAGCATATTAGGATTAAGGACATTACCAAGCTATTTAAGACTCTCAAAATAATATAAGTGAAGCATGAGAGATCAATAGTTTCTATAAAACAAATCTACCACCGTGCTCTAAAATATATAAGTGAAGCACTAGAGCAAACGACAAACTACTCCGAAAGATATAAGTGAAGATCAATGAGTAGTCGAATAATTATGCAACTATGTGAAGACTCTCCCATTTAATAATTTCAGATCTTGGTATTCTTTTCAAACAGCAAGCAAAGCTAAATAAAATAAAATGACGCTCCAAGCAAAACACATATCATGTGGTGAATAAAAATATAGCTCCAAGTAAAGTTACCGATGAACGAAGACGAAAGAGGGGATGCCTTCCGGGGCATCCCCAAGCTTAGGCTCTTGGTTATCCTTGAATATTGCCTTGGGGGTGCCTTGGGCATCCCCAAGCTTAGTCTCTTGCCACTCCTTATTCTATAGTCCATCGAATCTTTACCCAAAACTTGAAAACTTCACAACACAAAACTTAACAGAAGATCTCGTGAGTTCCGTTAGTGAAAGAAAACAAAATACCACTTCAAGGTACTGTAATTAACTCATTATTTATTTATATTGGTGTTAAACCTACTGTATTACAACTTCTCTATGGTTTATAAACTATTTTACTAGCCATAGATTCATCAAAATAAGCAAACAACACATAGAAAACATAATCTGTCAAAAACAGAACCGTCTGTAGTAATCTGTAACTAACGCAAACTTATGGAACTCCAAAAATTCTAAAATAAATTGGTGGACCTGAGGAATTTGTCTAATAATCATCTTCAAAAAGAATCAACTAAATAGTACTCTCCAGTAAAAAGTTCTAGCTAATCTCGTGAGCGCTAAAGTTTCTGTTTTTTACAACATGATCATAAAGACTTCATCCAAGTCTTCCCAAAGGTTCTACTTGGCACAAACACTAATTAAAACATAAAACCACATCTGAACAGAAGCTAGATGGATTATTTATTCCTAAACAGAACCAAAAATCAAGAAACTAAAATAAAATTGGGTTGCCTCCCAACAAGCGCTATCGTTTAACGCCCCTAGCTAGGCATGATGATTTCAATGATGCTCACATAAAAGATAAGAATTGAAACATAAAGAGAGCATCATGAAGAATATGACTAGCACATTTAAGTCTAACCCACTTCCTATGCATAGGGATTTTGTGAGCAAACAACTTATGGGAAAAAGAATCAACTTGCATAGGAAGGTAAAACAAGCATAACTTCAAAACTTTAAGCACATAGAGAGGAAACTTGATATTATTGCAATTCCTACAAGCATATATTACTCCCTCATAATAATTTTTAGTAGAATCATGAATGAATTCAACAATATAACCAGCACCTAAAGCATTCTTTTCATGATCTACAAGCATAGAGATTTTACTACTCTCCACATAAGCAAAATTCTTCTCATTCGGAATAGTGGGAGTATCATAAGAGACTTGAATGCTATAAATTGTTTCCACATTAAAAGAGTAATGTTCAGAAAAAGGATAATCATAATCATGACAAGTTTTATAAATATAATCATCACTACTTTTTATAGCATAAGTTTCATCACAATAATCATCATAAGTAGCAACTTTGTTCTCATCATAATCGATTGAAACCTCTTCCAAGATAGTGGATACATCACTAAATAAAGTCATGACCTCTACAAATCCACTTTCATAATTATTATAAGATTCAACATCCTCCAAAATAGTGGAATCATTACTTCCTAAAGTTGACACTCTTCCAAACCCACTTTCATCAATATAATCATCATAAGTAGGAGGCATGCTATCATTATTATAAATTTGCATATCAAAACTTGGGAGACTAAAAATATCATCTTCATTAAACGTAGCATCCCCAAGCTTGGGATAAACATTAATTGCAGCAAATATATTCTCAAATATGTCATCCTCATCAAACATAGCTTCCCCAAGCTTGGGCCTTTTCATATAGTATGGATAGCACCAATAGTATAACAATTATCATCATATTCTTCCAAGCAAGTGCCAAAAAGATTTTCAAGATCATAAGAAGTATCATTATCTTCCCAATCATAATCATCACAACAAGCAATAGGCATAACTAGATCATCATCAAGTGCATCATCTTCCACAATTATTTTTGATTCATTTTCATGAGGCACAACAATAATAGGAGCAACTTTATTTGGGAGAGATATCTTTTTACCTCTCTTCCTTTTTCTTTTGTTCTTATTCACCACATCATGTGTGGGTTTAATCCTCTTTTTGGAGCTCCTTATTAGTGAGATTGGTTGAATAGAAGGCTCCTCCTCGTTACCTGATTCATCATAAGAAATAATAGGAGAATATTGGGAAGTCTCTTCCCTTTCATTAGCATTCTCTTCATCCTCTATTTGTTTTCTTTTCTTTATGTAATTGGAAATATAAGGATTTCAATACAATTCACCGCACAATACATATAAATCTTCTCTAGATCAAAATCAAGAAATCTATCAAGATTAAATTTTGGAATACCCTCAGTTATACGTTTCATTTCTTCATACCCCAAAAGAAGGCTAAGCTCTTTACGATGCTCAAGGGTAATCAAATTATCACAATATTTGGACACGACTTGATCATGAAACAAATAGCGTTGGAGCTTTAAATGACCATGTTCATTGCAAAGTTCACAAGGGGCGCGATAAATATTGAATCTTTCAGCGCAATCATCAAGACTTTGTTGCAATAATTTAGTTTCTAAATACTTATGCCTTTTGCAATATCTATTTTCCCTATTTGGTGTATACTTGCAAACCCAATGTACTCCACAAAAATTGACATGTTTATAGGAGACATTTTCATCATAACTAGTGCAATCATCATTAGTACAATGGATATTCAAGGAGTTCATACTAACAACATTGCAACCATGCTCATCATTCAAAGATTTAGTGCCAAACATTTTAATGCATTCTTCTTCTAACACTTTGGCACAATTTTCCTTTCCATCATACTCACGAAAGATATTAAAAAGATGAAGCGTATGAGACAAACTCAATTCCATTTTTTGGTAGTTTTCTTTTATAAACTAAACTAGTGCTAAAACAAGAAACAAAAAGATTCGATTGCAATATCTAAAGATATACATTCAAGCACTAACGTCCCCGGCAACGGCGCCAGAAAAGAGCTTGATGTCTACTACACAACCATCTTCTTGTAGACGTTGTTGGGCCTCCAAGTGCAGAGGTTTGTAGGACAGTAGCAAATTTCCCTCAAGTGGATGACCTAAGGTTTATCAATCCGTGGGAGGTGTAGGATGAAGATGGTCTCTCTCAAACAACCCTGCAACCAAATAACGAAGAGTCTCTTTGTCCCCAACACACCCAATACAATGGTAAATTGTATAGGTGCACTAGTTAGGCGAAGAGATGGTGATACAAGTGCAATATGGATGGTAGATATAGGTTTTTGTAATCTGAAAATATAAAAACAACAAGGTAACTAATGGTAAAATTGAGCGTAAACGGTATTGCAATGATAGGAAACAAGGCCTAGGGTTCATACTTTCACTAGTGCAAGTTCTCTCAACAATAATAACATAGATAGATCATATAACAAGCCCTCAATATGCAACAAAGAGTCACTCCAAAGTGACTAATAGCAGAGAACAAACGAAGAGATTATGGTAGGGTACGAAACCACCTCAAAGTTATTCTTTCCAATCAATCCGTTGGGCTATTCCTATAAGTGTCACAAACAGCCCTAGAGTTCGTACTAGAATAACACCTTAAGACACAAATCAACCAAAACCCTAATGTCACCTAGATACTCCAATGTCACCTCAAGTATCTGTGGGTATGATTATATGATATGCATCACACAATCTCAGATTCATCTATTCACTACAAAAAAAGACACATCCATGACATTTTGGGCCGAATGAATTTTTTTTCTGTCATACATATGACACTTCTATGACGATAATTATGACAAAACCCGGTATCATCATAGATGTGATGGGCTCCTACTTCTATGAAAAAAAATCATGACAGAAAATGGGCTTTTCGTCCTGGGCGGGCCGGGGACGCAGCTGCATGACATTCTTTGGGCCGTCCATGACGGAAAAAACCGTGGTAGAAGCAAGGGGAGGAAAATTTCGGGAGTTGTCGGTTACGGTGGGAGGTCGGGGCGGCGAAGCGCTGCTTTCTCGTAGACGCACATCGCTGCAGTGCGTGTATGCTCACTCTAATCGAACCCGGCGAGGCGTTGGGCTCTAATCGAACCCGGCGATTGCCTTTGCATGCTACACGTTATCGAACCCGGCGATCGATCGATGGCTGTTAAGTGAAGCCGATCGGCGATTCTTCGCCATCGCCGCTAATCAAGCCGATCGATTGAATGAGCGATGAGCGTTGCGGGGGGTTGGATGAATAGTGAGCGGTGGCGTTACCTCTGGATGAACAGGAACCCGTTGTGTGGAGGACTGGATGAGCGATGAGCGGTGGAGGGTGGCCGTGGAGGGTGGTTTAACTAGACCCGTGGTGTGGAGGGCTGGATGAACATTAGACGGTGGAGGGTGCCCGTGGAGGGGTGGTTGAGCGATGAGCGGTGGAGTAGCGCGCGGTGGAGGCTGGATGAACAGGAGCCCGTGGAGGCTGGAGGAGGTCGACGGTAGCCCGTGGAGGCTGGAGGAGGTTGACGGTGAAGATGAATAGTATCCCGTGGAGTCCTGTTTTGCGGTACGCCACACCCCTCCTGATGAACAGGACCCCCGTTTCGACTGTAGCGCTCCAACACAAGTCCGTTTCGTCCGTTTTGCGGTACGCCACACCCCTCCCGATCAACAGGACCCCCGTTTTGACCGTAGGAGGTCCGTTTCCTCCGTTTTGCGGTACGCCACACCCCTCCCAATCAACAAGACCCCAGTTTCGACCGTAGGAGGTCCGTTTCCTCCGTTTTGCGGTACGCCAGACCCCTCTCGATGAACATGATCCCGTTTCGAACGTGGCCGGTCGAACACAAGGCCGTTTCCTCCGCTGTGCGGTACGCCAGGCCTCGTTTCCATCGCCTGTTCCGTCCAAGCCCTCCCGATGAACATGATCACGCGTGCATTTCCGACCCGGCCGGTTGGCTCCCACGCGTTCCGTTGCCTCCCGATGAACACGATGCATTCCGTTGCCTCCCCATGAACACGGCGCATTCGTTGCCTCCCCATGAACACGATGGCGACACTTTGTTTCTCCGTTCCGACCCAGCCATGTAATGCGTGTCGCGCGAGTAGGCGTTCGAGACCTGCCCGTATGTACGTACATGGCGTATTTTCTATCTTGCACCCTCGCCGCTGTACGTACGTGTACATGCTACGTGCGCGCCTCTACTACGACACGTGTGCGCCTCTACATCCACCAATATATATATATATATATATATATATATATATATATATATATATACGTACACGTTCGCGACCAGAATGACACTGCTACGTACGCTTCGACCAGGTGGGTCCGGTATCGCCGTGCACTTCCTTACTGCGAAGATGTAGCTGTTGGGTCCCAGCTGTCTTGGGGCGTTTTGTTTTTTTGCCAGGTCGTATTCCTTGCGTGCGAAGATGTAGCTGGTGGGTCCTGATCGAGAAGCGAATCGTTTTGTTTTTTGCGGACGCACTTCCTTGCGTGCGAAGGTGTAAATGGTGGGTCCCAATGATCGGGAAACTTTTTTCGTGAAATATGGTGGCCTGTCTGGTGGGTCCCCGCTGTCGGTGGAGGAATAATTATTTTGCGGCGTAATAAGGAGACACTTCCTTCTTTGCGGCCGTGAACCCAGCTTCGGCCTCTCCACGTCTGATCCACATCGATGGAAGCCGTTCCTTGACCACGTTGACCACGCCGGCGCCGAGAGCACCAGGCGGTGGACGACGGCGAGGCCTAGGAAGGGACGACGCGAAGCCGGGAAGACGGCGGTGGATGCCCACGCGAGAGGAGTACGAGGATTCACCGGTTGACTGCGGTGTGAGGCCGTCGCCGCCTTGAGAATAACAGGGGGTGTGGGTGAGTAGATGGATGGCCCGCCAGCGGTGGGAGTAGTAGGGGCGGTGAGGCCTTCGCCGCATCGCAGCCCGGCAGGGAGGCAGGAGCACGAGGCATGACCGGCGCTGGTTTGGGCGGTGGAGCAAGAAGACCAGAGGTTGAAGAAGCACTACGGTGTTGGATGGACATCGTGCGGTCCTTTGGAGCTAGAATCGTGCATATTGACTAAGTTGACAAAGCCCTCCGTCCCGTCAACTTAATAGGCCCTAAGTCAGCCTGCCACTATACCGGGTCCCAGCTAACGTGGGAGTATTCATTTTTGCGTAATAAGAAGGCACTTCCTTGCGTGCGAAGATATAGCTGATGGGTCCGAGCTGTCGGTAGTGATAACGTTTTTCGAAATACAAAGGCCCTTTCGGTGGGTCCACGATGTCATTGGAGGAATCATTATTTTGCGGCGTAATAAGGAGGCATTTCCTTGCGTGCGGCCGTGGACGGTATCGGCCTCTCCACGTCTGATCCACTTCAGATGCATGTCGGTCGTTGACCACGTTGACCAGGCCGCGCCGAGAGCACCAGGGTGGTGGACGACGGTGAGGCCTAGGAAGGGAACGACACGGAGGCAGGGAAGACTCGGTAGTAGTTTCCCACGCGGAGGGGAGTACGACTGTACAAGGGTTTACTGGTTCGTCTGTCATCGCCGGAGAATAACAGCATGTGTGAGTGAGTAGAGGGATGGTGATGTCTACTACACAACCTTCTTCTTGTAGACGTTGTTGGGCCTGCAAATGCATAGGTTTGTAGGACAGTAGCAAATTTCCCTCAAGTGGATGACCTAAGGTTTATCAATCCGTGGGAGGCATAGGATGAAGATGGTCTCTCTCAAACAACCACGCAACCAAATAACAAAAGAGTCTCTTGTGTCCCCAACACACCCAATACAATGGTAAATTGTATAGGTGCACTAGCTCGGTGAAGAGATGGTGATACAAGTGCAATATGGATGGTAGATATAAGTTTTTGTAATCTGAAAATATAAAAACAACAAGGTAACTAATGGTAAAATTGAGCGTAAACGGTATTGCAATGATAGGAAACAAGGCCTAGGGTTCATACTTTCACTAGTGCAAGTTCTCTCAACAATAATAACATAGATAGATCATATAACAAGCCCTCAACATGCAACAAAGAGTCACCCCAAAGTCACTAATAGCGGAGAACAAGCGAAGAGATTATGGTAGGAGTGCGAAAGCGACCTCAAAGTTATTCTTTCCAATCAATCCATTGGGCTATTCCTATAAGTGTCACAAACAGCCCTAGAGTTCGTACTAGAATAGCACCTTAAGACACAAATCAACCAAAACCCTAATGTCACCTAGATACTCCATTGTCACCTCAAGTATCCGTGGGCATGATGATACGATATGCATCACACAATCTCAGATTTATCCAACCAACATAGAAGTACTTCAAAGAGTGCCCCAAAGTTTCTACCGGAGAATCAAAAACGTGCGCCAAACCCTATGCATAGGTTCATGGGCGGAACCCGCAAGTTGGTCACCAAAACATACATCAAGTGGCACATGATATCCCACTGTCATCACAGATAAACACGGCAAGACATACATCAAGTGTTCTCATAAAAGACTCAATCCGATAAGATAACTTCAAAGGGGAAACTCAATTCATCACAAGAGAGTAGAGGGGGAAAAACATCATAAGATCCAACTACAATAGCAAATTTCGGGATACATCAAGATCATGCCATAGAGGGAACACGAGAGAGAACACGAGAGAGAGAGAGAGATCAAACACATAGCTCTTTGGTACATACCCTTAGCCCCGAGGGTGAACTACTCCCTCCTCGTCATGGAGAGCGCCGGGATGATGAAGATGGCCACGGTGAGGGTTCCCTCCGTGAGGGTGCCGTAATGTGAGGTCTCGATTGGTTTTGGTGGCTCTGAGGCTTGCGGTGGCGGAACTCCCGATCTATCTTCTCTGCGGAAGTTTTAGGATACGACGGTATATATGGGTGAAAGGAGTACGTTGGTGGAGCTACGGGGGCCCCACGAGGCAGGGGGCGCGCCCCCACCCTCGTGAGCACCTCCCGTATCTTCTGATGTGGGGTCCAAGTCCATCAGGTGGGTTTCCTTCCAAAAATAACTTCTCCAGTTGATTTCGTTCCGTTTTGACTACATCGATATTCCTTTTCCTCGAAACCGAAATAGGCATAAAGCAACCAAATCTGAAATTTTGGGCCTCCGGTTAATAGTTAGTCCCATAAATAATATAAAAGTGGAAAATAAAGCCCAATATTGCCTAAAACAGTAGATAAAGTAGCATGGAGCAATCAAAAATTATAGATACGTTGGAGACGTATCAAGCATACCCAAGCTTAATTCACCTTCGTCCTCGAGTAGGTAAATGATAAAAAAGAATTTTTGATGCGGAGTGCTACTTGGCATAATTTCAATGTAAATATTCTTACTTGTGATATGAATATTCAGATCCGAAAGATTCAAGACAAAAGTTCATATTGACATAAAAATAATAATACTTCAAGCATACTAACTATGCAATTATGTCTTCTCAAAATAGCATGGCAAAATAAAGTTCATCCCTACAAAATCATATAGTTAGGCTATGCTCCATTTTCATCACACAAAGATGTCCCCAACTTCTATACCCCCGATGACAAGCCAATCAATTGTTTCATACTTAAATAATCTCAAACTTTTTCAACCTTCACGCAATACATGAGCGTGAGCCATGGATATAGCACTATGGGTGGAATAGAATATGATGATGGGGATTGTGTGGAGACGACAAAGGAGAAAATCTCACATTGACGAGGATAATCAACGGGCTATGGAGATGCCCATCAATTGATGTCAACATGAGGAGTAGGGATTGCCATGCAACGGATGCACTAGAGCTATGAATGCTCAACAAAATAAAACTAGTGGGTGTGCATCCAACTCGCTTGCTCACGAAGACCTAGGGCATTTGAGGAAGCCCATCGTAGGAATATACAAGCCAAGTTCTATAACGAAAAATTCCCACTAGTATAAAAAGACAACTTATGAGACTCACTATATGAAAAACATGGTGCTACTTTGAAGTACAATAGATGAGACTCACTACATGAAGAACAAGGTGCTACTTTGAAGCACAAGTGTGGAAAAAGAGATAGTAGCATTGCCCTTTTTATTTTTTATTTTTTTGGGCCTTCCTTTTTTTGGCCTTTCTTTTGTTTATTTTTTTATCTGGGCAATGCTCTAATAATGATGATCATCACACTTCTATTGATTACAACATAGGGATTACAACTCGAAACTAGAACAAGGTATGACTCTATATGAATGCCTCCGTGTGTATGAGGGATGGTGCAATGAATCAAGACTGACATGTATGAAAAATAATGCATGGTGGCTTTGCCACAAATACGATGTCAACTACATGATCATGCAATGGCAATATGACAATGATGAATGTGTCATGAAGATGATGAACGGAACGGTGGAAAGTTGCATGGCAATATATCTTGGAATGGCTATGGAAATGCCATAATAGGTAGGTATGGTGGCTGTTTTGAGGAAGATATAGGTAGGTTTATGTGTGATAGAGCGTATAGTATCACGGGGTTTGGATGCACCGGTGAAGTTTGCACCAACTCTCAAGGTGAGAAAGGGCAATGCACGGTACCGAAGAGGGTAGCAAAGGCGGAAAGGTAAAAGTGCGTATAATCCATGGACTCAACATTAGTCAAAAGAACTCATATACTTATTGCAAAAATTTAGTAGTCGTCGAAAATCAAGTACTACGCGCATGCTCCTAGGGGGATAGATTGGTAGGAAAAGACCATCGCTCGTCCCCGACCGCCACTCATAAGGATGCACAAGCTGTACACTTCATGTTTCAAATTTGTTACACAACTTTAACCATACGTGCATGCTACGGGACTTTCTAACTTCAACACAAGCATTCTTTAAATTCACAATCACCCAACTAGCATGACTCTAATATCACTGCCTCCATATCTCAAAACAATTATCAAGCATCAAACTTTTCTTAGTATCCAACACACTCATAAGAATTCTTACAAATCTTTTATGCTTAGCATATTAGGATTATTTGAGCAAATTACCATGCTATTTAAGACTCAAAATAATATAAGTGAAGCATGAGAGTTCAACTATTTCTTCAAAATAAAACTACCACCATGCTCTAAAAGATATAAGTGAAGCACTAGAGCAAACAACAAACTACTCCGAAAGATACAAGTGAAGATCAATGAGTAGTCGAATAATTATACAACTATATGAAGACTCTCCCATTTAACAATTTCAGATCTTGGTATTGTATCCAAACAACAAGCAAAACAAAATAAAATGACAATGCAAGGATAGCACAACTCATGTGAAGAAGCAAAAACTTAGGCTCAACCAATACTAACCGATAGTTGTTGAAGAAGAAAGGTGGGATGCCTACCGGGGCATCCCCAAGCTTAGATGCTTGATACTTCTTGAAATATTATCTTGGGGTGCCTTGGGCATCCCCAAGCTTGAACTTTTGTGTCTTCTTAATTCCTCTCATATCATGGTTTCTCCTTTTATCAAAGGCTTCATTCACAACAAACTCAACAAGAACTCGTGAGATAGGTTAGTATAAACCAATGCAAAACCTTATCATTTTCTACTGTAACAAATCACTAACATTATTATTCAACATTGCATACTAAATGCCTCTGCATATTTAATACTCCTATCCTTAAATAGAATCGTTAAACAAGCAAACATATGCAAACAATGCAAATATAACAGCAATCTGCCAAAACAGTACAGTCTGTAAAGAATGCAAGAGTATCAATACTTCCCTAACTACAAAAATTATGAACTAAAATTTCCACTGTAATAAATTTATCAGATCTCATTATTCAAAAATATTCAATATTATACCACTCTCTGAATTTTCTAAGGAATTTTTCCAACAGCGGTAAACTTTCTGTTTTCAAACAGCAACAAGTATAGTAGCAAAATAAGCATGGCAAAGGCTATCCTTGACTTTTTTTATTGAAAATAAAGATGCAAAACATTATTATAAATAACAGAAAGCAAAAACTAACAAGAGAAAATGACGCCCCAAGCAAAACACATATCATGTGGTGAATAAAAATATAGCTCCAAGTAAAGTTACCGATGAACGAAGACGAAAGAGGGGATGCCATCCGGGGCATCCCCAAGCTTAGGCTCTTGGTTGTACTTGAATATTACCTTGGGGTGCCTTGGGCATCCCCAAGCTTAGGCTCTTGACACTCCTTATTCCATAGTCCATCGAATCTTTACCCAAAACTTGAAAACTTCACAACACAAAACTTAACAGAAGATCTCGTGAGCTCCGTTAGCAAAAGAAAACAAAATACCACTTCAAGGTACTGTAATGAACTCATTCTTTATTTATATTGGTGTTAAACCTACTGTATTCCAACTTCTCTATGGTTTGTAAACTATTTTACTAGCCATTGATTCATCAAAATAAGCAAACAACACACGAAAAACAGAATCTGTCAAAAACAGAACAGTCTGTAGTAATCTGCAACTAACGCAAACTTCTGGAACTCCAAAAATTCTAAAATAAATTGGTGGACCTGAGGAATTTGTCTAGTAATCATCTGCAAAAAGAATCAACTAAATATCACTCTCCAGTAAAACGTTATAGCTAATCTCGTGAGCGCTAAAGTTTCTGTTTTTTACAGCATGATCATAAAGACTTCACCTAAGTCTTCCCAAAGGTTCTACTTGGCACAAAAACTAATTAAAACACAAAACCTCATCTAAACAGAATCTAGATGGATTATTTATTCCTAAACAGAACCAAAAAGCAAGAAACTAAAATAAAATTGGGTTGCCTCCCAACAAGCGCTATCGTTTAACGCCCCTAGCTAGGCATGATTATTTCAATGATGCTCACATAAAAGAATAGAATTGAAACATAAAGGGAGCATCATGAAGAATATGACTAGCACATTTAAGTCTAACCCACTTCCTATGCATAGGGATTTTGTGAGCAAACAACTTATGGGAACAATAATCAACTTGCATAGGAAGGTAAAACAAGCATAACTTCAAAACTTTAAGCACATAGAGAGGAAACTTAATATTATTGCAATTCCTACAAGCATATATTCCTCCCTCATAATAATTTTCAGTAGCATCATGAATGAATTCAACAATATATCCAGCACCTAAAGCATTCTTTTCATGATCTACAAGCATAGAAATTTTATTACTCTCCACATAAGCAAAATTCTTCTCATGAATAATAGTGGGAGCAAACTCAACAAAATAACTATCATGTGATTGAAAATTAATATGAAGATGACAAGTTTCATGGTTATCATTATTCTTTAAAGCATACGTGTCATCACAATAATCATCATAGATAGGAGGCATGCTTTCATCATAGTAATTTTGCTCATCAAAGCTTGAGGGACAAAAAATATCATCTTCATCGAACATAGCTTCCCCAAGCTTGTGGCTTTGCATATCATTAGCATCATGGATATTCAAGGAATTCATACTAACAACATTGCAATCATGCTCATCATTCAAAGATTTAGTGCGAAACATTTTAATGCATTCTTCTTCTAACACTTGGGCACAATTTTCCTTTCCCTCATACTCACGAAAGATATTAAAAAGATGAAGCGTATGAGACAAACTAAATTCCATATTTTGTAGTTTTATTTTATAAAATAGACTAGTGCTAAAACAAGAAACAAAAAGATTCGATTGCAAGATCTAAAGATATACCTTCACTTACCTAGCCTCCCCGGCAACGGCGCCAGAAAAGAGCTTGATGTCTACTACACAACCTTCTTCTTGTAGACGTTGTTGGGCCTGCAAGTGCACAGGTTTGTAGGACAATAGCAAATTTCCTGCAAGTGGATGACCTAAGGTTTATCAATCCGTGGGAGGCGTAGAATGAAGATGGTCTCTCTCAAACAACCCTGCAACCAAATAACAAAGAGTCTCTTGTGTTCCCAACACACCCAATACAATGGTAAATTGTATGGAATTGCACTAGTTAGGCGAAGAGATGGTGATACAAGTGCAATATGGATGGTAGATATAAGTTTTTGTAATCTGAAAATATAAAAACAACAAGGTAACTAATGGTAAAAGTGAGCGTAAACGGTATTGCAATGATAGGAAACAAGGCCTAGGGTTCATACTTTCACTAGTGCAAGTTCTCTCAACAATAATAACATAGATAGATCATATAACAAGCCCTCAACATGCAACAAAGAGTCACCCCAAAGTCACTAATAGCGGAGAACAAACGAAGAGATTATGGTAGGGTACGAAACCACCTCAAAGTTATTCTTTCCAATCAATCCGTTGGGCTATTCCTATAAGTGTCACAAACAGCCCTAGAGTACGTACTAGAATAACACGTTAAGACACAAATCAACCAAAACCCTAATGTCACCTAGATACTCCATTGTCACCTCAAGTATCCGTGGGCATGATTATACGATATGCATCACACAATCTCAGATTTATCCAACCAACATAAAAGTACTTCAAAGAGTGCCCCAAAGTTTCTACCGGAGAATCAAGAACGTGTGCCAACCCCTATGCATAGGTTCATGGGCGGAACCGCAAGTTGGTCACCAAAACATACATCAAGTGGCACATGATATCCCATTGTCTCCACAGATAAACACGGCAAGACATACATCAAGTGTTCTCATAAAAGACTCAATCCGATAAGATAACTTCAAAGGGGAAACACAATTCATCACAAGAGAGTAGAGGGGGAAAAACATCATAAGATCCAACTACAATAGCAAAGCTCGGGATACATCAAGATCATGCCATAGAGGGAACACGAGAGAGAGAGAGAGATCAAACACATAGCTGCTGGTACATACCCTCAGCCCCGAGGGTGAACTACTCCCTCCTCGTCATGGAGAGCACCGGGATGATGAAGATGGCCACAGGTGAGGGTCCCGATTGGTTTTTGGTGGCTACAGACGCTTGCGGCGGCGGAACTCCCGATCTATCTTCTGTTCTGGAAGTTTTATGGTACGATGGTATATATGGGTGAAAGGAGTACGTCGGTGGAGCTACGGGGGCCCCACAAGGCAGGGGGCGCGCCCGGGGGGGGGGGGGTGATGAAGTCATGTACCTAGGGTAGGGTCATGGACCTGTCCAAGACACCCTCCCCAAGGACATCTCTTAAAGAAAACACCTTTTCGATCGACACGGAAGGATTCCACTCGACGGACACGAAGACACTCGACCACCAGCCAACCACTCGGCCGCGGAAGATCTATAGTCAGTCTGCACGCAAATGGTCGGTCATTAAGTGGCTTTATGGTCATCATAGCACTTTATGTGGGACGTTACCAGTAACTCCCTCTCTTAATGTACCTTAATCCCTACATAACTGAGGGCTGGAGGGGTGCAGCGAACTCTATATAAGCCACCCTTCCTCGGTGTAAAGGGTTCGCACCCACATAACTCATCTGTGAGATGTCTGATCGACCGCCTCCGGGCTCCGAGACGTAGGGCTGTTACTTCCTCCGAGAAGGCCCTGAACTCGTAAACATCTTGCGTATACAACTACTCCATAGCTAGGATCTTGCCTCTCCATACCTACCCCCCATTCTACTGTCAGACTTAGAACCACGACACAGGCTGTTACACCACAATCATAGAAATTTTATTACTCTCCACATAAGAAAATTTATTCTCATGAATATTTGTGGGAGAAGTTGTTGGGGAAGTTGCAATTTTTCCGATCCCCTTCATCATGGTTTCAGGCGGAGTTTTGGTTGTGGGCCGCGAGATCCGTCTCGGCGCGCTCACGTTCATCGCCGACGACTCCGCTTGGTTGCAGGAGGCTCCACTCGACGTTGACGCACTTCCCGTCCGCGGGGCAACGCACTTTCGCGTGTGCGTCCGTGGCGTCCTCCTGCGGTAGCCGTCGACCCAGTATCGGTCGGCTCCTGTGCCGTCTTCCCTCCCAGTCTCGCGCCGGCGCAAGCGCTCCGGTCGGTCGAGGCTTCAGCGGTGGGTGAGGCACGCGGTGGCCCGACAGTCGGCCACTCCCCAAGTCGTGGCAATCGAGCCCGACGAATCTCTCTACGGCCTGTTCGATCTGTCGGCGGCTCCGCATGATCGCATCCGAAAAGCGACAAAGAAGCGATCCAAAAGGGCGGAGGTTCTGATGGTTGACGGACCACGTAGTCCTCCTGGTTTCCCCCGCGCCGACGGAGGCGTTGGCGGAGGCGAGCCGGCGCAGGTTCATGAAGAATATCAACCCGAGCCCCTCACTTCACTGCAGAGGGAGGAACTTTGCCGCCGGAACATGGATGCGCTTCACACTCCTATCGTTGGAGAAACCCCCGAGGCCCGTGCCTTAGAAGACGCGCGTTTGGCCAACTTGGCTGAACGCACTCGACTGGAAAATCTCTAGCGAGTGCTCGATTTAACGAAGCGCAACAACGGGTCCCGTCGTCGCCGACGTCAACTCTTTCCGCAACCGACTCGGGTATACCGAACTCCAATTCAGAATTTAGCAGCTGCAGCCGTATATGAGTCCATTCAGCCTTCGATCGGAGGCTGGCAGAGGCTTACTACTGATCGAGATTTACCGGGCAGCAGGAGATCAAAACTCAGCTGTATCGCAGTCGCGGAACAGGATTCACAGCAGATCTGTCGCTGCGAATACTGTCCAGTCGGCTCATAGCCCAAGATCGCCCCCGAGGCGTGAGGGGCATGGAGGCCGGCGTGATCAATATGAGGATCGATTCGATCGTGATGATCGACGTCGAGTGCCCACTCCTCCCCCAAGCGGTGGGTCTTACGCGCCTCGGCAACAAGATGATAGACGCCATCACAGTGTTGGGCGAAGGATTCGAGTCGACCCCAGGGAACCAGGCTTTGATGCGAGATCCGTCATCGTTCAAGGCTTGGTCGACAGGAACTGAGCTAACTGAGAAGGCCATGACAGAAATGCGCTCACCAGCAGCAGAGTACACGTCTCAGGACCAGAGTGTTTTAGCAGAGCCATCAGAGCCGTGGTGATTCCTCCCAACTTCAGGTTGGCAACTGGAGTCAGTAAGTTCACTGGTGAGTCCAAGCCAGATACTTGGCTTGAGGACTACCGAGTGGCTGTTCAGATCGGCGGCGGCAACAATGAAGTGGCCATGAAACACCTGCCTCTTATTTTGGAGGGCTCAGTCAGAGCGTGGTTGAATCAGTTAGCACCCAGCAGCATTTACACTTGGGAAGATCTTGCCCGAGTGTTTGTCAGGACATTTGAATGAACTTGCAAGGGGCCAGCAGGGTTGACAGAGTTGCAGTCGTGTGTACATAAGTCGAATGAAACTCTGAGGTATTACATCCAGAGATGGATCACTTTGCACCACACAGTAGAGAATGTATCTGATCATCAGGCAGTCTGTGCCTTCAAGGAAGGCGTTAAGAACAGAGAGTTGAGTTTGAAATTCGGTCGGACCGGAGATATGACCGTGAGTCGAATGATGGAGATTGCCACCAAGTATGCCAATGGTGAAGAAGAGGATCGGCTCCGGAGTGGCAAGTACAATTCAGCCGCTAATGAAACCGGGGGAGGGAACTCCAGTCGAAAATAGAAGCGGAAAGCCGAGCCAGCTGCTCGTGGAGAAGCCTTGGCCGTGACTCCAGGAAAGTTCAAGGGGAAACCCAAGGGGCCTTGGAACCCCAAGAAAGTGAAAGACCAAGATGGAAATGATGTGTTAGACTTGCCATGTCACATTCACACGAAGAAATATGAAGAGGGTAAACTCATTTACCCAAAGCATACCACTCGACAGTGTCGGCTCTTGATTCAACAGTTCTAGGGGAAGCAGCCCAAGAACAAGGAGAAGGAGTCGGACAAAGTTGAGGACAAGGAAGATAGTGATGGTGGATACCCCTAGTTCAATTCCACTCTGATGATTTTTGCTGATGTTGAAAGCAAAAGTCAATTGAAAGTTATCAACCGAGAAGTGAATATGGTCGCTCCGGCGACACCCAGTTATCTGAAATGGTCGCAGACCGCCATCACATTCGACGGTCGATCACCCGACGCATAGCCACCCTGGGAGGCAAGCATTGGTGGTCGACCCGGTCGTCGAAGGCACTCGATTAACTAAGGTTTTGATGGATGGTGGCGATGGCCTGAACATCTTGTATCACGAGAGACATTGAAAGGGATGGGCATTCCGATGTCGGACTTAGCACCGACAACATGAGCTTCCATGGAGTCATTCCTGGAAAGAAGGCTGAGTCACTCGGCCAAATTGCTCTCGATGTGGTTTTTGGTGACTACAAGAATTTTCGTAAGGAAAAGTTGACCTTTGAGGTCGTGGATTTCCAGATCGCTTATCATGCTATCCTGGGGAGGCCGGCATATGCGCGTTTCATGGCTCGACCATGTTGTGTACCTCAAACTGAAGATGCCAGGTCCCAAAGGTGTGATCACTGTCACTGGCAATCGGAAGAAAGCAGAAGAGTGTTTTCAAAAAGGCTCTAAGATCATTGATGCTCAGATGGAAGTGGTAGAGCTGCAAGAGTACCAGAAAACTGCAGACTCGAGTGATTTGTTGCGAGCCAAGAAGCCCGCCATGGAGTCAGCATTTCAGTCGTCCGGGGAGACGAAACCGATTCATATTCATCCGACTGATCCCAATGCTGCTCCGACTCACATCTCAACAACACTCGACTCCAAATAGGAAGAAGCGCTCATCCAGTTCCTCCGTGAGAACTGGGACATCTTCGCATGGAAGCCTGCTGACATGCCGGGTGTTCCCAGGGGACTGGCTGAGCATCGTCTATGAGTCGACTCAAAAGTTAAACCTGTCAAAGAACATCTTCGACGGTCCGCCGTCCAGAAGAGAAAGGCCATTGGCGAGGATGTGGCTCGGCTCTTAACAGCAGAGTTTATCCAAGAGATTTACCACTCCGAGTGGCTCGCCAATGTTGTCATGGTCCCTAAGAAGGACAAGTCACTTTGCATGTGCATCGACTTCAAACATATCAATCGGGCCTGCCTGAAAGATCATTTTCCTCTCCCCCGCATCGACCAAATAGTCGACTAGACTGCAGGATGTGAGCGATTGTCTTTCTCAGATGCCTATTCCGGGTACCATCAGATCCGTCTGTATGGACCCGACGAGATCAAAATCATCACTCCATTCGGGTGCTTTTGTTATGTCACCATGCCATTCGGCCTCAAGAATGCCGGAGCCACGTTCATGAGGATGATTCAGAAGTGTTTGCTCACTCAAATCAGTCGGAATGTGGAAGCATACATGGATGACATTGTGGTCAAGTCACGGAAAGGTTCCGACCTATTGACTGACCTTGCTGAAACATTTGCCAATCTCAGGAGGTATGATATCAAGCTTAATCCATCAAAGTGCACATTCGGAGTTCCTGGCGGAAAGTTACTTGGTTTTCTCGTTTCCGAACGAGGAATCGACGCCAACCCAGAAAAAGTTGGCTCTATACTCCGAATGAAACACCCTCTGTGTGTGCACGATGTCCAGAAGCTTACTGAATGCTTGGCCACTTTAAGTCGATTCATCTCTCGCCTCGGTGAAAAGGCATTGCCTCTTTACCGACTGATGAAGAAAGTCGAGACAAGTTCGAGTGGACTCCTGAAGCTGATGCAGCGTTTGCGAGCTCAAAGCTCGCTCTCCACTAACCGGTGCTTGCAACCCCAATCAGCAAGGAGCCGTTGCTGCTTTACATTGCAGCCACAGGACAAGTCGTCAGTACAGTACTTACGATCGAGCGGGAAGAGGAAGGAAAGGCCTTCAAAGTTCAGCGCCCAGTATATTATCTTTCTAAAGTATTAACCCCATCAAAGCAAAGATACCCTCATTATCAGAAGCTTGTGTATGGGATTTATATGACCGCGAAGAAGGTTGCTCATTACTTCTCCGATCATTCCATTCTGATCGTCGTGACGCCCCATTATCGAGAGATTTTGCACTGTGAGATGCAACTGGTCGAGTGGTGAAATGGGCGATTGAAATCCTTCCCCTTGATATCAAGTTTGAGGCAAAGAAAGCCATCAAGTCCCAAGCAGTAGCAGATTTCATCGCCGAGTGGATTGAACAGCAATTACCGAATCACGTTCACTCGGAGCACTGGACCATGTTCTTTGACGGTTCCAAGATGCTGAATGGTTCCGGTGCTGGGGTAGTGTTGGTTTCTCCCCGAGGAGATAAGCTCAGATATGTGCTCCAGATTCACTTTGATTCTTCCAACAATGAAGCAGAATACGAAGCACTGTTGTATGGGTTGCATATGGCCATTTCACTTTCGGCGTCTGTCGCCTCACGGTCTCTGGCGACTCAGATTTAGTGGTTAATCAAGTGATGAAGGAGTGGGACGTCAAGTCCAGCCATGACTGGTTATTGCAATGCGATGAGGAAGCTAGAGAAGAAGTTCGAGGGTTAGAGCTTCATCATGTACCCCGTTGAAAAATCAAAGGCTGACGATTTGGCGAAAAAAAGGGTCCAAGAGGGAAGCCATTCCCGGTGATGTGTTTTTGGAGCACATCCACACACCGTCGATTCAAGAGGATCCTTTCACCGAAGAAGCTCCGCAGCCAAAAAGTGCCAGCGATCCGGTGAAGTTGAGGTCCCAAGCGTGGTCGACCTGGTCATGGAAGTCGTGGTCATCACTCCCGATGGACGGTGCCGCGCCAGCGTATATCCTAAGGAAAGAGCTCCGGAGAAGCGAAGAAGAGGCTCGACGAGATGATGCGCCGATCCAAGGCCTTTCTTGTGATCAAGGGACGATTATCTGAGAAAGCCTTGTTGAGTCGGCGAAATGCATAACGCCCGGAAGGAGGTCGGATAATTCTTAATGATATCCACTCGGGGACTGTGGTCACCATCGTCCTCTCGGACCATTGTGGCTAAAGCATACCGGCGGGATTTTACTGGCCAAAAGCAAATGAAATGGCAAAGGAAATAGTCGACAAGTGTGAAGGATGTCGGTTCTACTCCAATATGTCACACAAACCCGCCTCGGCATTGAAGACCATTCCACTCGTCGGCCCTTCGCTGTTTGGGGTTGGATATGATTGGACCACCGAGAAGCTGGCGAAGCGGTTTCACTCATTTGCTTGTGGCGATCGACAAGTTCTGAAGTGGATCGAAGCTAAACCTATCAAGAACCTCGATGCGTGCACTGCTATCAGTTTCATCAGAGAGCTGATATTCAGATATGGAGTTCCACACAACATCATCACTGAAAATGGGTCAAACTTCGATTCCGACAAGTTCAAAGCCTTTTGCGCCTCTCAGGGCACGCAAGTCGACTATGCTTCAGTTGCTCACCCCCAGTCGAATGGACAAGCGGAACGAGCAAATGGTCTAATTCTCAAAGGACTGAAACCTCGGCTGATGCGCGATCTCAAGCACGCAACAGGAGCGTGGGTCGACGAACTTCCGTCGGTTCTTTGGGGATTGAGGACCACTCCTAATCGGTCATTGGGAGAACTCCATTCTTTACGGTCTATGGGGCTGAAGCAGTTCTGCCGAGTGACCTGCTTCACAATGCACCCCGAGTCGAACTCTACTCTGAAGATGAAGCGGAGCAAGCCCGGCAAGATGCAGCCGACCTCCTTGAAGAGGAGAGAGAGATGGCCCTGATCCGTTCGACCATCTATGTGCAGGACTTGCGTCGATTCCATGCTAGAAATGTGAAGAGTCGAACCTTTCAAGAAGGAGACTTGGTCCTCCGAGTGGATCAACAGAAACCACACAAGCTCGCTCCCACTTGGGAAGGTCCCTTCATCGTCACCAGAGTTCTCCATAATCGAGCGTACCATCTTTACAACGTCGATCGCCAGATTGATGAGCCTCGAGCTTGGAATGCGGAGCTTCTCCGCCCCTTTTACACTGAAGTACTCACTCGGGTGAGATGTAATAAAAGTACCTCTGTAGTTGGTTTATCAAAGACAAGAATGTTATAATTTTCCCAGTGATTGTTATTACTTTTCGTTTACATAAGAAATTTCCCCCAGTGGGTGGCTTAGCCGCGAACACATTTCGCCTAAGTTTGTAAAAAAAATCCCTGCCGAGTGGAGAGCCAGCCTCCCACTCGGGGGCTTAGCTGTGAATCCGTTTCGCCTAAGTATCTGAAAATCCTACCGAGTGGTGAGCCAGCCTCCCACTCGGGGGCTTAGCTGCAGTCCAAGTACTCGCCTAAGTTTGAAAATCCTACCGAGTTAGGAGCCAGCCTCCCACTCGGAGGCTTAGCTGCAGTCTAAGTAGTCGCCTAAGTGTCTAAAATCCTACCGAGTGGTGAGCCAGCCTCCCACTCGGGGGCTTAGCTGCAGTCCAAGTACTCGCCTAAGTTTGAAAATCCTACCGAGTGAGGAGCCAGCCTCCCACTCGCGGGCTTAGCTGCAGTCCAAGTACCCGCCTAAGTATTTAATACAATGTGCGCTTTGCAAGGACGACGAGGTACAGGTCGACTGTTTCCTTCCCCTTCAGAGCTATGACACAAAAATCCTCCTCGGAGGCTTAGCTGCAGTCCAGTACTTGCCTAAGTTTGAAAAATCCTACCGAGTGGAGAGCAAACCTCCCACTCGGGGCTTAGCAGCGATCGGTACTCGCCTAAGTTTGAAAAATCCTACCGAGTGGAGAGCAAACCTCCCACTCGGGGGCTTAGCTGTGATCCGATGCTCGCCTAAGTTTGAAAAATCCTACAGTGGAGAGCAAACCTCCCACTCGGGGGCTTAGCAACAGATCCGATTACTTGCCTAAGTTTGAAAAATCCTACCGAGTGGAGAGCAAACCTCCCACTCGGGGGCTTAGCAGCAGTCCAGTACTCGCCTAAGTTTGAAAAATCCTACCGAGTGGAGAGCAAACCTCCCACTCGGGGGCTTAGCAGCGGTCCAGTACTCGCCTAAGTTTGAAAAATCCTACCGAGTGGAGAGTGAACCTCTCACTCGGGGGCTTAGCTGCAGTCCAGTACTCGCCTAAGTACAAAATCCATTCCAATCCGCAAGGACGACGAGGTGCAGGTCGACTGTTACCTTCTCCTCCGGAGCTGCGCCACAAGTACAACGTATGCTCCATCCCGATCCATAAGGGCGATGAGGTCTTGGTCGACTGTTACCTTCTCCTGCGGAGCTGCGCCATAAGTACAATCCGAACTCCATCCTTGCCTGCAAGAACAACGAAGTGTAGATCGACTGGATTTTCCACCTCAGAGCTGCATCTCAAACACTAAAGCATAATCCGAGTGAAGAACAAAGTTCACTCGAAGGCAAACAAAAGCATATTTCGATGATAAGTAAAGTTCGGATAACATCCTATGGATGCAGTAGTACCCAGGCCTCAAGCCTGTTAAAGTTTATCGGTTACAAGATCACTCGGCATTTCGAGGCAAATTTAAGACGAATCATAGAAGTTTTTTTACTCCTCAGGTGGAGGACTAGAAGGCGCGACGAACTGGTCCAGGTCAATCCCATCAGCGATCCGGGTGGCAGCACCAATGAAAGTCTCCATGAAAGATCGGAAGTCGTACTTATTGGTATTGGCAACTTTGATGGACGCCTTGACCTTTCCTCTCGCGCCTCCTTGCGGTGAACGCGGACGGAGACAGAGCAACATCGGCACCGCATCTGGCGAAGACTTTTTCCATTCCTGCACTCGACTTGGAACGTCATTCAGTCGAGTCATTAAAGACTCGAGGTCATTTTGAAGTGTTTCGCCTGGCCAGAGTATCGAGTCAATCCGCGACACCGCAACCTTTAGTCGAGCGAGGTAGTCCACCACAGCAGCGACGCGAGACTCCAGTCGGAGCACATTCATGGTGGCTTCATCCTTCATGGGGGAGTTAATGGGGTCCAGGCTTGTCTCCACTCGACTAGTCTCTTCCTCGAAGTTCTAACAGAATTCTGCAAACACAACTTGAGTTCAAGCTAATGGTTCTATGATGAGTTAGTGATAACAAGTCAGTCGGATAAGAGGAATTACCTTCAAGTATGAGGAATAACTTCTTGGAAAGCCCTCCCAGATAAGCCACTAGATCATTCCTCTTCCAGCGCGATTCATTGACCTTGTCGCTCAGAGCTATCTTGTCGTTCTTCAGTCGGCTAACCTCCTTGTTGGCTGCGTCGAGAGCAGCTTTCAGATTGGCGTTCTCTTCTTCCAGTTTTCCGACTGAAGACAGCTTCTCTTCCGTGAGCTTGGTTTTGTTCAAAGCCGTTTTCTGCGCCTCGGCAAGGTCATGATCCTTCTTCTTCAGAGCCTCCTCCATTTTGTCTGCAAAATGACAGTGAGATCAGAATTAGGAAGGGACAGAAAGACAAAGACAATCGTCAAGTTCTCACCAGCCATACGCCTTGTGCAAGTTCTCTTGAGCAAGCTTCAAGTCAAGGTTGAGCTGGATCTGTTTGTTTTTCAATTCAGTATAGCGAGCCACAAGCTCATAGGATTTCTGCGAAGAATCAATCGACATACATCAAAGATAGGTTACTTCCGAGTGACTAAGAAAAATCATTGCGTTTCTAAGACTACAGCCGAATCAAAATATTCGACAGTAGTCTCGGGGACTACACCCAGTGGGTGCACTTAGCGTGCCCCCACTGGTCTTACCGACTCGGTTCGATCAGTCGACCGAAAGAGACAAAAAGGTTATGATCCTAAACCATAGGTAACTATTAGCAGTCAGCCTCGGTATCATAAAAAAAGAGTTCTTCAGACTACGGTCAGCGCGTGATCCACCATAGTCTCGGGGACTACACCCGGTGGGTGCACTCAGCGTGCCCCACGGTTTCAAGATTCCATTCGACATGGTCCGACCAAACCGAGTGAAGAAGTTATCAAAGAAATACAAAGTATAAAGACTACGGTTGTTGCCCGGCGATCCACCATAGTCTCGAGGACTACACCAGTGGGTGCACTCAGCGTGCCCCACCGGTCCAAAAATTCAGTCGACACACCCGGCGGGTGTCTGAGATCTGAAGATCTTGAGAAAGAAGAGTTTTTCGGGTAGCATATCCTAACGGAACAAATGGTGACCAACTAACTGGGCGTTGCTCACGAAGAGCTGAGTGGCATCATAGGCCACTGGCTGGCTTCGGACCACCTTCATTTGCTCCATCATGATCCCGCTTGGCGTATAGCCTCCTTATCGGCACCCACTTGGTCCTCACGGGACATGGTGCATGGCGAAAAGGGAGGCGGATCAGCGATCGGCGATGAAGGCGGATACACGTCGGCCGCACGGCCGAAGACACGGAAGTCCGAGTGATGTTGCCACCCTCATGAACCAGCACCTCGAGCACCGATGCAACTCGATCGATCTTGCCGGTGAGCGCCTTCTTAGTCCTCCTTCGCCTCCAGCGCCTCATCATCATCATCGGGAGATCAATGACATGAGGAGGGACTACAGGAAAGATTCAAAGTTAAAAACGGAAATCCAGTCGACCAAAAGAGAAACTACAGAGATCATACCAAGGTTAGAGGTGGTAGCATCTTCCATCTCCTGGTCTTCATTTCTAACTGAGGTCTCAGAGGCAGCAGTGCTGCAGGTTTCAGAAATCAGTTGATCAGTCAACAAGTCGATCAAAAATGTGTCCGGGCCAAACAAGAAAACACGAATTCTGCTGTACCCGGAAATGGTGGGAATGGCCATCCTCATCTTGGGCAAAGCCTTCGTCGGCTTTGATGGCGTCGCTCGGGGTTGCTTCGGCGCATTTTCAGTCGGCGCCAGAGTTGTCGTCCGAGGGCGTTTCGTCGACTGCCCAACAGGCGCGATAGCGTTGCCATGCTCGACCGCGGGGTCATGGGTGAGCTTGGATCGCCTTTCCATGCGAGGAGGGTCGACTTCTTCCTCCTCCTCCTCTTCGCCGGAACTGTCATCATCTTCTTCCTCCGCACCATCGGATTGCCATTCCTCCTGGCTTTCACCTTCGCTCCCTTCCTCCTCGACTGGTTCTTGCGCCCCGTTGGGCATCGAATACATCTCAGTGGTGGCCTGGAAGACAACAAACAAGACAAAGTCAATCGGTGATTTGAAGCAAACAAGATGGAGAAAACAGGATAACAATCAAAGATGCAGGAATGGACCTTGTCTACTTCGTAGGACTGGTCGAGTGGAGGGATCCTCCTGGCCCCTCGAGGGTTGTCCTTGTTTCCTGTGATGCCCCCAAGACATCTTTCCAGCATGGCATCCTCGATCTCCTCCGGGTGGATCCGAGTGGTGTCCTCGATCTTGGGAGTACAACCACATCGGATGGTCTCAGGCTTGAAGCGGCTGGATGCATCATCGAAGGAAGACCTCCAAGAGATCCATGCCTGTTACCCTGTCTCGAATGAGCTGGACAACTCGTTCGACCAACACCTTCACCTGCGCCTTCTCTTTCGGGATCACTTTCAAAGAAGATGGTTTGCTCACTGGGTGCATGGAAAAACGAGGGAGTCCAGTCGACTGCCCTGGCTGGTCCTTGCAATAGAACCAAGTCGACTGCCATCCACGGACTGACTCGGGTAAGATCATGGCCGAAAAAGAGCTTTTTCCTCTCATTTGGACCCCAAGACCCCCACACATCTGAATCACTTGAGTTCTCTCGTCACTCGGATTGGCCTTTTTCATCGTTTGGGAGCGACAAGTGAAAATGTGCTTGAAAAGGCCCCAATGAGGCCGGCAACCCAAGAAATTCTCACACAGCAACACAAAAGCAGCAAGATACACGATGGAGTTGGGAGTGAAGTGGTGAAGTTGTGGCCCAAAGAAGTTCAGAAATCCCCGAAAGAAAGGGTGAGGCGGCAGAGAAAACCCGCGGTCGACATGGGTGGCCAAGAGAACGCACTCACCCTCCAGAGGTTGTGGCGTCCACTCCTTCCCCGGGATCCGCGCCGTTCCATGGAGGATCCGTTCTTCATTAGCCATGTCGTCGAGGTCCTTCTGGCTGATCGTCGAGCGGATCCAGTCGCCCTAGATCCAGCGCTGCGGCAAGCCGGCCCTCGACGAGGATCCGCTCCAACTGGTCGCTCTTCCCTTCGCCTTCGCCGACACCTTCTTCGCCCGCTCCAAAGCCGCCGTCTTGTCCTTCACCATTGTGGCCGACGAGACGCGCACGGAGCAGCAACGTGGAGGAGGAATCGCACGCGGCGGATGAATCTAGAGAAGGGAGGAGGAAAGGGGAACACACTGTTCAAAACCCCCCGTCCGAGGCCTTATATGAGGTTGCTTCCGAGTGACTGACTGGTAGGCCCGGATGATCCTGTCAAATCCTGCAACAGTCGCCCGCGCGATACGCGGCGAAAAAGGTGGCGCAGAGATCGAGGCGTCCCTGCCTTATCCCGTCCGATTACTGCGACTTCCTCCGCCCCGCTCGTTTCCTGAAAATTCGAATCCCGCTAAATCCAGCTCCATGAGCTCAAATCGTCAGACAGAAGATTTCCTCCCTCACATCACTCGGAGTTCACCAAGTACAAAAACACACTCGGCAGATACAAAGAATGGATCAAAGCTGACAGAAAAAGAAGTTGAAGCCGTCACCTAAGCTTATTGATCCAGGACAAGACGTGCTCATCACACAAAAAGTGGGTCGGAAGAGTTCTCAACTCCTTCCCCACTCAAACCTCGATCCATTCGGGGGCTACTGATGAAGTCATGCACCTAGGGTAGGGTCATGGACCTGTCCAAGACACCCTCCCCAAGGACATCTCTTAAAGAAAACACCTTTCAGTCGACCTGGAAGAATTCCACTCGACAGACCTGAAGACACTCGACCGCTAGCCAACCACTCGACCGCTAGAAGATCTACAGTTAGTCTGCACGCAAACGGTCGGTCATTAATTGGTTTTATGGTCATCATAGCACTTTATGTGGGACGTTACCAGTAACTCCCTCTCTTAATGTACCTTAATCCCTACATAGCGAGAAATTTGGAGGGTGCAGCGAACTCTATATAAGCCACCCCTCCTCGGTGTAAAGGGTTCGCACCCATGTAACTCATACGCAGATAATACGATCGACCGCCTCCGGGCTCCGAGGCGTGGGGCTGTTACTTCCTCCGAGAAGGGCCTGAACTCGTAAACATCTTGCGTATATAACTACTCCATAGCTAGGATCTTGCCTCTCCATACCTACCCCCCATTCTACTGTCAGACTTAGAACCACGACAGTGGGCGCGCCCCCCACCCTCGTGAGCACCTCCCGTATCTTCTGACATGGGGTACAAGTCCATCAGGTGCGTTTCCTTCCAAAAATAACTTCTCCAGTTGATTTCGTTCCGTTTTGACTCCGTCTGATATTCCTTTTCCTCAAAACACTGAAATAGGCATAAAACAACAAATGCGAAATTTGGGCCTCCGGTTAATAGGTTAGTCCCAAAAATAATATAAAAGTGGAAAATAAAGCCCAATATTGCCTAAAACAGTACATAAAGTAGCATGGAGCAATAGAAAATTATAGATACGTTGGAGACGTGTCGGATAGGCTAAACCAGCGATAGGGAATCTTGTGGCGGCGAGGCCTCCATGGCAACTGACCGGCCTCTTGAGGGAGGAGGAGCAGGCAGTCCACTTGGCGCTTGTTTGAGCTTTGGGCGGGAGAAGAAGCGAGAGATTGAAGAAGCATGACGGCGGTTGGATGGACATCCAACAGTCACTGCTTGTGCGTCAACCTTTTTTTAGGAAAGCCTCAAATCTGTGGAAAACAGCATACAACCCATCTGCCATTATTTCTAATAATTCACAGCCCATTTGCTAATTCTTAAGGTTTTTTTTGGAGCCCATATTCTTTTTGTTAGCGTTACATTATCTTTGTGGCCACGGTTAAAAAATTATACGAAATTTTGCATATTTCGGTGCGGTCCGAACTGTTTTTAATCCCGAAATTTCGACTCACGTTCAAACTGATTTTAAAAATAAATGTATATCAATATAAAATCCAACAAATTCTCCACGCATAAAAATTAATGTAATTTAAAATCTCGAAATGAAAAAAAAAGATATTTGAAACTAATTGCCGGTTTGATGTGTTTTAAAAATATACAACCCATTTCTCATTATTGATGGGCCACTTTCTCGGCCAGCCGAATGAAAGCTCTCCTCGTCTTGAAAGATTTGCAGCCCAACAGGCCTGACAAAGTGACTTACTTGGCAAATCACAAAAAAACTCGGCTGTGGCCGTGGACCCAGCTGTCAGCCTCTCCACGTACAGTACTCTTTCGATGGAATGTCGTTGTCCACATTGACCACGCTGCGTCGAGAGCACCAAGGCGGTGGATGACGGCGAGGCCTAGGAAGGGGACGACGCGGAGCCGGGGAAGACGCGACAGTGGATGCCCAGCGTGAGAAATCTGAGGGTTCACTGGTTCGGCGGTGTGAGGCTGCCGTCGTGAGAACTGGCTAGCGGTGGGAGTAGTAGGGGCGAAGAGGCCTCAACGGCAGCCTGACCCGGCCCTTTGGAGGCGAGGAGCGGCGGTCTCCCGGCGCTGGTTTGGTAATTTGGTGCAAGAAGAGCAGCGATTGAAGAAGCGGCAGGACCGTTCGATTCAAATCCAGCGATTCTTCTTTGCTAGAATCGTTTGTTGACTAAGTTGACAAGCCTGCGTCTGGCGTCAACGTAGTAGGCCCACAGGTCAGCCTCCCAACCGGTGCACCCGGATGTCGATGGGAGGAATCATTTTTAAGCGTAATAAGGAGGCGATTGATTGCGTGCGGCCGGGCCCGGCGGAGGGAGTAGGGTGGGCGGGGAAGCTGCAGCGGTATCACAATGAGCCACAAGAGGAGGGAGTAGGCAGTCCAGCGGCACTAGTTTAAGTAATTTGGGCAGGAACATCGAGAGATTGAAGAAGACGTCGGCCGTTGGATGGACATCCAGCAGTCCTTCTTACTAGAATCGTGTGTTCACTGACAAAGCCTTGCGTAAACAAGTCAGCCTCGAAATCTGTGGCGTGTACAACCCATTTGCTATTATTTTTATAATGTTTACTCATTTTCTAATTCATATGGAATTTATTGCAGCTTGTTTTCCATTTTTAGAATTGCCGGCCATTTTCTGGTCAGTACCAGGGTCAAAAAATTAACTAAATATGTGGTAAATTTTGAAAATTTGCTAATTTTTGCTGGGGAACGAGACATTCTTAATCCAAAAATTAATAGCCATACTAAAACAAATTTAAAAATAAATTAGTAGTATGTCATTTTAAATCCAATGAAATACGTATAAGATATCAGTGAGGAACAAAATTCAAAAAAAAACTAATATCCCATTTGCTATAATTTTTTTGGAATTTTCAACCCCTTTTGATATTACTTTTAACAGACATTGAACATACTCTTTGGCCAGGACAGAATGCATCCCTCCTCGTCTTGAAAGGTTTGCAGCCCGATGGTCGGAGAAAACAAATAGGCCTAGCTTGGGTATTCTTCAAAAGAAATCTTGGGCTACCTATTTTCCCAAAGAAGCTGGTGCATGAGCATTTAGCTTTATTTATTTATTTACTTATTTATGTTTAGGGGACCATGAGCATGTACTGGCGGATTCATGTGAGAGCCTCCCTTCCGATTAATTATGGGCTTCTCTATTGGGCCTTCATCGATTGGGCTGCATGTTATCAACAAGTGGAAAATGTGTTCCGTCTGAAAAATAGTATGAGCTACGTGCGATGCAGGGCACTAAAGGATCGAACCGTTACAGCGACTTCCAAAACAACACATTTATTCAACCAGCAGACGAAATATACTCTTGATTGTACATTGAAAACAGCGGCAGCAGCAACCGCTGGGGGTGCAGCGAGAAGCGATAGCGAGGCGGAAGAGAAAAGACGCAACTCTCACTTCCAAACCAAACATCAGCCACCATTACAAAGGGCTACCAAAAAGAACAAGTGTATGCATCAAACTAAATAAAGATCCTACTACACCAAGTATGCGCATCTAACTAAGCGGCTCGGTTAGGCGTTACTATTTATTAATTTGTGAAGATTGGTGGCGGCTTGAACCAGATGGGTGCTGACGGGAAACTCCGGCCAGCGGTCGAAATCGATACTTGCGACCCTCTCTCCTACTTTGGGCTGTAGGGCGTGGCGGCACATATCAGGGTATGGTGCATGCAGAGACGCATGGTACGCTGTGTACACACAGTTTTGCCTGATGAATGAAACCGCGCTGCCATCATGATCCTTGCCGTCGGTTATCTCCTGTTAATCGGATAATTCAGTCCGGCAAATAGAGAGCGTGTACCAAGGCTACTTACTAGCCTCCAGTCAAAAATTCTTGAAGGCCCAGAGAAGCTGGGATCCTGCTCAAAGACCTTGCAGTGACTGTGATTGTATTCCGCGAAACAACACGTCCGATGCGTCTGACGATCATCAATCTTCGCCGTAAATGCGATCGAGCAGGAACCACACCTTCTACCATGCCGCTTTTCTTTGAAAGGTTACGGGATTAGGAAGGGTAGGGACACCAGGCGACCTACAACATCATATCAAGTTGGAGTCAAATAAAAGGGCTCTTGATTTAGTCAATCTTAAGAACAACATGTTATGAGCATGAATATTTTTTCAGTAAATGTTGGCGATAATATAAGCAAGCCATCATGATATCATAGGAAAGTAACATCTGCTATAACGCCGTCATGCGATGGCGATCGGAGTAGGCCGACAATACGTCCAGCCATAGAAGGAGTCGACGGCGTAAATGAAGCCCTTGTGTTCAATGGCATCGAGAACCATGGAGGATGTATGATCCTGCGATGGGCGTGCAGATTTATCCACTTACCGCGGATGACACATCGGATAGGCGAGATCGCGGTTGAAGAACGCAATTAGCCTCGAAAGCTTTATAATTCACAGATCTTGTGGGCACTTGGCAGATTACAACCTTGAGCAAATCAAACTTGGTATCATGTTGGCTCTTTGTAAGATTCCGAGTATTACGGGCATGTGCCAAAGCAAAGGCGAGTGTTAATCGAAGGAAGGGGATCAATCGCCGGTGTAGACCTCCACGAGCATCCATTTGCCGCGACCGTCGACGAGCACCATCCAAGGCGTGTTCATGCCGACCCGGTACATACCGTTAATGTAGCCGAGGCTGACGGGGATCGGATCGCGATGAAGGGGTTGATGCTCGCCACCCTACGATCGTTATGCTGCGTGACACGCTGTTTCTGAAGATCAGGCGGCATCAGCAAGCAAGGAGCTGGCTTAAAAAGCTCCGGCTTGAGGGCTTTGAGTAAACGGTACATCCCCGACGAGCACGCGGCGAGCGGCATGGTACTGAGATTGTCCACACGTGAAACAATGAGCTTGATTACCTCTGTGGGAAGCGAATTCCAGCTACTCTTTCGGCAGGGGCTGCTCGGTTCTGCCATTGTTAGTGCTTGGGTTTCAGACAAGGGGGGAGGTGCTTTAGCGGGGATGGAAGCTTGGACGAGATTATGTGCGGACAAAGATGGAGAAGCGAATATGTGCTGCGGGAAGTGGACAGGTGATGATGACTACAGCATGCCGCTTGACTTACTAGACACATACCAGCAGCGTAGGGTCATATCGATGCCGGACAACTTGCTTGAGTGATCACAGTACTGGTACTCCCTACAGTACCTACTACAGTACTATGCCCTAGCTTGCTAGAGTAGAATAGTAGAGTAGGACTCTGCTCTACTACTAGTACTAGAGGAGTAGTATATTCTAATCTAAAATGGTTACAAACTTCAATGCCCGAGCGTGGAACGACTACGAACCGTGCTCAAAGACCGTGTCTACGTGGTGTTTGGACTTATATGCAAAAAAATAGCAAGATGCCCGTGCATTGCACGACACACCATCATCACCAACTCGGTTTTCTCTACTCCTACTCCTATAAAAGACTCAGTTGGTGATGATGGAGGCGAAGGAGGTGTGTTCAGGGCGTGCGTGAATGACGGCCTTGACACTATTCGATTTGTTATAAAAAAGTAGTAGAGATAGAGACATAGGGAGGAGCACGAGGTTGTGGGAGATAAGGATGAACGAGGCAAGGCCTTATCTGTAAATGTGGAGAGAGGTGCGGTATCTTTTGTAAAATTGTCATAGTTGGCTTTCTATCCATCAGATATAGATCGGACGGTCTATATTACAAGATGGCAGGCATACCATCATCACCAACTCGGTTTTCTATAAGAGTAGATATATATAGATACAGATAGATAGAGACTAGGGAGTACTAGTAAGGACACCATCTCATCGCTGCGTGTGCTACTCCTGCGCTCCATTCGTGCCGCAACATCCCCTCTGACCACTCCCTCCAGCGCTCCATTAGGCGTGCCTTTGTTGAAATCTTGGGAGCGCACTCTCACGACTGCTGGCAGCCACGACTTCACCGACGACGACTTCTTCCCCAACCTCCGCAACCTCTTCCTCAACGAAATGGGTGACAACCTCAACACCGTATGTGTTTCTGTCCTTCCTGTTCGAAATCTTGGTAGAATTCATGTTTCTACTCTGTATCCTACTACTATGCTTGTAGCGACCCGACCTCAGATGGTCAAGTCTCTGTGTTTCAGTGTCATCCCTGGATCGGTAATGCTGACACACACAGTACTCGAAGGATTTATAACAGAGTAGCAATCACACACTTATTACATCGAATGTCTCAAAAGAGAACTTATTACAATAATATGGCTTAAGGCCATCTAATGTGATAACAGCGGAAGGCTTGGAAGATAAAGTGAGTCCATCAACTCCAACGGCATAGCTGAGCTGCACGGCAACGACCTAACGATCCTTACTCCTCGTGCGAAAAGTGCGCAACATAATACGTTGCAGCCCGAGAACGGGTCAGCACATGGAATATTGCTGGCAATATAACACAGTATAACAGGAACAGAATAATGCTATCACTACATGCAATATTTGGCTGGTGGTAAGCTCTAAGGTTATAGTTTTGCGAAAAGCCAATTTTTCCCTACAACAAAGGAATATATTTTATTTTAACTATCATGCTGGTTGAAACATCATTGAGAAGGTATAACCCCAACTCAATCCCAATTAAAGTAATTAACACCCCAGCAATATTAATATAGAGTGATGAGATACATGTGAAAACTCAAGTACTAGATATTCAGAATTGTCCATAACCGGGGACACGGCTAACCATGATTAGATTGTACACTCTGCAGAGGTTTGCGCACTTTTCCCCACAAGACTCGATCGCCTCCGTTGATTTCTCGCACTACATGGTGTTTGAGAAACGGATGACCGAGACACTGATCTTCGAAACATTAACTCTCTACTCCGGGTAGACCATACCAAACCTACAAAACTCACTACCTGCTGATCTACCTCTTCAAGAGCTTCACTAACTTACTCAACTATGCTAGAGCCCATAATAGCTTGTGGCTGCACACGGAAGTTTGTAGCATGAATAATCTCAGTTCCCTTTGAGCCTGGGTGGCGGTCCATAGGAAAATCACACGGGTACCCCGGGATTTCCAAAAAGTGCAGGCAACACTGGGTTCCCCAGGTGCCTCAATCCACCCAGATGTGTATTAAAGTTGGCACCTTAAGTTGAACCATTGATTAACAATCTCACATCTGTCATGGAATACACTCAAACCCAATCCATGTCTACGAGCATAACATAGGAATAATAAGCAAGCGTAGAAGTAACTCCCAAGGGTTTGATAGTAACAGGGCAATAGGTTCTACCTCAACTACTACTTCCCAACCCACAAGTTAATGACATCCTAATCATGCAATGTTTGAGGATTGGAACTAATGCATAAAGCTGGGTATGAAAAGAGTATGATCAAAGTGTTACTTGCCTTCTTGACGATCCGTGAATCCTAGAGACTACGTAGTAACACGCCGCACTCCGGGAATTCTATCGCAAGCAAACAATAACATACATAAGCAACAAGCAAAGATGCACAAGCAAAACTCAACTCAAAGAGGTTGACCGGAGAGTTCAACTTAAGAACTCCGATTCGCAAAAAGAATCAAACCAAACCGAGCAACGAAACTCAAACGGCGAAAGAAATAAGATCCGTTTACTAATCTGAACTAGGGTCAAATTTTACAGAGACAAAGCTGGTTTAAGTTGGTTATTTGGAAAGAGGGTTTCGAGATGAAACTCCAGGCGCTTGAATCGCCTGATTTCGATAAACGAGCGAAAAGTTATACTAGATCGAACATCGGATCAGAAATCGCGATCAGGAAAATCGCGGAATAAATCCGAATAAAAGAAAAACGACGAACAGTTTAACGAACGAACGTTCGTTAACTGAAAATAAACGAAGAACGCGTTCGTTAGAACGAACGAACGAGCGAACGCTCACTAAATAAATAAACCGGAGAATAAAACCGATCTATAAAAAAACTAGGGTTTTCTAAAAAAAACCGAAGCGGTTTTTCTTCGGAAAACCGGGCGGCGGCGGCTACCTCGCGGTAACTCCGGCGGGGCTCGGGGTGGCTCGGGGTGGCGGCGACTCCGGATGGCGGCGGCGGCAGAAGCAGTGGGGCTCGGGCTCGGCTCGGGCTCCGGTGAGTGGCGGTGAGGCGGCAGGGGGTATTTAAGGAGGGAGGCGGCGGTGGCTTGGGAAGAGGCGCTGAGGAGGAGTCGGCTCGGGCTCCCCTCGGCGTCTGTCTGGCCTGCAATGGCCTTCATGAGGAAAAGCGGCGAGGCGGGCCGGCACTGGCTAGGCCTCGGCCCGATCGAGGTCTTGGTATGTGAGACCTTTTTTTTTTTAAATTCTGCCGAGAAAAATCCTAGAGAAATAAATAAAAATCTAAAATTGCCAAAACAAATTTTCATCGTCTAAATGAAATATTTAGAACGAAATGAACATTTTCTTGGCCCCTAAAATGCAATTTTTAAAATGTGCAAATTTTTCTAGGGCAAATAAAATTCCAAATAAAATCAAATAAAATCAAAATAATGATTTTAACATTTTTCCTCCAATATTTCAATTGTTTTGGAGAAGTCATATTATCTCTTCTCATTTATTTGAATAAGAAATATTTTCCAGAGAGAAAAATAATTAAAATCAAAAATCCTCGTTTTCCAATATTTGATAAAATCAAATACGAAAATTCGGAAAAATCCCCAACTCTCTCCGAGGGTCCTTGAGTTGCTTAGGATTTCGAGGATTGCAGAACGAAGATGAAATAAAATATGATATGCATAGATGACCTATGTATAACATTCCAAATTGGAAATTTGGGATGTTACAAACCTACCCCCCTTAAGATGAATCTCGTCCTCGAGATTTGAGTTGGCTAGAGAATAGGTGCGGGTGGTCCTTGCGAATATCATCTTCTCGTTCCCAGGTGGCTTCTTCTTCAGTATGGTGGCTCCACTGAACTTTGCAAAACTTGATAACCTTGCTGCGGGTGACTCGGCTGTCAAAGTCAAGAATCTATACCGGCTTCTCCTCATAGGTCAAATTACTGTCTAACTGTATCGCTTCTAGGGGCACCGTGTCTCTCAACGGTATATCAGCCATCTCAGCATGACACTTCTTCAACTGTGATACGTGGAATACATCATGAACTCCTGACAATCCTTCAGGTAACTCCAGCTTGTAAGCCACTTCTCCCATCCGTTCCAAAACACGGTATGGTCCTACAAATCTTGGGGCTAGTTTTCCTTTAACTCCAAAACGTTTCACTCCTTGCAAGGGTGATACTCGCAGATAGGCTCTGTCTCCAATTCATAGGTTACTTCCTTGCGTTTTGAATCTGCATAACTCTTACATGCAGGTGAGCAATCTTTAATCTGTCTCGGATTAGTTTAACCTTCTCTTGGACTCTTTGATCAAATCTGGCCCAAACAATGATGGTCTCCTACCTCATCCCACATCGGAGGTGTTCTACATCTGCGTCCATCTGAGCTTCGAACGGTGCCATCTTCAAACTGGCCTGGTAGCTGTTGTTGTACGAGAACTCTGCGTACGGCAAATTGTCATCCCAACTAGATCCATAATCTAGCGCACAGGCTCTCAACATGTCCTCCAGAATCTGATTGACTCTCTGTCATACATCCATCCTGCGTGGGTGGAATGCGATCTTGAACTCAATCTGGTACCCAAGGTGCGTGTATGGCTGATGCCAAAACTTTGAAGTAAACTGTGTCCCTCTATCTCGTCTGATGGTCCTCGGAACTCCATGCAAACATACGATCCTGGACATATATATTTTGGCCAACTTCGCACTTGTATAAGTTGTTTTCCTTTGGGATGAAGTGAGCTACTTTGGTCAAACGATCCACTACTACCCATATTGAGTCATATCCTGCTTTGGTTACGGGTAATCCGGTGATAAAGTCCATGCCAAGTTTATCCCACTTCCATTCGGGTATCGGCATAGGCTATACTTGATCCTGGCTTCCGATGTTACGCCTTCACTCTTTAACATACATCGCATACGGCTACATACTCGGCAATATCCTTCTTCATACACATCAACGAAGCGTTCCTTCAAGTCCAAATACATCTTGGTGTTTCCGGGGTGTATCGAGTATGGTGAGTCATGGGCCTCCTGAAGTATTAACCTCCTGATCTCTGAGTTATTGGGCACATAAACTCGGTCCTCAAACCACAAGGTATCGTGCTCATCCTTGCGAAAACCTTTGGCTTTTCCTTCGCTCATCTTCTCTTTTATTTCAGCAATCTCTTTGTCTTCCTTCTGAGCCTCCCGAATCTTGTCCAACAATGTAGACTGAACCTCCATCGTTGCAATGAAATCTCTTGGAACAAACTCCAACCGAAGTTCCATAATATCCTCAGCTAACTCCTTTGGCAGTCCTCTACTTTCAAGGATATTAGCGTAACTCTTCCGGCTCAAAGGCGTGCCTTTCGACATTAGCTTTTCCTGGATGATAGTGCAGCTTCATGTCGTAATCCTTTATAAGTTCCAACCATCTCCTCTGCCTAAGGTTAACTCCTTTTGAGTGAAAATGTACTTCAAACTCTTATGATCTGTGTACATATCACAACGGTTTCCAATAAGATAGTGTCTCCAAGTCTTCAAGGCGTGCACTACCGCTGCTAGCTCCAAATCATGCGTGGCATAGTTCAACTCATGAGGCTTTAGTTGTCGTGAGGCATACGAAACAACCTTTCCGTCATGCATAAGCACACATCCCAGTCCCAAGCGAGAGGCGTCGCAATACACTTGAAACTCCTTATGTATATCTGGCAATGTCAGCACTTGGGCTGTAGTCAACTGTTTCTTCAACTCCTGAAAACTGGCCTCGCAATCTTCTGTCCATTTAAACTTAGTATCCTTCTTCAGCAATTCAGTCATTGGCTTGACAAGTTTGGAAAAATTCTCAATGAATCTCTGATAATACCCTGCGAGTCCAAGGAAACTACGGATCTCGCCAACTGAAGTGGGTGCCAACCATTCGAATCGACCGAACCTTCTTTGGGATCTCTTGCTATACCCTCTCACGATATAACATGCCCAAGAAATCCAACTTCCTTCAACCAAAACTCGCACTTGCTGAATTTGGCGTATAACTGGTGTTCCCTGAGCTTCTCGAGAACCAAACGCAAATGTTCCTTGTGCTCCTCTTCGTTCTTCGAATATACCATAATGTCATCAATAAACACCACAACAAACTTGTCCAAATACTCCATGAACACCTTGTTCATCATACTCATAAAATAGGCAGGGGCGTTAGTCAGTCCAAATGACATGACCGTATACTCATATAATCCATATCGAGTGGTGAACGCTGTCTTTGGTATATCCTTTTCTCGGATCTTCAACTGGTGGTATCCCGATCGTAGATCAATCTTCAAAAACACCTTAGCTCCTTGCAACTGATCAAACAGATCATTGATCATTGGTAATGGATACTTGTTCTTTATTGTTACTTCATTCAAGGCTCGGTAATCAACGACCATCCTCGAGGATTTATCCTTCTTCTCGACCAAAAGTACTGGTGCTCCCCAAGGTGATGAACTCCTTCGAATATAACCTTTCTCCAATAACTCCTTGATCTGCTTCTTAATTTCCTCCAGATCATTTGCGGGCATACGATAGGGTCTCTTGGATATTGGCCTTGTACCTGACAATAACTCTATCAAGAACTCGATGTCTCGATCCGGTGGCATGCCTGGTAACTCCTCTGGGAAAACATCCGGAAAATCTTTTACTACAGGCACCTCCTCCTGTACAACTCCCGTGAGGGCATTCACTTGGCTCCTCCTAGGCACATGCCTGGATACATACTTAATCCTTTTTACCTCCGGGGTGGTAAGATATATTGATTTGCTAGCACATTCAATACTTCCTCCATACTTTGACATCCAGTCCAGACCTAATATCACATCCAATCCTTGTGACTCCAAGATAATTAGGTCAGACAGAAAAACATGCGCTCCAATGGTTAGTGGTATCTGGGTGCACCATCTGCTAGCCATGTACTGCTCCAAAGTAGCTTACTAAAAGAGGGGTTCTAAGGGTTTGGGTTGATAACTTAAACTTATCCACAAATCCCCTTGATATGTATGAATGCGATGCACCAGTATCAAAAAGAACAATAGCGGTAAATGACTTAACCAAAAACTTACCTATTACCGCGTCCGACTGCTCTTCAACTTCTTCCACGTCAACGTGGTTCACTTGTCCTTTGTTGAATGGATTGGGCTTCTTCCCTGCGCTCCCATTTCCGTTTCCATTCCTTCCTTCAGGGCAGTCATTGGCATAGTGCCCTGTCTTCCCGCACTTAAAGCAAGTGACTTGACTTAGGTCCCTTTTGGCGGGGGTAGATGGGTTTGGGCGGTTCTGGTTGTTGTTAACTCTGTTCCCATTCCCATTCTTCGCACCATTGTGGTTATGCGATCCTCCTCCAGTATGGTTATGGCCTCCATGGTTATGAACAAGTCCTCCCGAGTTCGGGGTTAAGCGGGGCTTCTGGTGAGCTCCTGAGTTATACTTCCCTTGTCCATACTTCCTTTTACGACTCTCAATTTGCTGCTGCTTTCCTTCAATCATTAGGGCCTTGTCTACCATCTCCTGGTAGTTGTTGAAAGTTGCCACCATCAACTGCATGCTCATCTCATCGTTCAACCCTTCCATAAACCTCTCCTGCTTCGCGGCATCTGTGACCACATCATCAGGGGCATAGCGTGATAACTTACTAAACTCATCCACGTACTGTGCCACAGTACGGTTCCCCTGGCGTAAGTTGCGAAACTCACGCTTCTTCATCTGCATGGATCCAGTTGAAACATGGGCCGTGGGAAAGGCTTCTTGGCTGGTCCCTAAGTGACATTGGCTATAGGAAAAGTAGCTGTGTAATTCTCCCACCATGCGGCTGCTGGTCCATCCAATTGATGTGCGGCAAAGCGCACCTTCTTAGCATCCGTGCATCCTGTGGTGATTAACTCCCTTCCAATACGGCATATCCAATCATCAGCAACTATTGGCTCGGCGCTACTGGAAAACACCGGCGGTTGTAACCTCAGAAAACAGGCTAAATTATCCACTGGTGGCGGGTTGTTGTTGTTGTTGTTGTTGCCCTGGTTCTGAACTAGCAATTGCATCAAGGCATTCTGCTGCTTTGGATCAGCTGGGTGAGCTCGGTGGGAAAACAAAACCGTGTCACGTCTCGGAGGCATCTGATGGGTTTAGATGGAAGATATTAGAATAGAAAAAGGTCTAGTGAGAAAACACTACCCATATGCACATGAGGCAAACACAATCATTTCACTCAATCAATCAAGCAAGGGCATACAACGGTCTAGAACTATCGCAAAAGTGCTCAATTTGCTACTAGTTACATGGGGAATACTACTAATATATGGTGGTCATCTAAAAATTTGATCGGTGGAAGACTCCATGATGTGCTCGGCTTCATTTTCGTAGTCATCATCACTTGGATCGGAATCGGTGTCGTCGATGATGATGTAGTTATCCGGGCAAGTGGAATCTTCTTCCTCTTCTTCCGGTGCGGATCCTCCCATGAATACTCCGATCTTCTTGACTAGATCGTCGTTCTTCTCCACTAGTATCTTGATTTCCTCTTCATATCCATCGCGTGTAAACTTGAGTTCTTCCTCCAGCTCGATAATCTTGGTCTTCGCCTTCTTCAAATCCATCATGTCTGCGCACATCTAATTCTCCTGTCGTCGAATGTGCTGGTTTAACTCCTGGATGAAAGCTGCAATGGATCTATCCTTCTTGGTGCTGATTACTTCCCATTGCTCATCTCGGCGCCCACATATTTGGTAGATGGTGTCTTTAAGCTCCCTGTTGTAGACTTCTCCAATGTGTCCCATGGTAATGTGAGCTGCCATACTCTTGCCAAGACTCCAGGTGGGTGCTTCGAAAGAAAACTCTATGGGTTTAGAAGTTGGCGAGAACGTCCTTCCTGGTACTTGTACTTGAATCATCCAACACTCCTCTTCTGGTAAGGTGGAGTTGTACGTCCCGGTGAAGCTTGGTATTCCAATGTTCAAGTACCTAGTGACTTCCTTCAAATGGCGTCCAAGAGGTGTGTCTTCATCCGGTTGTGCAAACTTGTTCTTCATCTCCGTCATCCTAAAGAGTGGAAAAATGGAGAGGAGTCAGAAATGAGTAGAGAAGAGTGACATATGGTTTATCTTAGTGGTCGTGTCCTCCACTCAGCGTGTGCTCGATACCATCTTGTAGCGACCCGACCTCGAGATGGTCAAGTCTTTGTGTTTCGGTGTCATCCTGGATCGGTAATGCCGACACACCACGATTACTCGAAGGATTTATAACAGAGTAGCAATCACACACTTATTACATCGAATGTCTCAAAAGAGAACTTATTACAATAATATGGCTTAAGGCCATCTAATGCGATAACAGCGGAAGGCTTGGAAGATAAAGTGAGTCCATCAACTCCAACGGCATAGTTGAGCTGCGACAGCGACCTAACGATCCTTACTCCTCAAATGCGAAAAGTGCGCAACATAATACGTTGCAGCCCGAGAACGGGTCAGCACATGGTATATTGTTGGCAATATAACACAGTATAACAGGAACGGAATAATGCTATCACTACATGCAATATTTGGCTGGTGGTAAGCTCTAAGGTTATAGTTTTGCGAAAAGCCAATTTTTCCCTACAACAAAGGAATAGATTTTATTTTAACTATCATGGTGGTTGAAACATCATTGAGAAGGTATAACCCCAACTCAATCCCAATTAAAGTAATTAACATCCCAGCAATATTAATATAGAGTGATGAGATACATGTGAAAACTCAAGTACTAGATACTCAGAATTGTCCATAACCGGGGACACGGCTAACCATGATTAGATTGTACACTCTACAGAGGTTTGCGCACTTTCCCCCACAAGACTTCGATCGCCTCCGTTGATTTCTCGCACTACATGGTGTTTGAGAAGCGGATGACCGAGACACGATCTTTCGAAACATTAACTCTCTACTCCGGGTAGACCATACCAAACCTACAAAACCCACTACACTTTGATCTACCTCTTCAAGAGCTTCACTAACTTACTCAACTATGCTAGAGCCCGTAATAGCTTGTGGCTGCACACGGAAGTTTCTAGCATGAATAATCTCGATTCCCTTTGAGCTGGGTGGCGGTCCATAGGAAAATCACACGGGTACCCGGGATTTCCAAAAAGTGCAGGCAACACTGGGTTCCCCAGGTGCCTCAATCCACCCAGATGTGTATTAAAGTTGGCACCTTAAGTTGAACCATTGATTAACAATCTCACATCTGTCATGGAATACACTCAAACCCAATCCACGTCTACGAGCATAGCATAGCAATAATAAGCAAGCGTAGAAGTAACTCCCAAGGGTTTGATAGTAACAGGGCAATAGGTTCTACCTCAACTACTACTTCCCAACCCACAAGTTAATGACATCCTAATCATGCAATGTTTGAGGATTGGAACTAATGCATAAAAACTGGCTATGAAAAGAGTATGATCAAAGTGTTACTTGCCTTGCTGACGATCCGTGCATCCTAGAGACTCGTAGTAACACGCTTCACACTCCGGGAATTCTATCGCAAGCAAACAAGAACATACATAAGCAACAAGCAAATATGCACAAGCAAAACTCAACTCAAAGAGGTTGACAGGAGAGTTCAACTTAAGAACTCCGGTTCGCAAAAAGAATCAAACCAAACCGAGCAACGAAACTCAAACGGCGAAAGAAATAAGATCCGTTTACTAATCTGAACTAGGGTCAAATTTTACAGAGATAAAGCTGGTTTAAGTTGGTTATTCGGAAAGAGGGTTTCGAGATGAAACTCCAGGCGCTTGAATCGCCTGATTCCGATAAACGAGCGAAAAGTTATACTAGATCGAACATCGGATCAGAAATCGCGATCAGGAAAATCGCGGAATAAATCCGAATAAAAGAAAAACGACGAACAGTTTAACGAATGAACGTTCGTTAACTGAAAATAAACGAAGAACGCGTTCGTTAGAACTAACGAACGAGCGAACGCTCGCTAAATAAATAAACCGGAGAATAAAACCGATCTATAAAAAAACAAAACTAGGGTTTCTAAAAAAACCGAAGCGGTTTTTCTTCGGAAAACCGGGCGGCGGCTACCTCGCGGTAGCTCGTGAGGTCAGTGAGGCTCGGTGGCTTGGGGTGGCGGCGGGAGGCGTGAGGCTCGGATGGCGGCAGAACGGGCCAGGGGCTCGGGCTCGGCTCGGGCTCGAGGCGTGATGGTGGCGAAGAGGCTGACGGGGGGTATTTAAGGATGGGAGGCGGCGGTGGCTTGGGAAGGGCGCCCGGGGAGGTCGGCTCGGGCTCCCCTCGGCGTCCGTCTTGATCTGCAATGGCGATCATGAGGAAAAGCGGTGGCGAGGCGGGCAGGCTGGTGAGCCTCGGCCCGGTCGGGTCTTGGTATGTGAAACCTTTTTTTTAATTCCGTCGAGAAAATCCTAGAAAAATAAGTAAAAATCTAAAATTGCCAAAACAAATTTTCACCGTCTAAATGAAATATTTAGAACGAAATGAACATTTTTTTGGCCCCTAAAATGCAATTTTTAAAATGTGCAAATTTTTCTAGGGCAAATAAAATTCCAAATAAAATCAAATAAAATCCAAATAATGATTTTAACATTTTTCCTCCAATATTTCAATTGTTTTGGAGAAGTCATATTATGTCCTCTCATTTATTTGAATAAGAAATATTTTTCGGAGAGAAAAATAATTAAAATAAAAAATCCTTGTTTTCCAATATTTGATAAAATCAAATACGAAAATTCGGAAAAATCCCCAACTCTCTCCGAGGGTCCTTGAGTTGCTTAGGATTTCGAGGATTGCGGAACGAAGATGCAATAAAATATGATATGCATAGATGACCTATGTATAACATTCCAAATTGGAAATTTGGGATGTTACAATGCTAGTCCACATGATTAGTTTCATCTCTGTTATAGCCGTCATGATTTATTTTGTGCTTATTCGGATTAAATCTCGTAGTAACTTGCTCACATATTCAACTGGCGCAACGTCCCCTACAGCCACTCCGTTTCATGGGCGGCTGGTCAATGCCTCCAAGGAGCCCTTCGTCCACTACTATGAGTGCCCGATGCCGTTTTGTGGCTCGCCGGCGGACATGGTGCATCACCTCACGGATGCATGCAACGGTCACTGCTGGCCCTTGGCGGAGAACATCAAGTACGACACGTGCTACCGGTTCACCATGCCGGAGTCGCTGGAGGATCACCGCCGCCTGCTAGTCTCGGAGGAGGACGGCAGCGTCTTCCTCTTGATCGTGGGCACCGGCGAGGCCCGCGCAGGCCGTCGCCCCGTCTTTGTAACGTGCGTCAGGGGCGTCGCCGCTGATGCTGACACTGACACGAGGCAGATGTACGGGTGCGTGGTCAATGTTACTACCCCTCCGGGTCGCGTGGGCGGCGAAACCGGCCTCATCGGACAGACTTGGACTCTGAGGAGCTGGGACTATCCCGACAATGTGGACTTGGAAAACCCATGGCATCCGTTCCATCCTTTACCCGCCGACTCATTGCACGGGGACTCCAAGGAGGTTCACCTGGACATACGCATTATCAAGTTCACTTAGAGAACATGTAGTGTGTGTGTGGGCGCTTATGGCCTGTGTCTTTGCCGCTTTTGATTCTGTAAGCTTGTCGTTAAACTTGAGTGGCTTTCTCCACAGTCCTTCCTTTGAACTGCTCCTCTCAGTGAGCTGATGTAAGACACTTTGGGTTTCATTTGATAATGGAACCGGGAGGAGCCTCCTGTTCTTCTAAAAATACGCATTACCAAGTTAAATGTTGATCATTAGTCTTCGCTCAATGTAATCCGCTGTCTAAGCATGTGGAGACTTCCATGCAGGATCTTGCTCTATTGGATTATCGCGCATGAATAAAAGTGTATCCGTTTATGGTTTAGTATAGAATCTTCCATGTATGAATTTTTACTACAGTACTGGTGAAAGACTTAGGATGAACCATTTCTTACATCTCCTCTTCCCCCTTGCAAGTCATCCTGATTTAATCCCTCCATCTAGGTGTATAAGGGTATGGTTAATATTACTTAATAGTATATCCAATTTTTGACTATAAGAAAGTGCCATGTCATCTGTAGCCAACATGTATAACAATCGATACTCAAAAACTAATTCTTAAAGATCATTTCTTGCAAAGCACAATAAGTGTTATTTCTTCACAAGTTTTGGATGCAGGTTGAACAGTTCAACGCTTTTGTTTGCAAAATATACCTTTTTATCTATTTCACCTGGATGTTTGTGAGCTCTAGAGATGAGATAATATCCGAAGAAACCTATCGATACCCGTTACACATGAGATGACCCCCACAGCCTTTGTCAAAATAAACAACTCCCAGATTAATGCATTTCACTCTTCGGTGCAAGGCACGGGCACCTTACTACTATAGATTAGTACGACCAAAAATTGAACTAACATTATATATAGTATGATAAATACTGATGTATCATTTAAAACTATGTTCAAATACGAATCCAACGATATAGTTTTTGTTGACATGCACTAACATTTTGTCAGTTAAATCTTCAGTCAAATTCAATGGGGGGACTAATAAACCACGACCGATGTAGTACAGGTGTAGGGGGAGGCGCTGCACGGGAGTCTCACCTCTCACTCGTGGTGCGGCAGTAAAGCCGTCATATCACAAAACCCAACCACTCCCAGTAATAAGTGGTCTGGTAAAATAAACGGACAAGCAACCATCACATCCCTCCGTCTCTTTTGCATTTCATCTCTCTGCATTTACTTTCTCCAGTTCATCTCCCACACTCGATCCCTAGCTACTACTCCTAGGGCCAGTTCTTTTGGCGGCTTCCCCAGCTTTTCCCACAAGACTAGTCACAGTGGAGAGTAACAATAAGGCGCCTCACTCATTTATTTGGGCTTCTAAACTACTACTCCGTCCTGGTTTATTCCTCACCATTGTAATTTGTGCTAAATTTTGACCAAAGATCTAACTTATAAAATGTTACTCAAAACACTTAGGCGCGGTGCATCTAGGTGTGTAAGTCATCTTACGAAAACCAAATAATCTCAAAACACTTAGGCGCGCTGCATTAACTTCTACCTCGTTTCTTGTTTCTTGACATATCAACCAATAAGAGATAAAGAGTGTGCATGCTTTTAATGACTTGAGATATCAAACACGACATGCAGTGGTTAGTTCATTGCATGCAATACTATTAATTAGCAAATAAACATTAATGTTTCTCGTTTTCTCCTCCTCCTTGGTCACGGTGCACAGCCTAAGATGACTTACTCACCTAGACGGATGGAGTAGTGCATGTGACATGCACTAACATTTCATTAGTTAAATTTATGATCAAAATTTGACACAGATTACAATGGGGACCAATAAACCAGGACAGAGGTAGTAGTCATGGGATTACTAATCTAGAAGCCTAACAGAACTGGCCCCTGGTACTCCAACTAGTAGTAGTACTCACGTTGGAATCGTTTCACAAGCTTGACTAGTGCTGTTTTTCTACTTTTACAAAAACCGCATCGTAATGTTAAAACGTGCATTTGCACGTACATAAGTAATAGTAGTACTCCCTCCATATAGGTGTACAAATCTTCCCTCCTTCTTGGTCACCGTGCACAACCAAAGATATTGACCTGGACGGAGGGAGTAGAAAAGTCTGCAAGCATATATCTTGAGAGACGTGTAGTCCGATAGTATATAGTAAAGTTTGTGCTATATGCACGTACTTACAAAATGCGTAATAATACACAACGTTTCCAAACTTTCCCTTTTACATACTTAATTAAGGACGCTAAAAATTCCTGAACGTTCGGGATTTATCATTTGCGTCCCAAAACTAATGAGATCGCCTTACGAAACAAAAATTATACTCCTCCTAAAAGCCACGGCGCTCGCAGGGGCGCTTACGACGCGCCACGAGTGCCCTGGTGCGCGGCCGTTTCCCAGCGTGCCGACACAATGCCTCTTCCTCAGCCTCGCAACTCCTGAGGTGCTGATTGGCGGCTTGCCGGCGGGCGAGTGCGATCTCACCGGTGTGGTGATCCGGCGCCAACAGGTACTCCTCCTGGCTGGAAGCGTGCACCTGGTCCACGTACCGCCAAGCGTAGATGAGGCGCTTGGGCCCAACTACACTCAGGGCGTCGGCACGGGCGTCCTCCGCTACCCTCACGGCCCTCGCACGAGCCTTCTGCCAAAGAACCAATTGCTTGACTCTCTCGGATGCGACATAGATCTCCCAGAAAGCTTGTTGCGCGGTGCGCTTCTCTTCCTCGACCTTCTTCTCCGCCTCTATTTTGGCGCGCTCTGCTGGAGGCAAAGCCTCCCACAAGGCGACATCCATTTCTTGTCAAAGCTCCTCAAGGCCGGGGGGCTCGGCGGGCGGCGCGGCGTTCTCCTCGTAGAGGGGAGCTGACGCGTCCTCCGACGCGCGTGCTGGGGAGATTGGGGACACCGATGCATCCACCTCGACACGTCGCGGCGAGGAGCGGAACGCCGACGCGTCCTCCTCGACTAGTGGCGGCGAGGAACGGAATGGCAACGCATCGCATAGCGGCGAGGAGCGGAACGCCGCGCGTCCTCCTCGACTAGTGGTGGCGAGGAACGGAACGGCGACGCGTCGCGTAGCGGCGAGGAGTGGAACGCCGACACGTCCTCCTCGACTAGTGGCGGTGAGGAACGGAACGGCGACGCGTGACCGTCCGCGCGGTGCACCGAGGGGCTCCTAGGGCTTGGGAGGGGCGATGCCATGGTGGTCGACGTGAGAGGGATGGGGAGGAGATAGCGATGAACATGAACACGAGGGGGAGGAGATAGCGATTTCGTGGGAGGCACAATATTTATAGCGAGCAATGGCACACCTACGTAAGATATGGACTGAGCTGCACTGACTTAACTGCAGGTCGGTTATGCCAGCGACATGTGGGCGACACCTTCTGGGCCCGTATGTCATTGACCCAATGCACCTGAAGTTAAGTAAAAGCTACGTGGGCATATTTGTTGGAGTAAATTATGGGGGAGCGAAGGGGTGGAAATATTGCTGGTGACAACGGATTGGACGAGCGTGGGGGGAGGAGGGTCATGCATGCAGATTGTTTCACACGGGATGGAGTGGTGGGACCGCTGGAGGGAGAAGGAGAGTTTGGCAGGCATATTGTTTCCACACATGGAGAGGAAAAGATTTGGAGACGAGGGCTTCCTGCAGGTATGGGGAACGGTGCATAATAAGTCATCTTGCATGCCGGGCTAGGTATAGTCTCAAGTCACTAAAAACATACACGCCCCACACATGTTCATATTTCAAGGTGCACTAAATTATTGCATGCGATGATTAAGGCTGGCCATAATGGTGGTATCTTAGCTAGTATCATGCACACGAGAATAGCAAACATGCTGATGTGGCAAAGAATTAAAGAAGAGAGGGGGGTTAGAGTAACTAGTGTTCATGCATGCATTGGTAAACACATTTTTTTGTGAAGAACGACATCATTAGTTGAGTACTTTTGCAGACTTCAGAAACTATTCCACCGCCTCTACTATCTTGCTAAGAGTAGGTGAAATTTTTTAGTCGAGCCCTTTAAACTAGAAGGGAGGTAGTGGTACTCTAATAGCTAGGTGTGTAAGTCATCTTACGAAAACCAAATAATCCCAAAACACGTAGGCGCGGTGCATTAACTTCTACCTCGTTTCTTGTTTCTTGACATATCAACCAATAAGAGATGATGGTGTGCATGCTTTTAATGACTTGAGACTATCAAACATGACATGCAATAGTTAGTTCATTGCATGCAATACTATTTAATTAGCAAATAAACATTAATGTCTCTCGTTTTCCCCTCCTCCTTGGTCACGGTGCACAGCCTAAGATGACTTACTCACCTAGACGGAGGGAGTATCAACATTCACAATGTCAAATCAATATTTTTACACTCACTATAAACGTAGTTCTTATACTCATTATAATCAGTATTGTAGATATTGATATTTTTAGTATAAATTTGGTCGTGGGATTTCATTGATGCCTGTCAAAGCATGGAGGAAGCGGAGCTTAGGGCTTGCATTGCCGGTCTCTACATAGGTATTTCTCTTCATAATCCTGTAATTTTAGAGAACTGATTGTGCTTTTGTGGTACAGTCTCTTGCATCGGGGGACTATGAAAGGTCTGCTATGCATGACCTGAAGATGAAAGCGTTGAGCATCTCGAAGTTGATCAACAATCTTTAATTGTCAAAGATTAGCCGTTTGGCCAATAAGGTGGCACACTTAATCGCTAAGTATAGCTTTGACAATAGATTAGATGGTATTCTTGTAAATAACGTGCATCACGTGTGGTGAATATTGTATCGAATGAGTGTCTTGGTGTGGCTGGTTAATTAATATAAGGTGGTGTTAAAAAGTATATATTTGGTCAAACACTTTGCAAACGGTTGACGGGAGTAAAAAGGACCAGAGGGAGTATCATGCATGCGGAGTAGGCAAAAAAATTGGTCATTTATAGCCGGTCGAAGTCTCAAAGGGCGCGACTGCGAAGGTCGTGGGAGGCGCGACGGTTGATGGAATTAAGTGAAGTTACATCCACGCGCCGGCATGGCGTGCGAATAGGCAGAAGCTATACCGTCAGGCCTACGATATGGGTCCAGTAGACATGACATCTAGTGGGTCCCGCATAGTTCTCGAGAACTCTTTGGTGGCTTGCAGCCGTTTATCCACCGGGCAAGCTAGCAACCCCACACCGTTCGCACGCCCTACTCGTCCCCGTCTTCTACCTCACAACAGTTCGCTCCCTCGTCCCGTCCTTTCACATTAGTTCGCTCCCAGTTTTTGCGGGGTACAACAGTTCAACTTCTCCTAACCCTCCTCCAAAATCCATGGCCTCCCAAATCTCCATGGTCGCCCCGAGTACCGAGTTAGAGCCATCACCGGCGATCAGTTCATCGTCATCTACACACGTGGATCATGACGGTGAAAGCATGGCTTGCTCGCTTCCTACGCATGTTCAACAGTTCAACGGATGAGTGGGTCGCTGGGCTAGATATTGAGTACACCACAGTCCTGGGACGAGAGAAGGATCTAAAGGATGAAGAGAGGAAGAAGCTCGCCGTGATCCAGGTTTGCGTACATAACGTTTGCTTGTTCTACCACATATGCCATGCCGACGTTGAGTGCCAGAATTTTAAGAACTTCCTCAAGGACAAAAGAGTTAAATTCACATCAGTAGGCTTTAAGAACGACAGAGATGTCCTGCGTCGGATAGGTATCGTTGTAGGCCAGCCCTTTGATCTCCGAAGGCAAGCTGGTGTCCTCCTCTCAACCTTCAATGTCGACTCGGCAGCAGCCATGATTGATCCTTCAGACGCTAAACTGAAGAAACCTCATCACGAGTTTCATCATGCATGGGAGTCGAAGACATTAGATGAAGATCACATCACATGCTGTGACAATGGATGCCTACCTTTGTTTAAATATCTACATGGGTTGGATGAAGAAGCGAGCCCAAAGTGTCGGTTCAAGCAAAGAAGCGTCGGCTAAGAGGAAGAGGAAGAGGGGCGAGGAAGAAGTCGAGGACGTGGACTCGGACTCCGAGTAGTTGGCAGTGTCGTCGCTCATTCTGGTTCTACTGCAGTGTCAAGCGGACTAGTTGCTTAGTTTATTTTCATGGGTGTGTTGTCTTTGAGGCCCCGCGAGAACTATGTTTATGTTCTTTCTCGTTATTTAAACTCTTTAGTACGTAGAGTAGTACTAGTACTATGTCTTACTACTGTTCTTCTTGCAGTTGGTACTCTGCTTTCGTATTCACGTGTTCCTCTTGTACTTTAATACGTTCGTACTAGTAGTATAATTTGGGTCAGTCGATTTGTGGAAGAAGTTCGACGGAGCGAAGGAAGAAGACGGTAGAAGAGGTGGAATAAGCCCTTCTAGCCATCCATGTTGCATCAAACGGCTCACATGAGTTGACTGACCCAAATTGCTCCTTCAGATTGCAGGATCCACATGGCATTCAATGTCTCGAAGGTAGATTCCGCGCCCGCACCCGGTTTGCGGGCTTGACGCGCGCACGACCGGCTTCCGCCGCGACAGCCACCATGCGCGCCTCCTCCGCGCGGGCGGAGACGACAATGACACGCTTAGTTCCTCCTCGCCCGGCGTCTTTGGAGCGCGCTCGTTCGTCCTCCTCTTCGTGCACGCTGCGTGCATAGGCGGCTCCACTGCTTTCGCGTGCTTGGCAGCGCGGCGGCATGGCGAGGAGGGACTGCAGACGACGTGAGCGGGCGAGCCTTCGGCTTCATGGCACAGGGATGGAGGCGACACGGCGGTGATGGGCGAGAAATTGTTTGCCAGAGCAGGCGGGCGCTGGCATGCGCATCGGCGGCGGCGGCATATTGATGAGTGCGCGTATGGGAGCTTACTTTAGTTTTATATAAGGTTGGTCAAACTTAAAAGAAAACCGTACTAGTACACGTAAACATTAGACTTAGGCAGCGCTTTTATTAAAAAAAATTGAAGTTAGTACCACAACCACGATATGGAATCCTGTGCAAGCGCGTGCACCGCGGCCGCGCGGTCGATCGAACGGTGTGTCACCATGTCACGCTCGAAGGACATCCACTGAACCTTTTTGTGTGTGTGAAAACAATCCTCGAATATTACTCAAGTCTTTTTCCTAGGAAAGTTCTTGACGCTACAATATTTCCATATATTTGAATTTAGCTCCAGTTTGTGTTTATTTGGATTTGGACGTTTTAGGTGTGCCCTAGTTTTTTAAATACTTATTTTGTGTGTGTGACTGAGAGAGAACGTGTGTATGTGTCCATATGTGTGTTGTGGCGGAAGGGCAATGTGGAGACGGTGTGCGTGTGATCTGAGACATAGAGAGGTGTGAATGTGCAAATGATCATGCATGAGTGAGACATAGACAGATGCCGATACGTTGTGTATACATGAGAGAACGGTCTTCTAGTTTACTTGTGTGTGTATGTGTGCGTGAGAGAGAGAGAGAGAGATCCGTAACACAACAACCATCTCTCTCGATTCGTCCGTCCCTCGCACGATCGCATGCAACACATGCATCAACGCGCACATTTTGACACCCTCACTCGGCCCCTGCCCACCTCAAGGCCCGCACAATATCTTCGTGAATACCCATTTCTCTCCTTAGGTTTGTTTTCGCTCAATATCTGACACACACACACACACACGCGCGCGCACACACACACACGCAGCACAACACACACGCACACTCCCCTGAGCACACAATTCATCCCCATCCAAGCTTATACGGCGACCACTCTCGCTTGTGCTTCTTTGCACCCCAACATGCACAACACCTCAATCTTCAAAGAGGGCATCGAGCAGATCAAAGACGGTGACCACACTGCACTAGAGAATGCGGGGTCATTTGGAAGCAGGGTGATGTGACGACGGCTGACTGACTCCTCCCCCCACCCTCTCTCTCTCTCTTGCACAAAAATTACCAATCCCTCTCTCCCCCGCACAAAATTGTCAATCCCTCAACCCATGAGATCCTTCCCCTCTCGTCCATGTTTTTCCAGCTCTCTCATCAAACATGTTATCTCTTCTCCTTCCATATATACAGAATCCGGATGCACACGCATCTCACGTATATTACATGTCTCCATCTTTCTCACAGACCTAACTTCTTCCTCTCTCTTTCTCTCTCTCTCTCTCTCTCTCTCTCTCTCTCTCTCTCCGTATCGTTAGGTTTGTCTCCTACTCTCTCGTCCACATGCATACAATCTTTCCCGCCCTATCTGCTCCATCTTGAAAAGCTCTCTCTGCACGTTTCATTCACACAATGGGATATGTCAAAATGTTGCTTCTATAATGGCTGATGTAGAGTTTTGGTTGTTTTGTTGCATCCTACAAAGTAATAACTATGAAATGCATTTAGATTCTCATTTATTTGGGATTATGTGAGTTTGAGCATGTTGTGAAGTACTATAGACCTTGTATACATCTTGGGATTCGACAATGATTGTAACTATTGAATTGTATAGACCATTACATTCGAAGTCAATAGCCTAATATATTTATTTCAAAACTTAAACAAATGATTAGTTCACTACAAAGTAAGAAAACAAATGTGTACTCCCTCCGTTTTTATTTAAGTCCGCGTATTAGCATTGGTCAAAGTCAAGTTTTGTAAACTCTCAGAAAGCTTATAACCAAAAATATTAACATATACAATAACAAATAAATACCATTAGATTCATTATTGAATGTACTTCCACATCATACATATTTGTTATGGTAAATGTTTATATTTTTATATAAACTTGGTCAAACTTTAGGAAGTTTGACTTGGTCAAACCTAATATGCAGAGTTTACTACTACTACTCGCTAGTTGCTTAGCCGAATCACTCAACACACCACACCGGAGTCGGTGTCACAAAATTTTGAGGTCGGCGGAAAATCCCATGACCCTGATTCGAGCAAAGGAAGTTACCATCATAGCCTTGAACAGGCCTCACGGACGACGCTTGGTAGGGGGCTGTTTTCGTAACTTCGAGTTCACCCTACCCAGCCAACCCCACCCGACCCGAGTAGTACACTTGAATACTCCCCATTTTCTATCCCCACCGCAAAATAGACTTCTCCACGGCACCACAACCTTCGTGCTCCTCCCCTTTACATCGGCGCACTTGTCCACTGCAGCGCATCTGCCTCATTGACGACCTCATACGCCGCACTGGAGCCGGTCCACCGTCGTCGTCGTAGACAGAGCCTCTTCCCCGGCATCGTCTTCCACGGTCTCGGATCTGCTTCCCGGAAGCCGACGCCAAGCGCAGAAGTACCACCATCGTGGACAATGAACTGACTCCCGTTGCTGACCATGACTCACAGAGGCCGCCGCGACCATCTTTCTCCTTTTCGATTGGTAATGTGTGTATTGAATCACTTAGCAGTGCATGTGCAGTTCCAATTTTGTTCATACCTACCCTTCAATTTTCCTGGGTGCTATTGTTCCCGTAAAAGTAATTGGTTATAGCCTCCATTGTCCAACAGAATATTAGCTGGTAATTGTGCGTCGCTCCTGTATTGCGCTATGCTTGGGTAGGTTTTTCATCTACACCCTGTAGTGTGGCAAATGATGGAAAGGTTTTTAGAACTAGCAAGATGCCCATGCGTTGCACGCATCAAGATGCATTTGTATGAGTAGTTTATCTTGTGGGAGAAAAGGATGAACAAGGGAAGGCCTTATTTGCAAATCTGGAGAGGGGTATGGGTATCTTTCTGCAAAATTCCCATTTGTTTCCTTCCTATCTGTCAGATATAAATCGGACGGCCTATATTGCAAATAAAAAAAGTATAGAGAAAAAAAAGCAGACAGTAAAGGAAGTAGAGATAAATATTAAATATTAAATATAAAATAAATATAACCGTAGAGAAGAGAGTAGAGATAGCAGAGACGTCGGAAAGGATCGGCTACAAGGGAAAAAGCCGGACGCGGCGCTAGTTTTGGCGTGCGGCGTCTGGCGCGCTTTATAAAATCTAACGCCCTCCCACCGCTCTGTGCCTTGCCACCGCTCTGTGCCTCGCCACCGCTCTCTCCCCGCTCTTTTTCGCCTCGCCGCCGCCGCGCCACCATGCCGCCGCGTTGCCGGGAACTTGGGGATACCGCGGCATCCGCGCGCGCCCCTCCGGTGGCTTCTCCACCGAGATCCGGTTCCGCGGGATGCGCCTCGGCCTCGGCAATTTTGACACCGCCAACGAGGCCGCCACAGCGACGCGGGCGTGGCGTGGCGCCTCCGGTGGCCTCATAGAACATTGAACTTCCCCAACGTGCCGACGCGGGAGCGGGCGCAGGAGCTCGCGCCTCTGCTGCGGCTTAACACCGACGAGGATCGTCGCGACAACCGGAGGCGGGAGCACCGTCTCGGTATCGCCGAGATGGACGAGGAAGCCATGGCGCTGTGGCGCCTACACTTCCCGCAGGACATCATCAACGAGCGCGTGTTCTACGCGCAAAGGAGGGCGGAGAGGGATAAGAGGAGGGCGGAGCGAGCCGCCTAACGCGAGGACAAGCGTAGGCGAAAAGCGGAGGCTCAATTCAACATGAGGCTAGGAGCAACGTCGCCCTGGGAATCCGACGATGATCAGTATCTTCACGCCTCTGATCGGGGCGTCGGGAGAAGGACATCACCGAGGAGGAGTCGACGAGGAGGAGTAGTTGAATTATCTTTTTAATCTATCTATGCTTGAGAACTATCCTCTACTCTATAGTATCTACTTCTCGATCTCAAATCAGTAACCGCTTTTTAAAGCGCCGCATGCGATTCTGTTGGAGATGCTCTAACATGGCAGACGAGTGCTTTAATGTTGCCCACAAGATGCGCGAGTATTACTATTAGTATTTTTCTTGCCAAGTTGGGATTTTAAAACCACGAGTGTGAACATGCAGAGGAGCAATGAAGACCAAACATGGGATATTCGGGACTTCTTCAAGGAGCGTGGCAAGTTAAAGAGGAGCTGCACCAAACCTGTAAAACGAGCTTTGGTAAGTAACACCCTTTCAATTACTTTCGTTTAGCCTCATGTTCTTCGATGTGTATATGTTATAGTTTAGGTTTCTCTTAAGCGTGGTGTTCTTTGATGTGTAATAAGAAGAGTCTTAATCGTCCTAATGCTTTCGTTTTTACCTTGATGTAGGAAGTGGATGTTCTCACCTTGTAGTCTGTTTTTATATTTATTTTCCTTTTGAATTCACTTCTCCGAGTTACATTTATCCGGCTTCTACTAAATGGATCTAGGTTTCTCTAAGTATTGATCTAAAAAGAAGTAACTTCATGTCGGGGATGCAGTTCTGCGAGGAGGGAAGTATGGTCAACCTCAAGATCATGTTTCCAAAATGAGGCTGGATTACACACAAGGTGTCTGCTCCTAATGATGTTGGATTAGACACAAGGTGCAAATTCGAGATGCTGGATTACACACAAGCCTGGTGGAGTCGTCAGCTGTTCGTGTCCTCGTGGCATTAGTAAAGGCTGAAAGAAAGCGTGCAGCAGCCCTTGAGAATGTAGCTAAGTTCCTGAAGAAGCGAAAAGAGCAATCAGATGCTCTCTTCACCCAAGCCAAAGAAGAGATGGAAGAAGCCAGAAATAAGCTAGTAGAGGCAGAGCAGGCTAGGCGTCTCCTGCTATCTAAAACTGTTGTGAATACAAAATTTCCTTCATAATAGCTAGGTTCAAATGTTTATTCAACAAGATGCACATTGTGATGTCTGTGCATCTACCGATGTGGCACAAAATGTTTTTTTGGGTCATGTAATAACAACAATTACTTTCCAAACAATAATGTATTTAAGCATTGGACATGGTATAGTTCACGCGCAAGCGTGACATTCCAAGTTCAACTTCCACATCAAACTCATGTTCATAGATATCTGCACATTCATACATAATGTCCACAACCATGATTTACTTCAAAGCCAAAAAAATGTGAGGAGAGTTATAAATAAAGAAAAATCTCTACTAGTTCCTGCTACCAGTGCAAGCACAACAAGTCAAGACCATGCGTAAACTAATTATATTTTAGTCATGTTTTCTGTTCTAAAATGCCTGCCGGCTCGCGGAAGGATGTGTTGCTGCACACGCTGGATTCAATGAAGGCAGGCGGGGCAGTCTTAAGTTGGTTGCACGCGGCGAGGAGGCGTGCTCAGCCGGGCCTGCAGCGAGTGCGGCCCTCTTGGCCGGCGCGCCGGTTCAATGCCTGCGCTATGAGAGGTCGCATCCATGTCAGAGAAATCACTCCCTCCAGTCCTTTTTTGTTTGGGTATAACAAAATCTTGTTTTCCATTCACATTTTACAAGTAAAATTCGTGGACAAACTTTGACCCAAAGTACGATGGGGACTAGTAAACCAGAATGGAGGTAGTAGTTTTTTTAATCGAAGAAGGGTTTCCCCTTACGATTACTGAAAACCAACATCTAAATCTAAACCATAGTATTTGCCCTAGAACTACCAGGTTCAACATCTCGCAACATAAACCCATACAACCGTACGCCAAGGAGGTACGTAGTACTATGAATTCCATTTTCGCTCCATACCAATCGTTCTAAAAACTACTTACTATTTATAACGTGCCATTGAAAATCGGAACTCTTAACCCAACTAAAAACGATATTTTAAACGTGGCTACTCGATCTGTGGCAACTGGCGAGCCACCGCGCTCCAAGTCGTTCACCTGTGGTCCCGACCATCAACTCCTACAAAGGTGCTCCACCACGGTACCCGCGAATGCAGCAATCGTGCGTCTAGGGTTTTAGGGTTTATTTGTTAACGTCGCCTTTACGTAACACTCATGTGTGCGAGACAGCGAGAGGCCGACTGCGTGCGTGCGCCTCTTCTCTTCGTATATGTACTCCAACGTTTGTCTGGTGTCCAAAAAATTATAACAACTACTAGCAATGTGCCAATGCGTTGCTACACGATCAAAGTAGATTAATACATATTCACCGATTTGATAGAAAAAAGTCTAGTTTTGAATTACGTATATCACTAAAAATATGTTATGTTTCACTCAAAATATATTCCTTTGGCGGTTTTGATGAGATAAGGGAGGAATGTTGTTGGTTTCAAGATTCGAGAAGTGGTATATGTCTAATTTCTACTCTTACTAGCAAGATGCCCGTATGCTGTACGGAACATCAAGATCTTGTGGGAGAAAAGGATGAGCGAGGAAGGCCTTATCTGCAAATGTGGTGAAGAGTGCGGAGTAAATTGCCATATTTTCCTTCCTATCCGTCGAGATATAAATCGGACGACCTACATTGCAGGATGGCAGGCCCACCATCATCACCAACTCTATTTTTTGTCCCTACTCTTATAAAAAGCATTGTCAGTGATGATCGTGTGCATGCCATCCTGCAATATAGGCCGTCCGATCTATACTGACGGATAGGAAGGAAAATATGGCAATTTTGCAAAAAGATACCCACACCCCTCTCCACATTTGCAAATAAGGCCTTCCCTCGTTCATCCTTTTCCCCCACAAGATAAACTACTCATACAAATGCATCTTTATGTTCCGTGCAACGCATGGGCATCTTGCTAGTTGTTGCAAAAAGCCCATGTGTGTGTGAGAGAGAGGGAGAGTGGAGGAGGACGGAGTGCATGTGTGACAAAGGCACAAGTAGTGTGTGTGCGATAGGTATCAGCTTAAAATGAGGCGATAGTGTGTGTGTGCACGATCGAGAGGGCGTGTCTCAAGAAGGGAAGAAAAAGCTACATAGATACAAGGAGCAGGAGAGAGACATGTATGCGATGGTGGAAGCACGAGTGTGCGGGTGTATAAACCTAGCTAGAGGCTAACCAGTCGATAAATGTTTGTGAGAGAAATACGAGTCGGGGTGCGAAAGCAAGAGTTTTGTGTGTGTGAGAGAGATGGTAGTCGGGAAGGGGAGTGGAAGCAGGAGTTGTGTGTGTGTCTGAGAGAGAGAGAGAGAGAGAGAGAGAGAGAGAGAGAGGAGACGGTAGTCGGGGTTTTCTGATCGGTAAACAAATGAATAATGTCGATGCAGGATGGAGCGAAAAAGGAGACCGCAACAAATGTTGTGTCTCTGAGGAGAGAGAGAGTAAGTTTAGTGGTATGAGTCATATGTAGAGACATATAGGGTGTGTGAGAGAATCCCATAGAGAAAGACAAAGTGAAAGGCAGTGGAGACTGTGTGTGTGGCGGTGAAAAAGAAAGCTTAGGTACCGAGTGATACCAGAGAACAGTAGAGACGTGAGAGATAATGAATACCATGTAATGTATAATGATAGGGAGAGTGTGACACTTCTCAAGGGAGACGTCGAGAGACCATGTTTGCGAGGATAGGAGAAACATGAAGTGAGCGCGCGGGTGAGCTGGAGAAAAGAGAGTGATAGCTACCTGAAGGAGCATGCATGCGAGAGAGATGGGCGTGAAAGGAGTGAACAAAATAGGGATTCAAATATTTGAATTCGAGATGATGACATGTAATCCATACTCGAACCAAAATTGATTTATCAAACATGCATACTCATATGAATTCACGCACATCTATGTTATTTAATATGTAGATATTACTGATCCATACATTTTAGTAGAACATAATTTGGTTAAATTTTCTCGAATTCAACCTTAAGATTTCGAGATCGTTGTATTTGTAAATCATATTATACATATAAAGGAGCAGAATTCTTTGTTGTGCTTTTGAAAGTATATATAAAAAATTTGATGTATATAGAATGTAATTCCAATTGAAAATGGATCCCACCCAAAAAAAATAGTAGAATACAAACGGGATTCGAATTGAGTTGGCACGGTAAACATGCACTGTGCAAAATTTGAACAAAGCGGGGAAAGTCGCGATAACCCACTTGAAACCAAAATCTGCGAGATGGAAATCACTATTGCCTATCCTCGCCACGCATAAAGCCTACTGCTGGATTTCTATAGGTTTCGGTAGGGGTAGGTTTGTAATTTCACCCAAGCGTGACGTAACCGCCTCACCCGGATTCATACAAGGTGGGCGCCAAAACACGGTGTGCCCTCGGCGAAATTGACTCCTCCCGATTCATATTCATTCACGGTGGGCGCCAAAAACAAACTCTCGTCGGCAAATATTCGGTGTATGCGAGATTACCGTCCTATCCCCAACCGACTAATGTTCTTTGTGATGTAGTAGAAATTTGAAGCGGGGCCTAAGTTTGTAAATTTCCTTGCACTTGAGACAAGCGGCATACTGAATACATGGTTCCCCTTCCTCTATACCTCCCTTTTCCCCATTCAGGTACTCGTGGGCGCCAAAACACCCTCTCCACCCCACCCTCCTCCGCCCGGCCGTCCGCCACCCCATCCACCGCCATCCTCCTCCACCATGTCAAGCTGATACCCGATGCCGACGTACATTACAAGAGATCGACCTCTCTCATCCACGCCTTCGGACCGGGATCCTTGCATCCCGTCCTCTCGCTTCATCCCCGCCGTCGTCCACCTTGCTGGCGCCGCTCCTACGACCGTCTCGTCCACCACGCCCCGCCGCCACCGTATACCCTCCTAGATCTGCTTCCACGCCCCGACCGCCATCGCTACCACAACACCGTCAAATTTTCAAAGAGGCGTCTGAGCGCCGCACTGCAGGCGGTACTCTTTCAGATGTCTGCTCAACTTATTTATCGCATCAAGAAAATAGATCGCCACCTTGCTTTACTCGATTTCTTGTCTTGGTTGTGAAGTTGCCTTTGTCCGGTTTGCACCTTTAGATTCGCCATGGCACGCTCAACACTATACTCCCAATGCTTATGGTTTTCCCTTTTATATTCCACACTAGTTAAATCACGATGAGACTAAATTTCAAAATTGGGTCGATCGATTTTTCAGAGCTCGCGGAGTTCGCCGGTGCGATCCAAGGGGCTCGGGTGGTTGTGGGGCCTCGCCGAACAAATAAAACTCGACGCAGGTGGGGGGTGGGGGTGGCGGAGGAACATAGGCGGTGGGGGTCGGTGGTCCGGCCGGCGGCCCGTGCAGTATTCTGTATGGGAAGAATTAAGAGACGAGGAAGAAGAAGGGTTAGGAGACGTAGGATCTTCATCCAACCGCCTGAATTGGTCGAGAGACAGCTGGGAGTTTCATTCTTAATGCGCTCTGGTTCATCTTGTGTGGGCACACTGCGCAACCAACATTTTCTTATCCAAAATCTGCTTGCTCTTCTTTACCATGTTCCTCTTCCGTTCTTCTTTAATATGTACTCTCTCCGTTCCTAAATACAAGTCTTTGTATAGATTCCACCATGGACTACATATGGAGCAAAATGAGTGAATCTACACTCTAAAATGTATCTGGATACATCTGTATGTGATCCATAGTGGAAATCTCTACCAAGACTTATATTTTGGAACAGAGGAATATGCTAGTAGTCTGATATGTTCCTTGTCTTGAAGATGAGCAGGGACATTTGCGTGTAGAGGTCTATCTGATCGGTTGTGATGGACACTTTGAGCCTCTTTGATTCGTAGGATCTTGTAAACATAGGAATAGGATTTGTAGTGGCCTGCCCACTTGAATCCTATAAGAATAACAAGGAAATGCGTGGAGCTGTGTCGCCTTTGAGAGTTACTGATATTATGATGCCGCACCTTCACTTGAAGAGAGCTGGTACTGAAGCCTTTCTAGCCGTCTGGCAATACTAGCACATATATTCCAGCAAGTTCCACTTTGCTGATTTTACTCGATGCTTAAGGTTTTCCCATGATATCTACACTATGATCCGTGTAGCTGCTTTATGTCGCACTAGCGGTCCAGTCTTGATGCTAAACACTACAATGACTTACAAAATTGGCACCAAGGCATTGAGTGCCATTACAGATGCAATGAAACTCATACGCTCCCCACTGTTGACTCTTGTTGAGAATATGATCCTAATGACTATTCTAACCTCGAGGAGTCAAAGGCGAGATGGCTTGTCCTGTTCACCCATCAAGGTGTACATTCTAATTTGGCAATGTTTTATTGATTGCGGGTATCTTGCATATGTTGTCTTGCATTTCTTCTACTTTGTTGCACCGCCATCTGCTTAGTTTACTCATCATATATGTCGAGATGCCATGCCCATCCATTATCAATACATATTCCATCTGTCATCATACCATGTTTTCCACTCAAATGTTGTTCGTGTGCACCAGACATCAAAAGGAAGAGGGTGATTGCCGAACTGAAGGATCACCACAAGAAAGTCCTTGAAAAACATGGTGGTGCCGGAGAAATCAGACTGACACCCCACTTATATTGGCTGTACAACCAGTGACACAAAACATAGGACCGACTCCAGCAGACTGTACCCATACTTCACTGGCCGCACCACTAGCCCCACCACACAGGACCTGCACTCCAGCAAAAGGTATACCTATTTCATTTGCCATAGCACCAGCTGTACCACAGAAAAATCCCACTCCAGCAAAAAGTACAGCAAGTCCACCGGCCGAAGACCTATCCCAACTGCAGAGGCGGCCAATTCCTGCAGATTGGAACCCCATTCCATTTATTCCCAGTTTAAAAGACAATGCTTTCAATGTTGTTAGGGACTACCTGCATATATTCCCATCATGGGAAGATTATTGTGAAGACAAACACCATTTTCACATCTTCCTGTCCAACTTACGTGTAAGTGCTATTATTCATGGTTATTATTTTCTGTTTTACGCTGATTGAACACATCAATGATTTACATTACATTGTTGTAACTAGGCGAGGGTCAATCTGGATAGTCATGAGGAGCAAAGCTTGCTTGTGCTTTTCAAGGAAGCATTGCAGCAGTATCGGTGTTACCTGAGAAAATCACACTTTGGTGGCAAGTCTATAAATCAATTTCTGGTGAAGTCTCCTGTGCTAAATTTAGAAGACATTGAATGGAAAAACCTTGTTATGCACTGGTCTCATTCCCAGGATGAGGTACTTTCTATGAAATCACATGACAATTTGAACATCTACTTTTCCGCATGTGCCTTACGGGTCTTTTTGCGGGAAATGCGCTTTCGAAGAAGAATTCCGGTTTGAAAAGAACGACAGGATATCGCAAATATGCTGCCCACTGCTTTGCTCTTGTTAGTACCTGTTGTCCTGTATCACTGTACTTGCATACATACCATGTTCATTAGTGATAGCAGTATGCATGATAGCTTGCTTATCAATTGTTCGCTCCAAATTATCTGATCTGTATGAATGGTTACATTAGTGTAGAATATATCCAATGCCAATGTTTTTTTAGCTCTGCATTGTTCTTGTAAGTACATGATGTCCTTTATCAGTGTACTTATAATGACAGGTAGTTTTTCATGTACCATCACTCTGCAGCTTATTTTCCTTTGCCCTCCATTTTCTACACATAAGATCTATATTTACTCTTACCATAAGGTTGGTACTGAAGAAGTTTAATGTGCATTGCTCTTGGCTGTACCTTTTGCTGTATGTCGTTGCACTTACATTTATAGCTACTTGGTTATGTAGCATCACTCTTCATCTTATCTTAAATATTATCCATTTTTCGTATATTATCACATCTATATTTACTCTTAACAAAATGTAGAATAAAGTCAATGCTTTTGATGAAGATTACGTGGTAAACTTCTTGAATTGCCCCCCCATAGGCATGGATAAGGCCTTTATAGAGCCTGTCTTCACCAATAATGTAAGTTTGTCCATCTCAAGCCTTCAAACTTTGTTGTATATATTTGGTTAGGCATGACTGCAACAGCTGTTTATTTTTGGTGTTTGCATCAAATTGCTTATTTAAAGTTTATTATGTAGTTCATAAACAAAAGTTTGTCCTTCCTCAATTTAAGTTTTCAGTTGTACAACCAAGTTCCTTCTTCATACCATGTAAATTAAACTATACAAAGCAAGTGATCTTCTTTTTGCCTTTGCATGTATGCTTACATTCTTCATCCGTAATCCAGTGGTGTGGTGAACCTATCCACTATAGCACAATGTCATATTCTGCAATGTCTTAACTATGGACAATGTCATATCATTCTACTATTATTTAAACTGTCTCTTTATTTGCCAATTTGAAATGGTATAAATTGACAGCACACTAACCATTGATACTTATGAGTTCTTGATCTGTAATCCAGTGTTGTCGTGAAACTGCCAACTCCTTCACAATGTCATTTCCTGCCATGTCTTGACCTGAACAATACCATATTTGTCGGATTTCGGGTTCCGGCAGACCCTCTAGGTTCGAACACTGGGGTGCGCGCGGAGATCTCACCCTCTACCTACCTGCACCTCGCCGCCTCGCTAGGATCTAAGCTATGAAAAGAACAACACAAGAGACACAAGGTTTATACTAGTTCGGGCCACCATTGTGGTGTAATACCCTACTCTAGTTTGTGGTGTGGTGGATTGCCTCTTGGGCGATGATGAACAATACAAGGAAGAACAGCCTCATGAGTGCATTCTCGGTACTGCGATGAACTGCTAGGGGAGTTGATCGCTCTCTCTCTGCTGATCCCAGATGCTGGATCCTCTCTCTAGATTCATTTCTTGACGCCGGATCAAGCTGCCCCTATCCTGTGGGTGGCTAGTCCTATTTATAGGCAAGGGCCCTGGGCCTCTCCCCAAATATTGAGTGGGAAGGGCGCCAACAATTGGCCATTTTGAAGGGGAACATCTAGTACACTTATCCTGACTAAAGTTGGTCCTCGCTTTGTCAAAGGCTCTGGTGGTGGCCTTGACTTGGGCTCCACAATGACTTCTGCCGTTCATGACGGTCTTGGTCTTGTTGCAATCAAGCGGATGCCTTTGCTTGATACTCTTACTGCGCTTGCTCCCTTTGCACTAAAGAGGAAAGGATGACACTGCTGGTGGGCGCTCACTGGCGCCCTTGGTCGTCATGGCTTGCGTTATGGGCACCTCGTGAGGTACCCCGCCTTGATCTCTCCGCCTCCTCGCGGGCCAGCCTGACGAGGCCGTGCCTGATGAAGCTACCTGTCGTCCACCCCGCGAGGCTTGGCCCCTCGCGAGGGTCTTGAGCTTGTGCTGATGAAGATGGGCCTTGCTGGGCCACCCCTTGAGCCACGCCGCAGGCAGGCAAGTCTAGGGACCCCCATTCTCAGAACGCCGACAATATTGTGTTAATGCAATTTTAAACTATGTCACTTTATTCGTCAGTAAGAAATGTGATGAATTGTCAGCACTGATACTTTTACGTGCAAAACCTGTCATCACATGCGCTTGTTTATCTTTTCGGAGTGAGGACGATATAAGTGTTGAATAAGCGTAGTGTCATCATCTTGCTCACCGCTTGCGGCTGCAGCTCCCGACAAAAGGCTAACCTTTCTTGAACTCTATTGAAGTCTTTGTCGGTTTTGTATATTATTTTGTCAGCGTGTTTAGTTGCACTGGTGGCGATCTTTGATGCCCTGTGTATGTAATCTGTTGTGTGCTTGTGCTTTATTATCATAGTGGCGAACTTTGATGCCCAGTGGATGTAATATGCCGTAATTTCTTTATTGTATAGTCTAGGTTTTTCTTATTCACGATCTTTGGAGTTATTTTCTGTATATATATCTTGTCTTCGCGATAAACGGCCAAACAGTAAAATTACGGTGCATAATCGGGCGTCATGCAATCACGATGTAGGTTGGGCACGAAGCGTGCGAACAGCTCACGGGCGGCGGCAGCCGAATGAACCCGACCCATGATTGTGCGAATCAAATCACGGGCTTTTAACATGCCAAAATTGTGTCGGTCCTTGTTTGGCCCAATCGAGATATCGGTGCGGCGAGGCGGATGCAAATCGGGCGTAGTTAGGTGACTATATGGCGGGCTTTTAACGGCGAAATTAATATAGGGCGAAATGTTAAATGGGCCCTTAATGTGCCAAAACTAATATCGGGCGAATTACTAAGTGGGCCTTTTAGCAAGTGGGCCCAAAAGCATAGTGTCGATTCTTGGGCGAATTTGATATGGGCCATAATTGAGCCCAAAGCCTCTTAAAGGGTCGGACCTGATCCGGGCCGTAATTTGGCCCGTAACGTGGTAGGCTTATAACGGGCGGATCTCATATGGGCCACTTTTAGGCTCGGGCGTGGCAGGCCATTAATGGACCGGATTAGATATGGGCGGCATTTGGCCCCAAAACATGGAAGCAGTTAATGGGCCGACCTACTAGGGTCCTCAAAATCTTGTGGGCCTCACAATTTGGGCAGACCATTAATGTCGTGAAAATATCGTGGGCCTTTAAATTTGGGCCGGCCCATTATGATCATAAAAATCTTGTGGGCCTTTACAGGGCCGCCCATTATAGCACAAAAAATCTTGTGGGCCTTTATTGGGCGGCCCATTATGGCCCCCAAAATCTTGTGGGCCTTTACAGGCCGCCCATTATGGCCTGCAAAATCTCGTGGGTTTTAGCTGGGCCGACCCATTATGGTCCATAAAATCTTGTGGGCCTTTAGCTTGGCCGCCCATTATGGTCCATAAAACTTGTGGGCCTTTAATTGGGCCGCCCAATTAAACTTGTTGGGCCGTGCAACGTGTCGACGTATCATAGGCGCCTTCTGTCCAATGAGTGGATGACATCTGTCCCAGCGGTGAGCCGACACGCGTTTCCTCTAGCCAATGATGATTTTACACGTGGAAAATCCCCATTGGTCGGGTACATAACGAGTTATCGGATCCAAAACCCGACCCGATAGCTTAACGGCGTTCCGTTACGGTGGATGCCACGTGTCGATCACCCTTGACGAAAAGCACTTACGTGGACGCGATTTATCGTCATGGAAGTGGACACTTCCGTGATGATAATTTTCGTAATGCCATGGAACACTTCTACGACAACACAGGTATGACTATCTTGATTCTATCATAAATTTGTCATGGATGTACATGCATGACAAAAAACGCGACCTACTGTGAAAAACACGTATCATCACGGAAGTGTATTTTTTTGTAGTGATTTAACCAACACATAGAACCTCAAAGAGTGCCCCAAAGTTTCTACCGGAGAATCAAGACGAAAACGTGTGCCAACCCCTATGCATAGGTTCATGGGCGGAACCCGCAAGTTGATCACCAAAACATACATCAAGTGAATCACGTGATATCCCATTGTCACCACAGATACGCACGGAAAGACATACATCAAGTGTTCTCAAATCATTAAAGACTCAATCCGATAAGATTACTTCAAAGGAAAACTCAATCCATTACAAGAGAGTAGAGGGGAGAAGCAACATAAGATCCAACTATAATAGCAAATCTCGCGATACATCAAGATCGTGCCAAATGAAGAACATGAGAGAGAGAGAGATCAAACACATAGCTGCTGGTACATACCCTCAGCCCCGAGGGTGAACTACTCCCTCCTCATCATGGAGAGCGCTGGGATGATGAAGATGGCCACCTGTGAGGGTTCCCCCCTCCGGCAGGGTGCCGGAACAGGGTCCCAAGAGGTTTTTGGTGGCTACAGAGGCTTGCGGCGACGGAACTCCAGATCTATTCTGTTCCACGAAGTTTTTAGGGTATATGGATATATATATATAGGTGGAAGAAGTACGTCGGTGGACCTCCGGACTGTCCACGAGGCGGGGGGCGCGCCCTCACCCTCGTGGGCAGCCTGGGACTCCCCTGGTGCAACTCCTGTACTCCGTGGGCTTCTTCTAGTCCAAAAATAAGTTCCATGGAGTTTCAGGTCAATTGGACTCCGTTTGATATTCCTTTTCTTTGAAACACTGAAATTCTGGGCTGGCCCTCCGGTTAATAGGTTAGTCCCAAAAATAACATAAAAGTGGATAATAAATCCCAATATTGTCCAAAACAGTAGATAATATAGCATGGAGCAATCAAAAATTATAGATACGTTGGATTATGTGGGGCTGCGACGTGTTGATCTTCCGATGCCGGGCATGACCCAGGAAAGTGTGTCCGGCCAAATGGGATCGAGTGTGTTGGGTTATGTGGTGCACCCCTGCAGGGAAGTTTATCTATTCGAATAGTCGTGATCTTGATAACAGGAATGACGTGGAGTTGTACCTTGACCTTATGACAACTAGAACCGGATACTTAATAAAACACACCCTTCCAAGTGCCAGATATAACCCGGTGATCGCTCTCACACAGGGCGACGACGGGAGGATCGCTGGGTAGGATTATGCTATGCGATGATACTTGGTGAACTTACCATCTACTCTCTTCTACATCTTTGCAAGATGGAGGCTGCCAAAAGTGTAGTCTTGACGGACTAGCTATCCCCTCTTATTACGGAATTATGCAGTTCAGTCCACCGATTTTGCCACTTTACACAGATACCCATGCATATGTAGTGTAGATCCTTGCTTGCGAGTACTTTGGATGAGTACTCACGGTTGCTTTTCTCCCTCTTTTCCCCCTTTCCTTTCTTCCTGGTTGTCGCAACTAGATGCTGGAGCGCAGGAGCCAGACGCCAACGTCGACGACGACTTCTACTACACCAGAGGTGCCTACTACTACGTGCAGGCCGCTGACGACGACCAGGAGTAGTTTAGGAGGATCCCAGGCAGGAGGCCTGCGCCTCTTTCGATCTGTATCCCAGTTTGTGCTAGCCTTCTTAAGGCAAACTTGTTTAACTTATATACGTACTCGAGATATTGTTGCTTTCGCTGACTCATCTATGATCGAGCACTTGTATTCGAGCCCTCGAGGCCCCTAGCTTGTATTATGATGCTTGTATGACTTTTTTATTTTAGAGTTGTGTTGTGATATCTTCCCGTGAGTCCCTAATCTTGATCGTACACTTTGCCTGTATGATTAGTGTATGATTGAATCGGGGGCGTCACATTAGAGAGAAATAAGAAGCTACAATAATCATGCATAAAAGAGTTCAGAGAAAAATCAAATAATATTCACGGATAATCTGATTACAAACTCACAATTCATCGGATCCTAATAAACACACCTGAAAAAGTGATTACATTGGATAGAACTCCAAGAACATCGAGGAGAACATTGTACTGGAGATCAAATAGAGAGAAGAAGCAATCTAGCTACTAACTTTGGAGCCGTAGGTCTATGGTAAACTACTCCGGCATCATCAGAAGGGCAACAAGGTTGATGTAGAGCCCCTCCGTGATTGATTCCCCCTCCGGCAGTGCCGGAAAAGGCCTTTAGATGGGATCTCTCGAGAATAGGAACTTGCGGCAGCGGTAAAAGTATTTTGTGGACTCCTCTGTTGGTGGTCCGATTATAAAGAATTTATAAAGGCGAAGTTAGGTCAAACGGAGCCACGTGGGCCCCATGAGCCACCAGGGCGCGCCCTACCCCCTGGGCACACCTTGGTGCCTTGTGGGCCACTGCTCCTTCTTCTCGTCCCCTCCCAAAGGTTCCAAGGTCTCTTATGTCGAGAAAAAAATCTCCAAAATGTTTCATGGCATTTGGACATCGTTTGGTACTCACATTCTAAAAAAACCAAAAAAGGCAAAAACAACAACTGGCACTAGGAACTAAGTTAATAGGTTATTCCCAAAAATGAGATATAAATTGCTTGTAAGTGTATATAAAACATCCAAGATTGATACTATAATAGCATGGAACAATAAAAATTTACCAACGTATCACCAATTCTTTCTGTTTTTTTAATGTCCACACAATTATTTCTACTTTCATGATTGTGTTTCTGTGTTTTAATTGGTGTTTTTTCCAAGTAGGCCATTGTTGGGGAACGTTGCAGAAAATAAAAAATTTCCTACGGTTTCACCAAGATCTATCTATGAGTTCATCTATCAACGAGTGATTGGAGTGCATCTACATACCTTTGTAGATCGCGAGCGGAAGCGTTCAAGAGAACGGGGTTGAGGGAGTCGTACTCGTCGTGATCCAAATCACCGATGACCAAGTGCCGAACGGATGGCACCTCCGCGTTCAACACACGTACGGTTGGGGAAGACGTCTCCTCCTTCTTGATCCAGCAAGGGGGAAGGAGAGGTTGATGGAGATCCAGCAGCACGACGGCGTGGTGGTGGATGCAGCAGGGATCTCGGCAGGGCTTTGCCAAGCTCTACGGAGGAGGAGGAGGTGTTGGAGTGGGAGAGGGAGGTGCCAGGGGCATGGGTGCGGCTGCCCTCCCTCCCCCCTCTTTATATAGGCCCCCAAGGGGGGGCGCCGGCCCTGGAGATGGGATCTCCCAAGGGGGGGCGGCGGCCAAGGGGGTGGAGTGCCCCCCAAGGCAAGTGGAGGCGCCCCCTCCCCTAGGGTTCCCAACCCTAGGCGCGGGGGGCCCAAGGGGGGGGGGGGGCGCACCAGCCCACCAGGGGCTGGTTCCCCACCCACATCAGCCCATGGGGGCCTCCAGGAATCGTGGCCCCACCAGTGGACCTCGGGACCCTTCCGGTGGTCCCGATACAATACCGTGACCCCGAAACTTTCCCGATGGCGAAACTTCGACTTCCCATATATAATTCTTCACCTCCGGACCATTCCAGTAACTCCTCGTGACGTCCGGGATCTCATCCGGACTCGAACAACTTTCGGGTTCTTGCATACTCATATCTCTACAACCCTAGCGTCACCGAACCTTAAGTGTGTAGACCCTACGGGTTCGGGAGACACGTAGACATGACCGTGACGACTCTCCGGTCAATAACCAACAGCGGGATCTGGATACCCATGTTGGCTCCCACATGCTCCTCGATGATCTCATCTAATGAACCACGATGTCGAGGATTCAAGCAACCCCGTATACAATTCCCTTTATCAATCGGTACGTTACTTGCCCGAGATTCGATCATCGGTATCCCAATACCTCGTTCAATCTCAAGCACGGCAAGTCACTTTACTCATCTTAGTAATGCATGATCCCATGACCAAACACTTGGTCACTTTGAGCTCATTATGATGATGCATTACCGAGTGGGCCCGTAGATACCTCTACATCATCACGGAGTGACAAATCCCAGTCTCGATCCGTGTCAACCCAACAAACACTTTCGGAGATACCCGTAGTATACCTTTATAGTCACCCAGTTACGTTTTGATTTGGTACACCCAAAGCACTCCTAAGGTATCCGGGAGTTACACGATCTCATGGTCTAAGGAAAAGATACTTGACATTGGAAAAGCTCTAGCAAACGAACTACACGATCTTGTGCTATGCTTAGGATTGGGTCTTGTCCATCACATCATTCTCCTAATGATTTGATCTCGTTATCAACGACATCCAATGTCCATAGTCAGGAAACCATGACTATTTGTTGATCAACGAGCTAGTCAACTAGAGGCTCACTAGGGACATGTTGTGGTCTAAGTATTCACACGTGTATTACGATTTCGGATAATACAATTATACCATGAATAAAGACAATTATCATGAACAACGAAATATAATAATAATCCTTTTATTATTGCCTCTAGGGCATATTTCCATGATCTCCCACTTGCACTAGAGTCAATAGTCTAGTTACATTGTGATGAATCGAACACCCATAGAGTTCGGTGTTGATCATGTTTTGCTTTCATGGAAGAGGTTTAGTCAGCGGATCTGCGACATTCAGATCCGTATGCACTTTGCAAATTTCTATGTCTCCATCTTGAACATTTTCACGAATGGAGTTGAGCGACGCTTGATGTGCCTGGTCTTCTTGTGAAACCTGGGCTCCTTGGCAAGTGCAATAGCTCAGTGTTGTCACAGAAGAGTTTGATCGGCCCCGACGCATTGGAGTACGACTCCTAGGTCGGTGATGAACTCCTTCACCCAAATTGCTTCATGCGCTGCCTCCGGGCTGCCATGTACTCCGCTTCACATGTAGATCCCGCCACGACGCTACGCTTGCAGCTGCACCAGCTTCGCTTCCACCATTCAACATATACACGTATCCGGTTTGTGACTTAGAGTCATCCAGGATGCGTGGTCGAAGCTAGCGTCGGCGTAACCCCTTCTGACGAGCTCTTCGTCACCTCCATAAACGAAACATGTCCTTAGTCCTTTCGGTACTTCAGAATATTCTTGACCGCTGTCCGGTGTTCCTTGCCGGGATTACTTCGGTGCCTTCCTACCAAACTTACGACAAGGTTTACATTAGGTGCGGTACACAACATGGCATACATAATAGACCCTATGGCTGAGGCATAGGGATGACACTCATCTCTTCTATATCTTACGCCGTGGTGGGACATTGAGCTGAGCTCAGTTTCACACCTTGCAACACAGGCAAGAACCCTTCTTAGACTGATCCATATTGAACTTCTTCAATATCTTATCAAGGTATGTGCTTTGTGAAAGACCTATGAGGCGTCTCGATCTATCTCTATAGATCTTGATGCCTAATATATAAGCAACTTCTCCAAGGTCCTTCATTGAAAAACTCTTATTCAAGTAGGCCTTAATGCTGTCCAAAAGTTCTATATCATTTCCCATCAAAAGTATGTCATCTACATATAATATGAGAAATGCTCTGAGCTCCCACTCACTTTCTTGTAAACGCAGGCTTCTCCATAAGTGCATAAACCCAAACGCTTTGATCATCTCATCAAAGCGAATGTTCCAACTCCGAGATGCTTGCACCAGCCCATAAATGGATCATTTGGAGCTTTCATACCTTGTTAGCATTCCTAGGGTCGACAAAACCTTCCGGCTGCATCATATACAGTTCTTCCTTAAGATAGCCGTTAAGGAATGCCGTTTTGACGTCCATCTGCCATATCTCATAATCATAGTATGCGGCAATTGCTAACATGATTCGAACGGGCTTTAGCTTCGCTACGGGAGAGAAAGTCTCATCGTAGTCAACCCCTTGAACTTGCCGATAACCCTTAGCGACAAGTCGAGCTTTATAGATGGTAACATTACCATCCGCGTCCGTCTTCTTCTTAAAGGTCCATTTGTTTTCTATCGCTCGCCGATCATCGGGCAAGTCTGTCAAAGTCCATACTTTGTTTTCATACATGGATTCTATCTCGGATTGCATGGCTTCAAGCCATTTGTTGGAATCTGGGCCCGCCATCGCTTCTTCATAGTTCGAAGGTTCACCGTTGTCCAACAACATGATTTCCGTGACAGGGGTTGCCATACCACTACGGTGTGGAGCGTGTCCTTGTGGACCTCTGAAGTTCGGTAGCAACTTGATCCAAGTACCTTGATCATCATCATTAATTTCCTCTCCGATCGGTGTAGGCACCACAGGAACATTTTACGAGCTGCACTACTTTCCGGTTCAAGAGGTAGTACTTCATCGAGTTCTACTTTCCTCCCACTTACTCCTTTCGAGAGAAACTCTTTTTCCAGAAAGGATCCGTTCTTGGCAACAAAGATCTTGCCATCGGATCTAAGGTAGAAGGTATACCCAATGGTTTCCTTAGGGTATCCTATGAGGACGCATTTTTCGACTTGGGTTCGAGCTTTTCAGATTGAAGTTTCTTGACATAAGCATCGCATCCCCAAACTTTTAGAAGCGACAGCTTAGGTTTCTTCCCAAACCATAATTCATACGGTGTCGTCTCAATGGATTTAGGCGGTTGCCCTATTTAAAGTGAATGTAGCTGTCTCTAGAGCGTATTCCCAAAATGATAGCGGTAAATCGGTAAGAGACATCATAGATCGCACCATATCCAATAGAGTGCGATTCTGACGTTCGGACACACCGTTCTGTTGAGGTGTTCGAGCGGCGTGAGTTGTGAAACGATTCCACATTTCCTTAAGTGCGTACCAAATTCGTGACTTAAATATTTTCCTCCACGATCTGATCGTAAGAATTTAATCTTTCGGTCACATTGATTCTCTACTTCATTCTGAAATTCCTTGAACTTTTCAAAGGTCTCGGACTTGTGTTTCATCAAGTAGACATACCCATATCTACTTAAGTCATCATGAGAGTGAGAACATAACGATATCCTCCATGAGCCTCAACGCTCATTGGACCACACACATCAGTATGTATGATTTCCAATAAGTTGGTTGCTCGCTCCATTGTTCCGGAGAATGGAGTCTTGGTCATTTTTCCCATGAGGCATGGTTCGCATGTGTCAAATGATTCATAATCGAGAGACTCTAAAAGTCCGTCAGCATGGAGCTTCTTCATGCGCTTGACACCAATGTGACCAAGGCGGCAGTGCCACAAGTATGTAGGACTATCGTTATCAACTTTACATCTTTTGGTATTCACACTATGAATATGTGTAACATTACGTTAGAGATTCATTAAGAATAAACCATTGACCATCGGGCATGACCATAAAACATATCTCTCATATAAATAGAACAACCATTATTCTCGGATTTAAATGAGTAGCTATCTCGTATTAAACGAGATCCAGATACAATGTTCATGCTCAAACTTGGCACTAAATAACAATTATTGAGGTTTAAAACTAATTCCGTGGGTAAATGTAGAGGTAGCGTGCCGACGGCGATCACATCGACCTTGGAACCATTCCCGACGCGCATCGTCACCTCGTCCTTCGCCAGTCTCCGCTTATTCCGCAGCTCTTGCTGTGAGTTACAAATATGAGCAACGGCACCGGTATCAAATACCCAGGAGTTACTACGAGTATTGGTAAGGTACACATCAATTACATGTATATCACATATACCTTTAGTGTTGTCGGCCTTCTTGTCCGCTAAGTATTTGGGGCAGTTCCGCTTCAAAGGACCCTTCCCTTTGCAATAAAAGCACTCGGTCTCGAGCTTGGGTCCATTCTTTGACTCCTTCCCGACAACTGGCTTTCCGGGCGCGGCAACATCTTTGCCGTCCTTCTTGAAGTTCTTCTTGCCCTTGCCCTTTTCGAACTTAGTGGTTTTATTGACCATCAACACTTGATGTTCCTTCTTGATTTCTACCTCTGCTGACTTCAGCATTGAAAATACTTCAGAATAGTTTTCACCATCCCACGCATATTGTAGTTCATCACAAAGCTCTTGTAGCTCGGTGGGAGCGATGAAGGATTCTGTCAATGACCACCTTGTCCGGAGGTTAATGTCCACCGAGGCGGTTGTGCAACCCGGACATTTTGAGTATGTGCTCACCGACGAACTATTTTCCTCCATCTTACAACTATAAAACTTGTCGGAGACTTCATATCTCTCGACCGGGCATGAGCTTGGAAAACCATTTTCAGCTCCTCGAACATCTCATATGCTCCGTGTTGCTCAAAACGCTTTTGGAGCCCCGGTTCTAAGCTGTAAAGCATGCCGCCTTTGAGCGAGAAAGTAATCATCAAGACGTGGATCGCCAACCGTTCATAACGTCTTGGTTCTCTCGGGATGGGTGCTTCACCTAAGCGGTCCTTCTAGGACATATGCTTTCTTGGCAGCTATGAGGATGATCCTCGAGTTAGGACCAGTCCGTATAGTTGCTGCCATCATCTTTCAGCTTGGTTTTCTCTAGGAACGCGTTGAAGTTCATGTTGACATGAGCGTTGGCCATTTGATCTACAAGACATTTTTGCAAAGATTTTAGACTAAGTTCATGATAATTAAGTTCATCTAATCAAATTATTTAATGAACTCCCACTCAGATTTGACATCCCTCTAGTCATCTAAGTGTTACATGATCCGAGTCGACTAGGCCGTGGCCGATCATCACGTGAGACGGACTAGTCATCATCGGTGAACATCTCCATGTTGATCGTATCTTCCATACGACTCATGTTCGACCTTTCGGTCTACGTGTTTCGAGGCCATGTCCGTACATGCTAGGCTCGTCAAGTTAACCTATGTGTTTTGCATGTGTATAACTGTATTACACCCGTTGTATGTGAACGTAGGAATCTATCACGCCCGATCATCACGTGGTGCTTCGAAACGACGAACTTTAGCAACGGCGCACAGTTAGGGGGAACACTTTCTTGAAATTATTATGAGGTATCATCTTATTTACTACCGTCGTTCTAAGTAAACAAGATGCAAAAACATGATAAACATCACATGCAATCAAATAATAGTGACATGATATGGCCAATATCATATAGCTCCTTTGATCTCCATCTTGGGGCTCCATGATCATGTTGTCACCGGCATGACACCATGATCTCCATCATCATGATCTCCATCATCGTGTCTCCATGAAGTTGCTCGCCAACTATTACTTCTACTACTATAGCTAACGGTTTGGCAATAAAGTAAAGTAATTACATGGCGTTGAATCAATGACACGCAGGTCATACAATAATTAAGACAACTCCTATGGCTCCTGCGGTTGTCATACTCATCGACATGCAAGTCGTGATTCCTATTACAAGAACATGATCTCATACATCACAATATATCATTCATCATTCATCACAACTTTTGGCCATATCACATCACAAGGCAATTGCTTTGCAAAAACAAGTTAGGCGTCCTCTAATTGTTGTTGCATCTTTTACGTGGCTGCAATAGGGTTCTAGCAAGAACGTTTTCTTACCTATGAAAAAAAGCCACAACGTGATTTGTCAACTTCTATTTACCCTTCATAAGGACCCTTTCCATCGAATCTGCTCCAACTAAAGTGGGAGAGACAGACACCCGCTAGCCACCTTATGCAACTAGTGCATGTCAGTCGGTGGAACCTGTCTCATTTTAGCGTACGTGTAAGGTCGGTCCGGGCCGCTTCATCCCACAATACCGCTGAAGCACAATAAGGCTAGTAGCGGCAAGAAAGTTGACAACATCTACGCCCACAACAAATTGTGTTCTACTCGTGCCAAGAGAACTACGCATAGACCTAGCTCTGATACCACTGTTGGGGAATGTTGCAGAAAATAAAAAATTTCCTACGGTTTCACCAAGATCTATCTATGAGTTCATCTAGCAACGAGTGATTGGAGTGCATCTACATACCTTTGTAGATCGCGGCGGAAGCGTTCAAGAGAACGGGGTTGAGGAGTCGTACTCGTCGTGATCCAAATCACCAATGACCGAGTGCCGAGCAGACTGACACCTCCGTGTTCAACACACGTGCGATTGGGAAGGCGTCTCCTCCTTCTTGATCCAGCAAGGGGAAGGAGAGGTTGATGGAGATCCAGCAACACGACAGGCGTGGTGGTGGATGCTTGAGGATCTCGGCAGGGCTTCGCCAAGCTCTACGGAGGAGGAGGAGGTGTTGGAGTGGGAGAGGAGGCGCCAGGGGGCATGGGTGTGGCTGCCCTCCTCCCCCTCTTTATATAGGCCCCCAAAGGCGCCCGCCTGGAGATGGGATCTCCCAAGGAGGGCGGCGGCCAAGGGGGTGGAGTGCCCCCCAAGGCAAGTGGAGGCGCCCCCTCCCCTATGGTTCCCAACCCTAGGCGCAGGGGGGCCCAAGGGGGGCGCACCAGCCCACTAGGGGCTGGTTCCCCTCCCACTTCAGCCCATGGGGCCCTCCAGGATAGGTGGCCCCACCCGGTGGACCCCCGGGACCCTTCCGGTGGTCCCGGTACAATACCGGTGACCCCCGAAACTTTCCCGATGGCCGAAACTCGACTTCCCATATATAATTCTTCACCTCCAGACCATTCCGGAACTCCTCGTGACGTCCGGGATCTCATCCGGGACTCCGAACAACTCTCGGGTTACTGCATACTCATATCTCTACAACCCTAGCGTCACCGAACCTTAAGTGTGTAGACCCTACGGGTTCGGGAGACACGCAGACATGACCGTGATGACTCTCCGGTCAATAACCAACAGCGGGATCTGGATACCCATGTTGGCTCCCACATGCTCCTCGATGATCTCATCCGATGAACCACGATGTCGAGGATTCAAGCAACCCCGTATACAATTCTCTTTGTCAATCGACACGTTACTTGCCCGAGATTCGATCGTCGGTATCCCAATTCCTCGTTCAATCTCGTATCGCAAGTCACTTTACTCAGACCGTAATGCATGATCCCATGACCAAACACTTGGTCACTTTGAGCTCATTATGATGATGCATTACCGAGTGGCCCAGAGATACCTCTCCGTCATGCAGTGACAAATTCCGATCTCGATCCGTGTCAACCCAATGACACTTTCGGAGATACCCGTAGTATACCTTTATAGTCACCCGATTACGTTGTGACGTTTGGTACACCCAAATCACTCCCTACGGTATCCGGAGTTACACGATCTCATGGTCTAAGGAAAAGATACTTGACATTGGAAAAGCTCTAGCAAACGAACTACACGATCTTGTGCTATGCTTAGGAATGGTCTTGTTCATCACATCATTCTCCTAATGATGTGATCTCGTTATCAACGACATCCAATGTCCAGGGTCAGGAAACCATGACTATCTGTTGATCAACGAGCTAGTCAACTAGAGGCTCACTAGGGACATGTTGTGGTCTAAGTATTCACACGTGTATTACGATTTCCGGATAATACAATTATAGCATGAATAAAAGACAATTATCATGATCAAGGAAATATAATAATAATCCTTTTATTATTGCCTCTAGGGCATATTTCCAACAGCCATGTGCGTCGACGGTGGCGCCTCGTTGCACACCTGACACCGCCAACTAAAGCAGTGGGCCCGTGAGGTCACTACGGCGGAGCCATCGTTCGATGCCCAGAAGCCACTGAAGTGGTCCCACATGCCCATTATTTTTGACACCGAGGATCACCTTGACCGCACAACTGCGGTCAGGTGTTTTTCGTTGTTGGTTTCACCGACAATACGCAACCTCAAGGTGACAAAAGTGCTGGTTGACGGTGGGGCCGGTCTGAATTTGATCTCGCTCGATGTGATCAAGAGGTTGTAGATTCCTGATGGAGATCTCGAGGAGACGGGCACGTTTCAAGGGGTCAACCCGGGAAGGAGCCAGCCAAAAGGTAAAATCACGCTGCCTGTTACGTTTGGGGGCAAGCTGAACTATAGGACGGAGAAGATCATTTTTGATGTCGCCGAGATCCCCTTGCCATATAACGGGATCCTTGGCCGCCCAATGCTGGCCAAGTTCATGGCGGTGTCACACTACGCCTATCACAAGTTGAAGATGTCGGGGCTGCTGACCATCATCACCGTCCCCTCTGACACGAAAGACGTGCTCATCTGCGCCGACCAACTCTACCGAGAGGCAGTTGCAGCAACTGCCGCCAAGGCACTTGCTCCTGCCGCTGAAGCCCCGGGAAGGAAGAAGGCCGGCAAAACCTCTGTCGGCAAGACCCCTTCCAGCGAGACCTCTTCCAGCAAGACCTCTTGCACCCACTCCGGCAAGCGCGCCTCTTCGGAGTGCTGCGCTCCCTTTGAGGTCATGCCAGAGAGCTCCACCGGCAAGAGCAAGAAGTCCAAGGCTGCACCACTGGAAACCAAGAAGGTGTCCGTCAAGGAGGACGGCACGGGCGGGGCTTTCACTATAAGCTCCACCCTCGACATCAAATAGGAAAGCACGCTCGTCACCTTCCTGCGGGTGAATGTTGATGTGTTTGCATGGCAAGCATCTGACATCCCCGGTGTTCCCAGGGAGGTGATTGAGCACCATCTTGTTGTCTGTCCTCATGCGCGGCCCGTCAAGCAGAAGGTCAGGAAGCAAGCTTTGGAGCGACAAGAGTTCATCATCGAGGAGATCAGGAAGTTGGAGGCAGCAGGCCTGGTTAGAGGAGTGCTCCACCCCACGTGGTTGGCCAATCCATTGATGGTGCGTAAGGCAAATGGGAAATGGAGGCTGTGTATTGACTACACAGATATCAATAAAGCATGTCCAAAGGATCCTTTCCCTCTACCATGCATCGACCAGATTGTGGACTCCACTGCCGGGTGTGACATGCTATCATTCCTCGACGCCTATTCAGGATACCACCAGACCTTCATGGTGAAGGAATACGAAGAAAAGACCGCGTTCATCACCCCATGTGGTACGTACTGTTTTGTACGAATGCCTTTCGGGTTGAAGAGCGCTGGTTCGACATTTGCCCGAGCGGTCCAAATTGGTTTTGAGCCCCAGCTACATAGAAATATGGAAGCTTATATGGATGACATAGTGGTCAAAACCAAGGAAAGGGCCACGCTCGTGCAAGATCTAGAAGAAACATTTGCAAACATGCGCAAGATCAACCTCAAGCTCAACCTAGAGAAGTGCGTGTTCAGTGTCCCCTCCGGCAAACTTCTTGGGTTGTTTGTGTCTCAACGCAGAATCGAATTAAATCCCGACAAGATCAAGGCAATTGAGTAGATTGAGGTGCCAAAATGGGTCAAAGACGTCCGTAGGCTCGCCGACTGCGTTGCTGCCCTGAGTAGGTTCATCTCCAAATCTGCTGAGCACGCCCTCCCCTTTTTCAAAGTTTTGAAAAAGGCAGATCCAGTAAAGTGGACTCCAGAGGCAGAGGCAGCGCTGCAAGATTTGAAGAGGTACCTCTCCTCCACGCCAATACTAGTCGCGCCTAAACCACAAGAGTTGTTGCTGCTATGCTTAGCAGCAACGAATCAAGTGGTTAGTATTGCACTGGTAGTGCAGAGGGAACTTGAGGAAGAAGCAGCAGTAGCAGCGGAGCCGTCGGATGGTGGTCCAGAGTCCTCCCCGGCAAGGCCCAGCCCTGGCAAGGCAGAGTCTGCGCAGATGGGCGAAGTGGAACAGAAGGAGAAGGTGGTGCAGCACCCGGTTTATTTTGTCAGTTCCCTCCTGCAGGGGGCTAGATCAATATATTCTGGTATGCATAAGCTACTTTTCGGCCTCCTCATGGCCTCGAGAAAGCTGCGCCACTATTTCCAAGCACATGAGATCACCGTCGTCACCCGCCTCCCGTTGCAACGAATCCTGCACAACCCGGATGCGACCGGGAGGATTGTGGAATGGGCCTTGGAATTATCAAGCTTTGGCCTCAAGTTTGAAAGTACTTCAACAATCAAGAGCCGAGCCTTGGCAGAGTTCATAGCAGAATGGACCGCAACGCCCGAAGAGGAGATTCAAGAGACCACCCTTCCCGGCAAGGAGACGAGCAGTGAGTGGATTATGTACTTTGATGGAGCTTTCTCACTCCAAGGTGCTGGTGCCGGCGTACTACTCGTCGCACCCACCGGAGAGCGCCTCAAGTACGTAATCCAGATGCACTTTCCCCGGGAAAAATCAACAAACAACACGGCGGAGTACGAGGGATTACTCGCCAGTCTCAGGATCACGACAGACCTCGGAATTAGGAAGCTCATCATCAGAGGTGATTCGCAGCTCGTCGTCAAGCAAGTGAACAAGGATTACCAGAGTCCATTGATGGAGGCCTATGTGGATGAAGTGAGGAAGTTGGAAGAGTGCTTTGACGGATTGCAAGTAGAGCATGTTCCCCGAGCGGAGAACGACATTGCTGACGACCTGTAAAAACGCGCCGCCCTCAAGTTGCGTGTGGAACTAGGTACCTTTGTGCTTCAATTAACTCAGCCATCCGTTGAACCATCAGCAGGGCAGAGCAAACGAAGGAAGGCAGGCCCCAGCAAGTACTTTCCCACTGAGCTCCCAGGAGCCGCCGACAAGGATGTTGCCGGGTGCCCCAAGCTTGCCGGAGAGCAGCAACCCCCGGCAGGGCCTCAAGCCCTGGCCGTAGAGGCAGCTGCCCTTACGGCCGAAGATGTGCCTTTAGTCCTTGCCGTCGAGCCCCAAGCTCCGGCATGGGCGTAACCCACCGCCCGTTTCCTCCAAACAGGAGAGCTCCCCGAGGAGCAGGAAGAAGCAGAGAAAGTAGCCCGTCAGTCCAGCATGTACCAGTTTGTGGATGATGTCCTATACAGAAGGAGACTGAACGGCGTGAAGTTGAAGTGCATTCCTCGGGAAGACGGACTAAGGCTGTTGGCAGAGATACATGGAGGCATGTGTGGCTCCCACATAGGGTCGAGAGCCCTTGCTGGCAAGGCATTCCGGCAAGGTTTCTTCTGGCCCACCGCTCTCCAGGATGTGACTGCACTAGTAACCAAGTGTGAAGCGTGCCAGTTCCATTCAAAGAAGCTTCATTAACCGGCTCAAGCTCTTCAGACCATCCCTCTTTCCTGGCCATTTTCGGTCTGGGCTCGATATACTAGGCCCTTTTCCCCGTGCTGTCGGGGCTTTGAGTACTTGTACGTCGCAACCGACAAGTTCACAAAGTGGCCAGAAGTGGAGCCGGTGAGAAAGGTGATGGCACAGTCAGCCGTCAAGTTCTTCAAAGGGCTAGTCTGCTGTGACACCCGGGTAATTAAGCTACAATGAACCTCTCCTAATGATGCCACGTCACCTTAGTTATTGTTGCTAATCTCGCGTTAGTTCGAAACCGATTCAAATTCAAATTCAAGCAAACAATAAAAGTTTTCAAATATTAAAACTAAAATGTTCGGACTGTGCCAAATATTACATAGGTAATTATAGTGAAGAAAACACATGTTTAGAAAATGCTGAGATGCACTAAAATGATTTAAGTAGTATAAAACCTAATTATTTAAATGCCTTTACTAATTAATAAAATATCAAATTAAATTATTTGGCAACTAGACTTTTTGGGACAGTGGCCTAAATTGAAATACTAAATTAGATGCCAAGTATATATTTTACAAAAAACTAAAACAATAGGAAACAAAGAGAAAACAGAAAACAAAATAAATAAAAAGGAAAAGATAAAATGAAAAACAAAAGACCTAATCTACTGGGCCTTGGCCCAGCTATCCACTCCCTGTCAGGCCAGTCCACCTGACCCAGGCTGCCCTCCCTTTTCCCCACCCCGATCGAACCCTAGGGCAACCACCCCCCCCCCCCCCCACTTCCCCCATCGATCCAGATCTGGATCGGGATCATCCCCATCGCCCCGCACGAACCCCCCACTCCTCCTGCATGAACCCCCACTCCTCCTGACTGATACCCCCACCCTCTCCCGTTCTCCAGCGTCGCTAATGCACCCCGCGCCCGACCCCCTTGCCGCGATGGAGCTCCACCTCGCTGGCGTGCCCGCTGCCTGAGGTCTCCGCCGACGCCGCCATCGCCCCGCGTGCCTCGGCCTCCTCCTCGCCCCGTGCCGAGGCCACCATTCTTCTTGCGCGCCCTCGACCCGTCGGCCAGCCCGCCCTTTTCGTAAATGCGTCGACCGGACGCCGCCCCTTCCTTGTCCTCCTCCTCGAGCATGCCTCGCACAACTACAGGGCTATGTGAGCCCCCTTCCCTTCCCCTCTTCCTCCCTGTAGACCCGCCACTGTGCCCGTCCGAGCCTCGCTCTCATCATCCTCACTGCATGCACTGCACGCCCGTGGCATCGCGTCTCCTCGTCCTGCGCCGGCTTTCTCTCCCCTCTGTCCCCGCGCGAGCATCAACGCGCCAGCTCGCTCGTCGCCTTGCCGCCAACCGTGCCATCCCGCACCCGCGCACCGCGTCATCGTGGCCGCGACCTGCGGCCGCCGCCTCGCCTCTGCTGCCTTCGCCCGCTTGCTTTCGCCTTGTCGCTGACCCTTGCGAATCCCCTTGCCTCGCACCACCTGCATGTCCCGCTCTCCCACGCCCAGCTGGCGCAACTCCGCCGGCCGGCTCACCAAGCTGGTAGCAGCAGATCGCCCGCCACAGCGCCCTTGGCGGCGCCGTGTGGCGCCCACGCCCGCATCCACCACCCGGTGCCCGCTAAGGCCCCCAGGGCCCTATGACAAAGGGGCTCCACCCCTGTAACGTTTAAAAAAATAGATATAAAAAAGAATTAATAAATAAATAAATACAAATATTAATCAATCAATTAATTAACTAACTAAATCAATTAAACTTAATTAATTGTGTTTAATTAACCTAATCAATTAATTAAACTAATTAAACCTGTTTAGTTAGCCTTAGCGTGTAATGTGGGTCTGCTGGACCCACATGCTAGGTTTGACTCTGGTCAGCTGGGTTTGACCTGCTGACGTCATGGTGATGTCATGCTGACATCACCTTTCACTGTTCTGGATAATGTTCGATTTAAATAATTAAATTACAAAAATGCATAAAACTTTGATAAATCATAGGAAATAAACCATAACTCGGATGAAAATACTTTGTACATGAAAGTTGCTCAGAACGACGAGACAAATCCGGATACACAGCCCGTTCGTCCGCCACACATCCCTAGCATAGCAAACACGCAACTTTCCCCCTCCGCTTCATTTGTCCGAAAACGCGAAACACCGGGGATACTTTCCCGGATGCTTTCCCCCTTCGCCGGTATCACCTATCCCCGCGTTAGATTACCCCTGGCACCACGTATTGCCTTGTTATATTTTGTGTGATGCTTTGTTTGCTCTGTATTTACTGTTTCTTCCCCCTCTTCTTCTCCGCTAGACCCCGAGACCGACGCCGCTGCTACCCAGTACGACTACGGTGTTGACGGCCCCTCCTTCTCGGCTGAGCTTCCAGGCAAGCCCCCCTTGATCACCAGATATGACCTATTCCTTCCCTATACTGCTTGCATTAGAGTAGGGTAGCGTGTTACTGCTTTCGGTTAATCCTATTCTGCTGCATAGCCTGTCATTGTTGCTACAGTTGTTACCCTTACCTGCTATCCTAATGCTTAGTATAGGATGCTAGTGTTCCATCAGTGGCCCTACACTCTTGTCCAACTGGCATGCTATACTACTAGGTCGTGATCACTTCGGGAGGTGATCACGGGCATATGCTATATACCTTATACTGTTACATTACTTATGATACTGTTCGGAGATGGGGGCTGAAGGGGCAGGCGGCTCCATCCCGATAGAGGTGGGCCTGGGTTCCCGACGGCCCCTGTCGGTATCAAAACCGGCGGATCTCGGGTAGGGGGTCCCGAACTGTGCGTCTAGGCGGATGGTAACAGGAGACAAGGGACACCATGTTTTTACCCAGGTTCGGGCCCTCTCGATGGAGGTAAAACCCTACTCCTGCTTGATTAATATTGATGATATGGGTAGTACAAGAGAAGACCTACCACAAGATCAGAGAGGCTAAACCCTAGAAGCTAGACTATGGTATGATTGTTGTTCGTCCTACGGACTAAAACCCTCCAGTTTATATATACACCAGAGAGGACTAGGGTTACACAGAGTCGGTTACAATGGGAGGAGATCTACATATCCGTATCGCCAAGCTTGCCTTCCACGCCAAGGAAAGTCCCATCCGTACACGGGACGAAGTCTTCAATCTTGTATCTTCATAGTCCGAGAGTCCGGCCAAAGGTTATAGTCCGGCTATCCGGACACCCCTAATCGGGACTCCCTCGGTAGCCCACGAACCAGGCTTCAATGACGCAAGTCCGGTGTGCAGATTGTCTTCGGCATTGCAAGGCGGGTTCCTCCTCCGAATACTTCATAGAAGATTTTGAACACAAGGATAGTGTCCGGCTCTGCAAAATAAGTTCCACATACCACCGTAGAGAGAATAATATTTACACAATTCCAATCTGCTGATATATTCCGCAGCGTGACACCACACCGCGGCCAAGCCTTTATTCGAATCATTTTACTGTCCCACCTCAGCGCATTTAGCGAGGCGGTTTTCTTGGCACGTCTTATCGAAGCAGAGATCGTGTCCCCTTATTCCAGGATTCTTATCAATACGGGCATGGGTAACCCAACCGTGCCATTAATTTACAGCGGTTGGGAGATAAGCGAGTTTTACCAGGCTGGTGGGGGCACGTAGTTTCGTCCGCCCATATAAGGGGATAAGGATCCGCCTTTTCCATCTACGCCTTCTTCCTCCTTTGCTTATCCATTTTCGCAAGACTTGAGCTCCAGGCGCCCAAGTCCGCACATCCCACCTCAACCTTCTCCAGCCATGTCCGGAGCGGGAGGCAAGTGGACGGTCTCCTCCGTCACGGAGGGACACATCAAGAAGGTGAGGAAAGCCGGATACTTGTCCAATGACATCGGGCACCGGCTCCCAGACGAGGGGCAGCTCATCCCCACCCCAAGTCCCCATGAGAGGCTGGTGTTCCTCACCCATTTCCTCCGCGGACTAGGTTTCCCACTTCACCCATTTGTCCGGGGGCTCATGTTCTACTACGGCCTGGATTTCCATGATCTAGCCCCGAACTTCATCCTCAACATCTCGGCGTTCATCGTCATGTGCGAGGCCTTCCTCTGCATCCAGCCCCACTTCGGCTTATGGCTGAAGACCTTCAATGTCAAGCCGAAGGTAGTGGGCGGCCGCCAAGCGGAGTCTTGGAGGTGCCATGGTGGGCAAGATGCCCAACGTCCTATGGCTCGAGGGCTCCTTCGTAGAGACCTTAAAGGGGTGGCAATTGGGGTGGTTCTACATCACCGAGCCGCGTGACCCTGAATGGGCAGCGGCCCCCGAATTCTGATCTGGCATCCCTACGCGGCTCACTTCTTGGAAAGAGAAGGGCTTGTCGTGGGGTAATTCGGAAGAGCTGACCGGACTCCAAACCTGCATCCAAAACCTGGTGAGCAAGAAGCTCAAACTCGTCAACGTAGTCCAGGTCATGCTCATCCGCCGGATCCTCCCGTGCCAACAACGGGCTTTCAGCTTGTGGGAGTTTGATCCGGCACAACACCGAAAGCTTCGAGCAGGCTCTTGACACTACGTCACGAAGATGCACGGAAGGTGCTGTTCAAGGCGCCAAGGCTCCCGCATCCGCTACCGAGGATCGTGGATTCAGCACGCAGCATCAAGCCAACGCGGTAAGCTATTTTACCCTTTACGGGATACTTGTTTTTCATAGTTTGACTCTATGCGGGATCTAAACTCCCTTACCTTTGATAGGATTGGCAGAAGACATCCGGGCAGATCAACTGTCCGGCTCCCTTGCCCGAAGACCCAGCGGATGCCCGCTTGACGGGGCTACTGGTTCCGGCACCTTACGTGGTGCCGGAGAAGAAGGCCAAGAAGAAGGCCACGGGAACTCGAAAGAGTTCCCAGCGCCTGGTGGTGTCGGACTCATCATCCGATGACTCCGAGGCGGACTCTTCCCACGAAGGCGAGGAGGAGGAAAGAGAGGTCTGTCCCCCAGCGGGGGGAGAGAAGAAAAGAAAGGCCGCCCCAACTGGGGGGGGGGGGGGCGGAGGGTCCAAGAAGGGAAGGACCCTTCCTCCTGACTACTCCACCAACGCCGCCGACGATGAAGAGGAGTGGCCATCCAGGGCCAAGCCCCTGGCAAAATCGTAAGTATCCGGATACCAGAATAACTCATGGCATTCCTTTATTGCACAGTATCTTCTGACGCCGAATATAATCATGTAGTCCGCCCCGAGCCCAGGTCGGTGTGTCGTCGAGCGGCTCCTTAAGCTCGTCGGATGTGAATAGCACTTCACTTTCGGCCGCCTCCTCCCCTCGCGCTGCGGATGATGCCGATGTGGGGTCCCAAAAGGGTCCAAGCCAGGAGGAGGTGGTCCTGGAGGCGTCGCAAGGCGACCTCCCGGACTCCAGGCGCAAAGGGGACAAAACCCCCAAGGGCTCCAAGTCCGGCCCTGGGCCGGACACCGCACCGGAACCTTCAATGGTTCCGGAGTCCGGCAGGCGCCCCCCTAATAAGAAGGGGAAGCCTAAGACGTCGGTGACCTCCGTCCAACTGGAGGCACCGGATAATCTGCTGGAGGTGCTTAACGGCGCCTCCATCGACAAGGAGCACCGCACTATTATGAGTGCGGTGATCCAGAAAAATTCGATCCGCCAAGAGCGGGCTGATTGAAGCATGTGCCACCTTCTAACAGGCTTTGAGGTATGTATTTAAGATATGTAAAAATATTACCGCATAGACAAGAGTTCTCGATGCTCAGTTTGGTGTTCAGAAAGAAAAGCCGAACTGAGGATCTAAAAGATATACGCAGGAGTCTAACATAAGTATGTCAATATGGGAATGCAGGCCGCGCTGCTGACATCTGCCGCACTGACTGCAGAGGTCGATGCATTGAAGCAGAGCCTCGAGAGGTCCGAGAACGAGCTCGGCCTTGCCAAGAAGCAGCTCGAGGACAAGGAAGGTAAGTAATACCTTATGTAAATATATAAAAAAGATGTGGTTGCAAAAAATGGCAGGACCAACGTGAGTATTACAGGGGCCACAACCCAGGTGGCAACCCTGAAGAAAGCATTGTCCAAGGCCGAAGAAAATGCGGCCGTGGAGCGCATCGAGCGAGAAAAGCATGAGGCGCGGGTGGCGGCGGTGCAGCAAGAGCTCCAGGATCTCGTGAAAAAACACGAGAGTTTGGAGCTTGACTCAAAGACTCGAGAGTCCGAGCTTGCCTCTGCCCTTGAGAGCGCCAAATCTGCCAAGGCGAAGCGAAAAAAATTCCTCCAGAAATTGAGGCGATGAAGAAGATAGCGGCGGGTAAGGCATTCTTTATGCAAAGCAAGCACGTGAAAGTGAATTACTTGTTACTTACCCGAGTCCGGAGCTCTCCAGAGCATTCGCAGATCTGCCCCTTGATGTGTCCGACGCTGCCGCCTACTACCGGGCCGAGGAGGGAGCTCGACGGAGAAGGTGTTCTGGTCTCAAGATCTTTGAGGTCGGACACCGGTGCAGTTTTTGAGCGACCAGCTGAAGCAGCTGGTCGAGCTCCATAAGGTGGTCGAACAGGCCATGAAGGGCCTTATACTCCGGCTATGGCCTGGGGAGGTCATGCTTGGGAGCTACTTTGGGCTGGTGAAGCGGCTCGCTGATGCCTGTCCACGACTTGAAGTCATCAAGCGCTCCGTATGCATCGAAGGCGCCCGTAGGGCCCTTGCCCGTGTTAAAGTGCACTGGGGCAAGATGGATGCTGAGAAGCTGGTGACAGATGGGCCACAGCAGGGCTAGGAGCATCGCAAACCCGAGATGTATTATGAGGGCGTCCTGAAGGGTGCCCGCCTTGTGGCGGATGAATGTTCCAAGGATGTAATTTATGAGTAAACTCGCTCGTGTTATCCTGTGTGCTGAAAACTTGTTCATATGTGCTAAGCAACGCTTTTTTAATTTAAAATATTACCTTTTGTGCGGCCGTTTATTAAATCTGAGAGATGACGAGTCGTCGGCTTCTTCCCCCATGCCACGAGTACTGGGGTGTTCGGGATAAACCTGAGCGCTCTTGTTCCCATTCTTGGGTCCTTCGAGGGAGGCGCCAAGACAACGTGAACAAGGCAATCGGACTATAATGCTTTATCACTCTCACTTAGCCATAGAATTCTATAATTTTAAATTTCGTGAAGCCCCTAGTATTCAGAAGACCGAGTTCGGGGCGCTATCCACGCCTAGGCCGGACAAAGCCGGCTCCTCGCTCTAAGCGGCATAAGTCTTTAGGGACTCGAAACCTCTCGAACAGCGACCAGCTCTCGCCCTATCATGACGGTCAGTTTTAGCTTTCTCTACTGAGGTGCTTAACCCAGCTCAACCGGGGCACAATCGCAGTAGTTCTCCCAGCGCTACCTTAGCCGATATAACGGAACGTAAGGTACCAAAACATGGGAGCTGGGCAAATCCAACTATTGACCCAAGACATAATTCGGAGCCGATGCATATAATGCTATAAGTTCGGGGTGCCGCACTAGTGAGAGTGTTCGGACTTGTCACACCATATTCTGGGGTACTTAAGCCCCTGGTGTATTGGCCTTACCAAAGTGTACGGTTGCATAATGTCATAACTGAACATATTCACATAAAAAAGGAATGCAATAATAGACAAAAGCTATGTATTTTTTATTCGAAAAGGCTGCGTAAAAGCGAGCGATACAAATAGTGTGATAAGCAAGAGATGGGACTATTTGACATGTCCCTCTGTGGGCGAGCTGCGGATGGTATGTAAGATGTATTTAGCTCGTTATAGAGACCATCTTTATATTCGACGTAGCTACGCCTCCTGGCTGTTGCATCGTGTGTTCGGCGATTGTCTTCTTTGGGCGGGCCTTCCGGGAGTGGAGTCCTGAAAGTAAGAAAAAGAATGACAAAATCGAGCCCCTAGTGCGGTTGAGCCGCATTTTGGGCATGCTGGTCACGCCCTCCCCTATGCCCATGGTATTTCCAGAGCGTAATTATGTACGGCGTAGTACTGGTTCGCAATTTTGCGAGGGCTGGGGTTGGGCCCGCATTACTACTGGCTGCTCGGAGCGTGCCGAGCGGTCTTGTTGTAGGTTACTCCGGCGCTTTGACGGTGTCCGGATGTTTAATAGCCGGACTGGAGAATTTCCATGAGAGGCTACTTTGTACTTCCTCCGCGAGGGCCGCCGTATGCTCCTCCATTCGGAGAGAGCGTTCGGTGTTTCCATTGACCGTAATGACTCCTCGAGGGCCTGTCATCTTGAGCTTGAGGTATGCATAGTGCAGCACCACATTGAACTTTGCAAATGCGGTTTGTCCGAGTAGTGCGTGATAGCCACTGCGAAACGGAACTATGTCAAAGATTAACTCCTCGCTTCGGAAATTATCCGGGGATCCGAAGACCACCTCAAGTGTAATCGAGCACATGCAGTTGGCCTCTACACCTGGTATAACGCCTTTAAAGGTCGTCTTTGTGGGTTTAATCCTTGAGGGATCTACGCCCATTTTTCACACTATATCCTGATAAAGCAGGTTCAGGCTGCTGCCGCCGTCCATAAGGACTCTAGTGAGGTGAAATCCGTCAATGATTGGGTCTAGAACCAATGCAGCGAATCCGCCATGGCGGATGCTAGTGGGGTGCTCCCTTCGATCAAAGGTGATCGGGCAGGAGGACCATGGGTTGAACTTTGGGGCGACTGGCTCCAACGCATATACGTTCCTGAGTGCACGCTTCCGCTCCCTTTTGAGTATGTGGGTTGCGTATATCATGTTCACCGCCCGCACTTGTGGGGGGAAGCCCTTCTGTCCCCTATTGTTTGGCGGACGGGGCTCCTCCTCGTCATCGTTATGCAGCCCCTTGTCACTGTTTTCAGCATTTAACTTGCCTGCCTGCTTGAACACCCAACAATCCCTGTTGGTGTGATTGGCTGGTTTTTCGGGGGTGCCGTGTATCTGGCACGAGCGATCGAGTATTCGGTCCAAACTGGACGGGCCCGGAGTATTTCTTTTAAATGGCTTTTTCTGCTGACCGGGTTTAGAGCCTCTGAATCCGGCATTAATGCCGTATCCTCAGCATTGTCGCTGTTAATGCGGCGCTTGTGCTTGTTACGACGCGACCTGCCATTGCTATCCTTGGTATCCGAATTACCAGGGCTCTTGGTCATGTTATTACTACGAGCTAGCCAGCTGTCTTCTCTCGTGCAAAAGCGGGTCATGAGTGTTGTGAGGGCTGCCATGGATTTCGGCTTTTCCTGTCCTAGGTGCCGGGCTAGCCACTCATCACGGATGTTATGTTTGAAGGCTGCGAGGGCCTCTGCGTCCGGACAGTTGACTATTTGATTTTTCTTGGTTAGGAACCGTGTCTGTAACTGTGGCCAATTCCTGCAGCTCTTGAATTATGTGGCTTAGGACATCGGCGTCGGTGGTCGCACATAGGTGCCACGGAAATTGTCGAGGAATGCGGCTTTGTGTCCTCCCAACAACCAATTGACTCTGGCAAGCTGTTAAGCCAATGCCGAGCTGGTCCTTTAAGCTTGAGTGGGAGGTATTTGATGGCGTGTAGGTCATCATGGGCCATGTGGATATGAAGGAGATAATCCTCGATCCACACCGCAGGATCTGTTGTGCCATCGTATGATTCGATGTTTACGGGTTTGAAATCCTCGGGGATTTGATGATCCATTACTTCATCTGTGAAGCATAGTGGGTGTGCGGCGCCTCTGTACTGGGCTATATCACGACGTAGCTCAAATGAGCTTTGTCTACTGTGTTCGGCCCGGCCGGATTTGCCGTATCCGGCGTGACGGTTATCATCACGTGTCGTGGGGCGCCCACACGATCCGTAGATCGATCTTGTTTGCCTTGCCTTGTCCTCCAATATATCTCGTAGGTCTGGCGCATTTCCCCGTGCCTTGATATTCTTTGAGCAACGACGGGGTGCAGCTTGAGCGGACGGCCGAGAGGCCTCTCTGTCGCGGCCACGAGGTGGCCGGTCGGCCGCGTCATGCGCTGGTGATGTAGGTTTAGGTGCTTCGTCCTCTAATCGGGGTAGCAACTTGCGCTTTGGGTTGCTCTTGGAGGGGCGTTCGAGTCCGTACTCTTCGGCCGCAAGGACTTCAGTCCATCTGTTGGCTAGCAAGTCTTGGTCATCTCTAAGCTATTGCTGTTTTTTCTTGAGGCTGCTCGCCATGGCCATAAGCCTGCATTTGAAACGCTCTTGTTCGACGGGATCCTCAGGCACGACAAATTTGTCATCGTCGAGGCTTGCCTCGTCTTCGGAGGGAGGCATGTAATTATCGTCCTCTACCTCTCTGTCTGCCGCTCTCTCATGAGGGTTGGCTTCTACATCCTCGTGTGCTGAATCCAGCTGGAGGGGGTTGTCTTCGGCATTGTCCGGGGTGTTATTATCTCCCGTGCCGGAATCGCCGTTTTTGCTTTGGCGGGATTTAGAGCGGCGCCGCTGACGCCGGCGCTTAGGCTGCTTCTTGGAGGGGTCATCCTCCGTTGTTCCATCGCCCTTCCCTTCTTTTGGGGTGTCCACCATGTATATGTCATACGACGAGGTGGCCTTCCAGTGCCCTATAGGCGCTGGTTCTTGGTCGTCTCCTGCATCGGCATCCATACCGTCGATGTCTTCGGAGTCGAAGTCGATCATGTCGGTTAAATCATCGACAATGGCTATGAAGTGGGTGGTGGGTGGGCTTTGAATTTCTTCGTCGTCCGCATCCCAACCTTGCTGACCATAGTCCGGCCAGGGCTCTCCTGATAAAGAAAGAGACTTTAGTGAATTCAGGACATCGCCGAAGGGCGAGTGCTAAAAGATGTCCGCGGCGGCGAACTCCATGATCGGCGCCCAATCGGATTCGATTGGCAGGGGCACGGAAGGTTCGGAGTCCGGAGAGGAGTCCGGCACCTTGGAGTCACGAGCTTCGCAAAGGACAAGGCTGGTGTTCAGCTCGATCGCCGTAGAGATTGCAGCCCCCGAGGCGGTGTCCAGCCACCCGTCGTCGATTGGCGCAGTCGGCTCCGAGCTAAGGGTCGGAGCGGACAATGGTGCGGCCTTCAGGGCACTGTTCGGCGGCAGAGCTAGATCATGCCCATCGTGATAAAGGCGGCGGCCGCTGTGACTCGAACCCGTCGAAGATTAAGTCTCCGCGGATGTCAGCCGTGTAGTTCAAACTTCCAAATCTGACCTGATGGCCAGGGGCGTAGCTTTCGATCTGCTCGAGATGGCCAAGCGAATTGGCCCGCAGTGCAAAGCCGCCGAATACGAAGATCTGTCCGGAGAGAAAAGTCTCGCCCTGGACCGCATCATTGTTGATGATCGGAGGAGGCATCGGGCCTAAAGGTGACGACACAGAGGAACTCTCAGTGAAAGCACCAATGTCGGTGTCAAAACCGGCGGATCTCGGTTAGGGGGTCCCGAATTGTGCGTCTAGGCGAATGGTTACAGGAGACAAGGGACACGATGTTTCTACCCAGGTTCGGGCCCTCTCGATGGAGGTAAAACCCTACTCCTGCTTGATTAATATTGATGATATGGGTAGTACAAGAGTAGATCTACCACGAGATCGGAGATGCTAAACCCTAGAAGCTAGCCTATGGTATGATTGTTGTTCGTCCTACGGACTAAAACCCTCCGGTTTATATAGACACCGGAGAGGGCTAGGGTTACATAGAGTCGGTTACAATGGGAGGAGATCTACATATACGTATCGCCAAGCTTGCCTTACACGCCAAGGAAAGTCCCATCCGGACACGGGACGAAGTCTTCAATCTTGTATCTTCATAGTCCAGGAGTCCGGCCAAAGGTTATAGTCCGGCTATCCGGACACCCCCTAATCCAAGACTGCCTCAACCCCCAACTGTTACTTTGTGGCAGAGCGACAGGGCAGGTTGAGACCACCTAGGAGAGAGGTGAGCCTGGCCCTGGTCGGCGTTCGTGGTTACTTCAAAATAACATGCTTAATGAGATCTTGGTATTTGATATGAGTTGGGTCGTTGACCTTATACGCACTAACAGCCACGTGGGACAAGATATGGGCAACCGGCGTCGTGGTATCAGCCGAAGCTCTTTTTGACGTCCGATCGAAGCGGCCTTACGCCACATTGGACCGTAAGCCCGCGCTTGTATTAAGGGGGCTAGGTCTGCTTCCGGTCGCGTACGCAACATGCAGGTGTGTAATGGGCGATGTGCCCAGACCCCTGCGTGCATAGGATTTAGACCGGCGTGCTGACCTCTCTGTTGAGCCTAGGTGGGGCTGCGACGTGTTGATCTCCCGAGGCCGGACATGACCCAGGAAAGTGTGCCCGCCGGAGGGATCGGCGATGTCGGGTAATGTGGTGCACCCCTGCAGGGAAGTTGATCTATTCGAATAGCCATGTCCATGGTAACAGGCGACCCGGAGTTGTACCTTGACCTTATGACAACTAGAACCAGATACTTAATAAAACACACCCTTCCAAGTGCCAGATATAACCCGGTGATCGCTTTCACAGGCTGTGGGCATTTAGGAGGATCGCTGGTAGGATTATGCTATGCGAGGATACTTGGTGAACTTACCATCTACTCTCTTCTACATGCTGCAAGATGGAGGCTGCCAGAAGCGTAGTCTTCGATAGGATTAGCTATCCCCCTCTTATTCTGGCATCATGCAGTTCAGTCCACCGATATTGCCCCTTTACACAGATACCCATGCATAAGTAGTGTAGATCCTTTCTTGCGAGTACTTTGGATGAGTACTCACGGTTGATTTTCTCCCCCTTTCCCCCCTTTCCTTTCTTCCTGGTTGTCGCAACCAGATGCTGGAGCCCTGGAGCCAGACGCCACCGTCGACGACAACTCCTACTACATCGGAGGTGCCTACTACTATGTGCAGATACCGGCATTTACCGTGAGTAGTTTAGGAGGATCCTGCAGGAGGCCTGCGCCTCTTCGATCTTTACCCTAGTTTGTGCTTGCCTTCTTAAGGCAAACTTGTTTAACTTATGTACTCAGATCAGATATTGTTGCTTCCGCTAACTCGTCTATGATCGAGCACTTGTATTCGAGCCCTCGAGGCCCCTGGCTTGTATTATGATGCTTGTATGACTTATTTTATTTTAGAGTTGTGTTGTGATATCTTCCCGTGAGTCCCTGATCTTAATCATACATGTTTGCGTGTATGATTAGTGTATGATTGAATCGGGGGCGTCACAAGTTGGTATCAGAGCCGACTGCCTGTAGGAATCCCCCTTCCACACTCTTAGGCCGAAGTTGAGTCTAGTCATTGCAAAACTTTTACTAACATGGCTGTGCGGCTTACGGGCCCACGTCGCCATTGGGTGGTAGTAGGATCTTTTATTCCTCGACCTATACTCTGGGACTCTAACATCTCTTCTATTCGGGTTAAAGGATTTTACTAACTCAAACACTAGGTTCTCGTAAATACTTTCTCCCGGAGAGTCCCTCGGTCCGTACGATTGCTTGTTTCACCAGAAGATTCCGAAGACATCCTACGATGTTCTCTTGAGACTATGTGCCATCGCCTTTTACAATTCCCTACCACCGATGTATCCTTATGGATAACTACCTACATTTGTCATTCATACATTCATCCCCAGTTGATCTTGTTATTACAAGATACCGAAATTCTCTCTATTGTTCTGAGAATACTTTGTGCCTACTGCCTTGCAGTTCTTTGCCACCTGAATACCCCTATAGATAATTCTCGCTCTTACCGAGTATCCGCTCATCCCTAGTTGTTCATGTGTTTCACAAAATTCTTCGAAATACTATCCGATCTTTCGAGAATCCTCATTAGCCTATGGCTCTTGAAATGCTTATGCACTTTGCATTTTGGTTAATTCCAAATGACTAGCAATATTCATGGATGTCCTTTGCGTTTATCATCTTGGGTCCCTTGATTCAATATGTTGCAAATGTTGCAATCCTTAATTAGATCCTAGAATTCATCCTTTCGGCTCAGATGTAATTTTAAATATGAGCTCGATCTCGACCAATCAAATTGCCATCGATTGTACCCCTAAGCCTACTCAACTTATCCATCCTTGACCAGAGCGTTGCTTCTGATACCTTGATTTGGAAATCATAATTGTTTTGCATTTGAGCTTTGAATTAGTCAGTTGTTTCTATAATCAGATCTCCTTGCATTCTTCTTCCTCTGGTTGAGTATCGATGCTCACATCAGATCCCTTGAGGACCATCGGTTCCTTTGTTGGATTTTATCCGGCGGTGTCCTTCATATTGAACAACCTCGTGAGCCTTTCCATGGGTATATAATGCCTTTGGTAAATTGTATCCTCTGCTTTGTGAACCATGGTCTACTTTCGAGCTTGTATTATTTACTCCGAAGTTTGTGGTATATGTTCCTAAGATGCCCTGATGGGTTGAACCTACGCATTCCCTAATCCGTGTGAACCCGAAAGATTTCACGGATCATACGTATCTGGTATTGCACTAGGTAAAAACTTTCAACAACTAATGTCATTTTCGAAATACGAGAGGCGAATGAAAGGTTATGCGTTGAACAAGTGGGAGTCTGCCTTGAACCCTGTGTTCATGCCCATGGACACGATGTATACCTTATCATGGAAGCTTCTCTTAAAATAATTATCCCCTTGTTATAAGATCATCTTATATCTGTGGACGTGGTTCCGGCCATATTTCTCCTTGATTCCATTTCTCGTGCAAGTTTGAGCACTTGTCTTCTATAGAGCAATACCCTAGTCCAACCTCTACTTTGATCTGTCGTCGAGTATTACCCCCTGGTATCTCGAGATTATCATGGAACTGCATAACTTCTTATGAGTTCTTCATCAAGTGCTACATTCTCACTGATTCCAATTTTTCACGGGCTCTGAGTTATTAAACACTCAAAGACACCGATAACTGACTCGAGTTTGCACCACGATTAAACAACTCTTGATAACCTTCATTACTTACGAGTTTGAACTCGATCACGTCATTCCTAGCCTGCTTGGCTATATCCTTGTCGTGTCGATTTTAACTGTGCTACCTGGTCCTTTTTCCCGGAGCAAAAATTCCGACGGTGAGCTAATCTTACATCGATCTTCCTCGTCGTATCATTACTCCTACAACAACAAACTTGATTTCGAGTTTGTGTCGTACCCTTGGTTCCAATAACCTCTCGCTTCATCATTCCTTTGACTTGATGTCATCACCAATCGATTACATCTTCATGAAATCTCTCGACAAAGGTGTCGTGATCATCATCAATATTCTGAGCTCTTCCAAGATATCTATTGAATTCTTCATGGGAAATACCCTCTTTGTCCCTTGGTAAATTGTGTTGTCATCAACTACTTCCTTGCTTTCTTTCCAACACAAACTTGTTTGTGTTGTGGATGTACCTTGAGCTCCTGGCTATATAGCTTGTCTTATGTCCTACCTTGAAGTAATACCATTTTATATGCCAAGGATGTCGCGATAATTTCACCACTTCTTAGGAATTCTTGATACAAGTGATACTTCTTGCCATCTCCGCTCATTCCTTGGTCCCTGTGTTGTTTCTAACTAGAAAACCGACAATTGAACTATGATGTGTGAATCCAAAACTTCTAGCAACCCTATTGCCTTGAAGTTAATGGTCAACATTTCATTCTTAGACCATTGGTCATCGAATCACCATTCTAACATTGATCATGCTACCTGAGCCCATATTTCGGGTGCACCTTTCAACCAATGTCTCGTTGTGTATGTTTTCCTCTAGTATACATCTTTATATCATTTGATCTGACAAATGTTATCCCTTGTTCACATGATTGTGGAAACCCATCTTTTTAGAAATATGGAGGAATGGTCGCTGAGCCATCAGCCACCTCCTCGTCCTGTCCTTGGTTAAATGATGAACTCTTGTTTTGGAACTCGCTTCCATAGTTCATTTCCCGAGAATTTTACAATGACATCTCATCAATTTGTGTTGCACCTTTTCTTCTCAGGCATCCTGAGTCTGAGGTATCCTAACACTAATCAGATCTGAATCTCGGTCAGATATGATGGTCGGAACATATTTCCAAGAGTTATACCATTTGTCTTTATATGACCCGGTAAGGTGATGTCATGCCTAGCACACCTGGCCGGAGGACCTATTGTTATAGTTTCTTTTTGGCAAGGTTAGCCATTCTTCCATGAGGAAATTGTAAGACTTATTCTGTAAGTTGTTCCTGATGGATCCTTAGAGTATCCAAAGTCTGATCTTTACCTAGTGACCATGTCAATGCTATCTCGAAGCATGTATGTGGTACTCCGTTCATCAACAAGAATATTGAGAGCACAATGCTTATTTTTCTTGATAATTATCCAAAACACCGTTGTATGGGTAAGGTCATGAAATTTGTCTTCCCTTACCTAAATGGTTTTCTTTGTTATATCCTGTCATGGATATCATGCTCCGCTTGTCCTTGGGAAGGTATACCCCTGAAATATGTGTTTAAACATATTTTCCTTTCCATTGTTCTGTTTAATCTGATGATCACCTTTTTCTTTCCATTGTTTTGTTTAAACCTTTCTTGTGATATATATGATCTAAGCAGTAATAAATCACTGCTTATGTAAACATCTCGGTGTACAACTCTGTCAGTAAGACCCTGTTGCTTTTGTTGATGGCATTCCGGTAACCACCGATGGACGAGAACTTTGCCTATAGGTCCGCCTCGTTTCAACGAGCAGGAAAATGGTTCTCTTCGTCCCTCGCCCTTGGTACCAATGTTGTTGCCAACATAACTAACCCACATGGTGGGCCCATAACCCACAGTTCCACAGGATTGAAACCTGACTCTCCTGTACACCCCTGTTCCCAAAGTTATTCCTCCCGCGTGGCCTCGTATGTAATTCATGAGCCACCTTCTGATGAGATCATCAATTCTGGTATTAAACACAACACTTATTTCCATTACTCTGAACCCCTTCACGCCCTGTTTCAGGCATCGAACGATTCCTATGCACTTGAAACTTCTACTTTGCACCTTCTTACTTTGCTCTCAATAATTTCTTAAGTTTCAATACGAGAGTTACTTTTCGCCACGTTCCCTAATGATTATCTACCGGATAAGAAACCATGCAGAGTTCCATTCTTCTGGTATACCCCCTTATTCTTTCGTAAGTACGACGGAGATCCCGAAGAAAGGATGCCTATGAGAAAAGCAACCAAGACCGAGAAGAACCGTTAGAATTTTGTAACTAGACCTCCCCACCTTCTCTACCTCTTAAATCTCGGGACGAGATTTCTTGTAGTGGAGGAGAATTGTGACGCCCGGGTAATTAAGCTACAGTGAACCTCTCCTAATGATGCCACGTCACCTTGGTTATTGTTGCTAATCTCGCGTTAGTTCGAAACCGATTCAAATTCAAATTCAAAATCAAGCAAACAATAAAAATTTTCAAATATTAAAACTAAAATGTTCGGACTGCGCCAAATATTACATAGGTAATTATAGTGAAGAAAACACATGTTTAGAAAATGCTAAGATGCACTAAAATGATTTAAGTAGTATAAAACCTAATTATTTAAATGCCTTTACTAATTAATAAAATATCGAACTAAATTATATGGGAACTAGACTTTTTGGGACAGTGGCCTAAATTGAAGTACTAAATTAGATGCCAAGTATATATTTTACAAAAAAACTAAAACAATAGGAAACAAAGAGAAAACAGAAAAAAATAAAAAGGAAAAGATAAAATGAAAAACAAAAGACCTAATCTACTGGGCCTTGGCCCAGCTAGCCCCTCCCTCTCAGGCCAGTCCACCTGACCCAGGCTACCCTCCCTTATCCCCCACCCCGATCGAACCCTCGGGCAACCACCCCCCCACTTCCCCCATCGATCCAGATCTGGATCGGGATCATCCCCGTCGCCCCGCACGAACCCCCCATTCCTCCCGCACGAACCCCCACTCCTCCTGACCGAGACCCCCACCCTCTCCCGTTCTCCAGCATAGCTAATGCACCCCGCGCCCGACCCCCTTGCCGCGATGGAGCACCACCTCGCCGACGTGCCCGCTGCTTGAGGTCTCCGCCGACGCCGCCATCGCCCCGCGTGCCTCGGCCTCCTCCTCGCCCTGTGCCGATGCCGCCGTTCCTGCACTGCACCCTCGACCCCGTCGCCCCGCCGCACTTGTCGCCGGCTACCCGGACGCCGCCCCTTCCTCGTCCTCCTCCTCGAGCACACCTCGCTCAACTACAGGGCTATGTGAGCCCCCTTCCCTTCCCCTCTTCCTCCCTGGCAGACCCGCCGCCGTGCCCGTCCGAGCCTCGCTCTCATCGTGCTCACTGCACGCGTTGCACGCCCGTCGCGTTGCGTCTCCTCGTCCCGCGCCGGCTTCCTGTCCCCTCTGTCCCCGCATGAGCATCAACACGTCGACTCGCCTGTCGCCTTGCCGCCAACCGCGCCGTCCCGCACCCGCGCACCGCATCGTCGTGGCGCGACCTCGCCCCTCGTCAGACGCGCTCCAGCCTGGCCAGCGCCGCCTCGCCGCCGTCTGCTGCCTTCGCTCCGCCGCTTTCGCCTTGTCACACTGACCCTTGCGCTGCCTCCTTGCCTGCAAAGACCAGACGCCCGCCTCTCCACCGCCCACTGGTGCAACTCCGCCGACTGCTCACCGCGCCCATTGGTCGTAGCCAGATGTGCCCAGACGCCTGGCGAAGGCTGTGGCGGGCGCCCGCATCCACCGGCCGGTGCCCGCTAAGGCCCCCAGGGCCCTATGACAAAGGGGCCCCACCCTTGGAACGCTTAAAAATAGATATAAAAAATAATTAATAAATAAATAAATACAAATATTAATCAATTAATTAATTAACTAACTAAATTAATTAAACTTAATTAGTTGTGTTTAATTAACCTAATCAATTAAGTAAACTAATTAAACCTGTTTAGTTAGCCTTAGTCTATGACAGGTGGGTCACACTGGACCCACATGCTAGGTTTGACTCTGGTCAACTAGATTTGACCTGCTGACGTCATGGTGATGTCATGCTGACATCATGTAAGTGCAAGTATCCGTCAGTGGTTTTGGTAATTCCTAACAACATATAGCTCATTGAGCTAATGCTATTCCAAGATGAATACTTCAGGAAAGCTCAATGGTTGGCATGGCATGGATTAGAAAGTGGACCCTTCAAAATGCTAAGGACAAAAGATTGGCTCAAGCTCAAAGCACAAGACTCTACATTTTCTATTTAGTGATCCAAGATCACGTTGAGTATATAGGAAAAGCCAATACTATTAAGAAGGGATGAGGTGTTGCTTAATGAGGTGCTTGCTCAAAATGCTTAGTGATATGCTCCAAAACCCTCCACTACTTTCTCATATCCACATATGTCCCAAACCTAAAAGTCCAACTCGGCCCCACCGATTCTTTCTATCCGGAGCCACCGAGTTCAGTTGACATAGCCACTGCCAGAAACCCTAGTCTCTTCAGTCTCACCGATAGGGATCTCGGTCTCATCGAGATGGGATTGCAACCTCTCTGTTTCCCTTCGCAATGTTTCGGTCAAACCGAGATGAGCGATCGGTCCCACCGAGATTGCAATGCAAACTCTCTGTTTCCCTTTCGTAACGTTTCGGTCCAACCGAGATGAGCGAATCGGTCCCACCAAGTTTGCCTGACCAACTCTATGTTTGCCTATTATCAAAATCGGTCTCGCCGAGTTTGAGTAATCTGTCTTACCGAGATTACTTATGCCCTAACCCTATTGAAATCGGTCCCACCGAGTTGACATGTCGGTCCCACCGAAATGCCTAACAGTCACATTATGAACCAAATCGGTCTGACCGAGTTCGTTGAATCGGTCCCACCAAGTTTGGTGATTTGTGTGTAACGGTTAGATTTTGTGTGGAGGCTATATATACCCCTCCACCCACTCTTCATTCATGGAGAGAGCCATCAGAACATGCCTACACTTCCAATACATATTTTCTGAGAGAGAACAACCTACACTTGTGTTGAGGTCAAGATATTCCATTCCAACCACATAAATCTTGATCTCTAGCCTTCCCCAAGTTGCTTTCCACTCAAATCTTCTATCTACCAAATCCAACCCTATGAGAGAGAGTTGAGTGTTGGGGAGACTATCATTTGAAGCACAAGAGCAAGGAGTTCATCATCAACACACCATTTGTTACTTCTTGGAGAGTGGTGTCTCCTAGATTGGCTAGGTGTAACTTGGGAGCCTCCGTCAAGATTGTGGAGTTGAACCAAGGAGTTTGTAAGGGCAAGGAGATTGACTACTTCGTGAAGATCTACCCTAGTGAGGCAAGTCCTTCGTGGGTGATGGCCATGGTGGGATAGACAAGGTTGCTTCTTCGTGGACCCTTCGTGGGTGGAGCCCTCCGTGGACTCGCGCAACCATTACCCTTCATGGGTTGAAGTCTCCATCAACGTGGATGTACGATAGCACCACCTATCGGAACCACGGATAAAAAATCTCCGTGTCAACATTATGCTTGCTCCTCAATCTCCTCCCTTTACCTTCATATGCAATTATTTTACATTCCGCTGCTATACTCTTAGAATTGCATGTGTAGGTCGATTGCTTGACTTGTGCTATGTTGCTAAAATCCATCAAGAATCAAAATTGGGAAAAGGCTAGATTTTTATTTGGTCAAGTAGTCTAATCACCCCCCTCTAGACATACTTTCAATTCTACAAGTGGTATCAGAGCTTTGGTCTCCATTTGCTTTGATTTCCATAGCTTTTGGTGGTCATAGCCTTGGTTTCCCAACCTAGGAGAGTATGGCGTCTAGCGAGGGAAATTACCACCATAGAGGTCCTTACTTTGATGGTACTAATTTTGCTAGTTGGAAGCATAAGATGAAAATGCATATTCTTGGACATAACCCCGCCGTTTGGGATATTGTGTGTATTGGCTTGCAAGGTGAATTCTTTGATGGGAGAGAACCTAACCGTGAAGCTACCGCGGAAGAGTTGAAGATGCTACAATACAATGCTCAAGCTTGTGATATTCTGTTCAACGGATTGTGCCCCGAAGAATTCAACAAAATCAGCCGTCTTGAGAATGCAAAGGAAATTTGGGATACTTTGATTGATATGCACGAAGGTACCGACTCCATCAAGGAATCCAAATTGGATGTGCTTCAAAGTCAACTTGACAAGTTCAAAATGAAGGATGGTGAAGGTGTCGCTGAAATGTACTCTAGGCTTGCCCTCATCACAAATGAGATTGCTGGCTTAGGAAGTGAAGAGATGACCGACAAATTCATCATCAAGAAGATCTTAAGAGCCTTGGATGGAAAATACGATACCGTGTGCACATTGATCCAAATGATGCCCAATTACAAAGGTCTCAAGCCAACGGAAGTCATTGGAAGAATTCTTGCTCATGAGATGTCACTCAAGGATAAAGAAGAGCTTCACAACAAGTCAAGTGGTGCTTACAAAGCCTAGTGTGATGCTCCCACATCATCATCAAGTGAGAAAAAAACCTTCAATGAAGAATTGAGCCTAATTGAAAAGAACTTCAACAAGTTCTACAAGAGTAGAAGCAAAGAAAGAAGTTCAAAGTCAAGGTCCTACAATGACAAAAGATCTTCTAGTCGTGAGCGAAATTGCTACAATTCTGGAAGACCCGGACACTACTCCAATGAGTGTACGGCCACCTACAAAAGAAGAGAAGATTCTCCCAAAAGAAGAAGTAGAAGAGAAGAATCACCATCAAGAGAAAGGAGGAGTAGATAAGATCGTTATGAATGAAGACCCTCTCGGAGAAGCAAGGATTCATAAAGGAAGGAAAAGTCATCAAGGAGCTACACAAAAAGAAGACATCAAGCTCATGTTGGTGAATGGGTATCCGGCTCCGACTCCGACCATCACTCCGGAAGAAGTTATCACTCCGACTCCGAATATACTCAAGATGAAGGTGTTGCCGGTCTAGCACTTGTGTCAACCAACTCCTACAACATATTTGACTCACCAAATGAAGGAATTGGAAGATGCTTGATACGTCTCCAACGCATCTACAATTTTTGATTGCTCCATGTTATATTATCTTCTGTTTTGGACATTATTGGGCTTTATTATTCACTTTTATATTATTTTGGGACTAACCTATTAACCGGAGGCCCAACCTAGAATTGCTATTTTTTGCCTATTTCAGAGTTCAGCAGAAAAAGAATATCAAACGGAGTCCAAACGTAATGACACCTTCGGGAATGTGATTTTCGGAACGAACATGATCCAGAGGATTTGGACCCTGCGTCAAGAAATCAAAGAGGAAGCCATGAGGTAGGGGGCGCGCCTACCCCCCAGGCGCGCCCTCCACCCTCGTGGGCCCCATGTTGCTCCACCGACGTACTCCTTCCTCCTATATATACCTACATACCCCCAAACGATCGACACGGAGCCAAAAACCTAATTCCACCGCCAAGAACCTTCTGTACCCACGAGATCCCATCTTGGGGCCTGTTCCAGAGCTCCGCCGGAGGGGGCATCGATCATGGAGGGCTTCTACATCAACACCATAGCCTCTCCGATGAAGTGTGAGTAGTTTACCTCAAACCTTCGGGTCCATAGTTATTAGCTAGATGGCTTCTTCTCTCTTTCTGGATCTCAACATGTTGTTCTCCCCTCTCTTGTGGAGATCTATTCAATGTAATCTTCTTTTGTGGTGTGTTTGTTGCGATGAATTGTGGGTTTATGATCAAGTTTATCTATGAACAATATTTGATTCTTCTGAATTCTTTTATGTATGATTGGTTATCTTTGCAAGTCTCTTCGAATTATCAGTTTGGTTTGGCCTATTAGATTGATCTTTCTTGCAATGGGAGAAGTGCTTAGCTTTGAGTTCAATCTTGTGGTGTCCTTTCCCAAAGGATGAGGGGCAGCAAGGCACGTATTGTATTGTTGCCATCAAGGATAACAAGATGGGGTTTTTATCATATTGCATGAATTTATCCCTCTACATCATGTCATCTTGCTTAAAGCGTCACTCTGTTCTTACAAACTTAATACTCTAGATGCATGCTGGATAGCGGTCGATGTGTGGAGTAATAGTAGTAGATGCAGGCACAAGTCGGTCTACTTGTCTTGGACGTGATGCCTATATACATGATCACACCTAGATATTCTCATAATTATGCTCAATTCTGTCAATTGCTCAACAGTAATTTGTTCACCCATCGTAAAATACTTATGCTCTTGAGAGAAGCCACTAGTGAAACCTATGGGCCCCGGGTCTATTTTCCATCATATTAATCATCCAACACTTAGTTATTTCCGTTGCTTTTATTTTACTTTGCATCTTTATCATAAAAATACCAAAAATATTATCTTATCATATCTATCAGATCTCACTCTCGTAAGTGACCGTGTAGGGATTGACAACCCCTTATCGCGTTGGTTGCGAGGATTTATTTGTTTGTGTAGGTGCGAGGGACTCGCGCTTAGCCTCCTACTGGATTGATACCTTGGTTCTCAAAAACCGAGGGAAATACTTACGCTACTTTGCTGCATCACCCTTTCCTCTTCAAGGGAAAACCAACGCAGTGCTCAAGAGGTATCAAGAAGGATTTCTGGCACCGTTGCCGGGGAGGTCTACGCAAAAGTCAACATACCAGTACCCATCACAAACCCTTATCTCCCGCATTACATTATTTGCCATTTGCCTCTCGTTTTCGTCTCCCCCACTTCACCCTTGCCGTTTTATTCGCCCTCTCTTTTTCGTTCGCCTCTTTTTCGCTTGCTTCTCGTTTGCTCGTGTGTTGAATTTCTTGTTTGTCACGATGGCTCTACCTAGATTTGGTGATCTTCACCTTAAAAGGTTAGAAGAGATCGAAAGCAACGTCAGGAGTTTTATGGTTTTGCAATTTGAGCATAATAATTTCTTCAGAAACGAGCTTAAGGAACAAAAAAGCTTTATGAGTTATATGAATAAAGAGCTCGATGATACGTCTAAAGAATTTGATGGTTTAAGATCCCAAATTGCTCGTCCTGAGAAGTTGATAGCTGAAATATCGGATAAGCAGGCTACCTTAGTTAATAAGATGGCCGCTAAATCGGAGAACTTTGAAAATAAAGATGAAGATCTAAAAGTTATTGATGTGTCCCCTATTAAATCTTTGTTTTGCAATATTAATCTTGATAATGATGGGACTTAATATGATCCACCTTTACCTAGAAGGCGTTCAAAAAATTCGGAGTTTTTAGATCTTGATGCTAAAATTGGTAAAAGTGGGATTGAAGAAATCAAAACATTAGATGTTAATAAACCCACTATTTTGGATTTCAAAGAACTTAATTATGATAATTGCTCTTTGATAGATTGTATTTCCTTGTTGCAATCCATGCTAAATTCTCCTCATGCTTATAGTCAAAATAAAGTTTTTACCAAATATATCGTTGATGCTTTGATGCAATCTTATGAAGAAAGCTTGAGTTGGAAGTTTCTATCCCTAGAAAACTCTATGATGAGTGGGAACCTACTATTAAAATTAAAATTAAAGATCATGAATTCTATGCTTTGTGTGATTTGGGTGCTAGTGTTTCTACGATTCCAAAAACTTTGTGTGATTTGCTAGGTTTCCGTGATTTTGATGATTGCTCTTTAAACTTGCACCTTGTGGATTCCACCATTAAGAAACCTATGGGAAGAATTAATGATGTTATTTTTGTTGCAAATAGGAACTATGTGCCCGTAGATTTTATCGTTCTTGATATAGATTGCAACCCTTCATGTCCTATTATTCTTGGTAGACCTTTCCTAAGAACGATTGGTGCAATTATTGATATGAAGGAAGGGAATATTAGATTCCAATTTCCATTAAATAAAGGCAAGGAACACTTCCCTAGGAAGAAAATAAAATTACATATGAATCTATCATGAGAGCCACTTATGGATTGCCCACCAAACATGGCAATACCTAGATCTATCCTTGCTTTTATGCCTAGCTAGGGGCGTTAAACGATAGCGCTTGTTGGGAGGAAACCCAATTTTATTTTTAGTTTTTTGCTTTTTGCTTCTGTTTAGGAATAAATATTTGATATAGCCTCTGGTTAGATGTCTTTTTATGTTTTAATTAGTGCTTGTGCCAAGTTAAACCTGTAGGATCTTCTTGGATGATAGTTATTTGATCTTGCAGAAATTTCCAGAAACTTTCTGTTCACAAAAATAATTGTTAAAAATCACCAGAACGTGATAAAATATTGATTCCAATTGATTCTGATCAATAAACAAATTGTCTAGGTCTTCCTATTTTGGATGATTTTTTGGAGTTCCAGAAGTTTGCGTTAGTTACAGAATACTACAGACTGTTCCGTTTTTGACAGATTCTGTTTTTCGTGTGTTGTTTGCTTATTTTGATGAATCTATGGCTAGTAAAATAGTTTATAAACCATAGAGAAGTTGGAATACAGTAGGTTTAACACCAATATAAATAAATAATGAGTTCATTATAGTACCTTGAAGTGGTCTTTTTTTTTCTTTCGCTAAGGGAGCTCACGAGATTTTTTGTTAAGTTTTGTGTTATGAAGTTTTCAAGTTTTGGGTAAAAGATTTGATGGATTACGGAACAAGGAGTGGCAAGAGCCTAAGCTTGAGTATGCCCATGGCACCCCCAAGATAATCTAAGGACACCAAAAAGCCAAAGCTTGGGGATGCCCCGGAAGGCATCCCCTCTTTCGTCTACTTCCATTGGTAACTTTACTTGGAGCTATATTTTTATTCACCACATGATATGTGTTTTGCTTAGAGCGTCTTGTATGATTTGAGTCTTTGTTTTTTAGTTTACCACAATCATATTTTCTGTACACACCTTTTGAGAAAGACACACATGATTCGGAAATTATTAGAATACTCTACGTGCTTCACTTATATCTTTTGAGTTATATAGTTTTGCTCTAGTACTTCACTTATATCTTTTAGAGCACGGTGGTGGATTTGTTTTATAGAAACTATTGATCTTTCATGCTTCACTTAGATTATTTTGAGATTTTTAAATAGCATGGTAATTTTCTTAAACAACCCTAATATGCTTGGTATTCAAGATTAGTATAATCTTTCTTATGAGTGTGTTGAATACTAAGAGAAGTTTGATGCTTCATAATTGTTTTGAGATATAAAGATGGTGATATTAGAGTCATGCTAGTTGAGTAGTTGTGAATTTGATAGATACTTGTGTTAAAGTTTGTGATTCCCGTAGCATGCACGTATGGTGAACCATTATGTGATGAAGTCGAAGCATAATTTATTTATTGATTGTCTTCCTTATGAGTGACGGTCGGGGATGAGCGATGGTCTTTTCCTACCAATCTATCCCCCTAGGAGCATGCGCGTAATACTTTGCTTTGATAACTTGTAGATTTTTGCAATAAGTATATGAGTTCTTTATGACTAATGTTGAGTCCATGGATTATATGCACTTTCTTCCTTCCACCATTGCTAGCCTCTCTAATACCGCGCACTTTTCGCCGGTATCATACACCCACCATATACCTTCCTCAAAACATCCACCATACCTACCTATCATGGCATTTCCGTATCCATTCCGAGATATATTTCCATGCAACTTACCACCGTTTCGTTTATTATGACACACTCCATCATTGTCACATTGCTTTGCATGATCATGTAGTTGACATCGTATTTGTGGCAAAGCCACCATTCATAATTCCTTCATACATGTCACTCTTGATTCATTGCATATCCCGCATACATCACGGAGGCATTCACATAGAGTCATAATTTGTTCTAAGTATTGAGTTGTAATTGCTGAAGTTGTAAGTAAATAAAAGTGTGATGATCATCATTTTTAGAGCATTGTCCCAAGTGAGGAAAGGATGCTGGATACTATGATTCCCCCACAAGTCGGGATGAGACTCCGGATGAAAAAAAGAGGCCATAAAAAAGAGAGAGAAAAGGCCCAAATAAAAAAATTGAGAGAAAAAGAGAGAAGGGACAATGTTACTATCCTTTTACCACACTTGTGCTTCAAAGTAGCACCATGATCTTCATGATAGAGAGTCTCTCATTTTGTCACTTTCATATACTAGTGGGAATTCTTCATTATAGAACTTGGCTTGTATATTCCAATGATGGGCTTCCTCAAAATGCCCTAGGTCTTCGTGAGCAAGCGAGTTGGATGCACACCCACTTAGTTTCTTTTGTTGAGCTTTCATATACTTATAGCTCTAGTGCATCCGTTGCATGGCAATCCCTACTCAGTCACATTGATATCTATTGATGGGCATCTCCATAGCCCATTGATACGCCTAGTTGATGTGAGACTATCTTCTCCTTTTGTCTTCTCCACAACCACCATTCTATTCCACATATAGTGCTATGTCCATGGCTCACGCTCATGTATTGCGTGAAGATTAAAAAAGTTTGAGAACGTCAAAAGTATGAAACAATTGCTTGGCTTGTCACCGGGGTTGTGCATGATTTAAATATTTTGTGTGGTGAAGACAGAGCATAGCCAGACTATATGATTTTGTAGGGATAACTTTCTTTGGCCATGTTATTTTGAGAAGACATAATTGCTTAGTTAGTATGCTTGAAGTATTATTATTTTTATGTCAATATTAAACTTTTGTCTTGAATCTTTCGGATCTGAATATTCATACCACAATTAAGAAGAATTACATTGAAATTATGCCTAGTAGAATTCCACATCAAAAATTATGTTTTTATCATTTACCTACTCGAGGACGAGCAGGAATTAAGCTTGGAGATGCTTGATACGTCTCCAACATATCTATAATTTTTGATTGCTCCATGCTATATTATCTTCTGTTTTGGACATTATTGGGCTTTATTATTCACTTTTATATTATTTTTGGGACTAACCTATTAACCGGAGGCCCAGCCCAGAATTGTTGTTTTTTACCTATTTCAGAGTTCCGCAGAAAAAGAATATCAAACGGAGTCCAAACGTAATGACACCTTTGGGAACGTGATTTTCGGAACGAACATGATCCAGAGGACTTGGACCCTACGTCAAGAAATCAAAGAGGAAGCCACGAGGTAGGGGGGCGCGCCTACCCCCCCAGGCGCGCCCTCCACCCTCATTGGCCCCACATTGCTCCACCGACGTACTCCTTCCTCCTATATATACCTACGCACTTCAAACGATCGACACGGAGCCAAAACCTAATTCCACCGCCGCAACCTTCTGTACTCCATGAGATCCCATCTTGGGGCCTGTTAGGAGTTCACGAGGGGGCATCGATCACGGAGGGCTTCTACATCAACACCATAGCCTCTCCGATGAAGTGTGAGTAGTTTACCTCGGACCTTCGGGTCCATAGTTATTAGCTAGATGGCTTCTTCTCTTTTTTGGATCTCAATACAATGTTCTCCCCTCGCCAGGAGATCTATTCGATGTAATCTTCTTTTGCAGTGTGTTTGTTGAGACCGATGAATTGTGGGTTTATGATCAAGTTTATCTATGAACAAATTTGAATCTTCTGAATTCTTTTATGTATGATTGGTTATCTTTGCAAGTCTCTTTGAATTAACAGTTTGGTTTGGCCTACTAGATTGATCTTTCTTGCAATGGGAGAAGTGCTTAGATTTGGGTTCAATCTTGCGGTGTCCTTTCCCAATGACAGTAGGGAAGCAAGGCACGTATTGTATTGTTGCCATCGAGGATAACAAGATGGGGTTTTTATCATATTGCATGAATTTATCCCTCTACATCATGTCATCTTGCTTAAAGCGTTACTCTGTTCTTACGAACGTAATACTCTAGATGCATGCTGGATAACGATCGATGTGTGGAGTAATAGTAGTAGATGCAGGCAGGAGTCGGTCTACTTGTCTCGGACGTGATGCCTATATACATGATCATACCTAGATATTCTCATAACTATGCTCAATTCTGTTAATTGCTCAACAATAATTTGTTCACCCACCGTAAAATACTTATGCTCTTGAGAGAAGCCACTAGTGAAACCTATGGCCCCCGGGTCTATTTTCCATCATATTAATCTTCCAATACTTAGTTATTTCCGTTGCTTTTATTTTACTTTGCATCTTTATCATAAAAATACCAAAAATATTATCTCATCATATCTATCAGATCTCACTCTCGTAAGTGACCGTGTAGGGATTGACAACCCCTTATCGCGTTGGTTGTGAGGAATTATTTGTTTGTGTAGGTGTGAGGGACTCGCGCGTAGCCTCCTACTGGATTGATACCTTGGTTCTCAAAAACTAAGGGAAATACTTACGCTACTTTGCTGCATCACCCTTTCCTCTTCAAGGGAAAACCAACGCAGTGCTCAAGAGGTAGCAATGCTTCATGACCAAAGGTCCAAAGGTAACACATCCCGAGTATGTTGATTTCAATAGTGATGAAGATGATTTGCTAGGTGATGATGATTTACTTGTTGACAACTCTAGTGATGAAGACTATGATGAAACGTCAATTAAACATGATAATCACGATAAAACGAATGACGATGATAAGAAGGAGATTGAGCGTCTAACTAAAGAACTAAACACTCTTAAGTTAGCTCAAGAAACTACCTTGGAAAATCATTGAGAACTTTTAAAGACTCATGATAAGCTACACTTTGAAAAGCTCAACCTTGAGCAAGAGCATGAGTTTTTAAAGGCAATCAATGATGATCTTCGCAAGAAAAGTTCTTATTACATTGCTGCCGTTTACTCTTGTCTACTTACATGCCACAAGTTAAATCTAGCAACAAGAACAAGAAAGATGCTTCATCTAGTAGTAACAACAATCATGCTAAATAAAATGTTGTTTCTTCTAGTAGTTCTCTTGATTCCACTAATGATTCTCTTAGCCAAGTTACACTTGAGCAAGAAAATAGCTTATTGAAGGGAATTATAGAGAAAGGTGTTTACAAGAGCCTTGCCGGAAGTAAGAAATTTGAGGAAATTGTGCGCAAGCAAGGAAGACACCAGAAGAATCAAGGTGTTGGTTTTGAACGAAAGTTCAATGCTAATGGAGTTGAGTGGAAAGAAGATCAATACCCCAAGACGAATTCTGTTCCTCAACAAGAGAAGTATGATCCTACTTCTTTCAAAGGGACACAAGCTCAAGATGATCTTCCACCACAAGACCACAAGCAAAAAGGCAAGGACAAGCTTCAAGAGGAAACTGATGCATTTGAAGAAGCACCCAAGGCCTTGGTCAAGTGGGTTCCCAAGACTACATCAAGTTCTACCTCATCAAGTACAACTACAACTCCAAGGATTCCCTTGAAGATGGTGTGGATCCAAAAGAAGAAGAACTAGAGAGTTCTTTAAGGTGACTCCGCCAACATACTTCACTCTTATCATTTTGGCGAGGACAAGTGCAAATAACTTCCATATCTTGCACTAGTTCAAGGAGTCACAAACCCTCTTGTTGGTAAGACAAGGGACAAGGTAACCCAATGCTTTCATGGACATCATCTTGTGTATGCATCACTCTATGTCTATGGATATCCTTGTTTGTTCCTTGTGGGACTAACCCGTGTAGGTATTGAAAGTGCAACTCACTCCAAAGGATTGCTCCAAATGATCTACATCAACATTGAGCATCTACATCTTCAACACCTACATGAAGTCATCATCGACAAAACCCAAGGTTAGTTCATCCCTCTTAGGGGGGATATCACATCTAGGGGGAGCTTTACTCTAATCAATTGAGCTAAAGCAACTCTAATGGTGTGAACACAAAAATGCTTTATGTAAAAGTGGTAACCCCACTTGTGCTTAAACAATGGGTATGACCTATGATCGAAAGTTCTCATTTGACTCGTAAGTCAATATACTCATATATACATGACCTAGTCATCGACAAATTTCTTGATAGATGCTAGAGTGTTTGTGCATGCTTTGTCACATATTTCATTTGCCATTTTATTGTGTGAGCATATTGGTTGCATATTTGACTCATTCGAGGACATCCATTTGTTGTTTTGATTGATTGGCTCTTTCTCTTTTGCCAAATGGACGGACAAGAATGCCTAAGAACTCCCTCTAGCTATCTATGCTTTCCTCATCTCAAACTCTATTCATGCTACATCACAAAGTTTGATCAAGTCAGATTCGAACCACTACGTGTGAGGAACACTGAGTTCCCGATTCGTCATAGACTTAAACCTCCAAAACCTCTTTGTGCATCTCGTCCGACCGATTCATCCTTTTGGTCCCACCGAGTCACTAAGTTGATCTAGGGTTTTCAATCTCGGTGCAACCGATTAGAACTTTTCGGTCATACCGAGTTGCAAGAATCGCCAGGCTTTGCATCTCGGTGCCACCGAGTCGTTCCACTCGGTCACACCGACAGGGTCAGGTTATATATACCGAAGGGCCAAATTTTGGAAAAAATTTCGAACCTCCTCGCCCGCGCGTAACCTACTCTGCCTCCTCGGGTCTCCGGATCGTCCTCTCGTCGTTAGCGACCTCCCGCCGCTGGTCTCTGCCGCCGTCAATGGAAATCTTCACCGCCGTTGCCGCCGTAGCAAGTTCGTTGCCGAACTAGGGTACGAACTTGAACTTTGTGCTAATCCTTAACTCCGATTCTTAGCACATTGCTTTGACATGATTCTTGCCACGATTGAAATCATCCTGTCCAACAAAAACGTCCTGTAGATTAGTTTTGATTTGAAAATTTAGGGTTAGGTCTCCGCCGAATTCATCTCAGACCAACCGAGTTGTAGAAATCGGTCTCACCGATTTGGCTTAGGCCAGAGCACACGCGTTTTCGGTCTGGCCGAAAATTGCAAATCGGTGTGACCGAGTTCGATTCTCTGTGAAACCCTAGCAGTCTTGGTACCACTAAACTGTGACTCGGTCTGACCGAGTTCACTAGTTTAGGTTCAAGAAGCTGCTTCGGTATCACCAAGTTTACAAATCGGTAGATCCGAAATGCTTTATGTGAAGAACTAAAACTAAGTTTTTAAGTCATTCTTTTTGCAAAACTCCTGTACTTTGTGATGCTCATCTACTTTACCTCATCTATAACCTATTCACAGGGTCTGCTGTTAGAGTATTTGCAGAGATGTCTGACCAGAGTGACAAATGTAATGTGTCCGAGGAACAAAAAGATGAGTGAGGGTTCAGATCCCTCTAGCAGCTATGATGAAGGCATCACGAGCACACCAAGCAATCTGCCAAAGGCTGCTACCAGGACAAGGAAGAAGAGAACTTCTGACTCCGAGGATGAATGTTATGTGGCTGTTGAAGATGAAGCCACTTCAAAGAAGAAGGTGCTTAAGAAAGAATATGGCTCAACTGCTGCAACAAAGCCTGGTCTGAAAACAAATATTCCAGCAACAAGACAACCGATGTCTAAGCCAAGGAAAGTTGCCACAGGTGAAACTATGAAGTTCACCATTGAGTCTGAAGAAGAGGCAGCTGGTGAAGATAAGAAGAAGAAGAGGGCAAGAACCACTACTGCCAGAGTTCTTGGCAAGCCCTCAATGAGGAAAGATTCAAGAGGAAGAGGAAGAGGATGTCAGACCAAAGACCCAAAGCTCAGAAGCTTATGGGAGATGCAATTAAATCAGGGGCTGCTCCATCAAAGCCCAAAGCTTCTCCTAAGGCTGCTGCTCCAGCTCCAAAGCCAAAACCCAAGAGAAGCACTAGGAACATACCTGCAGAAGAGAAGAACAAGGCCCCAGTGCCTCAAGCTTCTGAAGAAGAAGATGATTCTGTTGTGTTGAGGAAGCTGAAACCCAAGATCCCTGACCACACTGATGCACACCCAGTTGTAGAGAACATGAAGATCAGGAAGGATGCAGGATTAAGACTATGGAGACAGTCTGATCCATATGCTATCAGGAGAAGGACTGCTGTGGACTACAGATTTCACACTATGGAACAACAGGACTTCTATGAGACTATTCTGCTTCACAAGAAGCCCATTGTGTGTGATATGAGATGGGTTGACTGGGATTTCATCAAGGAGAATGAGGATCACTTCCCTGGTGTGCTTGACAGCTTCAAGGCATGTGGAGTGGACACTTTTGTTGCCCAGAAGCTCACCAAGTGGAATGATGAGCTCATCATGCAGTTCTACTCCACTGCCCACTTCTATCCAGATGGAAGGATAGTATGGATGTTTGAGGGTACTAGGTACCAGTACACAGTTGATGAGTGGGCTAAACTTATCAATGCTCCTAAGGAACATGAGGATGACTTGGACATTTATGCAAAGAGAGACCACAACACTATGGCCAACATGTACAAAGAGATCCCAGATGCTGCCTTGGATACACATAAGTTTGGATCTGTCCATTACCTGTTGTCTGGTCTGCCAACAATCAGCTGGATATTAAGACACACATTGCTACCCAAGTCAGGTGATCACAAGATGATCAGAGGACATGCATCAACTTGCTGCACATATTTGATGTCCCACAGAAGTTCAAGGTTATGAGCCTGATTGTTGAGACAATCAAGAGGATTGCTGCTGACCAGAAGAGAAGTTGTGGGTATGCTCCACACATTCAGGAGCTCATCAACTCAAAGATGGGCACATGCACATATGTTTTGGACAAGGAGCACCTGCCCATCTACCCTGAATTTGCAGATAACACAGTAGTGATGAATGAAAATGAACCATCTTCAACTCAAGCACATGAGAAGAGAGAGAAGGCTAAAGCTGAAAAGGCTGCAAAGATGCCAACTGTGGAAGAGGCATCTCAGGTATTCTTGAAGAGCAAGCAAGACCAGATTGGATATCTGATCCAATCCACCCTGAGGATTGAGAAGGGCTTGGCTACCCTGACCAAGAAACAGGAGAGTCTGGAGAGGATCATTGAGCATAAATTCTATGACCTTGATGTCAAGGTAACAGAGATCCAAACTGCAGTTGAGAAACTTCAGAAGGAAGCAGAGGAGAAGAAGGGCAAGTCTACCACAGATGCTTTTGCCAGAGTGCCCAGAGGACAGAGGTCTGCTGCAGTGCCAGTGACAGACACTAGAGCTACAACATCAGCACCAGCAGCTACAACTCTAGTTCCACCTCCAAAGCTACTCCACCAGCTCCAGCTACTTCATCATAAGCTTTCGTTCTTGGAGTTCTCTCGACACCTCCTACCGATGATCAAGCCTAAGAGTCATTTAGCACTATGCATTTTCGAACTTTTTTGGTAACTTGTTGCCAGAGGGGGAGAAAAATGTATAGATCATAGGCTTCGAGAGAGAGAGTGTTGGTTTTTATCTCTCTTCACACTTATTTGGTTTGGTTTGAAACATTATTGTGTGCTTCCGTGAGCTAATTGTGAGATACTTGTTTGATCATGTGTTTGATCATATGCTACCCTTAATGCTTGTTGGATGATATTATTTCTTATATCCTAGATGATCATTCAATTGTTTTGGTGATGAGTGCATGCTTTAACTTCTATCATTTTGAGCGCTCCACCAAGATGTATGTGACATGGAAGAGTAACCCATGATCCTAACCGATTGTGCATTTGCATTCAAAAGCAAACTCTAAATAATGCACAAATTTAGGGGGAGCTCTTGCTTATCACATACTTCTCAAAGCGACGATGTTTTCAATACTATCTATCATTTGTCGAAGATTTGATCTATATGTTGCCATCAATTACCAAAAAGGGGGAGATTGTAAGTGCAACTATCGTGGGTGGTTTTGGTAATTTCTAACAACATATAACTCATTGAGCTAATGCTATTCCAAGATGAATATTTTAGGAAAGCTTAATGGTTGGCATGGCATGGATTAGAAAGTGGACCGTTCAAAATTCTTAAGGACAAAAGATTGGCTCAAGCTCAAAGCACAAGACTCTACATTTTCTATTTAGTGATCCAAGATCACATTGAGTCTATAGGAAAAGCCAATACTATTAAGAAGAGATGAGGTGTTGCTTAATGAGGTGCTTGCTCAAAATGCTTAGTGATATGCTCCAAAACCCTCCACTACTTTCTCATATCCACATATGTCCCAAACCTAAAAGTCCAACTCGGCCCCACCGATTCTTTCTATCCGGAGCCACCGAGTTCAGTTGACATAGCCACTGCCAGAAACCCTAGTCTCTTCGGTCTCACCGATAAGGATCTCGGTCTCACCGAGATGGGATTGCAACCTCTCTATTTCCCTTCGTAACGTTTCGGTCAAACCGAGATGAGCGATCGGTCCCCCCGAGATCGCAATGCAAACTCTCTGTTTCCCTTTCGTAACGTTTCGGTCCAACTGAGATGAGCGAATCGGTCCCACCGAGTTTGCCTGACCAACTCTCTGTTTGCCTATTATCAAAATCGGTCTCACCGAGTTTGAGTAATCGGTCTTACCGAGATTACGTTATGCCCTAACCCTAATGAAATCGGTCCCACCGAGTTGACATGTCGGTCCCACCGAAATGCCTAATGGTCACATTATGAACCAAATCGGTCTGACCGAGTTCGTTGAATCGGTCCCACCAAGTTTGGTGATTTGTGTGTAACGGTTAGATTTTGTGTGGAGGCTATATATACCCCTCCACCCACTCTTCATTCATGGAGAGAGCCATCAGAACATGCCTACCCTTCCAATACATATTTTTCGAGAGAGAACCACCTACACTTGTGTTGAGGTCAAGATATTCCATTCCAACCACATAAATCTTGATCTCTAGCCTTCCCCAAGTTGCTTTCCACTCAAATCTTCTTTCTAACAAATCCAATCCTATGAGAGAGAGATTTGAGTGTTGGGGAGGCTATCATTTGAAGCACAAGAGCAAGGAGTTCATCATCAACACACTGTTTGTTACTTCTTGGAGAGTGGTGTCTCCTAGATTGGCTAGGTGTAACTTGGAAGCCTCCGTCAAGATTGTGGAGTTGAACCAAGGAGTTTCTAAGGGCAAGGAGATCGCCTACTTCTTGAAGATCTACCCTAGTGAGGCAAGTCCTTCGTGGGCGATGGCCATGGTGGAATACACAAGGTTGCTTCTTCGTGGACCCTTCGTGGGTGGAGCCCTCCGTGGACTCAAGTAACTGCTACCCTTCGTGGGTTGAAGTCCCCATCAACGTGGATGTACGATAGCACCACCTATCGGAACCACGGATAAAAAATCTCTGTGTCAACATTGAGTTTGCTCCCTCAATCTCCTTCCTTTACCTTCATATGCAATTGTTTTACATTCCGCTGCTATACTCTTAGAATTGCATGTGTAGGTTGATTGCTTGACTTGTGCTATGTTGCTAAAAACTGCCAAGAATTAAAATTGGGAAAAGGCTAGATTTTTATTTGGTCAAGTAGTCTAATCACCCCCCCCCCTCTAGACATACTTTAGATCCTAAACATCATCTTTCACTGTTCTGGATAATGTTTGATTTAAATAATTAAATAAATTACAAAAATGCATAAACTTTGATAAATCATAGGAAATAAACCATAACTCGGATGAAAATACTTTGTACATGAAAGTTGCTTAGAACGACGAGACGAATCCGGATACGCAGCCCGTTAGTCCGCCACACATCCCTAGCATAGCAAATACACAACTTTCCCCCTCCGCTTCATTTGTCTGAAAACGCGAAACACCGGGGATACTTTCCCGGATGTTTTCCCCCTTCGCCGGTATCACCTATCCCCGCGTTAGATTACCCCTAGCACCGCGTATTGCCTTGTTATATTTTGTGTGATGCCTTATTTGCTCCGTGTTTACTGTTTCTTCCCCCTCTTCTTCTCCGGTAGACCCCAAGAATGACGCCGCTACTACCCAGTACGACTACGGTGTTGACGACCCCTCCTTCTCGGCTCAGCTTCCAGGCAAGCCCCCCCCCCCCGCTTGATCACCAGATATCGCCTATTCCTTCTCTATACTACTTGCATTAGAGTAGTGTAGCATGTTACTGCTTTCGGTTAATCCTATTCTGCTGCATAGCATGTCATTGTTGCTACAGTTGTTACCCTTACCTGATATCCTAATGCTTAGTATAGGATGCTAGTGTTCCATCAGTTGCCCTACACTCTTGTCCATCTGCCATGCTATACTACTGGGCCATGATCACATCGGGAGGTCATCACGGGCATATGCTATATACTTTATACTGTTACATTACTTATGATTCTATTCGGAGATGGGGGCTGAAGGGGCAGGTGGCTCCATCCCGGTAGAGGTGGGCTTGGGTTCCCGACGGCCCCCGAGTGTTACTTTGTGGCGGAGCCACAAGGCAGGTTGAGACCACCTAGGAGAGAGGTGGGCCTGGCCCTGATCGGCGTCCGCGGTTACTTCAAAATAACACACTTAACGAGATCTTGGTATTTGATCTGAGTTGGGTCGTTGACCTTATATGCACTAACCGCCACGTGGGACAAGATATGGGCAACCAGCGTCGTTGAATCAGCCGAAGCTCTTCTTGATGTCAGCGACTGAGCGGTGTGCGCCGCATTGGACTGTAAGCCCGCGCTTGTATTAAGGGGGCTAGGTCTGCTTCCGGCCGCGTACGCAATGTGCAGTGTGCAATGGGCGATGGGCCCAGACCCCTGTGTGCATAGGATTTAGACCGGCATGCTGACCTCTCTGTTGAGCCTAGGTGGGGCTATGACGTGTTGATCTCCCGAGGCCGGACATGACCCAGGAAAGTGTGCCCGGCCGAGGGATCGAGCATGTCGGATATTGTAGTGCACCCCTGCAGGGAAGTTGATCTATTTGAATAGTCGTGTCCACGGTAACAGGCGACCTGGAGTTGTACCTTGACCTTATGACAACTAGAACCGTATACTTAACAAAACACACCCTTCCAAGTGCGGATATAACACACGGTGATCGCTCTCACACGCAGGCTGACGAGGGAGGATCGCTGGTAGGATTATGCTTTGCGTGGATACTTGGTGAACTTACCATCTACTCTCTTCTACATGCTGCAAGATGGAGGCTGCCAGAACCGTAGTCTTTGATAGGATTCGCTATCCCCCTCTTATTCTGGCATTCTGCAGTTCAGTCCACCGATATTGCCTGTAACATCCCAAATTTTCAATTTGGAATGTTATACATTAGATCATCATTCCATATCATATTTCTATTGCATTTTCGCTTAGTCCTAGAAATTCTACGCAACTCAAGGACCCACGGAGAGAGTTGGGGATTTCGTTATTTTCATATTTGAGTTTTCTCAAATTTTGAAAAGAGGATAGGTTGATTTTAATTATTTTCTCTTCGAATATTTATTTTATGAAAATAAAAGAGAGGGGATAAAATGACTTCCCCAAAAGAAAGAAATATTGGAGATTTAATATTAAAATCAAATAAGAATTTTATTCCGAGTTTCATCGCTATTTTATTCGAATTAGGAAAAAATTGCGTTTTTCAAATTTGCATTAGAGGCCCAAATAAATATTCACCTTGTCTGGTAGATTTTTAGAGGATGGGGAAATTTTATTTTAGGATTTTTGGAGTCCATTTAGTATTTCTTTTCTTTGTTTTTCAGTACACGGAATTATCTAAAAATAAGTCAACCGACCTAACCGGGCCGTGTCCGCGTGGGACACTAGCCCGGCCGGCCCTTTTAAAGTCATGGGGCCCGAGCCGCCAAGGTTCTCGCCTGAAACCCTAGCGCAGCCAGACCGCCTGGCCAGAGGTTCCGCGCCGTCGCCGCATCTCGTTCTCGGCCGACGCCTCGTCGCCCTCGCCTCCTCGCAGCGCCACCGCCGCCCCGTTCCGCCACCCCGCCGCCAGATCCCCTTGCCGCCATCGCTGTCAGCCCGCCCGGAGTCGCTGCCGACATCGCCGGACCTCGCTGAGGTAGCCCGCTGCCACCGGTTTTCGTAAGGAAACCGTACGTTTTTTTAAACCCTTGTTTTTTATTTAGATCGGTTTTATTTTTTCCCGGTTTAGTTATTTAGCAAACGCAAGTTCGTATGTTTGTTTTAACGAACGGTTTTCACCCGTTAACCGCAGATAGTGAACGTTCGTTCGTTAGCCTGTTCATCAGTTTTTCTTTTTCCAGGGTTTTTCCGCGATTATTTTCGATCGCGATTTCTGCCCTAATTTTCGTTCTAGTATAACTTTTCGCTCGTTTATCGGAATAAGGCGATTCAAGCGCCTAGATCTTCATCTCGAAGCTCTCTTTATGTTTAACCAACTTGAACAGGATTTTGCTACTGTAAAATTTGACTTTAGTCCAGATTAGTAATCAAATCTTGTTTCTTTCGCAGTTTGAGTTTCGTTGCTTTGTTTGGTTTGATTCTTTTTGCAAACCGGAGTTCTTAAGTTGAACTTTCTGGTTAGATCTCTTATTTGAGTTTTACCCGTGCTTCTAGTTGAGTGCTTATTGTATGCTTGTTTGTTTGCGATAGAGTACCCGGAGGGCGAAGCGTGCTACTACGAGTCTCTAGGTTTCGCAGATCATCAGCAATGCAAGTAACACTTTGATCATACCTCTTTACTACACAGTTTTATTGCATTACATCAATCCTCAAACAATTGCATGGTTAGGATCTGATTAACTTGTGGGTTTTGGGAAGTAGATGAGGTAGTATCTATTCACCTGTTTATTATCAAACCTTTGGGAGTTACTTCTACGTTGCTTATATTGCTATGCTATGCTAGTAGACGTGGATTGAGTTTGAGTGTATCCATGCCAGTTGTGAGTTTGTTAATTAATGGTTCAACTTAAGGTGGCAACTTTAATACACATCTGGGTGGATTGCTTGTGGGCACCTGGAGAATCCAGTGTTGTCCTAGGATATCCCGGAGGACCCGTGTGATTATCCTACGGCCCGCCACCCAGGCTCAAAGGGATCATAAGATTATTCATGCTAGAAACTTCTGTGTGCAGCCACAAGCCAATATGGGCTCTGGCGTAGTTGACTAAGTTGCGTGAAGCTCTTGAAGAGGTAGACTAGCAGATGTAGTGGGTTGTAGGTGGTACTGTCTATCCAGAGTAGAGAGTTAATGCTTCAGAAAGACTGTGTATCAGTCATCTGTTTCTCAAACATCATGTAGTGCGAGAAATCCAATGGAGGAGATCGAGTCTTGTGGGGAAAAGTGCGCAAACCTCTGCAGAGTGTATAAACTAATCATGGTTAGCCGTGTCCCCGGTTATGGACATCTTGAGTATCTAGTTCTTGGATTATCATGTGGATCTCATCACTCTTAATATAATTTGATTGGGTTTAATGATTATGCTTAATTGGGATTGAGTTGGAGGAACCTTCTCAATGTTTAACAACCACCATGATAGTTAAATAAAATTTGTTCCTTTGTGGTAGGGAAAAATTGGCTTTTCGCAAAACATATTAACCATACAGCCTCCACCAGCCATATATGCATGAAATGATAGAAATTATTCTGTTCATTACTCTCTTGTGTTACATTGCCAGCATATTCCATGTGCTGACCCGTTTCGGGCTGCAACGTTCATGTTGCAGACTTTTCAGACGACGAGTAAGGAGCCATAGGTCGTTGTCTTTCACTCAGTGATGTCGTTGGAGTTGATGGACTCGCTTTATCTTCTAAGCCTTCCGTTGTTATCGTTTTAGGTGGCCTTAAGCCATACTTATTGTAATAAGTTCTCTTTTGAGACATTCGATGCAATAAGTGTGTGATTGCTACTCTGTTATAAATCCTCAAGTACTGTGCGTGTCAGCATTACCGATCCAGGGATGCCACTGATGCACAGAGATCAGACTGTTTGAGGTCTGGTCGCTACAAGATGGTATTAGAGCACACGCTGACTGTAGGAAACGACCACTAAGCTAAAACCCTAGATCACTACTCTCTTCTCATTTCTGACTCCTCTCCATTTCTACTCTTTAGGATGGCGGATGCAAGGAACAAGTTTGCACAACCGGATGAAGATACACCTTTTGGACGACACCTGAAGGAAGTTACTAGATACCTGAACATCGGAATACCAAGCTTCACCGGGACTTACAACGCCACTTTATCAGAAGAGGAGCGTTGGATGATTCGATTTCAAGTTCCAGGAGGACCTTCACGCCAGGCACCGAGCTCATAGAGTTTTCCTTTGATGCACCAACCTGGAGTCTAGGCAAGAGCATGGCAGCCCACATCACCATGGGACACATTGGAGAAGTTTACCACAAGGATCTCAAGGATACTATTTACCAGATTTGTGGGCGCCGAGATGAGCAATGGGAGATGATCAGGACCAGGAAGGATAGATCTATTGCAGCTTTCATCCAGGAGTTAAACCAGCACATTCGTCGCGAGGAGAACCAGATGTGCGCAGGCATGATATATCTGAGTAAGGCATTGACTAGGATCATGGAGCTGGAGGAAGAACTCAAGTCTACACGTGATGGATACGAGGAGGAAATGATGATACTCGTGGAGAGGAATGACGACCTCACAAGGAAGCTAGGAGTATTCATGGGAGACCCCGCGCCAGAAGGAGAAGACGATGACTCCACTTGCCCGGAGAACTACATCATCATCGACGACACCAACTCAGACCCCGACGATAGCAATGATGACTTTGTTGATGAAGCTGGAGAAGATATTATGGAGTCTTCCACCGATCAAATTTTCTAGTCGACCACCATATCAGTAGTAGAATTCCCCCATGTATATAGTATAGTCCGAGCACTTTTGTAACGATAGTTAGACCAATTGTATGTCCTTGTTTGAACTGATTGAAGTGATATGATTGTGTTTGTCTCATGTGCATATGGGTAGTGTTTCCCCCCTAGACCTCATTCTATTCTGTTTTCTCACCTTTTCTAAACCCAACAGATGCCTCCGAGACGCGACAATGGATTTGCTTTCCCGCCGGAGCTCACTCAGTTGATCCAAAGCGAGAATGCATTGATGCAGATACTAGTCCAGAATCAGAATCAAGGGAACAACAACAACAACAACCCACCACCACCACCACCTATTGATCACTTAGCCTGTTTTCTAAGGCTGAATCCGCCGGTGTTCTCCAGTAGCACCGAGCCGATAGTTGCAAATGATTGGCTCCGCAAGATTGGAAGGGAGTTGACAACTGCAGGATGCACAGATGTGGAGAGAGTGTGTTTTGCCGCACATCAACTTGATGGACCCGCAACATCATAGTGGGAGAATTTCACAGCCACTTACCCCATCGACACTGTTACATGGGACCAGTTTCAAAGAGGATTTTCGTGACCGCCATGTATCGCCAGGAGCTATGGCCATGAAGAAGCGCTGAAGTTTCACAACTTACGCCAAGGAGGACGCACTGATTGGCGATATGTGGATGACTTTAGTAAGCTAGCACGTTATGCCCCTGATGACGTTGCTACAGATGCAGCTAAGCAGGAGAAGTTTTTGGAAGGACTGAATGATGAGCTGAGATGCAGTTGATGGTGGCAACCTTCAACAACTACTAGGAGTTGGTAGATAGAGCTCTCATGATTGAAGGGAAGCAGCAGCAGATTGACAACCGCAAGAGGAAGTATGGACAAGGGAAGTACAATTCTGGAGCTCAGCAGAGACCCCGCTTTACCCCGAACTCGGGAGGACCCCTTCAGCATAACCATGGAGGACACAATCACAATGGAGGGATGTCGCACAACGATAGTAGCTCCAAGAATGGGAATGGTAATGGAGGAAGCAACGGATATAACCGTTCCAACCCAGCAACGCCAGCCAAGAAGGATCTAAGTCACATTACTTGTTTCAAGTGCGGGAAGAATGGACATTATGCCACAGAGTGTTCTGAAGCAAAGAATGGAAATGGCAATGGAAGCTCTGGGAAGAAGCCCAACCCTTTCAACATGGGACAAGTGAACCACGTTAGCATGGAGGAGGTTGAAGCGCAACCTGGTACAGTAATAAGTAAGTTTTTGGTTAAGTCATTTACTGCAATCGTTCTTTTTGATACCGGTGCATCACATTCATACATATCAAGGGGATTTGTGGATAAGTTTAAACTGCCAACCCAAGCCCTTAGGTCACCCATGTTAGTAACCTCGCCAGGAGCAGAGTATATGGCTAGTCTATGGTGTGATCGGTTACCATTAAGGATTGGTAACTACTGCTTTCCCTCGCACCTAATAGTATTGGAGTCACAAGGATCGGATGTGATATTAGGCATGGATTGGTTATCGAAGTATGGAGGGAACATTGACTGTGCTAGTAAGTCGATTTTGCTTACCACCCCAGAAGGAAGAAGGATCAAGTATGTATCCCGGCATGTGCCGAATAGGACTCAAGTGAATTCCTTATCAGGAGTTGTACAGGAGGAAGTACCAGTGGTGAAGGATTTCCCAGATGTATTTCCATAAGAGTAGCTGTGCATGCCACCGGATAGAGACATTGAGTTTTTGATTGAGCTTTTGCCGTGCATGTAATAATATCTAAGAGACCGTACAGGATGCCCGCTAAGGATTTAGATGAAATTAAGAAGAAGATTAAGGAGTTACTGGATAAATGCTATATTCGCCCAAGCTCGTCACCTTGGGGATCACCATTGCTTCTAGTGGAAAAGAAGGATGGGTCGTTGAGAATGGTTGCTGATTATCGAGGGTTGAATGAGGTGACACTACAAAAAAAATACACTTCCGTGATGATACGTGTTTGTCACAGTACGCCGCGTTTTTTGTCATGCATGTACATCCATGCCAAATTTATGACAGAATCAAGATAGTCATACTGTGTCGTCAGAGAAGTGTTCCATGACATTACCAAAATTATCATCACGGAAGTGTCCACTTCCATGACGATAAATCGCGTCACGAAGTGCTTTTCGTCAAGGGTGACCGACACGTGGCATCCACCGTAACGAAACGCCGTTAAGCTATCGGGTCGGGTTTTGGATCCGATAACCCGTTAAGAGCCCCGACCAATGGGAAATTTCCACGTGTAAAATTCTTATTGGCCGGATGTAACACATGTCAGCTCGTCAGTGGGTCAGATAGGCGCCTATGATATGTCGACACGTGCCACGGCCCACCACTGGCCCATTTAGCTTACAAAGCCGGCCCGTTTGACTTGGTCAAAAGTTAACGGGCTGGCCCATGAAAAGCTTGTTAACGGTCTCTTTGCAAATAGCCCATTTTACGACCCGTTAACTCACGGCCCGTTAGGCACTAAAGGAAATCGGCCCAATACGTGCTTTTCACTTTCTGCCCATGTATGGCCCACGACGTCTTTCGGCCCATATGAGGCCTTCGTATCTTTTGGCCCTTTACAGGCCCATGGTGACTCTAGCCCATAATGAACAGTAATTTTCTTTGTACCCGTTAACGGCCCGTGATTACATGGGCCCTTTCCAGCCCGTGATAGCTTTTGGCCTATTGACGACCCATACGTTCTTGGGCTCCTTTTCGGCCCTCGATTACTTAGGCCCGTTCTTGGCTGTTCCCTAATGGGCCAAATTCGCCCATGGCAAGAGTCGGCCCACATCTTGGCATGCCCCCAAATGGGCCAAATTCGCCCATGGCAAGAGTCGGCCACATCGCCTATTACCCTAATGGGCCAAATTCGCCCATGGCAAGAGTCGGCCCGCTTTTTTGCCACCGTCTATATTACGCCCATTAACGACCCGTTATGCATGTGACAGAATTAAGCTTTTGCAGTCCTATGGCCTGTTAACAGCCCGTTACCGTGCTGGGCAGATACCAATTACTCCCGATTACGGCCCATGTAGACCCATTTATCCGACGGCCCGAGGCCCACCGGACATGAGCCCATTTATCGATGGCCCGAGGCCCACCGACATGAGCCCATTTATCGACGGCCCATAGGAGACCATGGATCCTACGTCCCGTATATGGCCCATGGGTAGTTGCGGCCACTAGCAAACCAGGGAAAACGAAGACTAGGAAATAAATAAGGCCGAAACTAACGCTAGGCTATTAAGGCGATTGCACAGATTACATCCACTCGGCATCAAAGATCGCCACCAAAGTGCAAATATAGGGAACACCCTACACTATACAAAAATGGCTTGTTGCTTTTTTCTTCAAATTGATGGCTGCACGTTAAGAATAAATTTTGTATCGCACCAAAATAAATTACAACTATATAACAAAAGGAAGGTTGGCATAAAACTTAACAGTCTAGCGTATAAATGCACCACCGAAGTTCGTAAGCTTCGGTTCATTTGACCTCGATCACATGCTTTTCATGTTGTATTGTCCGATGGAGCACCATAACCTCGCCTTTTATTTCCCTAGGTTTCGAACAACATAGCAAATGTCCGATAGTCTGGTTTCAAAACCATGCATATCTTGACGACATTGAGCAATGTTTCTCCTTGTTTCACAAAGGGCCTCTGTTAGGGAATGGACTTGTGTCTGGAGCGTAGATACAACATTGCTTTGAGCTTGCATATCTTGATCATGAGGCAGTTTGGACGATATTGCCTTAACAACCAACCCAAGATTACGCAGAACGTGCTTTTGGCAATCGTTAGTGGATGTGTATCGACCCACCGCAGCAAGAGTCGACATTGCGGTTATAGTTGCCTCGCCACCTTCGTAAGGTGGCGGTTCCACCATTTTTTCCATAGCTCGCTGAAAAGTTGAGGTTTTACATTAGTAGTACTAGAAATGTAAGATATTAAGGAGGCAGCAAAACCAAACAAAATAGCTTTGGTCTATATACGTAACTTATTCGTGAACCCATGTAAAATATTAGTTGTATTTTATTGCAAAGTACATAATAGAACCAGGTTCCAAACATATGACCATGTACCATCGCTAATGTATTGTCTATTTCTTCACATTGTATTGAGGGCTAAGGATAAAGGGACGAAGTTTATAATACGGTAAGCATAGTATGACATCATTCATATCACAAAACAACTGAGAAACGGACAAACAGGCAATTGTAACGTTGTGTGGGCAAGTCCAAGACGGAACTAGATTACGGGTCAAGATCAAAGGAACATCACTCCTCCCTTTTAAACCTTGTAAGGTGCAACGATACGCTAAGACAATTGTGTACAAAATTGAAAAGAGTAATAGACATTGGCTGCAAACCATGCAGTTCAAGGCACAAGTCAGAGTAAGTAGTAGTTAAAAGGCATGGGGATTAAGGACTTACAACAGCGGCTTTGACTGGTGTACTCATGCCCTTCTTTTTGCTGGTGTGACAGTCCTTGAAGATTTCCACAACATTTGGTTCAGGTACTTTTTGGTCCTTGCGGGCTTTCCTCTGCATTTCGAACAAGTCAATACAGATCTGATAATATGGTACAACGAAAAGAGTGAAACATAAGCTAATTACAAGAGCCTCGCAGTGTGCAATATAGCTACGAGATCCCGCCGTCTTTGGAATTTCACTTTCAGACGGGTTGGCCTTGTTCTTTGAACAGTTCACCTACAAGAAGATAGATTTGTGTGGCACATGCGCCAATAGGACTTCAACATGTGATCTCGATCACATATATATAATGTACCGATACTTGGATCGCACCGGTGTTTAACAAGGCCCTCCGGTCTTCATCCGATATATTTTCCATCGGAGATGTTTGGGAAAGTTCACCGTTAGCCTTGCCTTCAAAGTGAGTTTTCCTCAAGTTATACCGACATCGTCAGAGAGCGGACTTGAAAACATGGGTGCAAGCTTGTCCGGTTGCATCATCTTGGCTATCCAACTTGAACCTCATCTTTTCAAAATTATGGGAGTCTCATTATCACAACCTAGAAAGTATGGGACAGAGCAAGACGATATTACTAGTTTCCATACATAACCATACTTACAGATAAATGGTCGAGGAAGGTGTTGAACTGGTTTCGCTTTTGTCATACATCTTGAATCCATGTTGGGAGGATACGTACATGACACCTAACAAAGAACCGCTGCCTCGATACTAACTTGGTGACTCTGTAGCATCACGTGGCCTTTTTAAACCTGCCTCAAAACGGATCTCCATTCTTCCTCCTCTAGATTTAGTTAACCTATCGAGCATTATCCCTGATGTTTGTTTCCTCTTGCGCCTAGGTTCTAGTCCAACAACGAACATAGGAAGTGTTAGTGTACATCAAACTGTGAGACTACATATAAAGAAGCATGCAACTTTAACTTGACTCAAAGAACTACCTTCTTGTTGTTGAAGCTCACAAGGTTCATCCGATATTGCCAACTCGTCTTGTGTCAAGAGTGCTTGGGAAGTAGTGTCGTGGCAAGGGAGCTTGGGAATGTCTTTGCTAGCTCAGTTGGCCATACGCAGTATGTCGTGCATTTGGTAATCTTGTGGTAGGTGTTGCAAGAACTAGGGCTGTCTGCTTGTTTGGTGGCAGCTATTTGTTTCTGTTTGGCTTTTTTGCAGCTCGTGTAGCATGGGATGTCGTGTTTGTAGAATTTTCCGCTGGACTTTCACCTTCTATTGCACCATCAGTACCAACAGAATCTGCAGGATTCATCCGCTTCTCATTCGCTGCCATTCTGTGTTTCTTCCTCTTTCTCTGTGCCATGTTAAGTCAAGCCGACAAGAAAAATGAATAACAATTTAGTTCTTCAGAATAAATTGATGCATGATGCAGACGAACTGAACTTTGATGTTAGACAACCACATGATAGGAGGATGTAATATGTATGAAAAACAGGACGGAAGAGATAACTAGAACTATGATGTGTAAACTAAGAAGACATTTCACCAAATTAGAAGCAATGCAATGGAAGGTAGACACCATATGAAAGATGCTACAAATATCGCTCTGCCAAGTTAACAGTGTCTCAAAGATAAATGGCGTTTAAACAAATGTGAAGCAAGTACAAGAAATAAATCATATGCAAGATGCAAACAACATCACACTACCATGTTAGAGGTCTCTCGTCATTAGTGCCATTGCATATTCACAAAGATTGCATATTCACGACTTATGATGTGTAAACTAAGGAGAAGGCATTTCAACAAATTAGAAGCAATGAAAGCTAGACACCATATGAAAGATGCAACGAATATCACTCTACCAAGTTAAAACTGTCTCGTCATAAGTGCCATTTCAACAAATTAGTAGTACAAGCTAGAAAAGAATGTGAGATGTAACCTATATCACACTCCTAAGTCATACGTGTCTTATGATAAGTGATTGTTGCAGGTTACACAACAGTAGTAATTTGATGTAAGAACATGGTGTGATAGACAGATATTGTATGTTCTAGAAACAGGACACGTGTCTTATTCAAGTATAATGTGTAAAGTAAGCAGATGGAATTCAAAAAAATTAGAAGCAATACAAGCTAGACATCACACGTAACATGCAACCACATATAATGATTGCCAAGTTAGAGGGAGCACAGTGATGTTGCACTAGGGGAGACGTGCTCATCATAAACACAACTTTGTTGAGTGTCTATGCATGTGTTGTCTTGGAAATCATCTTGGGGGTGTGGAGGAGTAGAAACTGTAGAGGCCCTCCGTTTGGAAGGAACACCTTTATCCGCTGCCTTGCTAACTTCCTTCCGCTTTATTGATTTTGAATTGTCAAGTAAAAGCGACAAGAAAAAGCAATAAAATTCTCTCTTCAGAACTCATTCATGCATGATACTGACAATCACTACTTTGATGTAAGGCAAACACATGATACCAGGATGGAATATGTACGAAAAACAGACAGCATGGCATGTTCACAACCTGTTTGTGTAAACTAAGCGAGAAACCATTCCGGCAAATAAGAAGCAATGCAAGCTAGACACCACATGAAAGATGCAACCAACATGACTCGCCAAGTTAAAAGCGTCCCATCATAAATGGAATTTCAACAAATTAGAAGCAACAAGATGCTATAAATCATATGAAAGATGCAACTAATATCGCACTGCATATACTAAAGGTGTCTCGTCATATTGATTGATGCGGGATACAAAAAAACAATAGTTTTATGTAAGGACATGCTTAATAGACAGATGTACTATGTACTAAATACAAGAAGGCATGTCACATTAACAGGTATAATGTCACATTTACAGGAGTATAAGCTAAGCAGACTAGCACATGCAGTTTAACTAGATTGGAAGAATTACGATCTAGACACCATATGCAACATGCAACCACATATCACACTGCCAAGTTAGAGCAAGCACCTGCGATGCTAGTGTAGGGGAAATGCTGTAATCAACTACAGAGCTACGTTCACTATCTTCATCTAGCATTTACATTTCTTGAGAATCATGTTGGGAGGCCGACGCTGCATTCTTTAAATGAGGAGTAGTCCCCTGCCTGCCTCGCCTCGTCATAAGTGATTGATGAGGGATACACAAGAACATTAGTTTGATGTAAGAACATGGTTAATACACAGATGTACTAGTATGTACCAAAAACAAAAAGGCAGGTCATATTCAAAGGTATAATGTGTAAGCTAAGCAGATGCAATTTAACCAAATTGGAAGCAATACAAGCTAGACATCCGGCTGGAGTGGTGAACATGATCATCTAGGACATGAGAGCCTGGTGGGAGGCGGGTTGCTTTGCCACCATCGTGGATTTTTAGTTGGCTTCCAGGTGATGCCTGTCTTTGCTGGGCTTGTCACTGGCTCGGCCAAAGGCCTCGACTAGCTATTTGTCTTCTGGTGCTCACGGGATGGTGGTTCATGTAAAAAATATCTTTCCTTATCTTAATAAAGACCGACTTCGGCCTTTCGAATACAAGCTAGACACCATATGGAACATGCAACCACATATGACACCTCGAAGTTAAAGCAAGCACCTGGGATGGTGGTTCATTGCAAGCGAGGTCATCAACTCCAGAGCAACGTTTACCGTCTCCATCTGCTGACACTGCACCCTTTAAAGCGCTATAACGTGCCGCGCCTAGCCGCGTAGAAAGCTGGCACGACTTGTCTCTTTTCCTTTTTGCTTCCCTTTCGGCAGACTCTGAAATACCCTTGCATAAAAACACAATAGTGAGAGTATGGATGAAGTGTAACATCCCAAATTTTCAATTTGGAATGTTATACATAGAGCATCATCGCATATCATATTTTTCATTGCATTTTGCTCGATCCTAGAAATTCTTCACAACTCAAGGTCCCATAGAGAGAGTTGGGGATTTCGTTATTTTCATATTTGAGTTTTCTCAAATTTTGAAAATAGGATCATTTGATTTTAATTATTTTATCTTCAATTATTTCTACTACCAAAAGATGAGAGAGGGAATAAAATGACTTTCCCAAAATAAAGAAATAATGAAGATTTAATAATAAAATCAAATAAGATTTTATTTTGGAGTTTTTCGCCTTTTTATTTGAATTTAGGAAAAATGCGCGTTTTTCAAAATAGCATTTAGACCCCAAATAAATGTTCATTAAATCCGGCTTGATTTTATAAGCCGGGGAAAATTTATTTCGGGATTTTTGGAGTCTGTTTAGTATTTTTTTTCTGCGCGTAATTATTTAAAAAAACGCGCCACCGACCTAACCGGGCCGTGTCCGTCCGGGACTCTGGCCCGGCAGGCTTTATAAGCCGGGGCAGCCCACCCGAGGCAAACCCTAGCCCGAGCTGCCTCGAGCCGCCCCAGCCGCGCCATGGCCCGCCGGATCCTCGACGCGCTCACGGGACCGTCGGATTCGCCCGCCGACGAGTTCGCCGCCTCGAACCATGTGCCGCCGGTTTTTTTAGAAAACCGGGTGGTTTTTCTTCGGTTTTTATTTTGTTTTTTTCGGTTTTTTTTATTTTCGTTTTTTTATTAGTTTTGTTTTTCTTTTGGTTTAGGTTAAATAGCGAACGTTCGTTCGTTCGTTCGTTTTTAACGAACGCGTTCGTCAGATTAGTTTAGTTAACGAAAGTTCGTTCGTTAACCCGTTCGTCATTTTTCTTTTTCTCAGATTTAATCCGCGATTTTTTCTGATCGCGATTCCTGGTCTGATTTTTGTTTTAGTATAACTTTTCGCTCGTTTATCGGAATCAGGCGATTCAAGCGCCTAGAGTTTCGTCTCGAAACCCTCTTTCCGAATAATCTACTTAAACAAGTTTTTGCTTCTGTAAAATTTGACTTAGGTAAAACGAAGCTGTTTTCTTCCGCCGTTTGACTTTCGTTGCTTCGTTTGATTTGATTCTTTTTGCAAACCGGAGTTCTTAAGTTGAACTATCTGGTTAGATCTATTTGAGTTTTACCTGTGCATTAGATGAGTACTTATTGTATGCTTGTTTGTTTGTCTGCGATAGAATACCCGTGAGTGCGCCGCGTGTTACTTGAGTCTCTATATTTCATGGATCATCGACAAGGCAAGTAACACTTTGATCATACCTTTCCTACTACCCAGTTTTATGCATTAGATCTATCCTCAAACATTGCATTGATTTAGGATCTAATTAAATTGTGGGATGGGAAGTAGATGAGGTAGTACCTATTACCTGTTTTATTATCAAACCCTTGGGAGTTACTTCTACGTTTGCTTATCATGCCATGCTATGCTAGTAAACGTGGATTGGGTGAGTGTATCCATGACAGATGTGAGATTGTTATTTAATGGTTTATTTAAGGTGGCAACTTAAACACACATCTGGGTGGATTGAGGCACCTGGTTTCTCTCAGGACTTGCCTGTATTTCTTCGGACCGCCACCCAGGCTCAAAGGGATAATGAGATTATTCAAACTAGAAACTTACGTGTGCAGCCACAAGCCATTATGGGCTCTGGCGTAGTTGACTAAGTTGTGCGAACTCTTACGGGTAGACTAGCAGATGTAGGGGTTGTAGGTTGGTACGGTCTACCCACATGTAAGGTGCTAGCGCTTCTGAAAGACTATGTCTCGGTCATCCGTCTCTCAAACACCATGTAGTGCGAGAAATCAAACGGAGGCGATCGAGTCTTGTGGGGAAAAGTGCACAAACCTCTACAGAGTGTATAAACTAATCATGGTTAGCCGTGTCCCCGGTTATGGACATCTTGAGTATCTAGTACTTGGATATCATGTGAATCTCATCATGTTATTTTAATTAATATTGTTGGGTTGTTAATGAGTACTTTTAATTGGGATTGAGAATGCTGTCAACCATTCTCAATGTTTAACACCCACCATGATAGTTAAATAAATTTTATTCCTTTGAAGTAGGGAAAAATTGGCTTTCTGCAAAACTGTAACCATAGAGCTTTTCCATCAGCCATATATGCATGTAGTATAGCTTATCATTTCATTATTCTCTATGTGTTACATTGCCAGCATATTCCATGTGCTGACCCGTTTTTGTGCTGCAACATTTCATGTTGCAGACTTTTCAGACGACGAGTAAGGTGCTTAGGTCGTGGTTCTATACTCAGTGATGCCGTTGGAGTTGATGGACTCGCTTATTCTTCCAAGCCTTCCGCTGTAATCGTATTAGATGGCCTTAAGCCATATTTATTTTTACTAAGTTCTCTCTGGAGACATTCGATTATAATAAGTGTGTGATTGCTACTCTGTTATAAATCCTTCGAGTACTGTGTGGTGTCGACATTCTTGATCCAGGATGGCATCGAGCACGAGATCGACTGCTTTGAGGTCTGATCGCTACAAAGATGGTATCAGAGCCCACGCTGATTGCAGGACACGACCACTAAGCTAAAGCCCTAGACCACTACTCTCTCTTCTCATTTCTAACTCCTCATCTTTTCTACTCTTTTAGGATGACGGAAGCGAGGATCAAGTTCACCCAGCCGGATGAAGATACACCCTTTGGGCGACACACGAAGGAAGTCACTAAGTACCTAAACATTGGATTACCAAGCTTCACGGGACCTACAATTCCACTTTACCCGAAGAAGAGCTACTGGAAGATTCAAGCTCAAGTTCAGGAAGGACGTTTGCGGCAATCACGGAGCCCATAGAGTGTGTTTTCAATGCACCAACCTGGAGTCTGGGAAAGAGTATGGCAGCTCACATAACCATGGGGCGCATTGGAGAAGTTTACAAAGAAGACCTCAAGGATACTATCTACCAGATTTGCGGGCACCGAGATGAACAATGGGATATAGTTGGCACTAAGAAGGATCGATCCATTGCAGCTTTCATCCAGGAGTTAAACCAGCACATTCGACGCCAGGAGAACCAGATGTGCGCAGACATGATGGAGTTGAAGACAGCAAAAGCCAAGATTATCGAATTAGAAGGAGAACTGAAGGCCACTCGCAAGGACTACATGGAGGAGATTGTAGCTCTAGTGGGACAAAACGGCGATCTTAAGGAGAAGATTGAAGAACTCATGGGAAATTCCAGCACCGGAGGAGAAGATGAAGATAGCACCTGTCCGAAGAACTACATCATCATCGATTTACACCGATTCCGATCCTAGTGATGATGATTTCGAAGATGAAGCTGGAGCAGATATCATGGAGTCTTCATCGGAGCAGTTTTTCTAGTTGACCACCATAACAGTAGTAGATTTCCACATTTTAAATTAGTATTAGTTTCAGCACTTTGTAACGATAGATAGACCGTTGTATGCCCTTGTTTGAATTGATTGGAGTGATATTGTGTGATTTGTCTCATGTGCATATGGGTAGTGTTTTTCTCTCTAGACCCCATTCTATTCTTAACTCTCGTCTTTTCTCTAAACCCTCAGATGCCTCCGAGACGCGACCCCGGATTTGTTTTCCTGCCAGAGATCACTCAGTTGATTCAGCAGCAGAATGCCTTGATTCAAACATTGGTATAGAACCAAGGCAACAACAACAATAACAACAACAACAACAACAACAACAACCCACCGCCACCACCACCTGTTGACCATTTGACCCGTTTCTTAAGGCTGAATCCGCCGGTGTTTTCCAGTAGCACCGAGCCGATTGTTGCAGATGATTGGCTCCGTAAGATAGGGAGGGAGTTGACCACTGCAGGATGTACAGATGGAGAAAGGGTTAAATTTGCCGCACATCAGCTTGAAGGACCCGTAGCAGCATGGTGGGAGAATTCTGACCATTTACCATGTAGACAACATCACAGGATCAATTTCAGCAAGTTTTCCGTCTTGCCCATGTTTGGCAGGAGCTATGGCCATGAAGAAGCGTGAGTTTCGCAACTTGCGCCAAGGAGGACTGACAGACGATTGGCAAGATGTAGATGATTTCAGTAAGTTAGCACGTTATGCCCCAGATGACGTTGCTATAGATGCAGCTAAGCAGGAGAAGTTTCTAGAAGGACCGAATGATGAGCTGAGCATGCAGTTGATGGTAGCCACCTTCAACAACTACCAGGAGTTGGTAGATCGTGCTCTTATGATTGAAGGGAAGCAGCAACAGATTGACTATCGCAAGAGGAAGTATGGACAGGGGAAGAATAACTCTGGAGCACAGCAGAAACTTCGATTTACCCCAAAGACAGGAGGACAGTTTCATCATACCCATGGAGGAGGTAGCTCGCACAACCATAATGGCACCAAGAATGGAAACGGGAATGGAGGAAGTAATGGACAAAACCGCACCAACCCGTCAACACCATCCAAGGTAGACCTGAGCCACATCACTTGCTTTAAGTGCCGCAAGACTGGGCATTATGCAAATGATTGTCCAGAAGGCCAAAATGGTAATAGTAATGGGAGCTCTGGAAAGAAGCCGAACCCTTTCAACAAAGGACAAGTGAACCACGTTACCGTGGAGGAGGTTGAAGCTCAGCCAGACGCAGTAATAGGTAAGTTTTTGGTTAAGACTTTTACTGCAGTTGTTCTTTTTGATACTGGTGCATCACATTCATACATATCAAGGGGGTTTGTGGATAAGTATAAGCTACCAACCCAAGCCCTTAGGTCACCCATGTTAGTAACCTCACCGGGAGCAGAATACATGGCTAGTATATGGTGTGGTCGACTGCCATTAAGGATTGGACACTATGTATTTCCCTCGGACCTAATAGTTCTGGAATCGCAAGGATTGGATGTGATATTAGGCATGGATTGGTTATAGAAGTATGGAGGGAACATAGATTGCGCCAGTAAGTCGATTTTGCTTACCACCCGGAGAGGGAGGAGAATCAAGTATGTATCACGGCATGAGCCGAGGAGAACACATGTAAATTCCTTAACAGAGTTGTGCGGGAAGAAGTACCCGATGGTAAGGGATTACGGGACGTGTTTCCTAAGAGTTGCTAGCATGCCACCGGATAGAGACATTGAGTTCTGATTGAACTACGCACAGCACCTTTGGGCCGATATCTAAAAGATCGATAGGATGCCAGCCCAAGATTTGGAGGAAATTAAGAAGCAGATTAAGGAGTTCTTGGATAAAGGTTTTATTCGCCCAAGTTCTTCGCCTTGGGGATCACCAAGACTTCTAGTGGAGAAGAAGGATGGATCATTAAGAATGGTTGTTGATTATCGAGGATTGAATGAAGTGACCATTAAGAACAAGTACCCGTTGCCGATAATCAATGACTTGTTTGACCAGTTGCAAGGAGCTAAGGTGTTTTCCAAGATCGATTTGCGATCAGGGTACCATCAGTTGAAGATTCGAGAGCAGGATATACCTAAGACGGCTTTCACCACCAGGTACGGGCTGTATGAGTATACCGTTATGTCATTTGGTCTGACTAACGCACCCGCCTATTTTATGAACATGATGAGCAAAGTGTTTATGGAGTTTTTGGATAAGTTTGTCGTGGTGTTCATTGATGATATTTTGGTTTACTCGAAGAATGAAGAGGAACATAAGGAGCATTTGCGTTTGGTACTCGAGAAGCTCAGAGAACATCAGTTATATGCCAAGTTCAACAAATGTGAGTTTTGGTTGAAGGAAGTTGGATTTCCATGTTATATCTGGAGAAGGTATAGCAGTAGACCCCACTAAAGTCGTCACTGTAACAAACTGGGAAGCACCAACAACAGTTGGAGAGATCCGGAGTTTCCTTGGACTCGCAGGATACTACCGGAGATTCATTGAGAATTTCTCAAGGATTGCGAAGCCTATGACAGAATTGTTGAAAAAGGATACCAAGTTCATTTGGACTGAGGAGTGTGAAGCTAGTTTCCAAGAGTTGAAGAAACGTTTGGTTACCTCGCCAGTGTTAATTCTGCCAGATCAGACCAGGGATTATGAGGTGTATTGCGACGCTTCACGTAGAGGACTTGGAGCAGTGCTTATGCAGGAGGGAAGAGTTGTTTCGTATGCTTCACCACAGCTTAAGCCTCATGAGCTAAATTATGCTACGCATGATTTGGAGTTAGCAGCCGTAGTGCATGCATTGAAAACATGGAGACATTTCCTCATTGGGAACCATTGTGAGGTGTACACGGATCACAAGAGTTTGAAGTACATCTTCACGCAGAAGGAGCTAAATCTCAGGCAGAGGAGATGGTTGGAACTCATCAAGGATTACGATATGAGATTGCATTATCACCCCGGAAAGGCTAATGTTGTAGCAGACGCGTTGAGCCGTAAGAGTCACATCAACACACTAATGGCGGGAGAAATACCAAAGGAGTTAGCCGAGGACCTTTGAGAGCTATGTTTGGAAATAGTTCCGAGAGGCTATGTAGCGGCATTGGAGATTCAGTCAACTTTGATGGACAAGATCAGGGAAGCCCAGAAGACTGACAAAGAGATTGCCTCGATAAAAGAGAAAATGAGCGAAGGAAAAGCTAAGGGATTTCGTGAGGATGAGCATGATACCCTATGGTTTGAAGACCGTGTTTATGTACCAAGATGTATTTGGATTTGAAGAATACTTTCTGGTGGACCGGAATGAAGAAGGACATTGCAGAGTATGTAGCAGTTTGTGATGTATGTCAGAGGGTGAAGGCAGAACATCAGAAGCTAGCAGGATTGTTACAGCCATTGGCTATACCCGAATGGAAGTGGGATAAACTAGGTATGGAATTCATCACGGGATTGCCCAGGACTCGTTCAGGCTATGACTCGATTTGGGTGGTAGTCGACCGTTTGACAAAGGTAGCTCATTTCATTCCAGTAAAGACTACCTACAGCAGTGCCAAATTAGCTAAGATATACATGACAAGGATTGTATGCTTGCATGGAGTTACGAGGAGTATCGTATCAGATAGAGGAATCCAATTCACCTCAAAGTTCTGGAAGCAGTTGCACGAAACTTTGGGAACCAGGCTGGAGTTTAGCACAACTTTTCATCCATAGACAGATGGACAAAGCGAGAGAGTCAACCAGATTTTGGAGGATATGCTTAGAGCTTGTGCTTTGGATTATGGATCAAGTTGGGATGACAACTTGCCGTATGCGGAGTTTTCTTATAACAACAGCTTACTGGACCGGTCAAGATGGCACCTTTCAAGCCTTATGCGGAAGGAGGTGCAGGACCCCGTTGTTGTGGGATGAAGTTGGAGACTGCCAGTTGTTTGGACCAGATTTGATTAAGGAGTCTGAACGGAAAGTAAAGTTGATTTGCGATAGGCTCAAGGTAGCCCAGTCAAGACAGAAGAGTTGCGCAGATTCAAAACGCAAGGAGACAGAATGCAAAGTCGGAGACAGAGTTTATCTTCGGGTATCGCCACTTCGAGGAGTTAAGCGTTTTGGTGTTAAAGGAAAGTTAGCACCCCGATTTGTAGGACCTTATCGTGTTTTGGAACGTATGGGAGAAGCTGCGTACAAGTTGGAACTACCCGAAGGATTGACAGGTGTTCATGATGTGTTTCATGTTTCTCAGTTGAAGAAGTGTCACGCAGAGATGGCTGATATACCACTGAGAGATACCGTGCCACTAGAAGCGATTCAGTTGAATGATGATTTGACCTATGAGGAGAAACCAGTTAAGATTGTCGAGTTTGCCAGTCGAGTTACTCGCAGCAAGGTCATTAAGTTTTGCAAAGTTCTGTGGAGCCACCACACAAAGGATTAAGCCACCTGGGAGCGAGAGGAAGATTTGCTGAAGGACCACCCTCACCTATTTTCTAGCCAACCCGAATCTCGAGGGCGAGATTCATCTTATGGGGGTAGGTTTGTAACATCCCAAATTTTCAATTTGGAATGTTATACATAGAGCATCATTGCATATCATATTTTTCATTACATTTTGCTCGATCCTAGAAATTCTTCACAACTCAAGGACCCACGGAGAGAGTTGCGGATTTCGTTATTTTCATATTTGAGTTTTCTCAAATTTTGAAAATAGGATCATTTGATTTTAATTATTTTATCTTCAATTATTTCTACTACCAAAATATGAGAGAGGGAATAAAATGACTTTCCCAAAATAAAGAAATAATGAAGATTTAATAATAAAATCAAATAAGATTTTATTTTGGAGTTTTTCGCCTTTTTATTTGAATTTAGGAAAAATGCATGTTTTTCAAAATTGCGTTTAGACCCCAAATAAATGTTCATTAAATCCGGCTTAATTTTAGAAGCTGGGGAAAATTATTTCGGGATTTTTGGAGTCCGTTTAGTATTTATTTTTATTTTTTTTTGCGCATAATTATTAAAAAAACGCTACCATCGACCTAACCGGCAGGTCCGTCTCGGGACTCTGGCCCGACAGGCTTTATAAGCTGGGCAGCCCACCCGGGGCAAACCCTAGCCCGAGCCGCCCCAGCCGCGCCTCGCCGCCGCCACCGCCAGACGAGGTTCGCCACCGCCTCGAACCACGTGCCACCGGTTTTTTTAGAAAACCGGGCGGTTTTTCTTTGGTTTTTATTTCGGTTCTTTTTTCTGTTTTTCTTATTTTCATTTTTTAATTAGTTTCGTTTTTTTCGGTTTAGGTTAAATAGCGAACGTTCGTTCGTTCATTCGTTTTTAACGAACGCGTTCGTCAGATTAGTTTAGTTAACCAACGTTCGTTCGTTAACCCGTTCGTCGTTTTTCTTTTTCTCGGATTTAATCCGCAATTTTTTCTGATCGCGATTCTTGATCCGATTTTCGTTTTAGTATAACTTTTCGCTCGTTTATCGGAATCAGGCGATTCAAGCGCCTAGAGTTTCGTCTCGAAACCCTCTTTCCGAATAACCTACTTAAACAAATTTTTGCTTCTGTAAAATTTGACTTAGATCCAGATTAGTAAAACGAAGCTGTTTTCTTCCGCCGTTTGACTTTCGTTGCTTCGTTTGATTTGATTCTTTTTGCAAACCGGAGTTCTTAAGTTGAACTATCTGGTTAGATCTATTTGAGTTTTACCTGTGCATTAGATGAGTACTTATTGTATGCTTGTTTGTTTGTCTGCGATAGAATACCCGTGAGTGCGCCACCTTTGTTACTTGAGTCTCTAGGTTTCGCGGATCATCAGCAAGGCAAGTAACACTTTGATCATACCTTTCCTACTATCCAGTTTTTATGCATTAGATCTATCCTCAAACATTGCATTGATTTAGGATCTAATTAAATTTTGGGATGGGAAGTAGATGAGGTAGTACCTATTACCTGTTTTATTATCAAACCCTTGGGAGTTACTTCTACGTTTGCTTATCATGCCATGCTATGCTAGTAGACGTGGATTGGGTGAGTGTATCCATGACAGATGTGAGATTGTTATTTAATGGTTTACTTAAGGTGGCAACTTAAACACACATCCGGGTGGATTGAGGCACTGGTTTCTATCAGGACTTGCTGTATTTCTTGGACCGCCACCTGTGCTCAAAGGGATCATGAGATTATTCAAACTAGAAACTTACGTGTGCAGCCACAAGCCATTATGGGCTCATGGCGAGTTGACTAAGTTGTGTGAACTCTTACGGGTAGACTAGCAGATGTAGGGGTTGTAGGTTGGTACGGTCGGCCCGCATGTAAGGTGCTAGTGCCTCTGAAAGACTATGTCTCGGTCATCCGTCTCTCAAACACCATGTAGTGCGAGAAATCAAACGGAGGCGATCGAGTCTTGTGGGGAAAAGTGCGCAAACCTCTGCAGAGTGTATAAAGTAATCATGGTTAGCCGTGTCCCCGGTTATGGACATCTTGAGTATCTAGTACTTGCATATCATGTGAATCTCATCATGTTATTTTAATTAATATTGTTGGGTTGTTAATGAGTACTTTTAATTGGGATTGAGAATGCTGTCAACCATTCTCAATGTTTAATAACCACCATGATAGTTAAATAAATTTTATTCCTTTGAAGTAGGGAAAAATTGGCTTTCTGCAAAACTGTAACCATAGAGCTTTTCCACCAGCCATATATGCATGTAGTTTCTCTATGTGTTACATTGCCAAAGATATTCCATGTCTTTGACCGTTTTCGGGCTGCAACGCTTTCATGTTGCAGACTTTTCGCAACGACGAGTAAGGTGCTTAGGTCGTGGTTCTATACTCAGTGATGCCGTTGGAGTTGATGGACTCGCTTATTCTTCCAAGCCTTCCGCTGTTATCGTATTAGATGGCCTTAAGCCATATTTATTTTTACTAAGTTCTCTCTCGAGACATTCGATTGTAATAAGTGTGTGATTGCTAATCTGTTATAAATCCTTCGAGTACTGTGTGGTGTCAGCATTACCAATCCAGGGATGACACTGAGCACAGAGATCAGACTGTTTGAGGTCTGGTCGCTACATGAAGTGTGTGCAGAACTAGTGCACTGTAAAAGTAGCAGATAGCAGGTGGCTGAAAAATAAATGACAGGAGACATATGATAGCTCTACAACATTGCATGACAAACAAAATTAGATTCTACTCTGTATGATTTTGTAATATATGAGCACAGGAAATGCGGTACTCCTCCAAAGACACCACCACATGTGGTCATATCTAAGATAACGATCATTGAAAATAAATAGGTTAGTCGATTTTTTTAATGAACCGTCCGATCTATAAGGAACGGGCAGATGGCCTTCGTCTACCTCCCGCCAGTCACTGTTGACGATCTTTCGCGAACCGCTAGCGACCACCGGCCCAGACCCGTGCCTCCGCCACCCCGCCCTCCCATCGACCTCACACCACCACCGTGCTTGGCAGCGCCCCCAAGCCATCCCTTTAATCCTGGCCGACCTCCAGATCGGGCGCCCGGTAGCTCTAGGCCGCAGATGCCCCTAAGATAAACACCATATGTTGCTTCCCGGCGTAATAGTCGTACTAGCGCCTGTTACTGGGAATGCTTCCGTTAATTGGGAATCAAGCGGCCAGAAATTGAAATTGAGGCGATGGACCTCTAGCTAAGGTGAAATAGTATATGAGGAGAAACCTTGTGCATCGCGAGTTACTAGGAACATCTAGTATCAAGAAGAAGCGGTCAACTAGTGTCTTACGTGGGATGAATACTGCAAGCAGAGACATAAGATTTGCACGAATAAGGGAAGAGGAGTACCTTCTTGGGTTTTGGTGTGGTCACCTCACCATGTCGCTACCGATCTTCTTTTTACCGGGAAACCGATGTTACGGAGGGTGCAGGCTTGGGCGAACCCATGGCCAAATTGTTGGCTGTGTTGCCGTGGTCGTATGTCGGCGGAGGGAAGCAGATCCGAGGCGGCGAAGGGCGGCGTGGCAGGAACAACTCGGTGCGGTGAGGGTGGCGGTTGGAGCGGCAGCGGTGAGGCGCAGGACGGCATGGTTGAACTGGCTCGGGTACGGACGGCTCGGCCTCGGCTTCAACTACTAGCCGTGGAGGGCGTTGTGGTTGAGGTTGCGGTGGATGACGACGTCGGGGTATCGGCTCCGGCGTGATGGAGGAGGGCGGCGGTTGATGGGTGGGATGGGGTGGCGGACGGAGGACGCCGGGGTTTCGCGGCTGGTGGAGAGGTAGTTTTGGTGCCCACGGAGTATGAATGGGGAATCGGATGGGTGGGGGGAACCATGTTTGATGCAGGGACGCGCTTGTTTTTGGCTTTTTGAGCAGAAGATGGGGCGCTTGTTTGAAATTTGGGGAAAGTACAAACTTTGCCCCTCTTAAATTTTGGACCCATCATGCGGGTCGGGGGTAGGATGGTAATCCCAGGTGTCCCAAATAGTGGGCGGAGCGATTTCGCCGCACGCATGTGTGCTTAGGGCGGCCATTGTTTATGAATGTTTTTCGGAGGCGGTTGCGTGGCGTCTAGATGAAGCTACATACCTACCCGGTTTAGACCTTTGGACGTCGGGCGGTAGGTTTCACAGGTCGGAGTTATTAGAAAAGTAATTTCCTTGTACTACCAAACATTGGTCTCACGCGGTTTCGGTCGAGTAGAGGCTATTTTGGCGCTTCATTCGAAATTTTGGAACACAAGCATTCACGTTTAGAGTACTCTTGAACTATGAGGATTGACCTAAATAGACAACGTTATATTTGACCTTGTATGTTTGAAAACCTCATTAAATTATCCGCTTCCTTTTGAAATTTTGACACTTGAAAATCCTATAACTACGATTATTTTGGAATGGAGGAGCTAAATTTGAATCCTATAACTACACAATAAATCTTATGTGTTTTTAGTTTTACTAGATATCATATTGTTACTTATAATTATTCAGTTTGCATACATTAAAATTGCCTTTGAAATGTATGGCCAGTATCATCTACCGCCCGGGAAAAATCCCGCCCTTTCCTGTTTAATCGGGTTTGTATCGATGGATCATGCGAAACAGCAAAACTATAGTACTATACAGTACAAGTGATAGTTCACTGGGCCATCGTGTCGTCTACTCCTCCGTCGTAAGAGTGGAGCGCTCGCTTTCATAAATCTTCTAGTCCCTTTCACCGTCATGTGGGACATCAAGCTACCGGGTTCACGTGCCATACCGGAATACAGTGCAGAGCAGCCGGGGTGAAGCACCCCAGTCATGGCGCCGGCGTAGTAATGAGCAATGAGGCGTCAAATCACAAAGCTGCACCTTTCCCACAGTTAAGTTGGAGGGACAAAGTAATAATGCTAAAAAAGAAGTTGGAGGGACGAAGCAACCATCATTTCACTCGTTGCTGAATCCGCTTCTCCCTCATCTTCTTCAACTTAACCACGTGTTGCTTCTGCCATTGTTTTGCCTCATGTGGGACGCGGATCAACTTGGTAAAGCACTGACATATGGGACCGCATGTTAGCAAACCACCAGGACAACATCCTCCAAAAATAAGAAACCTCCCCCACCAACCACGCGGCAAAATCACCTCCTTTTTACTAATCTTTGATTCTATAATTTTTTAGATCAATATAATTGAGATTTGTATAGATAGCACACAGGAGCAGAACCAAGTGGTACAGTTAAGGGCATCCACAATGTGTAGCCAAATGTGAAAATAGCTTTTTGGCGTCATGGGAACCATTGTGGACGGTGTTGCCAAAGCCAAAAAGATGGAACCGAAGCTCCATGATTGATTGATTGAAGGAATAGAAAAATGCAACGTCTCTCCTCTTTCTCCCATGCTTGGACGCATGTAGTACAGTATAGAGCACAGAGTCTACTCCCCTGTCCCTTCTATCACAAATCACAAAGCAGTGAGGCGTCAAATCACAAATCACAGAGCACAGAGTCTACTCCCCTGTCCCTTCTATCACAAATCACAAAGCAGTGAGGCGTCAAATCACAAAGCACGGACGAAGCAACTATCATTTCACTCTTCACTGACTCCGCTTCTCCATCGTCTTCTTCGAGAAACCATCTCACCGCACTAGTACTCCTAGTAGTAGTACTAGTAAAGGACTTCTGGATGCAAATAAGGCGGTTGTCTCGGCTTGCGAAGCGGCACTCAAAACGACTTACCGTGGTCTCCCTCAATGGTGTTCTCCGTCGAACGACTTCGCCAAACCACAAAAAAAGGTCGTCGACGTCGCCGCAATGGGCAAGGAATTCAAATATAGTTACTACCTCCATTTTTTTGTACACAAGGCCAGTATATCAAAATTACAATTTGCAAAGGGCCACTAACACTAATCGAGGCAAAATTGATGGGGTTAGCAACCAAGGACATTAATATCCCTGCATGCATGCGGAAGTGAGAAGGTTCGTTTGCATGGCGCTGCATTAATCAAGCGATGAGGAGTGAGATGGTTAGCTCTTTGGTCTTTCGAGAAAAAAATACGCATTAATTGACACGTGAAACGAGGATTTGTATCGATTAAATCCCGCGAAGGAAACCCCGCCTTTCTTTTTTAACACTAGTACTCCTAGTATGTACGTACTTATCCTGTTTGGGTCTAGGCCTTGCATTGCCAAACTCAGCCACACATTTTTGCCAAGCTTTCCTAAAGTTTTCAAAATGAGGAGGTACACTTGCAGACGGTCATGGGTCGATCAACCGCACCCTCACACGGTCGCTCCTGCATGCCTCGGTCGCACCGCACCCTCACATTCGCTTCCTCTGCACGCCGCAAACGCAACCAAGGGAACACACCCTCACTGACACGTGCTGTCGCATGTGAACAAACCAAACTCAGCCATCCTATCGCTGGCACATAATTTTCGTTCATAGAGTATGGTTATCCAACCGCATGTTGGGGAGTATCCGTACGGCCTGTGCGGTGGTTGTTGGGGAAGAAGAAGAGGTGAGGAAGAAGGAAAGAAGGGTTAGGAGACATAAGATATTCATCCAACTGCCTAAAATGGTAGACTGACCCAAGTCAGGCGACTTGCATAACAAATAGTATGTTTTTACACAGCAAAAGATCCATAAAAACAACAACATAAAGAAAAACTATCACTGCTCGCGGAAAGAGACGGCCTCGTCGTCTTTGGCTGCCGGCGCGAACCAGCCATCGCTGCCGACGCGTGTCTCCGCACAGTGGTTGTCCTCGGCCTCTAGCTACTCGTTCAAGAGGAGCGTGCGGGCGCTCTGCACGGACGAGAGCACAACCCGGTTCAAGTCGAGGACGTCTGGTTCCGCCTGCAGGAGGGCCTCGATGGCAGTGGCATCCGCGCGCTCCGCATCGTGTCGAGCCTCCGCCGCCCGGTTTAAGTCGAGGTCTTCCGGTTCCTCCTGTAGGAGGGCGTAGATGAGAGAGGCATCCGCGCGCTCTGCGTCGAGTCGAGCCTCTGCCGCCCGATTCATGTCCAGGACGTCCGGTTCCACCTGCAGAAGGGCCTCGATGGCAGCGGCATCCGTGCGCTCCGCCTCAAGTTGAGCCTCCACCACCCGGTTCACATCCACGACATCCGGTTCTGGCTGCAGGAGAGCCTCGATGGCAGCGACATGCGGGCGCTCCGCGTCGAGTTGAGCCTCTGCCTCCCGGTCCTCCTTTAGTATCGCCATGTTGAACCGCTGGTCCGCCTGCACCATGGGGGACTCGGACGCCGGCACGAAGTCGACGTCCATCTTCTCATACCCATCGGGGGCCTTCTACGCCGCGACCTCCGCAGTGAACATTGGATCGGCTTCCTCCTCCTCGTAGCTTGGCTCCAGAGAACTCGGGGATTGGCCTGCCGCAAAGCGAGCTTGGGAACGGAGGTCTGTGGCGCCGACCACCGCCGCGCGATTTCTGCGCGGCGCCCGTCGTCGACATCTTGTAGTAAGTGATCTTGCGGCGCACCATGGCTTTCCGGCGAACTAGGGGACGCTTGATGCGGGCTAGGGGATCGAAAGGTGGGGGAATGGGCTGGAGATGTGGTGTGGTTTTAGGGCAGTGGCTGGCGTAGGCCGAGCAGCGAAGGTTCTGGTGTGAATAGTGGTTTCGGTGACGACCGGTTAATCGGTTTTGACTATACATCGCTCTTGTCGCGTACGCGTTGCAGCCCGACACGCTGGACCCTCCACGTCGCTCACCGAATGGAACGCGCTTCGTCTTGCGTTTTCGCTCGCTTGTGGGACCGCAGTTGAGAGCAAACCGACGTCCCTCCCCTTCCCCCGCCCATGTCATTTATTATACCACCACTCCCTCCGTTTTATGCGGAGTAAATAAAAACAAAGGGGGTATACTACGGATGAGGATCCCCTGACGTGGCCGAACCCATTGAGTAATTGACTTGCGGGGCCTAGCAAGCATGGGGTCCGCCAGTAAGTGACCGAAAGGGAGGGTAAGGCAGGGATACCTACGTTAGAGGATCCACTTCCACTATACTACTTTGACCAAATGTTAGAGTAATAATATATGACATGCAACTTACACAAATGTCAAAGTAATAATATATGACATGCAACTTACACAAAAGCATACAGGGTCTAATGCGTTTTTCGAGGCTAACTTTGACCAAATGTTAGAGTAATAATATATGACATGCAACTTACACAAAGCATATGGTCAATTTCGTATGTGAAAGGAGTTTCCAATGATATAATTTTCACATTATACATCTCATGTACTCCCTCCGTCTAGGTGTGTAAGTCATCTTACAAAAACCAAATAATCCCAAAACACGTAGGCGCGGTGCATTAACTTCTACCTCGTTTCTTGTTTCTTGACATATGAACCAATAAGAGATGAGGGTGTGCATGCTTTTAATGACCTGCGACTATGAAACATGACATGCAGTGGTTAGATCATTGCATGCAATACTATTAATTAGCAAATTAACATTAATGTTTCTCGTTTTCCCCTCCTCCTTGGTCACAGTGCACAGCCTAAGATGACTTACTCACCTATGTGAAAGGAGTACTATTAATCTTGTCAATAGTCAAATTGGAAACCATCTCGAGTACAAATCTAGGAATGCGTCTGAATCTAACAATATTGATTGGGTGTTGTTGAATGTTGATACCTTTTTTATCATAGTAGAGATACTTTGACTACACATAAAACTTATACTCCCTCCATCTAGGTGTGTAAGTCATCTTACGAAAACCAAATAATCCCAAAACACTTAGGCGCGGTGCATTAACTTCTACCTCGTTTCTTGTTTCTTGACATATCAACCAATAAGAGATGAGGGTGTGCATGCTTTTAATGACTTGACACTATCAAAAACGACATGCAGTGGTTAGTTCATTGCATGCAATACTATTAATTAGCAAATAGACATTAATTTCTCTTGTTTTTCTCTCCTCATTGGTCATGGTGCACAGCCTAAGATGACTTACTCACCTAGACGGAGGGAGTATGTAAAGTAGAAAGGATAGGAGGGAGTATATTGTATGTTCAAAAACAAAACGAACATTGAATAGCCTTTATATATGATTTGCGGATGCTATGATCACCGGTTCAAAATTTTGAATCCGCCTTAGGTATCACGTGCCCCCACTCGTTCCCTCTCGATTTCATCTCGGGGTCCGGAGATCTATTGAAAGAGGACTAGGGTGGGTACATGCGAATGATACTCGGCGGAATGTTCAAATGAGGCATGCGGGAGGATGGACTCATTTGGAGGCGACATGATCGATGGAGAAGAGGGTTGGAGAGGAATGAGAAATAAGCAAACGCCACATGATTACACTTGAACAGCTCAAATAAACAATAAGTTGTCTCGCTTGGCCTACATAGTGAAAGGCCTAATGCGCTTGCGAACAACGGCCTTTCGAATATGGCCGGGAAAACAGGGAAACCGACATAGTGCAGACTAGTCCAATGGAGGAGCTGGCCCACGACCTCCTCGCCACCGACAACCGTTCATGTGGGTCGTTGGGGCCAACAACGGGGCGCGGCACCAGCACCGCCTCTGGACATGGCGACCGCGGTGACACGCTCATATCGTCGATAGACACGGTCGGTTTCAGTGTGCCGAGGGTCGCGTTAGTGCTGTGGCACGACCAACGGTATGTTTGGTTTGTGCCCAAGGTTGCCCCATCAAAGCATTGGGTAGCCAAAATTTTGGTTGAGGTATTGGTTGCCCATGATTTGGCCGACATTGGCAAGAAAAATGAACTAGAGTTGGCTAGAGTTCATTGGCATGCCAAAGAAATGGCAACCATCCAAACAAAGACCAATCTTTGGGTCATGACCAAAATTTTGGTAAGGTGCACTTTGGCCACAATCCAAACACACCCCAACACCCGGCTCGTCGAGGATGCACGGGGCGCCGCAACGCGTCCGCGGAGTGGTGTAGCGCGGCCAACTGCATCCTCTGGACCTGAGACCATGCCGGGCCGTCTTGCCTTTTCAATGACATGCGGGGATCGCATTTGAGCAAAGGGCATCTCCAACGTTGCCCATGACCGCAGCTGACTACCCTGGCACTCCAAAGCCCTCGTCCCTCGCGCCGTCGCGCGGTGCTTTCCCAGCCGGCGCTAGCTGCCCGCATTCATGCCGTCCGTTCGTATGTCGTCGTTAAGAGGCTCGGTGCCCGAGGAACCAACTCCGGTGACTTAATGACGCACCCGGACGCTTGGCCTCACCAGAATGCGCTACTTAAAGCGGCAACACCCAGCTAACCTCCACACCATAGCGCATCGTCCTCCTACGGCACCACATCCGCCATGACCGCAAGTGCGAACGCTCGCGGAGAGCTTGTCTTCGGGGATGAAGCTCGAGGTCGCCGCCCTCGCTCAAGTCGCCTCGCGAGGCAATAGCGGCGGCCGGACGCGACGCGACCGCACATGCGGTGTACGCTGGGCGGCCGGCGATGTGAGCACCGTCGACCAGGCGTCCTACTTGCCGCCGTCAACGTCCGCACCGCCGAGGTCGGGACTCCTCAAGGATGAGTAGGGCATGGGAGGCGGCAGGGCATGGTGTGCCAACTGGACGGTTCAGTATCCCGTGTTCTACTCTTCCTCGCCGGAGACCGCACCTTCTCTTCTCTGGTCTTGAAACACGCCCGAGTACATGGACGTCGGTCGGCTCCGTAGAATAGGTTTAGGGTCGGGTTTCTTTTATTTTTCTGTCCTATAAAAGTTCGAAATGTAATGAAAATCTGCCGTGTTTGCATTAATCTCGGCCGGTGTATATCAACTTTCACAGTAATATACATATTGTAGGAGTACTAGCAATATACCCGTGCGTTGCACGGAAGATCAAGATCTTGTGGGAGAAAAGGATGAACGAGGGAAAGCCTTATCTGCAAATGTGGAGAGGAGTGCGGGTAAATTGTCATAGTTTCCTTCCTATCCGTTAGATATAGATCGGACGGCCTATATTGCAGGATGACAGGCACACCATCATCACCAACTCTGCTTTTTATTGAACCGAGACAAATCTAAAAAACCCAACTAAGCCAACCTCCCAGCATATCGCGCGGGAAAAGACCCGACCGCGCCGTTTTAGTCGGGATTACCGGATTACTAGTAGTAGTATCGATGGATCGCGCAAAGCAACATTTTTTTTGAGGGGGCAAAGCACCTAGTTTAAAAGGAAAAAAGGCGGTACACTCACAACACTCCTGTCGCGGTCGCATTGCACCCCACACACGTTCGGTCCTGCACACGGCTCACGCAAACGGAATACGCTTCGGCTTGCCCTTCACTGACACATGGGACTGCACTTGGAGAAACCGACCATGCGCAAAACTCCCCCCGCCCACCGCTCGAAAATCCTCCCCCCCCCCCCACACACACAAAAATTCCGCCCAAATTCGATTCAACCGCCCTTCGGCCAAATATTCCCCCAACCCCCCTCCCCCCGTCCCCCTCCACTCCATTCGCTCCGCCAAAGCCGCCCTCCCCGCCGCGCCGATACATCGGCGCCGCGGTTCGTCGAGGGGACGCACGGCGATCCTCTCGCTCCCACAGTACGCTCTCGTAGACTGCTGTCCTCTAGCCGCGCCGCCACTTCTGGCTACGTTCTTGTGGAGGCGCATGGCGGTCGGCCGCCGCTTCTTGGCGGCGTTAGGTGTGGAGACGCACGGCGTGATCGACTTCTCCCACGATGCAGCGCATTCTAGACTGAGGCCCGTTCATGTCGGTGTAGCGCTGAATGTTAGCCGATAGACGCCGTTAATCTCACTATTTGTCAAGTAGTTTCTTGTCAATATGCTCGCTTAAGAAACTTCCTTGCATTTCGCACTCAATCGCTTAGCAGAGATGGCATGCCAAGGCCGATTAGTTGCTAAAATATCCTGCCATATATTTATTGTGACGTAGATTGCCATGGTCTAGTAGCCAATCTATTAGGTGAAATAGCTCTACACCGTTTTATACTCGATCTTTGTTGCTGCGATGGCCTTCGATAGTTTGATGGCTGTGTGCTCGGCCTCATTGACTGCTGAAACAGCCTGCCATAATTTAGCACTCAAATCTATTTGCTGAATTAGCTTTACATATATTTCGTTACTTAGATCTAGTCGTCCAAATATCTTGCCGTAGCTTTAGACATCGACCTAGCTATTTTTTTCTGGACTTCATAAAAAAGCATATATGTTTTTCCTGTAATATCTAGTAGAACTAATTTTTATGTCTAACAGATGGACAGGACTTGGATAACTTCTGCTCGAAGATTCTCCGCTGCATATGTCGAGGGGGTTGAAAACTTCATGAACTTTATCAGAGCTGAGTACGGTGGTCCAAATCAGATGTGCTCTGCCCGTGTAGTAGTTGTATGAATTCAGTTACAAGACCCTAGTCAACTGTGCAAAATCATCTACACTTGTATGGGATGTCGGTCACATATACTAGGTGGGTTCATCATGGTGAAGCTGTGAACGTCAATTTTATTGACTACGTGGAAGCAGCAGATCACCATCTTGATCTGCCTGATGCTCAGGCGGAAGAGGAGGAGGAGGTGGAGGTGGCGGAGCCAGTGAGTTTGACCAACATTGAAACAATGCTACGAAATGCTCGTGCATTCCGTGAACTTTCACCTGCAGAAGAAAAACGGTGGGCCCGCGTGTTGGAACAATGCAACGTTCTTTGTCACCCGTGAAATAAGTTGTCAGTATTCTCAGCTATGGTCACCTTTCTTCAGGTGAAGACGTCTGAGCGGATGACCAACAAATCATTTGATGCGATGTTGGCTGTTTTCCGCAAATCTTTCCCAGATGCGTCTGAGCTGCCACACACCTACTGATGAAATGAAGAATTTCCTTCGATGCGGTTGGAATTGGATATGATATGATCCATGTTTGTAAGAATAATTGTGTTACATTAGGAAGGATTATGCCAACTTAAGTGAATGCCCGAAATGCAAATCATCAAGATGGAAAGATGGCGATCTTTGTGAAGAGGGTTCCTCATAATGTTTTGAGACATTTTCCAATTACACCTAGATTGCAGAGGTTGTTTCATGATCTTTGAAACAAGAGAGGATGACTGTGGCATTCTAGGAACCAGGAGTCTGAGATCGAATGTAATGAGCCATCCATCTCATGGTAGTGAGTGGAGAAGCTTCAATGATAAACACAAAGAGTTTCTTTGTTGACCCGAGAAACATTAGACTTGGCTTAGCTTCAGATGGATTTAACCCATTTGGCCACAGGCGCCACATATAGCATGTGGCCAGTGCTATTTATCCCTTACAACATGCCTCCAAATATACGCACCAAAGAATCAAACTACATGATGGCCTTGCTCATCCCAGGTCCAAAAAGTCTGGAAAGGATTTTGATTTGTTCATGGAGCCTCTTGTGGAGGAACTTCAACATCTATGGAAGGGTGTTCTCACTCGAGACCTATATAGCAGCCCACCAGCTGATTTCTTTCTGCGTGATGTTGTAATTTGGTGCATCCAGTATTATCCGGCTTTGGGCACTATGTCAGGGCGAATGACACATGGTTACAATGCATGTGTTCGCTGTGATAGGAATCCGTTGTCATACGCAATACTTAGCAAGATCTGTTACATTGGACACCGCCGTTTCCTTGCCAAGGACAAGCCGCATCCTAGAAAATACCGAAGACATGTGTTCAATGCAAAGCATGAAAACCGTGATGCGCCAAAGAGGCTCACCACCGATGAGTTGCAAGTGGAATTAGAGAAGGTCGGGCATATTACACGGAAACCATCCCGGTAATGGTAGCGGGAAAAGGAAGCGTGGCACGGTAGAAGAGAGATTACTGTTTACCCGCAGGTCCACTTTGTGGGACTTGGAGTATTGGAAAGATTTGGATCTGCGGCATAATCTTGATGTGATGTACATCGAGAAAAATATATTTGACAGCATTATCGGCACACTTCTTAACATTGAAGGCAAGAAAAAAGATACCTTAAAATCTAGGATTGATTTGACACACTGGTATCGTAAAGGATTTGCGGTGCAAGATGAAGGTAAACCACGGGATATGGCACCTTTGTGTAATGCGTCTTGGACAAGGTAAAAGAAAAGAATTCTTCGAGGTCACATCACGTGTGAGATTCCCACATGGATTTGCTTCCAACCACGAAAGGAGAGTCGGTGCAGATGGAAACAAGGTACAAGGGTTGAAAACTCATGACTGCCACGTCCTACTTCAAAGGGTTTTACCTGTTATCCTTAGAGGATTGGGCATACGACTTATACTGAGCGATTGCGAGTTGGGACAATTCTTGAGGAACTCAGTAGTAGAAATATCAGGATAGATGCTCTGGAGGCGTCTTAGAGACAAGATACCAACTATCCTATGCGACCTTGAGAAGATATATCCTCCGACCTTCTTTGATGTGATGGTGCATTTGGTTGTTCATCTACCTGATGAGGCCCTACTTAGAGGTCCAGTACAGTATGGCTGGATGTGCCCTATTGAAAGGCGGCTAGGCACTTTCAAGGGCTATGTTAGGAACAGAGCTAGACCCGAGGGTTCCATTGCAGAGGCCTACATTGCTACAGAAGCGTTGACATTCTGCCCAAAATACATTGAAACAAATTGATCAGCTTAGCAAAGAGGTGGGTGAAGACAATCCTGTGCTCAATGTTTTCGATTATTCTGCTCGAGTTATAGGGAAGAGTCGACAAGAGGACAAACCTAAAGATTTGGACAAAATGGTTTGGTATGTGTTGAATAACTGTCACGAGATACTACCTTATATCAAGTAAGTGCGATCTTGCAGCTTATACATCGTAATCTACCAAACTTGCAGCACATTCTTATATATTTAGATGTTTGACGCGATCACTATGTTGTGCAGCATCTACAAAGAGGAGTTACTGCCCCAAAATCCAAGAAACATTGACAAACTGGTTATGGCAGGATTTGCGAAATGGTTCAAGAACCATGAAAGCTTTTGAAGTGCACTGCCAGTTTTTTAATATATTGAGTACATAAGATGATCATCTTGTCTATTTTCTAACCATAGGTTAAGAAGATGCGAGAGGATGGGCAGGTAGTTGATGATGCCCTTAACGCACTAGCAATGTGTCCTGATACTCGGGTAAGACGCTATGAATCTTGCGTTGTTGGAGATGTGCGCTACAACACCCTTGCACGAGACGAAGCGTGAAGACACAAAATAGTGCCATCATGAGCACGGATACGTATGACAAAGAGATAAGCTGAAATGTATGCTAACATAATGAGACATTGTTCGATTCTGATATCTCTCGATTCGAACATCATCGGTGTGTGGTTCTGTTGTGCTGTCGTTGGTATAACCTATTTTCAAGGATCGCAAAAACCAGAGCTGATGATTATTTCAAATCCATCAATGTCAAGGCGGCGTACCAGACCAACGAGCCTTTTATTTTGGCAAATCAAGCAACACAGATATTTTTCTTGGAAGACACATTTGCACGTAGCGATGACTGGAGAGTATTGCAAAGGATTGAGCAGAGGAATTCGTTTAATGAAGTTGCACAACAAGATGATGCTTACACTGCTCCTGTTGTACAACATAACACAGATGTTCCTAATATCTTTGAGAACAATCACGTCAATGACGCCGGCGAAAAGATTGCTTGTCGTGCTGTGGACATACAAGAGTTTATCAAGAAGAAGCCAACGTTCGAGGACGTTGAGGACGAAGAAGAAGATGACACCGTGGGGAATTACGATTCAGACTGATACACATGGCGAAGATGTTGATGCTGCTGCGGATGATGATTACATTGCTTTTGTCGTATTTGCCTGTCAGAAGACATTTTTTTATCTACTATGTGAAATTGTGTTTGCTATGACAACTGAAACCTGATGAACTTGTTATTTAGTATTTTCTTTGTGAGAACATCACTTGTTATGTATGCTGATTTGTGTTTGGTGATTGTATGACAACTAAAACATGATGACATTGTTGTTTAGTTGTACTCATATTTGGCTGTGAAACTTGAAATTGATGACATAGTTTGCTGTTGGACTGCAATTTGCTCGACGGCTTCGAATGAGAACAAAGCTGACCCGACAGGGCCTTTGCTATTTATTTATTTATATGAGCAAAAGGGGATACCCCCCTGATTTCCGTTAATAGAAATCATTAGATGTTCACAACACTACATCCAGCCTGCTACACAGGTTTCATTCATTACTAGTTTCAGCAAAGTGCTCATGTCGTAGCCACTGAATACATCACGAGTGCTACATACACTGCAAATAAAGAGACAATCATCCTATAGAGCACATCGATTTTGCCCATTATCTTCACAAGCTCTTTCATCTCCTCATTGTTGTCAAGGCCGTTCAGCAGCTGTTGCTTGGCCATGATCAGAGGAAGGAACTGCATCTTTAACCTTACGCTCTGCATCTTCCTCTTCCGCCGTTCCTTGATTACTTGTCCAACACCACAACCTGCTGGTATTGGGATTCCTCGGCTAACCAAATAATCAGCGTAGTTGCATTCCCCCACATCGACAACTTCCCGAAATACAAATCACACGAATCTTCCCTTTTACGCACGAATCAAATTGGAAGATCATCAACCAAACTATTAAAAAATCAGCAAGCTGAAAGCAGCAGAACAACACATAAACATATTATTACCCCATGATTCGAGCATTTGTAGAAGACTCGGCGGGGTTGCGGATTGTGGTTGAGGCGATGGATGACTACTGTGTGATTTGCAGCGGTGGCACCACACCAACGGCAGCGGGTTGCGATGAGCAATCGGCTCGGTGCTTGGCGTCTTGGCGGTGTGATGAGACCCACATGTGATGTTACGGGTGGCAACTTGGCGCATATCTGGTTGTTGCACTTTGAAGAAGCGGTGTGGACGAGCAACCAGCGGACATGGTTCTTTGCGGCGGAGCTTCGATGCTAGGCGAGTAAGTAGAGAAGAGGATAAGCGAACGTTGGATATGTCAGTTTCATTACTTGCAGAGTAGCATAGCACCATATATAGTCATAGTCTAGGTTTGGATTCGAACCAGCTATAGGAGCACGTCTTTCTTTTTTCTAAAACTAGGCAACGTCTCTTTACTGGTACACTAGCTTGTTCTGTACGCCTTCTCACGTCTTTGATTTTCTTTCTTTTTTTTGCGAGGAAGGAAGGAGGACAAAATTGAGAGTTCCTAGGACTCGAACCCAAGACATCTCGGTTGAAAACCAAGGGTGCTAGTCACTTATGTGGCGAACGTTCCCTCGGAGGAGGACGGCGGACAAACACATTTTCCTCGCAGTTTCTTCCTATATATAAAAAGTATGCTACTTGGTGTCCGCTTAGTCAAAAACGATTGTGCCAACCTTGACCGTCGATTGACATTCAACGTCTGTCGCGTTTCTTGATCTCTTCTTCCTCGAGCCGCCAAAGCCAAACCGGTCTTGCGGCACCGCACTATCCCGCCTCCCACGGTGGTTGTGATCTTCCCGGCTCTGCTCGTTCTCATCCGAGGCCTCACCATCGTTCTCCGCCTTGGTGGCTTCGCCATGTGCCGCCCTCCGGTGTTGTCAACATGGTCAACAACCGAGAGGAATAAGGAGATGACTGTACATGGTGAGGATGACAGTAGGGAACCAGCAGCGCGCGCATTAATTTTGTTTTTTTGGGACGGAGAAGGGTATCAACTGGGTTGTGCAGGACCCGTGGCCCGTCTAGCCCAGGCTTTTATCTCATATGTTTAGCAAATGACCAGCCCAGTTTGTATTTTTCCTTTCTGAAAAATGGCTAGCCAGCTATTTTGTTTTTTGCAGAATAACAAACATAGGCCTACTTGCTTTTCTACACCCTGCTGAGCCGGAAATCTTTCAAGACGAGGAGGGATGCATTTTCCCTAGAAAATGGGCTATAAGTAATAAGAAATGGGCTATAAGTAATAAGAAATGGGCTATAAGTAATAATAAATGGGCTGTAAAATGGAAAAAATACAGCAAACAGGCAATTAGTTCTGAAATACTGTTTTCTTTCGGATATTGATATTTTAAATTTCATTGTTTTTGTGCGGGTAAAATTTCATTCAATTTAAATTAAGGTATATTAGATTTAAAATTAATTTGAATCTGGCTAGAAATTTCGGGTTGTATGCTGTTTGGGACAGATTTGGAGGCTGACTTGTGGGTCTACTAGGTTGACGTGTACTTTGGCTTTGTCAACTTAGTCCACAAACGATTCTAGCAGCAGTGACCGTTGGATGTTAACCCAACGGCCATGCTGCTTCTTCATATCTGATCTTCTTGCTCCAGCCGCCCAAACCAGCTCCGGTGGGACTGCCTGCTCCCGCCTCCCGTGGTCATTTGTCTTTGCCTGAGCCGCACCGCCCCACCCTACTTCATTGCTGGCCAGGCCATTCCTCTACACACCCACACCTCCTGTTATTTTGCGGCGACGGCAGCCAGACTAGTAAACCCTCATACTCCCCACCGCGTGGGCAACCATTGCCGAGTCTTCCCCGGCTCCGTGTCGTTCCCTTCCTAGGCCTCGCCGTCGTCCACCGCCATGGTGCTCTCGGCGCGGCCTGGTCAACATGGTCAACGAACGACATCCATCGGCCGTGGACTGTATGCGCAAAATAATGATTCCTCCACCTGACAGCTGGGACCCACCGGAAGGGCCTCTGTATTTCGCGAAAAAAACGTTCCCCCCGCTGACATGTCGGACCCACCAGCTATATCTTCGCACGCAAGGAAGTGCCTCCTTATTACGCACAAAAAATGAATACCCACCATGCTAGATGGGACCCACCATAGTGGGAGGATGACTTAATGGGCCAACTAAGTTGGCCAGACGGAGGGCTTTGTCAACTTAGTCAATATGAACAATTCTAGCTCCAAAGGATCTGACGATGTCCATCCAACGGCCATAGTGCTTCTTCAACCTCTGGTCTTCTTGCTCCAGCTGCCCAAAGCAGCGGTGGTCGTGCCGCGTGCTCCTGCCTTTTGTGGCCGGCTGTGATGCCGCGGAGGCCTCACCGCCCCCCACTACTCCCACCGCTGGCCCAGGGTATCCCTCTACTCACCCACACTCCCTGTTATTCTGCGGCGACGGCAGCCTCACGCCGCAGCCGAACCAGTGAACCCTCGTACTCCTCTCCGCACAGGCTACCACTGATGCGTCTTCCCCGGCTCCGCGTCGTCCCCTTCCTAGGCCTCGCTGTTGTCCAGACCACCGCCCTGGTGCTCTCGGCGCGGTGTGGTCAACATGGTCAACGACCGACTTCCATCAAAGAGTACTATACGTGGAGAGGCTGACAGCTGGGTCCAGGCGGCCGCAAGGAAGTGCTTCCTTATTACGCGCAAAATAATTATTCCTCCACTTGACATCAGGGACCCACCAGATGGGCCACCTTATTTCGCAAAAAAACGTTTCCCCCCTGACTGCTGGGACCCACCGGACGGGCCAGCGTATTTTGTGAAAAAACATTCCCATTTGTCGGCTCGGACTCCACCGGAAGTGCCTCATTATTACGCACAAAAAAATGAATACTCCCCTTGCTAGCTGGGACCCACCATGGTGGGAGGCTGACTTGTGGGCCTACTAAGTTGACTAGGACGGGGGCCTTTGTCAACTTTAGTCAATATGAACAATTGTAGCTCCAGTGACTGTACGATGTCCATCCACGGCCGTAGTGCTTCTTCAACCTCTGGTCTTCTTGCTCCAGCCACCCAAAGCAGCGCCGGTCATGCCGCATGCTCCTGCCTCCCGTGGCCGGCTGTGCTGCCGCGGAGGCCTCACCGCCCCCTAATATTCCCACCGCTGGCCAGGGCCTGCGGCGACGGCAGCCTCACACCGGAGCCGAACCAGTGAACCCTCGTACTGCCCTCTGCGCGGGCTTCCACTGCCGCGTCTTCCTCGGCTCCCCGGCGTCCCCTTCCTAGGCCTCGCCGTCGTGCACCGCCCTGGTGCTCTCGGCGCGGCGTGGTCAACGTGGTCAAGGAACGACTTCCATCGGACTTGGACTGTACGTGGAGAGGTTGACAGCTGGGTCCATGGCCACAGCAAGGAAGTGCCTCCTTATTACGCGGAAAATAATGATTCCTCCACCGACGGGACCCACCAGCTACATCTTATACGCAAGGAAGTGCGTCCGCAAAAGACAAACGATTAAGCCGATCAGCTGGGACCCACCGGCGACACCTTCGCACGCAAGGAAGTGCGTCCGGCAAAAACGATTCGCCCCGATTGCTGGGACCCACCGGACGAGCCATCAGTATTTCGCAAAAAAACATTTCCCACGACTTCGGGACCCACCAGCTACATCTTCATACGCAAGGAAGTGCGTCGGGCAAAAGACAAAACGATTCGCCCCGACCGGCTGGGACCCACCGGCGACACCTTCGCACGCAAGGAAGTGCGTCCCGCAAAAACGATTCGCCCCCCTGACTGCTGGGACCCACCAGCTACATCTTCGCATGCAAGGAAGTGCGTCCGGGCATAAAAAAACGATTCGCCCCCTGACTGCTGGGACCCACCAGCTACATCTTCGCAGGCAAGGAAGTGCCTGACAGTCGGGACCCATCTGGTCGAAGCGTACATAGCGTTGTCATTCTGGTCGCGAACGTGTACGTACATACTGGTCGTTGTAGAGGCGCGGATGTGTCGTAGTAGAGTCGCGCATGTAGCATGTATACGTACGTACTGCGGCGAGGGTGCAAGAAAGAAATTATGGCCACGTACGTACATACGGGCAGGGTCTCGAACGCCTACTCGCACATACGTACATGGCTGGGTCGGAATGGAGAAACAACGTCGTCGTCGTGTTCATGGGGAGGTAACGGAATGCGTCGTGTTCATGGGGAGGCAACGGAATGCGTCATGTTCATCAGGAGGCAACAGAACGCGTGGGAGCCAACCGGCTGGGTCGGAACGGAATGCGTGGTCATGTTCATCGGGAGGGCTTGGACGGAACATGCGATGAAAATGAGGCCTCGCGTACCGCACAACAGAGGAAACGGCCTTGTGTTCGACCGGCCACGTTTGAAGCGGGGTCCTGTTGATCGGGAGGGGTGTGGCGTACCGCAAAACGGAGGAAACAGACCTCCTACAGTCAAAATGGGGGTCCTGTTGATCGGGAGGGGTGTGGCGTATCGCTAAATGGATGAAACGGACTTGTGTTGGAGCGCTACGGTCAAAACGGGTGTCCTGTTCATCGGAGGGGTGTGGCGTACCGCAAAACGGGACTCCACGGGATACTGTTCATCTCCACCGTCGACCTCCTCCAGCCTCCACGGGCTCCTGTTCATCCAGCCTCCAACGCGTGCTACTCCACCGGCTACTGTTCAACCACCCCTCCACCATCTACTGTTCATCCAGCCACGCACACCACGGGGTCTGTTCAACCACCCCTCCACGGCCACACCTCCACCATCTACTGCTCATCCAGCCCTCCACACCACGAGGTCCTGTTCATCCGCAGGCAACGCCACCGCCATCGCTCATCCAACCCGCCCCCATAACGCTCATTGTTCATCAATCGATCGGCTTCGATTAGCAGCAGAGCGGCGAATCGCTCCATCGGGTTCGATTAATACCATCGATCAATCCCGGTTCAAGAACACGTACCTGCAGTGCAATCGCTCGGGTTCAGTTAGAGCCCAACGCCTCGCTCGGGTTCAGTTAGAGCCAACGCCTCGCACATGTACGAGAGAAACGCGCATCGCTCGGCCCCCGACCTCCCACCGTAACCGGCAACTCCCCGAAATTTTCCTCCCCCTCGCTTCTACCACGGTTTTTTCCGTCATGGACCGCCCAAGGAATGTCATGCAGCTGCGTCTCCGGCCCGCCCAAGAAGAAAAGCCCATTTCTGTCATGATTTTTTGTCATAGAAGTAGAAGCCCACCACATCTATGATGATACCGGGTTTTGTCACAATTATCATCATAGAAGTGTCATTTGTATGACAGATTTTTTTTTCGTTCGGCCCAAAATGTCATGGATGTGTCTTTTCTTTGTAGTGTGACGATCAAGAACAAGTACCCACTGCCGATGATAAATGATTTGTTTGACCAGCTGCAAGGAGCTAAGGTGTTTTCCAAGATCGATCTGCGATCAGGATACCACTAGCTGAAGATTCGAGAGCAGGATATACCTAAGACAGCTTTTACCGTTATGTCATTTGGTCTGACTAACGCACCTGCCTATTTTATGAACAAGGTGTTTATGGAGTTTTTGGATAAGTTTGTCGTGGTATTCATTGATGATATTCTAGTCTACTCGAAGAATGAAGAGGAGCATAAAGAACATTTGCGTCTAGTACTTGGTAAGCTCAGAGAACATCAGTTATATGCCAAGTTCAGCAAGTGTGAGTTTTGCTTGAAGGAAGTTGGATTCCTTGGACATGTTATATACGGAGAAGGAATAGCAGTAGACCCTACCAAGGTTGTCACTATGAAAAATTGGGAAGCACCCACGTCAGTTGGAGAGATCCGGAGTTTTCTTGGACTCGCAGGATACTACCGGAGGTTCATTGAGGATTTCTCGAAGATTGCAAAGCCCATGACGGAGTTGTTTAAGAAGGACACCAAGTTCAAATGGACTGAAGAATGTGGGGCCAGTTTTCAGGAGTTGAAGAAACGCTTGGTTACAGCTCCAGTGTTGATTCTTCCAGGCCAACGCAAGGATTACCAGGTGTACTGCGACGCTTATCGTCGAGGACTTGGAGCAGTGCTTATGCAGGAGGGAAGAGTTGTTTCATATGCCTCACGCAACTTAAACCCCATGAGTTGAATTATGCTACCCATGATTTGGAGTTAGCAGTTGTAGTGCATGCGTTGAAGACATGGAGACATTTTCTCATCGGAAACCATTATGAGGTGTACACGGATCACAAGAGTTTGAAGTATATCTTCACGCAGAAGGAGTTGAATCTCAGGCAGAGGAGATGGTTAGAGCTTATTAAGGATTATGATATGAAGTTGCATTATCATCCTGGAAAGGCTAACGTAGTAGCCGATGCATTGAACCGCAAGAGTCATGTCAACACACTCATGGCCGGAGAGTTACCCAAGGAGTTAGCAGAGGATCTTCGTGAACTATGCCTGGAAATAGTTCCGAGAGGTTATGTAGCGGCATTGGAGATTCAGTCTACTTTGATGGATAAGATCAGGGAAGCTCAGAAGACGGACAAGGAGATTGCCGAGATAAAGGAGAGGATGAGCAAGGGAAAAGCTAAGGGATTTCGTGAGGATGAGCACGATACCCTATGGTTTGAAGACCGCGTATATGTGCCAAATGATCTGGAGATCAGGAAGTTGATTCTGCAAGAGGCCCATGATTCGCCGTACTCGATTCACCCAGGAAATACCAAGATGTATCTGGATTTGAAGGATAACTTCTGGTGGACCGGAATGAAGAAGGATATTGCAGAGTATGTAGCAGTTTGTGATGTATGTCAGAGAGTGAAGGCAGAACATCAGAAGCCAGCAGGATTGCTACAGCCATTGCCGATACCCGAATGGAAGTGGGATAAACTAGGCATGGACTTTATCACGGGATTGCCCAGGACTCGTTCAGGCTATGACTCGATATGGGTTGTAGTCGATCGGTTGACGAAGGTAGCTCATTTCATCCCAGTTAAGACCACTTACACCAGTGCTAAGTTGGCAAAGATATACATGACCAGGATCGTATGTCTACATGGAGTTCCGAGGACCATTGTATCAGATAGAGGAACCCAGTTTACCTCAAAGTTTTTGAATCAGTTGCATGAGACTTTAGGAACCAGGCTAGAATTCGGTACAGCCTTTCACCCTCAGACAGATGGACAAACTGAGAGAGTCAATTAGATTCTGGAGGACATGTTGAGAGCTTGTGCGCTAGCCTATGGATCTAGTTGGGACGACACTTTGCCTTATGCAGAGTTCTCTTACAACAACAACTATCAAGCCCGGTTTGAAGATGGCCCCTTCAAGCATTATGCGGAAGGAGGTGCAGGACACCGTTGTTGTGGGATGAAGTTGGAGACCGTCGGTTGTTTGGACCATATTTGATTAAAGAGTCTGAAGAGAAGGTTAAGCTGATACGCGATAGACTCAAAGTAGCCCAGTCCAGGCAGAAGAGCTATGCGGATTCTAACCGCAAGGAGACAGTTTAAAAAGTCAGAGACAGAGTGTATCTTCGTGTGTCACCACTTCGAGGAGTGAAGCATTTTGGAGTTAAGGGAAAGTTAGCACCACGTTTTGTGGGACCATAAAATGTTTTGGAACGTATGGGAGAAGTTGCTTACAAGTTGGAATTGCCCGAAGGATTTTTAGGATTTCATGATGTGTTCCATGTTTCTCAGTTGAAGAAGTGCCACGCAGAGATGGCTGATATCCCTCTGAGAGATACTGATGCCGGGAAGCGATTCAGTTGGATAGCGATTTAACATCTGAGGAGAAACCAGTCAAGATTCTTGAGTTTGCCAGCCGAGTCACACGCAGTAAGGTTATCAAGTTCTGCAAAGTTCAGTGGAGCCACCATACCGAGGAGGAAGCCACCTGGGAACGAGAGGAAGACCTACGGAAGGATCACCCTCACCTATTTTCTAGCCAACCCGAATCTCGAGGGCAAGATTCATTTTAAGGGGGGTAGGTTTGTAACATCCCAAATTTTCAATTTGGAATGTTATACATTAGATCATCATTGCATATCATATTTCTATTTCATTTTGGCTTGATCCTAGAAATTCTACGCAACTCAAGGACCCACGGAGAGAGTTGGGGATTTCGTTATTTTCATATTTGAGTTTTCTCAAATTTTGAAAAGAGGATCTTTGATTTTAATTATTTTCTCTTCAAATATTTCTTTTATGAAAATAAAAGAGAGGGGATAAAGTGACTTCCCCAAAACAAAGAAATATTGGAGATTTAATATTAAAATCAAATAAGAATTTTATTCGGAGTTTCATCGCTATTTTATTTGAATTAGGAAAAATTTGCGTTTTTCAAAGTTGCATTAGAGGCCCAAGTAAATGTTCACCTTGTCCGGTAGATTTTTAGAGGACGGGGAAAATTTACTTTAGGATTTTTGGAGTCCGTTTAGTATTTCTTTTCTTTGTTTTTCTGTGCGTGGAATTATTTAAAAAGTCAATCGACCTAACTGGTCGTGGTCCGCACTTTGGGACACTAGCCCGGCCAGCCCTTTAAAGCGCGGGGCCCAAGCCGATGCCCGCCTTGAAACCCTAGCGACGCCGCCCGCCCGCCGCCGCCGCGTCCACGTTCAGCGTGGCCACCGCGTCCCGTTCGCGGCGCGCGTCGCCCTTTCCTCCTCGCAGCGCCGCTGCTGCCCCAGCCGCCGCCCCGTTCCGCCACCCCGCCACCGGATCCCCTCACCGCCGTCCCCGCCAGCCCCGCCGGAGTCGCCGCTGACCGTGCCGGACCTCGCTGCGGTAGCCCACCGCCGTCGCCGGTTTTCGTTTGGAAACCGTACGGTTTTTTAAAACCCTAGTTTTTTTATTTAGATCAGTTTTATTTTTTCCCCGGTTTAGTTATTTAGCGAACGCCCGTTCGTACGTTCGTTTTAACGAACGGTTTTCACCCGTTAACCGCAGACAGCGAACGTTCGTTCGTTAGCCTGTTCGTTAGTTTTTCTTTTTCCAGGGTTTTTCCGCGATTATTTTCGATCGCGATTTCTGCCCTAATTTTCGTTCTAGTATAACTTTTCGCTCGTTTATCGGAATCAGGCAATTCAAGCGCCTAGATATTCGTCTCGAAGCTCTCTTTCTGTTTAACCAACTTCAACAAGATTTTGCTACTGTAAAATTTGACTTTAGTCCAGATTAGTAATTGAATCTTGTTTGTTTCGCAGTTTGAGTTTCGTTGCTTCATTTGGTTTGGTTCTTTTTGCAAACCGGAGTTCTTAAGTTGAACTTTCTGGTTAGATCTCTTATTTGAGTTTTACCCATGCTTCTAGTTGAGTGCTTATTGTATGCTTGTTTGTTTGCGATAGAGTACCTGTAGTGCGAAGCGTGCTACTACGAGTCTCTAGGTTTCGTGGATCATCAGCAAGGCAAGTAACACTTTGATCATACCTCTTTACTACCCAGTTTTATTGCATTAGACCAATCCTCAAACAATTGCATGGTTAGGATCTGATTAACTTGTGGGTTTTGGGAAGTAGATGAGGTAGTACCTATTCCCTTTTTATTATCAAACCTTTGGGAGTTACTTCTACGTTGCTTATATTGCTATGCTATGCTAGTAGACGTGGATTGGGTTTGAGTGTATCCATGATAGTTGTGAGTTTGTTAATTAATGGTTCAACTTAAGGTGGCAACTTTAATACACATCTGGGTGAATTGCTTGTGGGCACTTGGAGAATCCAGTGTTATCCTAGGATATCTCGGAGGACCCGTGTGATCATCCTACGGCCCACCACCCAGGCTCAAAGGGATCATAAGATTATTCATGCTAGAAACTTTTGTGTGCAGCCACAAGCCAATATGGGCTCTGGCATAGTTGAGTAAGTTGTGTGAAGCTCTTAAAGAGGTAGACTAGCAGATGTAGTGGGTTGTAGGTGGTACTGTCTATCTAGAGTAGAGAGTTAATGCTTCAGAAAGACTGTGTCTCGGTCATCTATTTCTCAAACATCATGTAGTGCGAGAAATCCAACGGAGGAGATCGAGTCTTGTGGGTAAAAGTGCGCAAACCTCTGCAGAGTGTATAAACTAATCATGGTTAGCCATGTCCCCGATTATGGACATCTTGAGTATCTAGTTCTTTGATTATCATGTGGATCTCATCACTCTTAATATAATTTGATTGGGTTTAATGATTATGCTTAATTGGGATTGAGTTGGAGGAACCTTCTCAATGTTTAACAACCACCATGATAGTTAAATAAAATTTATTTGGGTTGTAGGGAAAAATTGGCTTTTCGCAAAACATATTAACCATACAGCCTCCACCAACCATATATGCATGTAGTGATAGCAATTATTCGGTTCATTACTCTCTTGTGTTACATTGCCAGCATATTCCATGTGATGGCCCGTTTCGGGCTGCAACGTTCATGTTGCGGACTTTTCAGACGACGAGTAAGGAGCCATAGGTCGTTGTCTTTCACTCAGTGATGCCGTTGGAGTTGATGGATCCGCTTTTTCTTCTAAGCCTTCCGCTGTTATCATTTTAGATGGCCTTAAGACATACTTATTGTAATAAGTTCTCTTTTGAGACATTCGATGTAAGAAGTGTGTGATTGCTACTCTGTTATAAATCCTCAAGTACTGTGCGTGTCAGCATTACTGATCCTGGGATGACACTGATGCACAGAATCAGACTGTTTGAGGTCTGGTCGCTACATTGCCCCTTTACACAGCTACACATGCATAAGTAGTGTAGATCCTTGCTTGCGAGTACTTTGGATGAGTACTCACAATTGCTTTTCTCCCCCTTTCCCCCTGTCCTGTCTTGCTGGTTGTCGCAACCAGATGCCGGAGCTCAGTGAGCGACGCCAAGTCGACGCATCGACTCCTACTACACCGGAGGTGCCTACTACTACGCAAGGTGCCACCGACGACGACCGGGAGTAGTTTAGGAGGATCCAGGCAGGAGGCCCGCCTCTTTCGATCTGTACCCCAGTTTGTGCTAGCCTTCTTAAGGCAAACTTGTTTAACTTATGTCTGTACTCAGATATTGTTGCTTCCGCTAACTCGTCTATGATCGAGCACTTGTATTCGAGCCCTCGAGGCCCCTGGCTTGTATTATGATGCTTGTATGACTTATTTTATTTTAGAATTGTGTTGTGATATCTTCCCGTGAGTCCCTGATCTTAATCGTACACGTTTGCGTGTATGATTAGTGTACGATTGAATCGGGGGCATCACATCTTCCGTTTTGGTGTGCCCAATAGGGTCATCACCGACAACGGCACACAGTTCACAAGCCGCACCTTCATACAGTACATTCAAGACCTCGGCGGCAAGGTCTGTTTTGCTTCTGTTGCTCATCCCAGAAGTAACAGCCAGGCTGAGAGGGCAAATGCAGAAGTGCTGCGGGGCCTCAAGACCAGAACTTTTGACAAGCTACACAAGCGGAAGGTGCTATATTGATGAGTTGCCAAGGGTTCTTTGGTCGATCAGAATGATGCCAAATCGAGCCACTGGCTAGGCACCTTTTGCCCTGGTATACGGGTGGAAGCAGTTCTCCCCACAGAACTCATATACGGATCACCTCGAGTGCTCGCTTATGATGAGCTTGAGCAAGAGCAGTTGCACCAAGAGGATGCGATGCTCCTTGAGGAAGATCGTCTTCGGGCTGCTGTGCGAGCCGCTCACTACCAGCAAGCCTTGCGCTACTATCATAGCCACAAGGTTCACGCCCGAAGCCTTGAGGAAGGCGACCTCGTTCTTCGGTGGATTCAATCCGCCAAGAATTCAAACAAGTTGACGCCAAAGTGGGAAGGCCCTTATCGGGTAATACGAGTCACCAGGCCTGGCGCAATCCGCCTGGAGACTGAAGATGGCATTCCGGTGAGCAGTTCCTGGAATATCAAACATCTTCGCAAGTTTTACCCCTAAGGCGTGGTTGTCGGGAGCCCTAGCGACCCCATTTTGTACTAGCCTTGCCGGCAAGGCATGTAACCCTATGTACAGAGCCAGGCACAGACCCTGTGCGTAGTCGGGGAAAGGAATCCCTTAGTATCTATAGTTTCCTGTCAATTTCCATGTTCATGTGTATATGTATATGCATGCTTGTCCAGGGTATTGTACTGCTTTTTGATTCCAATAAATGTTAGTGGACCACCGAGGTTCCATGCTCTTGCCATCTCTTCTTTCCAGCCACGGCAAGGATGCACGATCCCGCCAAGGACTCGGCTCCGGCAAGAAGTTGAGAAGACCGCCCGGCACGGCGATCCTCGACAAACCAAACAGATAAAGTTTACCTCTTGCCCATTCGTGTTTGTAACCTATGACTTGTGCATTAGAAAACCTCGCCATTCTTCTTTAAAAACTCGGGTGCTCCCATTTCCGGCCCGAGCGCTGCTTCGGTCGGAGTGGTCGTAGTAGCCCTTGCTAAAAGGAGGTGGACGGGGGGCTGGACCCTTTGTCTGTAACCCGGCAGATATGATTCTCCGGCAGGCACAAAGGGCGCCGGCAAGGTGGCTTGCCGGGAGGACTCGTTTATTTACACTAAGGAGGCATTTCGCCTCTGCACGAACGTACGCGTGCACGGGTTCCCAGCAAGGCTAGACTTTTCCATTAATATGATGATGCAGGAACAAAGGTTACAGGACACAAGCATGGGCTCGGGAGATTACATTTTCTAGAAATGAAGATTTGGCAAGTGCCTACAATTTAAAAGAAAGATAAGTGGCCCGTGATCTCCGTTCTCGCCCCTTTCCTCCCAGGTGCGGCAGGTGAAGGCAAAAAGGGAGCAACGGGGAACATGCTGATGGAGAGCTTGACGAGGAAGGCCCTCGGCAGGACGCGTTCAGTCAAAGTCAGAGTCGGCATCCTCCCGCTTGGCCCCCTCATCGTTTCTGTCCTCCTCGTCACTCTCGCTCGAGGAGGAGGTTTCGTTGGCAGTGGAGCTCTCCACACAACACCTTAGGCGAGTTCCCGAGTGCCCAAAGACCTTGACGGAAAGCAGGCCGCTCTCCGTCAATGCGAAGTGGAGGACGAGCCCCTCCGACAGGCTATGGGCACGGGCGAAGGTCTTCCACACGCGGCGGAGATACATAACATGAGGGGCGGGGAAGTCGACGTCGACCCGCATACTGCCATTCCCGCAGCCCCTCATATGCAGCCTCAAGGCCTGTGGCGGCTCAAGCTCCATCTCCCGAGTGAACGGAGTGGGGAGACGGAGGCGACCGCGCACTGGCTTGTGCAGCTTGATGAAGAATACATGGGGCTGGTCTCCGACATGGCACTCCATTGGGGGAAGAGCCGCTGGCGGAGGCGTGGCCGGTGCGCCGCTCGGTCCTCCTCTCCCCCGAGTGCCACGGCGGCCTCGCCCCCTCCCTTTTCCTCTTGCGGTGGGCTCCGCCACCATGACCTCCTGGGGAGGAAGGGTGCGCTGTCGAGCGGAGACCCTCGTCGCTGCCATTGGAGCGCTGGCGCGCCCCCTCGCCATAGCGAAGGGAAGGAAGGAGTCAAGATGAAAGGAGGTGAATGTTGAAGGATTGAAGGATGCCATCCCCCTCCCCTTCTTATAAAGGGGCGGGGCCGTGGATCGGCCTTCCAAATCTAAGGACGGCCGCCCCACTTAACCAATTCGGCCGCCAGGGGCGCAGGGAATCGGGACCGACCCGCTGCTCCAATCAGCGACGACCCGGTTTCCCGCCTCGGCATTAAGGCCCGTGCCCTTCGTGTCCACCACCTACCCTCCTTGGGGCATGGAGGACACGTGGAGAGCGGGCCAAAATTGAGAAGACAAGTGAAGCGACTGTTTTCCACCCCGTGATCGTGGGGCGCGGGTGCCTTGAAGGCCACGACCCGAGTCCACTTAGTAAATGAGCCACGCCCCTGCGTTTTCCTCCTATTATGGGGAAGGCGCGAGCCGCCTCTTTACTATCCGCCATGATGTGACGCAAGCGTGCTGCAACCGCTCCACGCACGACCCCCACGTCACGCATTCAACGCAGGTCATGGGTAAGCGCAATTGGCGAAGGAATTACCACAGTAAAGACTCTGCCACACATGCATGCACACCGTTTTGGGCCTGGCCCAACAACGCTCTGCGCTTATGTGTGGCCCAGGCATGGGGGCTCCTGTCGGTGTACAAAAGTAGGGGCCTTCTGTACCCCTTTACTTGTGCGCGGGCAGTTGTAGCCACGCCTGTGGCCGCGCTTGGCGGGGCAGAGGAAGCGGAGACACAAGACAACCAGAACAACGCCAAGACAAAGGCGCGAGGAGCAAAGGGGCAAGGTGGGCTTCCCCCCGCAAGAGTCTTGCCGGGGCAGCCTACGTAGCCCCGGCAAGAGCCTTGCCGGGGCAACTTGCCCAACACCAGCGAGGCTGCCACTCTTTAGCCTAAGAGTTCCAACACCATCAACGACATCGGAACCAAGGATCGGGAGGCGCCTGCATGGTGACATGCAGATCTTTGTGAAGACCAAGAACATACAAGGCTAGATGAGAACCAGAAGATGGAAACCCCCGGCAAGATCCTTGCCGAGGACGCTCCCAAAACCCCCGGCAAGACCCTTGCCAGGGACACCTGCGAGACCCCGACAAGACCCTTGCCGGGGACATCCGCGGGGCCACAGCCAGGCCCACGCCTGCCAAGGCTCCACCGCCGTTCCAACACAGCAGTCAGCCCGCCAACTAGGCAGGCACCTACATGGCGACGTGCAGCTTCCAGGCAAACTCAGCAAGCACCTGCGTGGTGGCCTGCAGATCTTCGTGAAGACTCTGCCACCGCACCAACTCAGCAGCCAGGTAGCCAGCGTGGCGTTGCACGCCTCATCAGCCTGGACGCGCGTCGGAGCGAGGCGGAGCGGCGATGGATGGGACGAGCTTCCTTGCCTTCCCCGATAAAATGAGAGGGCACGTCAGCCACGCATTAAATGCGTCTTGTCCTACGGTGCGACAGATAGACTTGTATATAATACAAACTTTCCACCTCCTGTGTGCCACTGTGGCGACACCTTTGAACTATAAAAGGAGGCCCGAGGCGTACTGAGGAAGGATTCAAACTTTTTGAACCCTGCATGCTTTGTAGCTAGTCCACGAACACTAGATAAACACAAATCAGCAGGAGTAGGGTATTCTGCATCGCTTGCGGCCCGAACCTAGATAAAATTCCCCCGTGTTGATCTCCTAAACCCGCTCTTTCCACAGCCCCGCACCCTGTCAACCGTAGTAGGGATTCCCCGTGATCCCATAGGTGTCGCGCTCCCCGACAACTAGTGAAAGTACGGACCCTAGGCCTCATTTTGAAGCATTGCAATACCGTTTTTGTGCTCTTTTACTATTTTCTACCTTGCTGTTTTTATTTATTTAGATTATAAAAATATATTTCTACCATCAATATTGCACTTTTATCACCATCTCTTCGCCGAACTATTGCACCTATACAATTTGCCATTGTATTGGTTGTGTTGGGGACAAAAGAGACTTTTTATTATTTGGTTGCAGGGTTGTTTGAGAGATACCATCTTAATCCTATGCCTCCCATGGATTGATAAACCTTAGGTCATCCACTTGAGCGAAAATTGGTACTGTCCTACAAAACTCTGCGCTTGGAGGCCCAACACGTGTCTACAAGAATAAAGTTGCGCAGTAGACATCAGCCACCTGCTTTACTTTCTTCTTTATGCACAAAATAATTACTTCCTTGAGCTAAATTTAAGATTGCCAACAGTTGATCCATGTAGAGCCCCATGTTACTTGCTATATCGTATCAAGCAAAATTCATGAGTATCTACAAGTATATCATATATTTTTATATTGCTGAAATCATAACTTTTGAAGTTGTATATCAGTAGAAGGCTCCTTGCAAAAGGTTGATCATTTAGCCTTGTTCACCTTACAATTTCTATCATAAGACGTATATTTTATCTTTTTTACTTTGACCCCCTACAAAATATTTGTAGGGCGAATAGGTGCTTATGTATAAGTTCCAAAAATATGTGGCACAATCATTTGAATTATGGTGTTATGAGCTAGATTATTTCAAAAGTGCATCAATTAAGAAATATACATTTTTATACCTCTGGCAGGGAAGCATGCATTTGATCCTTCCTCTTGAGATTTAGTGTTTCCTTATTGAAGATGTAAAACAGTAGGTCAAAGTGTACTACAAATTTATTAGAAGCAAAATATTTAGAAGGATTATTGTATGCAATCTACAAAGGGCTATCTTATGTAGATCTCTAGGCTTCTAATTATTTGTATTTATTTTTTCTAGCTCTATGGATACCAATATCATTATAGTTCTTTAAAATTACTGCATTTCCACTAAATTTTTTAAAAGCCCGCTGCAACGCACGTGCATTCTACTAGTATTATATGTATATTGAGAAGTAAACATGCATCCTCTGCTTAATAAGTTAAAGTAGAAGTGAAACTATGATAGTACATATCTTTCAAGTAAGGGAGTTATATTATAATGACAATCAACATTAGTTTATTAAGTTGAACCTATAATGTCATTGTGATAAGTATGTCCTAGTGAAGTACAAATGATTAACTTGGCACATGTTTACACATGTTTGATAAATTCCAAATTCAACCATGGTGGTGTTCAAATTTGTAGGTTATCATCATGGTTATAGTTTCTCAATAATGTTACTATAAGAGAATGCATGATCGTGGTTTTTGTGCTCAGTAAAGTGGTTGCCCCCAGTCTGTTGCTAGCCTTTTTATTGTACTAAGTAAATACTGCTTGTGCATCCAATCCTTAAAACAAGTTTATGACATAAAGTGTCCACCATACCTACCTATAGATGGTATTTCACTGCCATTTCAAGTAAATTTGCATGTGCCACCTCCAAATCTTCAAATAAATTAATGTTTTGTGTGCCCGCACAGCTCATAGGTGTGGGTAGACAATATCATCCATGCTAAATGTGTTTTACTCACAATGAGGGTTTATTTGCTTGTCAAATTTATGAGAGAGGTTGGTAATACAGATGCCCGGTCCCAAATAAAAAATAAAAAATATTGAAAAAAGACACTCCCCAGAAAAGTTGAAAGTTGGCAAGCATCCATGGATTCGGCTAGTGGAGGGGCAGTGTAAAAGCATGGGAATCGCCATTGATGTGTTTAGCATGAAAGGTATTGGAAACATGTGTCGTTAAATCATTGACAGGAAAAGTACACCTCCCAAAAGAATTCATCTTTGTTTTAAAACCAAATGTGCTCTTGCATATGTTAATCCCTGCTTCCCTCTGCGAAGGGCCTATATATTTAATTTTCATGTTGAGTCAATTGTTGTAGACGACCTCAGACTCATCATGGAGTTACAATTGCTCCATATTTCCAACATCATACCTCCTTTATACTCCAATAGTACTTCATCTCCTCATATTCTTGGGGTATCCCACATATCGAGTTAAAACTCATACTTATTTTGTCCAAAGTCCACTCCGTGGAATATCATTATCTTTTTCAGGAGTCAAGGGTCCTCACAGTTACTACCACCCTTGAAATGCGCAAACTCATCCATAGACCATATTTCTCATATCCTCGAAAATGGTCAAAATCTTTCTTCTAGAATAACAACTCAGAAAATCCAATCAGTACCAACGATGCTAACTTTATTGATTTTCCAATGATTACAATCTCTTGCTTTTCCATTACATGCCTCAACTCAACACCTCACAAAAGTTCTCACTACTTCTACTATACTTATTTGTTGCCAACTCAACTATTTATCACAAGTCTCCTTCTCCTTGGGACAATCTCTAGCAAAGTGCCCTGCTCCATTACAACGAAAACATATTACTTCTGACAGGTCTCGAGGTTTCCTTTTGGGAAACCGCTGAAGTAGTGCCCTGACTCCTTGCACCTAAAACAGGTGATATGACTCAGGTCCTTCCTGGAATCCAATCTATTTCTCTTCCTGGACTTTTCCATTCCAATCAGGGCTTCTATTTCCTATGGGTCATACTCTACTTCCTCTGTCGAGAATTCTACTAGATCCCCATTCAAACAATTCTGGGAGATGTGTCCTTCTCCACATGAATAGCAAGACTTGGTGCAGGGTTTAATTGGGTCTTCTTCGGGTGTGTCCTCCACCTCTTCCTTCATCACAGGTTCTTCTAAAATTTCCATGAGGGCTCCTTTCGTTGCTTCTTTCTCCCGTTGGATGGTTCGTTGTACCATGGGGTAAATGTGACACTGAGCAGGGTAGTGGGTAGTTCCTTCATACAAGAAACAAGTAATCTGCCTAGTTGGTCATTTCTCAGCTAGGTGACTTTCTTCACAATTAGGGCATTCATCCTCGTGTTCTTTATGGTTGTGTCCTATTTTCTCCACAGAGCTTCATGCATAAGGCTTCTTCATATCATTACCATAAGGCTTCATCTTCTGGGACACAAGCCGAGATTTTAGCAAAGTCAACTTAAATTCTTCCCAAGTGGTTACTTCTTGCCATCCATTGATGTTTTGGTATATCCTCCACCAAGTAGTAGCACCTTTTTCATATCACTAAAGAGCATGCTGGGTCATATCCTTTCCGGCTATGGTGTTATTATCCATATGATCTTCCATGTCCTGAATCCATCTGTCTGTCTCCAATTGACTCATCGGTTTAGAAAATATAAGCTCATCTCCATTCATCCTCTATTGGGTCCATGGGTTTTGGGGTGAGGTAAGAGAGATAGGGAGGTCGAGAGGGATACACACAATACAAACAATAGTTTTGGAAAGACGGATTTTATTTTGTGGCTATCGGAAAAACATCAAACAAATGACAGCTCACAAACGTCGCATCTAACGTAGGTATATAACAGGGGTTTGGTCTTCTAAAGGTCAATAAAACTTCAAGGTCGCCAAACTCTTCAAGTCTTGTTCATGTCTCCGATGGCTTCTTCTGATCGTGCTTGTCCGTCTCAAGTTCTTTTGCCAGATCCTCTCTATTGATGCGAAGTCTCTCATGACGTCCTTTAATATTCTAGAGTTGCGTTCCAAACTTCTGGGTTTCAACATCCTTGGCATGAACCATGGTCCTACTGTCCTTCAGTTCCTGATGAATCTCCAGCATCTCGAAGTTTTGTTCCTCCATTTTGGCTACTTCAGCTACTGGGTCCTAAGCTCTTAACGAAATGTTTTCTCGTCAAATACGGCTTCTGGCAGGTCCATCTTAAAATTCTTGATGTAATACCCCAGATCCTATTGATACACCAGCTAAGGTTAAAACTTCATCTCTTGTTGATAGGTACTCCATTAGTCCTTTTGTCAACCAATCCTTCCGAAGAAATGCATGCTTAACTCAGCACGGTGACAATAGCATAGGCGGGCGGTAACATCATGGATAGTCATGTTTCTTCCCTTGTCATTGTCGTGAGCCATCATTCCATAGTTGATATCTTATGCCTTAGGGTTTTCTTGACAAAACTTTGAGTTTTTAACGCTCCATGTTCCGGTCTTTCTCTGACACACCTTGATCTCAGGGATTGGCAGCTTCAATAGTCTCACAGGTTCCATAAGGTTAGTTTTCCTAGGTCATACCAATTTGGGAATTCTTTAGAGCCTTCAAATTCTCCTAGTCTTCGGAGTCTTCAACCGTTGTAGTTTCCATCATTATGATGCACGGTAAAATCCTCTCATTCCGAAGTGGTCTTCGTTGTCCAATATCATGTACTTCTTGGAGTGGTCTCATCAGTCGAATCTTCGTGTGGTCAAAAGGGGAAAGGGGTATAGTCTAACTAAAAGGGAATATTTTGATAAAGCTAAGAAAAGAAGAGAGGTAAAGACCTTTTTGAAAATTAAGTTGTAGAGAAAATCTTTCCTATGGGCTTGCCAGTTTCTAGGGGTCACGTCCTACAGTCAACATGTGCTCTGATACCATCTTGTAGCCACCCGACCTCAGACGGTCAAGTCTCTGTGCTTAAGTGTCATCCCTGGGTCGGTATGCTGACACACACAGTACTCGAGGATTTATAACAGAGGTAATCACATGTATAAAGTAACGTAAATACTATTACCTCAATCCAAATAGCTGAAGTAACAACAAGGTTGTGGATTCCCATCAACACCAACGGCAAAGTTGAGTGTAGAAATCATAACCCTAGTGTATCACTTACTCGTCGTAAGATTCCTGCAACATGAGACATTGCAGCCACAAAGGGTCAGTACATTGAATGTACTGGCAAATTCACACCATAGGATAATGATGAATAATGGCTATCACTACATACATATTTGGCTGGTGGAAAAACTCTATGGTTATAATGTTTTTGTGAAAAGCCAATTTTTCCCTATTGCAAAGGAATATATTTTATTTACTATCATGGTAGTTGATAAACATTGAGAATGGTAACCCCATCTCAATCCCAATTAAAAAGTAATTAACAACCCAACAAATTAATTTAGAGTGATGAGATCAACACGATAACTCAAGAACCAGATACTCAAGATGTCCATAACCGGGGACACGGCTAACCATGATTAGTTTGTACACTCTATAGAGGTTTGCGCACTTTTCCCCAGAAGACTCGATCTCCTCCGTTGGATTTCTCGCACTACATGGTGTTTGACCGAGACACAGTCTTTCAGAAGCATTAACTCTAACTCCGGGTAGACAGTACCAACCTACATCCCCTAACACTAGAAGAGGTCATGCAACATACTCAACTATGCTAGAGCCCATAATAGCTTGTTACGATCAACATACTCAACATACTCAACATACTCAACTACAAAACCCAAGTTACGATCAAACGAAGTTCAAATACAAAAATATTTGAAATCAAATTTTAAACTTTCAAAAATACATTTAAGTTGCTTTACTGGATAGAGGGGATCATAACGAAGAAGTGGGCGTTGGTATCGTTGGATTTGGACAAACGAGTAAAAAGTTGTAGTCGTTTGAAAACCAGGGGCCAATCTGTAAATAAAATACTCACGGATGGGTCCCTGGCCGAGACTAAAAAGAAAAAGAAAAACTCTACCGAGCGAACGTTCGCTGCCAAATGCTAACTAATGAATCTGTCCGCTACAGAACCTAAACGAACAAATCGTTCGCTAAATAACCTAACTAAAATAATAAAACCGGCTAAATAGAAAACCGAAGAAAACCTAAAAGAATAAACTGGACCGGGGTGGTTTTATTACCGGTTCGGGGGTTCTCCGACGTAAACCAGCGGCGGCGGTTTTCCGGCGGCAGCGGCGGATCGGCGAGCTCCAGCGGTCGGTGCGGGGCTCCGGCGATGGCGCTTCAGCAGTGGTGGCGAGGCTATGGCACATGCTGGTGGAGTGGCGGGCGTCTGATGGCCAGCAAAGAAAGCGGCGAAGTAGATGCGGCACCAAAGTAGGAGAGGGACGGCTTGCGGCGTCGGGTGAAGTGCGGCGGCGAGAGGCGGTGAAGGAGAGAGAGGGGGTCGGGGCTTCAGGTTTTATAGGAGGGGGCCGGAGGGGCTTACGGAAGGGGCAAAGGCGGCGGGGAGAGTCCGACTGCGGCACGGACGTCGAGGCAGCGACGGAGTCGTGCGGGATCCGGCCTCCTGAGTGGGGTCGGGGATGGCGTGGCTGGGCTGGGCTTGGCCTGGCCCGGTTGGGTGCTGGGCCGGCCTAGTCGGCGAAGAAAAAGTTTTTTTTGAACATTTTTTTCAGACAAATAAAATAATAAAACAAAATAAATAAAAATATTATATAGGCATATAATATATCAAAATTTTCAGAAAATATTTTCTACGACATGAACATTTTTCTAGAGTCAAATAAAATCCACACAAATTTAAATAAAGCAAAGAGTGCTACAGCTCTAATAAAATCCAATAAAAATCATTAAAAAACAAAATTATTTCTCTCCAATTTTCTGATGTAGGGAATCATTTAACCCTATTTTCCATATATTTTATTTTTGGAGAAAAATAATTAATAAAACTCAAATAACTCCAAATTGAAAAAATAATTTCAAAGGGGCTTTAAATTTGATTCTTTGAAACTTCCAACTCATATTTCATATGTTTGATGAAGTCATTTTATCTTCTCTCATGAAAATCATTGAGTTGCATAAACTTTCAGAATTTGAAAATATTTTCAAATGGAATTCAAATCTTTTCAACATCCTTTTTCATTTATTTAAATGGAAGAAGTCATGTCATCTTCTCTCGAGGGTTTTGTGATGAAAAGAGTTTGAATTCATGGAGATCATAAATGAAAAATGAAAGTTTGGGAAAGTCCTATTATTCCCTCTCATTTAACTTTCAAAATTTTCAAATTTCACTCACTTTCAGTCAATCAATCACACAACAATCAAACAAACAATCAATCTATCTATTTAATATAACATTCCAAAATTTAGAATTTTGGGATGTTACAATTGCATCTTTCTCTCTCTTTTGGCAATATGTATTGAGCATGAGGATGAATATTAGCTTTGCATGCATTCTTCTAATAGCAATTAATTGAGCTATATATAAATATGATGATTATATTCGAATGCGGGTACCTAGTCGTCACCTTTAATTCATTTATTGCTTTATGTTTGCAATATAATTTTGAAAGGTTGGAAGATGCTTCTACCACTTTATGATATGTTGAACTTAAAGGAATAGTGTTACTTGTTATTGAATTATCATTGCCTATGTGATCAAAGGTCTATCATATTCTAGCATTCACACTTCATAAATTAGTTTTTTATCATTTACCTACTCGAGGATGAGGAAGAATTAAGCTTGGGGATGTTGATACATCTCCAACTTATCTACCATAACTTATAAAGTGTTCATGCTATATTTACATCAATTATATATGGTTTTGGTGCACTTTTATATTATTTTGATGGACTAACTTATTAATCAAGTGCCCAATGCCAGTTCTTGTTTTTGTATGTTTTTTTGTTTTGCATAAAATCCATACCTAGGAAGGTCCAAACACGATGAAAAATTATGATGATTTTTTCTGGATCTATAAGGACCCTAGATGATTAGGGAGGCAACCAGAAGACCCACGAGATAGCTACAAGCCACCCCGGCACGCCTAGGGGGTAGGGCGCGTCCCTTGGCTTGTGGCACCCTCGGGGATCCCTTTGGCGTGATTCCAATGCTGATAATTCCTATAAATAGAGAAATCCCTGATACATCTTCATCATATCTATAATTTTTTATTGTTTCATGCCAATATTATACAACTTTCACATACTTTTGGCAACATTTAATATTATTTCTAGGACTAACATATTGATCCAGTGCTTATTGCCAGTTCCTATTTTCTACTTTTTTTTTGTTTTGCGGAAATTCATATCAAACGAAGTCCAAACGCGCTAAAATTTTATGGAGATTTTTTTGGAATATATGTGATTTTTGGGAGGAAGAACCAACGCAAATGGAGGCCTGATACGTCTCCAACATATCTATAATTTATGAAGTATTCATGTTGTTATATTATCATTCTTGGATGTTTTATTTTACAACAACTTTATATCTTGGTTGAATAAGTTGAATAAGTTGAATTACAATTGCTTGGTGATCGAGAACATAGGTTGTTGAGTTTCAAGAGAATTCATTGTTTGAACCTTAACATGTGAATTGGTTGCTACTTTAACATGAGAAGTTTTATAAGATAGAATTGTTGTTATGATGCTAGGAAAAGTGATTGAAATTGTCATTGATCAAACTTGTGCACTTTGCTAGCATTCACACTTCATAAACTATTTCTTTTATCATTTACCTACTCGAGGACGAGTAGGAATTAAGCTTGGGGATGCTGATACTCTCCAACGTATCCATAATTTCTGAAGTATTCATGCTGTTATATTATCATTCTTGGATGTTTTACAATCATTTTATAGCAACTTTATATCATTTTTTGGGACTAACCTATTGACCCAGTGCCCAGTGCTAGTTGCTGCCTTTTGCTTGTTTTTTACATCACAGGAAATCAATATCAAACGGAGTCCAAACAACGTGAAACTTTTTGTCATTTTTTATGGACCAGAAGACATCCATTGGACCAGAGCAGCACCTAGGGGTGCCCCGAGGGGGGCACAACCCACCAGGGCGCGCCTGGGGGCCCAGGCGCGCCCAAGTGGGTTGTGCCCACTGAGGGAGTCCTGTATTAGGGGGTATCTGGACTGCCGGGTTGTGTACAATGTCCGTACTATTGAAGCGTGAAGATACAAGACTCAAGACTTCGGCCCGTGTTCGGATGGGACTTTCCTTGGCGTGGAAGGCAAGCTTGGCGATCCGGATATTATATTTCCTTCCTTGTAACCGACTCCATGTAAACCCTAGCCCTCTCCGGTGTCTATATAAACCGGAGAGGTTGGTCATAGAAGGCCGATCACAATTACAATCATACCATCATAGGCTAGCTCTTAGGGTTTAGCCTCTATGATCTCTGGTAGATCTACTCTTGTACTACCCATATCATCAATATTAATCAAGCGAAGTAGGGTTTTACCTCCATCGAGAGGGCCCGAACACAGGTAAACATCCGTGTCCCTTGCTTCCTGTTACCATCAGCCTTGACGCACAGATCGGGACCCCCTACCCGAGATCCGCCGGTTTTGACACCGACATTGGTGCTTTCATTGGGAGATCCTCTGTGTCGTTGCTGTCAGGCTCGATGTCTCCTTCAATCATCATCAACGACACTGCCCAGGGCGAGACTTTCCTCCCTGGACAAATCTTCGTGTTCGGCGGCTTCGCACTGCGGGCCAACTCGCTTGGCCATCTGGAGCAGATCGACAGCTACGCCCCCGGCCACCAGGTCAGGTTTGGAAATCTAAACTACACGGCGGACATCCACGGAGACTTGATCTTTGATGGATTTGGGCCTATGCCAGGTGCACCGGACAGTCACGACGAGCATGGCTTAGACCCGTCGTCGGACGAAGCTCGGGGCATCATCCCCGTAGTATCCCCGGACCTAGATCCGGAGCAGGCTGCGTTGCCTAAAGACGGAGGGATGGACCCCGCCCCCACAGGTCGCACACTCATCGGCGGTGGAGCCGAACACGGGCCTTACCTCTGCGGTGGCCTGTGACTCCGAATCCCCGGATTCGTATCCGGACGTTGGTTCCAGTCCGCACGCTCCTGAGCCCGTCGGGCCAGGATGGGCTCCGGTAATGGAGTTCACCGCTGCGGATATCTTCCAGCACTCGCCCTTTAGCGACATGCTGGACTCAGTAAAGTCTCGCTCTTTGTCAGGAGGCTCTTCGCCGAACTATGTCCGGCTTGAGTGGGAGGCAGGCGACGAAGGAATTTGTTTCCCACCCACCACCCACTTCATTGCCATGGTCGATGACTTAACCGAGGTACTGAACTTCGACTCCGAAGACATCAACGGTATGGATGACGATGCATGAGAAGAACATGAACCACCGCTCACTGGGCGGTGGACAGCCACCTCTTCTTATGATATATATATATATGGTGGACACTCTGAAGGAAACAAATGGCGGTGAGGCAACGGAGGATAAAACCTCAGGGAAAAAGCAAAGAATGGGCATCGCCGGCGCCACTCCAAGCCCCGCCACACTAATACCGGCCCAGGAGATGAAAACAATCCGAATGGTGCCGAAGAAGAATACAGCCCTGAACAGCCCGCCGAGCAGGGCGAGCAGGAGGATGAGCAATTCAGCCCGGAAGAACGGCGACGGACGAATACCCGGAGGAGGACAGCTACATGCCCCTCCAAAGATTTAGATTAGCCTCGGCGGCGATTTAATTCGGCGTGCCTGAGGATCCCGTAGAGCAGGAGCGCTTCAAGCGTCGGCTTATAGCCACTGCGAGGAGCCTGAAAAAGAAGCAGCAGCAACTCCAAGCTGATCAAGACCTGCTCACAGACAAATGGACTGAAGTCCTGGCAGCTGAGGAATACGGACTCGAGCACCACACGGATGACCGACCACCTCGTGGCCGGGATAAAATGGCATACCAGTCCGCATACCAGCCAACACCCCTACACCAACATAATACGGCCCGGGGCAACAAATCAAGACAACCAAGATCGATCTACGGATCGCGGGGGCGCGCCTCGGTACGCGACGAGGACCGACACGCCGGACACACCTTCAACCAAGTCCGGCCGGGCCGAATATAGGCACCCAGAGCAATTCGACCTGCGTAGCCATATAGCCCGGCACAGAGGCACCATGCACCCCCTCTGCTTCACTGACGAAGTAATGGATCATGAATTCCCAGAAGGGTTCAAACCCGTAAACATCGAATCATATGATGGCACAATAGACCCTGCAGTATGGATTGAAGATTTTCTTCTCCACATTCACATGGCCCGCGGAGATGATCTGCACGCTATCAAGTATCTTCCCCTTAAGCTCAAAGGACCAGCCCGACACTGGCTAAACAGCCTGCCAGCAAACTCCATTGGCAGCTGGGAAAACCTGGAAGACACATTCCTCGACAGCTTCCAGGGCACATATGTGTGACCACCTGACGCGACGACTTGAGCCACATTACTCAACAGCCCGGAGAGTCAGCCAAAAAATTCTGGACTCGGTTCCTAACTAAGAAGAACCAAATAGTTGACTGTCCAGACGCCGAAGCCCTGGCGGCTTTCAAGCATAATATCCACGATGAGTGGCTCGCTCGACACCTCGGCCAGGAAAAACCCAAGTCCATGGCAGCTCTCATAACACTAATGACCCGCTTTTGCGCGGGCGAGGATAGTTGGTTGGCCCGCAGCAGCACTACACCACAGTCTGGCAATTCGGATGGCCGCGATAATAACGGCAAGCCACGGCGTAACAGACATAAGTGATGGAACAACGGCGACATCACTGAAGACATGGCAGTCAACGCCGGATTCAGTGGATCCAAGTCCGGTCAGCAGAAGAAGCCGTTCAAAAGAAATAATCAGGGACCGTCCAGTCTGGACCGCATACTGGAGTGCTCGTGCCAAATTCATGGCACCCCGGTCAAGCCAGCCAACCACACCAATAGAGATTGCTGGGTATTCAAACAAGACGACAAGATAAACGCCGAAGACAAGGACAAGGGGCTGCACAGCGACAATGACGAGGAGCCCCGATGTCCGAACACAGGGGGACAGAAGAAATCCCCCCCCCCAGGTGAAAACGGTCAACATGATCTATGCCACGCACATCCCCAAGCGGGAAAGGAAGCGGGCACTAAGGGACGTCTATGCGATGGAGCCAGCCGCCCCCAAATTCAACCCTTGGTCAGCTTGCCCGATCACCTTTGATCGTAGGGATCACCCTACTAGCATCCGTCACGGCGGCTCAGCCGCATTGGTCCTAGACCCAATCATTGACGGATTCCACCTCACGCGCGTCCTTATGGACGGTGGCAGCAGCCTGAACCTGCTTTACCAGGACACAATGCGCAAAATGGGCATTGACCCTTCAAGGATCAAGCCCACTAAAACCACCTTTAAAGGTGTAATTCCTGGAGTAGAGGCCCGCTGTACGGGCTCTATAACATTGGAAGTGGTCTTCGGATCTCCGGATAACTTCCGAAAGCGAAGAGTTAATCTTCAATATCGTCCCCTTCCGCAGTGGTTACCATGCACAGCTCGGACGAACCGCATTCGCCAGATTCAATGCGGTACCACACTACGCATATCTCAAGCTCAAGATGCCAGGACCACGTGGGGTCATAATGGTGAACAGAAATATGGACCGCTCCTACAAGCGAAGAACATATCGCAGCCCTTGCGGCGGAAGTACAATGCGACCTTCTCCGACAAACCAATCCGGCGACAACAACCCGAGCATAGTCAAGCGAGTTCGGAGCACCCATAGCAGGATCATCAGGCACGCCAAGAGCGCGACTAGCAGTCCGGCCTCCGCTTAAGCCCCATCAAAGCAGCATTCGTGCCACGTGCACACAATTACGCACTTAAAATACCATGGGCATAGGCGAAGGCGCATCAACGATCCAGTCAATAGTGCGGGTAACCGCCAAATACTTTCACACTCTTACCCTCAAAAGAGCCGAATTGCCGGACTTATAGGGAAGAGACATCCAAGGAGGCAATAGACGTTGTGCACAGAAGAAAATACCCAGGTGGAATCTATTTACGATCATTATACCTGCTTTATCTACCTGAACACAGCCTGCCCCTGGATAGGACATGTCAAATAGTCCTATTTTATATCTGCTTAACGCATCCATTGTAAATGTACGCTTAAACGTATTTTTCGTCAATGAGAGTTTATATAGCGTCATCTTATTATTCTCATTTGAGCATTTTTCTCTTATAAATGTTTATTTGATATTGCATCTGTACACCTTGGTGCAGCCGGTTTGCGAGGGGCTTCTTATGGCGCCCCGCTATATGGCAACTAAAGTCCGAACACTTTCAACAGTGCGACACCCCGAACTTATAGCACTATATGCATCAGCTCCGAATCATGTCTTGGGTCTACATTTGGGATAGCCCGGCTCCCTTGTTTTGGTGCCTTACGTTCCGTTAAATCGGCTAAGGTAGTGCAGGGAGAACTACTGCGATTGTGTCCCGGTTCTTCCGGACGAGCACCTCAGTAGAGAAAGCCGAAAATTGACCGGCATGATGTGGCGAGAGCTGGTCGTTGTTCGAGAGGTTTTAAAATCCTAAAAGATTTTCCGCTTTAGGCGATAAATCGGCTTCGTCCAATCTAGGCATGTATAGCGCCCCGATTCGGTCTTTCGGATTCTAGGGGCTTCGCCGAAATTTAAAATTGTAGACTTCTATGGCTAAGTGAAAGTTATAAGGCCGCATAGTCCGATTGCCTTGTTCGCTGCGTCGGACACCTCCTTAAGGGACCAAACATTTGGGTAAAGAGTGTCCGTGTTTTCCACTTAACGCCTCAAAGGTTAGTCACGCAGGGCGGAAGCCGAATTTAATCGCCTACTTTCAGGATTTTTTAAACAGCCGCACAGAAGGTAATATTTTAAATAACAAAAGCGCTACATAGTGCAAGTAACTTCGTCTTTAATTACAAACACGACATAAGTGAATTCATTCAAATATGGCGTCCTTGGTACACTCATTGGTAACGAGACGAGCACCCTTCATCACGCCATCATAGTACATTTCGGGATGGCGATGCGCCTTGCCCTCCGTCGGCCCGTCCTTGACCAGCTTCTCCGCATCCGGCTTGCCCCAATGCACCTTGACGCGGGCAAAAGCTCGGCGGGCACCTTCGATGCAAACAGATCGTTTGATCACTTCAAGCTGCGGGCAGGAATCCACCATCCGCTTGATCAGGCCAAAGTAGCTACTGGGCAGTAGCTCACCAGGCCACATCCTAACTATGAAGTCTTTCATAGCCAGTTCGGCCGCCCTGTGGAGTTCAACCAACTGCTTCAGTTGGTCGCTCAGAGCCATCGGATGTTCGGCTCCGACATCTTTGGGACGAAACAGCTTCTCTATTGAGCTCCCTCCGGCACGCGGTAGAACTCCAGCTGCGTCTGGCGCTCACGTGGCAGATCTACAAATGCCCCTGGAGAGCTCCGTATTCGAGTAAGTAAAAGAAATGCCTCCTCCACGTGTTTGCTTTGCATAAAGAATTTCTTACCCACTGCTATCTTCTTGGCCTCCTGGATCTCCTGCTGTGCTTTCTCGGCCTCGGCCTTGGCATCTTTCAAACTGACAAGGGCCTTCGCAAGCTCAGCCTCCTTTGCCTTCAGGTCATGCTCCACGGACTCACACTTCTTGCCGAGGTCCTGGAGCTCTTGTTGTACCTTGCCCACTCTAGCATTTTGCTTTCCGCGCTCCTTGCATTCCAAGGCTGCTTTGTCTTCGGCCTCGGACAGCGCTTTCTTCAGGGACGCCACTTCGGCGGTGGCCCCTGTTACACAGTCACGATGCTTTGGAGTTAGATTGAATTTTTTTGCCTATCTTTAAATACACAAGAGCGGGAATCACTTACCCTTGTTCTCTTCGAGCTGCCTCTTCGTGAGGACGAGCTCTCCCTGCGCCTGCTCCAGGTCCCACTTCAGCTCGGCAACCTCGGCAAGACGGCGGCGACAAAGCGGCACAACAACCTTATTCACAACAATGCTTATTATTAGACTCCTGTGGATTATAATTGACCATCCGTTTGGCTTTTCTTTCCGAACAACAAACAGAGTATCAGGGGCTACTACCTATCGGGTGATAATTTCATACATTTTTATTACTTACCTCAAAGCCCGTCAGGAGGCTTGTGCAGGCTTCGGTTAGTCTGCCTTTGGTGGACAGAACCTTTTGAATCACCGCACTCATAAGAGTACGGTGCTCTTCTTCCATGGAAGCGCCTCGAAGCGCTTCCACCAGGCTATCCGGCGCCGTTAACGCGACGGAAGTCCTCGGCACGGGCGGCTCGCCCTCCCTAACGAGGGGCTGCCCGCCCAAGTCCGGAACCGTCGGAGGTTCCGGAGCAGTGTTCGGTCGGGAGTCCGCCCTGTTGCGGCTCTCATCGACGAGATCCGCAGGGATCTTGAACCCCGCATGTCCAACATCCGGAAGCCCGCCTTGGGGCGTCTCAGGTCACCTCCTCGCCGGGAACCTTGGGACAACACCTCCGTGTCATCCGCGGTCGAGGAGTGGTGGCCGTCGGGAGCGAGTTCATCTCTGAAGCGCTCAGAGACCCGTCCGAAGACGACTCCTCCGGATGAGCCCTGGCCGGACTGCATATATGCTCGGTGTCGGTGTCAAAACCGGCGGATCTCGGGTAGGGGGTCCCGAACTGTGCGTCTAGGCGGATGGTAACAGGAGACAAGGGACACGATGTTTTTACCCAGGTTCGGGCCCTCTCGATGGAGTTAAAACCCTACTCCTGCTTGATTAATATTGATGATATGGGTAGTACAAGAGTAGATCTACCACGAGATCGAGAGGCTAAACCCTAGAAGCTAGCCTATGGTATGATTGTTGTTCGTCCCACGGACTAAAACCCTCCGGTTTATATAGACACCGGAGAGGTTAGGGTTACAGAGTCGGTTACAATGGAAGGAGATCTACATATCCAGATCGCCAAGCTTGCCTTCCATGCCAAGGGAAGTCCCATCCGGACACGGGACGAAGTCTTCAATCTTGTATCTTCATAGTCCAGGAGTCCGGCCAAGGTCATAGTCCGGCCATCCGGACACCCCCTAATCCAGGACTCCCTCAGTAGTCCCTGAACCAGGCTTCAATGACGACGAGTCCGGCGCGCAGTTTGTCTTCGGCATTGCAAGGCCGGTTCCTCCTCCGAACACTTCATAGAAGATTTTGAACACAAGGATAGTGTCCGGCTCTGCAAAATAATTTCCACATACCATCGTAGAGAGTATAATATATACACACATCTAATCCGCTGACGTATTTCACAGCGTGTCATCACACCACGGCCAAGCCTTTATTTGAATCGTTTTTACTGTCCCACCTCAGCGCACTTAGCGAGGCGGTTTCCTTGGCACGTCTTGATGAAGCAGAGATCGTGTCCCCTTATTCCGGGATTCTCATCAATACGGACGTAGGTAACCCAACCGTGCCATTAATTTACGGCGCTTGGGAGATAAGAGAGTTTTACCAGGCTAGTGGGGGCACATAGTTTCGTCCGCCCATATAAGGGGATAAGTATCCACCTTTTCCATCTACGCCTTCTTCCTCCTTTGCTTATCCATTTTCGCGCACTCGAGCTCCAACGCCCAAGTCCGCACACCCCGCCTCAACCTTCTCCAGTCATGTCCGGAGCAGGAGGCAAGTGCATGGTCTCCTCCGTCACGGAGGGACACATCAAGAAGTTGAGGGAGGCGGATACTTGTCTAACGACATCGCCAGACCGGCTCCCAGACAAGGGGCAGCTCATCCCCACCCCCAGGCCCCATGAGAGGGTGGTGTTCCTCACCCACTTCCTCCGCAGACTAGGTTTTCCACTTCACCCATTTGTCTGGGGGCTCATGTTCTACTACGGCCTGGATTTCCACGATCTGGCCCCGAACTTCGTCCTCAACATCTCGGCGTTTATCATCGTGTGTGAGGCTTTCCTCCGCATCAAGCCCCACTTCGGCTTATGGATGAAGACCTTCAATGACAAGCCAAGGTAGTGGCGGCCAACAAGCGGAGTGCGGAGGCGCCATGGTGGGCAAGATGCCCAACGTTACATGGCTCGAGGGCTCCTTCGTGGAGACCATAAAGGGTGGCAATCGGGTGGTTCTACATCACCGAGCCGCAGCGTGACCCTAAATGGGCAACGGCCCCAATTCGATCTGGCTTCCCTACAAGGCTCACCTCCTGGAAAGAGACGGGCCTGTCGAGGGGTAATTCGGAAGAGCGGACCGGACTCCAATCCTGCATCCAAGACCTGGTGAACAAAGAGGTTAAACTCATCAACATAGTCCAGGTAATGCTCATCCGCCAGATCCTCCCGTGTCAACGACGGGCCTTTAACTTATGGGAGTTCAACCCGGCCCAGCACCAAACTCTGACCAGGCTCTTTGACACAACGCACGAGGATGCCTGGAAGGTGCTATTCAAGGGCGCCGAGGTTCCCCCTCCCATCACCGAGGATCGCGGATTCCGCGCGAAATGACAAGCCAGCGTAGTAAGCTTATTTTACCCTTTACGGGATACTTGTTTTTCATAGTTTAACTCTATGCGGGATCTAAGCTCCCGTTCCTTTGACAGGAATGGCAGAAGAAGCCGGACAGATCAACTGCCCGGCTCCTTTGTCAAGGATCCAAAGCAGACGCCTACTTGACGGGCTGCTGGTCCGGCACCTTACGTGGTGCGGAGAAGAAGAGTGAAGAAGCAGGCCACGGGAACTCGAAAGAGTTCTGGCGCCAGTGGTGTCGGACTCATCGTCCGATGAACTGAGGCGGACTCCTCCCGTGAAGACGAGGAGGAGGAAGAGAGTCTCTCCCGGTGGGGAGAGAAGAAAAGGAAGGCCGCCCCAACTGGGGGCCGGAGGGTCCAAGAAGGGAAGGACCCTTCCTCCGGACTACTCCACCAACGTCGACGACGGCGAAGAGGAGTGGCCATCCAGGGCCAAGCCCCTGGCGAAGAGGAGTTTCCGGATACTAGAATAACTCATGGCGTTCCTTTGTTGCATAGTAACTTCTGACGTCGGATATAATCATGCAGTCCGCCCAAGGCGGGCTCGGCCGCCGTCGGCGGTTCCTTGGGTTCGTCGGATGTGAACAGCACTTCACTTCTGACCGCATCCTCTCCTCGCACCGCGGATGACGCCAAGGTGGCGTCGCAAAAGGGGCCAAGCCAGGAGGAGGTGGTCGTGGAGGCGCTGCAAGGCGACGTCCTGGACTCCAGGCGAAAAGGGGATAAAACCCCAAAGGGCTCTAAGTCCGGCCCTAGGCCGGACACCGCACCGGAACCTTCAACGGTTCCGGCATCCGGCAGGCGGCCCCCTACTAAGAAGGGCAAGTTTACGACACGGTGACCTCCGTCCAACCGGAGGCACGGATAATCTTGGAGGTGCTTAACGGCGCCTCCATCGACGAGGAGCACCGCACTATTATGAGTGCGGTGATCCGAAGGTCGATCCGCTAAGAGCGGGCTGACCAAGCTCGTGCCAGCCTTCTAACAGGCTTTGAGGTATGTATTTAAGATATGTAAAAATATTACCGCATAGACAGTAGCCCCTGATGCTCAGTTTGGTGTTCGGAAAGAAAAACCGAACTAAGGATCAAAAAGATATACGCAGGAGTCTAACATAAGTATGTAAATATGGGAATGCAGGTTGTGCTGCTGACCTCTGCCGCACTAACTGCGGAGGTTAATGCATTGAAGCAGAGCCTCGAGCGGTCCGAGGACGAGCTCGGCCTTGCCAAGAAGCAGCTCGAGGACAAGGAAGGTAAGTAATACCTTATGTAAGTATATAAAAAAAGACGTGGTTGCAAAAAATGGCAGGATCAACGTGGGTATGCAGGGGCCCACGAGCAGGTGGCGACCCTGAAGGAAGCGTTGTCCAAGGCCAAAAACAATGCGGTCGTGGAGCGCACCGAGCGAAAGAAGCAGGAGGCGCGGGTGGCGGCGGTGCAGCAAGAGCTCCAGGCTCTCGTGGAAAAACACAAGAGTTTGGAGCTTGACTCAAAGACTCGAGAGTCCGAGCTCGCCTCGGCGCTTGAGAGCGCCAAACCTGCCAAGGCCGAAGCCCAAAAAGCCCTCCAGGAAATTGAGGCGATGAAGAAGATAGCGGCTGGTAAGGCATTCTTTATGCAAAGCAAGCACGCGAAAGTGAATTACTTGTTACTTACCCGAGTTCGGAGCTCTCCAGGAGCATTCGCAGATCTTCCCCGGAGTGTGTCCGACGCAGTCGCATTCTATCGAGCCGAGGAGGGAAGCTCGACGGAGAAGGTGTTCTGGCCTCGATCTTTGAGGCCGGACACCAGTGCCCTCGGCGACCAGCTGAAGCAGCTGGTGGTCGAGCTCCATAAGGTGGCCGAACAGGCCATGAAGGGTCTCGCAGTCCGGCTGTGGCCCGGGGAAGCCATGCCTGGAAGCTACTTCGGGCTGGTAAGGCGGCTGGTGGATGCCTGTCCAAGGCTTGAAGTCATCAAGCGCTCCGTATGCATCGAAGGTGCCCGTAGGGCCCTTGCCCGTGCTAAAGTGCACTGGGGCAAGATGGACGCTGAGAATCTTGTGACGGACGGACCACCGTCGGGCAAGGAGCATCGCAAGCCCGAGATGTATTATGAGGGCGTCCTGAAGGGTGCCCGCCGTATAGCGGATGAGTCCTCCAAAGATGTAATTTTTGAGTAAACTTGCATTTGTAATCCTGTACACTGAAAACTAGTTTCATATGCGCTAAGCAACACTTTTGAATTTAAAATATTACCTTCTGTGCGGCCGTTTATCAAAATTGAGAGATGGCGAGTCGTCAGCTTCTGCCCCCATGCCATGAGTCTTTGGGGTGTTGAGATAAACTTGAGCGCTCTTTTTCCCATTGTTGGGTCCTTCGAGGGAGGCGCTCAACACAACGAACAGGGCAATCGGACTATAATGCTTGAACACTCTCACTTAGCCATAGAATTCTATAATTTTAAATTTCGGTGAAGCCCCTAGTATTCGGAAGACCGAGTTCAGGGTGCTATCCACGCCTAGGCCGGACAAAGCTGACTCCTCGCTCTAAGCGGCATAAGTCTTTAGGGACTCGAAAACCTCTCGAACGGCGACCAGCTCTCGCCTTATCATGACGGTCAGTTTTAGCTTTCTCCACTGAGGTGCTTAGCCCGGCTCAACCGGGCAACAATCGCAGTGGTTCTCCCAGTGCTACCTTAGCCGATATAACGGGACGTAAGGCACCAAAACATGGGAGCCGGGCAAACCAACTATTGACCCAAGACATGATTCGGAGCCGATGCATATAATGCTATAAGTTCGGGGTGCCGCACTCATGAGAGTGTTCAGACTTCTCACACCATATTCTGGGGTATGCAAGCCCCTGGTGTATTGGTCGTACCAAAGTGTACGGTTGCATTATATCATAACTGAACATATTGTTATATAAAAAAGGTAATGCAATAATAGACAAAAGTTATGCATTGTTTATTCGAAAAGTCTGCGGTAAAAGCAGAACGATACAAATAGTGCGATAAGCAAGAGATGGGACTATTTAACATGTCCCCCCCCTCGGCGAAGCTGCGGGATGATATGTGAAACAAGTATACTGCTTTCGTTATAGAGACCACTGGACACTCGACATAGCTTTACGCCTCCTGGCTGTTGCATCATGTGTTCGGCGATTATGCTACGGACAGGCCTTAGGAAAGTGGAATCCTGAAAGTAAGAAAGAAAGAAAAAAGAATGACAAAACCGGAGCCCTTGTGCGGTTGAGCCGCATTTTGGGCGTCTTGGTGGTCGTGCCCTCCCCTATGCCCGTGGTATTTCCGGGCGTAGTTATATATGCGTGATACTGGTTTCGCAATTTTGCGAGGGCTGGGGTTAGGGCCGCATTACTCTGGCGATGCTCGGAACATGCCAGCGGTCTTGTTGTAGGTTACTCGGTAGCGCTTGACGGTGTCCGGACGTTTAATGGCGGATGAAGAATTGCCTTGACAGTTGCTTTGTACTTACGCGAGGGTCAGCCGTATGCCCCTCCGTCTGGAGAGAGCGTTCGGTGTTTCCATTGACCGTAATGACACCTCGAGGGCCTAGCATCTTGAGCTTGAGGTATGCGTAGTGCGGCACCACATTGAACTTTGCAAATGCGGTTCGTCTGAGCAGTGCGTGATAGCCACTGCGGAACGGGACTATGTCGAAGATTAACTCCTCGCTTCGGAAATTATCCGGAGATCCTAAGACCACCTCAAGTGTAACCGAGCACATGCTGATTGGCCTCTACACCTGGTATGAAGCCTTTAAAGGTCATCTTTGTGGGTTTAATCCTTGAGGGATCTATGCCCATTTTTCGACCTTGTATCACGATAAAGCGTGTTCATTTGCTGCCACCGTCCATAAGGACTCTAGTGAGGTGAAATCCGTCAATGATTGGGTCTAAAACCAATGCAGCGAATCCGCCATGGCAGATGCTAGTGGGGTGGTCCCTTCGATCAAAAGTGATCGGGCCGGAGGACCATGGGTTGAACTTTGGGGCAACTGGCTCCAACACATATACGTCCCTGAGTGCACGCTTCCGCTCCCTTTTCGGTATGTGGGTTGCGTATATCATGTTCACCGTCCGCACTTGTGGGGAAACCCTTACATCCCCTATTGTTCGTGGCGGGGCTCCTCCTCGTCATCGCTATGCAGCCCCTTGTCATTGTTTTCGATGTTTAACTTGCATGCCTGCTTGAACACACAACAATCCCTGTTGGTGTGGTTGGCTGGTTTTTCGGGGGTGCCGTGTATCTGGCACGAGCGATCGAGTATTCAGTCCAAATTGGACGGGCCCGGAGTATTTCTTTTGAATGGTTTTTTCCGCTGACCAGGTTTAGAGCCTCTGAATCCGGCATTAGCGTCAGATCCTCAACATTGCCGCCCGCACGCGGCGCTTTTGCTTGTTGCGACGCGACCGCCAATGTTGTCCTTGGTATCCGAATTACCGGGGATCTTGGTCATGTTATTACTACGAGCTAGCCAGCTGTCTTCTCCCGCAAAAAGCGGGTCATGAGTGTCGTGAGGGCTGCCATGGATTTCGGCTTTTCCTGTCCTAGGTGCCGGGCAAGCCACTCGTCACGAATGTTATGCTTGAAGGCTGCAAGGGCCTCTGCGTCCGGACAGTCGACTATTTGATTTTTCTTCGTTAGGAACCGTGTCCAAAATTGCCTGGCCGATTCCTCTGGCTTATGAATTATGTGGCTTAGGTCATCGGTGTCTGGTGGTCGCACATAGGTGCCCTGGAAGTTTTCGAGGAATGCGGCTTCCAGGTCCTCCCAACAACCAATTGATTCTGCTGGCAAGCTGTTAAGCCAATGTCGAGCTGGTCCTTTAAGCTTGAGTGGGATGTATTTGATGGCGTGTAGATCATCACCGCGGGCCATGTGGATATGAAGGAGATAGTCCTCGATCCGTACCGCAGGGTCTGTTGTGCCATCGTATGATTCGATGTTTACGGGTTTGAAACCCTCAGGGATTTGATGATCCATTACTTCATCCGTGAAGCATAGTGGGTGTCGGCGCCTCAGTATTGGGCTATATCATGGCGTAGCTCAAATGAGCTTTATGCATTGTGTTAAATCCGGCTGGATTTACCATATCCGGCATGACGGTTGTAAATCACGTGTCGTAGGTACACGCGATCCATAGATCGATCTTGTTTGCCTTGCCCTGTCCTCCAATATATCTCGCAGTCGGCGCATTTCCCGTGCCTTGGTATTATTTGAGCGGCGTCGAGTGCGGCTTGAGTGGAGGGCGAGAGGCTCTCTGTCATGACCACAAGGTGGCGGTCGGCCGTATCATGCGCTGGTGATGTAGGTCTAGGTGCTTCCTCCTCTAATCGAGGTATTAGCCTGCGTTTTGGGTAGCTCTTGGAGGGGCGTTCGAGTTCGTACTCTTCGGCCGCAAGGACATCAGTCCATCTATCGGCTAGCAAGTCTTGGTCAGCTCTAAGTTGTTGCTGTTTTTTCTTGAGGCTACTCACCGTGGCCATAAGCCTGCATTTGAAACGCTCTTGTTCGACGGGATCCTCAGGCACGACAAATTCTTCATCGTCGAGGCTTGCCTCGTATTCGGAGGGAGGCATGTAATTATCGTCCTCTACCTCTCTGTCTGCCGCTCTCTCATGAGGGCTGGCTTCTCCATCCTCTGTCTTTGAATCCTGCTTTGGAGGGTTGTCTTCAACCTTTGTCAGGGGTGTTATTGTCTCCGGTGCTGGAATCGCTGTTTTTGCTATGGCGGGATTTAGAGCGGCGCCGCTGACGCCGGCGCTTAGGCTGTTTCTTGGAGGGGTCATCCTCCGTTGTTCCATCGCCATTCCCTTCTTTTGGGATGTCCACCATGTATATGTCGTATGACGAGGTGGCCTTCCAGTGCCCTGTGGGCGCTAGTTCTTGGTCGTCTCCTGCATCCTCGTCCATACCGTCGATGTCTTCAGAGTCGAAGTCGAGCATGTCGGTTAAATCATCGACAGTGGCTACGAAGTGGGTGGTGGGTGGGCTTTGAATTTCTTCGTCATCCGCATCCCAACCTTGCTGACCATAGTCCGCCAGGCTCTCTGATAAAGAGAGAGACTTTAGTGAATTCAGAATGTCGCCAAAGGGCGAGTCTTTGAAAGATGTCCGCGGCGGTGAACCCCATGATCGGCGCCCAATCGGATTCGATTGGCAGGGGCGCGGAGGGTTCAGAGTCCGGAGAGGAGTCCGGCACCTTGGAGTCACGAGCTTCACAAAGGATAGGTATGGTGTTCGGCTCGATCCCCGTAGAGATTGCAGCCCCCGAGGCGGTGTCCAGCCATCCGTCCTCGACATGCGATCGGCTCGAGATAAGGATCGGAGCGGACACTGGTGCGGCCTCCACGACACTGTTCGGCGGCAGAGCTAAATCATGCCCATCGTGACAGTGCGGCGTGCTTGGCTGTGGCTCGGACCCGTCGAAGATCAAATCTCCGCGGACGTCGGTCGTGTAGTTCAAACTTCCAAATCTGACCGGATGGCCGGGGGCGTAGCTTTCAATCTGCTCCAGATGGCTGCTTAATTGGCCCGCAGCAAAAGTCGCCGAATATGAAGATCTGTCCAGGAGAAAAGTCTCACCTGGACCGCATCGTTGTTGATGATCGGAGGAGCCATCGGGCCTAAAGGTGGCGACAGAGGAGCTCTCAATAAAAGCACCAATGTCGGTGTCAAAACCGGTGGATCTCGGGTAGGGGTCCCGAACTGTGCGTCTAGGCGGATGGTAACAGGAGACAAGGGACACGATGTTTTTACCCAGGTTCGGCCCTCTCGATGGAGGTAAAACCCTACTCCTGCTTGATTAATATTGATGATATGGGTAGTACAAGAGTAGATCTACCACGAGATCAGAGAGGCTAAACCCTAGAAGCTAGCCTATGGTATGATTGTTGTTCGTCCTACGGACTAAAACCCTCCTGTTTATATAGACACCGAAGAGGGTTAGGGTTACACAGAGTCGGTTACAATGGAAGGAGATCTACATATCCGTATCGCCAAGCTTTCCTTCCATGCCAAGGAAAGTCCCATCCGGACACGGGACGAAGTCTTCAATCTTGTATCTTCATAGTCCAGGAGTCCGGCCAAAGGTCATTGTCCGGCCTTCCGGATACCCCCTAATCCAGGACTCCCTCACTCGGCGTTACTAAACAGCTATGACTTAAAATCACGGTAGAGTGTGGACACTTACAATCGCGCCAGGGGCTTCCCCCTGGGCAGCCACCCTTCATCACTGTAGGCGGCCGTGGTGGAGTAGTCCGGAAGGGAGGTTTTCCCCTTCTTAGACGCCCCAGCCTCCCCCTCCGGGGCGGCTTTTCTCTTCTTTTCCCCCCAGTGCGGGGAGGTGGAATTTCTTCTTGATTCACCCCGCCTCTGCGGGAGGAATCTGTTTCGCCGTCATCAAACGACAGGGGGATAACGGCCTTACGCTGAGGGCCTTTTCCGGCCCCCTGGCCCGCTTTGCCGGGCCCCTCATCCTTTCCGGATGGGGCATTTTCTTCTTCTTCGTCCTCCCCTTCGCGGGAGGAGTCTGCCTCGTCATCTTCGGACGAGGCTTCTGGCACAACCTTACGATGGAGACCCTTTCGGGTCCCCAGGGCCTTCTTCTCGGCCTTCTTCTCCGGCACCTTGTATGGTGTCGGGACTAGCATCTCCGTTAGGAGAGCATTCGTTGGGCCTTCCGGCAGCGGAGCCGGACAGTAGACCTGCTCTGCTGTCTCCACATAGTCCTGAAACAAATATGCATGATTACTTAAGGGACTCCCGTGAATATATTGTGAAAAATTGGGTCCGGTGGCAGTCTGAGAACTCACCTGACTAGGAGCCCACGCGGCGTGAAGCCCGCGGTCCTCGGATGGGGGAGGAGGCACTTCGGAGGCCTTAAACAGTTCCTTCCACGCGTCCTTATGCTTCATGCCGTAGATCCTCTGGAGCGTCTGGTGTTCGGCCGAGACGAGCTCCCAAAGATTGAATTCCCGCCTTTGGCACGGCAGGATCCCGCAAACGAGCATGACCTGGATCATGTTGACGAGCTTGGTGTTCTTGTCCTTCATGCTCTTGATGCAGGTTTGGAGTCCGGTCAGCTCTGTAGGTTTGCCCCAAGCCAGGCCCTTCCTTTCCCAGGAGGTGAGCCGCACGGGGGCTCCGGATCTGAACTCGGGGGCCGCCGGCCAGTTGGCGCCGCTCGGCTCGGTGATGTAGAACCACCCCGATTGCCACCCTTTTACGGTCTCCGCAAAGGAGTCGTCTGGCCAGGTGACATTAGGAATCTTGCCCACCATGGCTCCTCCGCATTCCGCTTGCTGGCCGCGTACGACCTTCGGCTTCACACAGAAGATTTGTAGCCACAGGCCGAAGTGAGGCCGGATGCGGAGGAAGGCCTCACATACGACGATGAACGCCGAGATGTTGAAGACGAAATTCGAGGCTAGATCATGGAAATCTTACCCGTAATAGAATATGAGCCCGCAGACGAAGGGGGGAGTGGAAATCCCAGTCCACGGAAGAAGTGGGCGACGAACACGACTCTCTCGTGGGGTCCTGGGGTCGGAATGACCTGCCCAGTGTCCGGTAGCTGGTGCGCTATGTCTGCGGCCAAGTATCCGGCCGCCCAAAGATTTGTGATGTGCTTCTCCTCGACGGTGGAAGCCACCCACTTGCCTCCTGCTCCGGACATGTCTAGTTGTGCGGAGGAGACTTGGGCTTGGGCGCTGGTGCTCGAGGGGGCAAGAATGGCAAGAGAAGGAAGAAGGCGTGGGTAAAAATGAGGAGATCTTATCCCTTTATAGAGGCGACGAAAGCGGTGCGCCTCCCCACTTGCCCGTTGGAAATCGCTTGCTTCCCAAGCGCCATGATTAATGACGTGGTGGGATTACCCGTACCCGTATTGATGAGAATCCCGTAATGAGGGGGCACGATCTCTGCTTTGACAAGACGTGTCAAGGAAACCGCCTCACAATATGCGTTGTGGCTGGTTGTGGAAAGACGGTTCGAATAATGACCTGACCGTAGTGACATGTCGCGTTGCCTAAAAAAGTTGTCAGCAGATTGCATTTGTGAAATATCATTCTCTCTACGGTGGCATGTGAAGATCATCTTGTGGATCCGGACATGGTTTGAGTGTTCGATAATTACCTTGGAGTATTCGGAGAAGGAACCCGCCTTGCAATGCCGAAGATAATACTGCGCGCCGGACTCATCGTCATTGAAGCCTGGTTCAGGGGCTACCGAGGGAGTCCTGGATTAGGGGGTATCCGGACTGCCGGACTGTGTACAACGTCCGGACTATTAAAGCGTGAAGATACAAGACTCAAGACTTCGGCCCGTGTCCGGATGGGACTCTCCTTGGCGTGGAAGGCAAGCTTAGCGATCCGGATATTATATTTCCTTCCTTGTAACCGACTCCATGTAAACCCTAGCCCTCTCTGGTGTCTATATAAACCGGAGAGGTTGGTCCTTAGAAGGCCGATCACAATTACAATCATACCATCATAGGCTAGCTCTTAGGGTTTAGCCTCTACGATCTCGTGGTAGATCTACTCTTGTACTAGCCATATCATCAATATTAATCAAGCAGGAAGTAGGGTTTTACCTCCATCGAGAGGGCCCGAACCTGGGTAAACATCCGTGTCCCTTGCTTCCTGTTACCATCAGCCTTGGCACACAGATCGGGACCCCCTACCCGAGATCCACCGGTTTTGACACTGACACCCACCTCGGTGGCCTCCCGCACCCCTTCTTCGCCCAATAAATTGCCAAATATTCCAAAACCCTCGAGGGTAAAACCTAGATTAGAAGTTCCGCCGCCGCAAGGCTTTGTAGCCACCAAAACCAATCTAGACCCCTTTTCGGCACTCCACTGGAAGGGGAGATCATATCCGGTGGCCATCTTGATCATCTCGGCGGCCACCATGATGAGGAGGGAGTAGTCCATCCTTGGGGCTGAGGGTTTGTACCAGTAGCTATGTGTTTAATATCTCTCTCTCGTGTTCTTGAGATGTCACGATCTTGATGTATCGCGGGCTTTGTTAATATAGTCGGATCATATGGTGTTTTCCCCTCTCTATCTTGTTGGGATGAATTGAGTATTTCCCTTTGAGATTTCATTGTTATCAGATTGAATACTTTTATGGATTTGAGAGCACTTGATATATGTCTTGCATATGAATACTTGTGGTGACAATGGGGTATCATATTGATTCACTTGATATGTGTTATGGCATTCAACTCGCAGATTCCCGTGGTGACATTAGGTAATATATGAATAGGGGTTGATGCATGTTCTCGTCTTTTGTTTGTCCGGTAGAAATCTTGGGGCACTCTTTGAGGTTCTTTGTGTTGGATTGAGTATTATGAATCTGAAATTATTTGGTGTCATTTTAGTACGAACTCTTGGATAGATTGATCGGAAAGAATAGCTTCGAGGTGGTTTCGTACCCTACAAACGATTTCTTCTTATGTTCTCCGCTAGATAGGAACTTTGGAGTGATTCTTCATCGTTGAGTGATGGTTATATGATCCAATTATATTAGCATTGTTGAGATGTTGCACTAGCGAAAGTACGGACCCTAGGCGTCATTTTCAAGCATTGCAATACCGTTTGTGTTCCGTTTTATCAATTGCTACCTTGTTGTTTTTATTTAGTCAGATTATAAAAATATATTTCTACCATCCATATTACACTTTTATCACCAGCTCTTCGCCGGACTTGTGCACCTATACAATTTGCCATTGTATTAGGTGTGTTTGGGACACAAGAGATTTCTTGTATTTTGTTGTAGGGTTGTTTGAGAGAGACCATCTTCATCCTACGCCTCCCATGGATTGATAAACCTTAGATCATCCACTTGAGGGAAAAATGCTACTGTCCTACAAAACTCTACGCTTGGAGGCCCAACACGAGTCTACAAGAATAAAGTTGCGTAGTAGACATGAAGCTCTTTTCTGGCGCCGTTGTCGGGGAGGCTAGGTAAGCGACACTCACATCCTGTCAACGAAGCTCTTCTCTGGCACTGTTGCCGGGGAGGTGAGTGCTTGAAGGTATATCTTTAGATCTTGCAATTGAATCTTTTAGTTTCTTGTTTTATCACTAGTTTGGTTTAGAAAAAGAAAACTACAAAAAAATGGAATTGAGGTTGCATCATATTATTCATCTTTTATAATGTATTTTGTGAAAATGATGGAAAGGAAAATTGTGCTCAATTGATAGAAGAGGAATTCAATAGAATGTTTGGTATAAATGATGTGCATGATTGAAATGTTGTTGGTATGAATTCTTTGAATATCCATGATGCTAATGATATGCAAAGGCATAAGCTTGGGGATGCTATGTTTGATGAAGATGATATTTTTAGTCCCCCAAGATTTGATGTGCAAGTTTGTTATAATGATTGAATGCCACCTATTTATGATGATTATAATGATGAAAGTGGATTCGGACAGGTCATGACCTTATTTAATGATGAATTCACCATTTTGGATGAGGCTTCAATTGACTATGAGAACAAGGTTGCTATCTATGATGATTATGGTGATGACATGTATGCTATACTGAATAATGATAACCATGAAACTTGTCATCATGATTTTAATTTTCAATCCCATGATAGTTATTTTTTTGAGTTTTCTCCCACAAATATTCATGAGAATAATTTTTCTTATGTGGAGAGTAATAAAATTTCTATGATTGTGGTGTAACAGCCTGTGTCGTGGTTCTAAGTCTGACAGTAGAATGGGGGTAGGTATGGAGAGGCAAGATCCTAGCTATGGAGTAGTTGTATACGCAAGGGATTTACGAGTTCAGGCCCTCCTCGGAGGAAGTAATAGCCCTACGTCTCGGAGCCTGGAGGAGGTCGACTGGATTATATGCGTATGTGTTGTGAGTGCGAACCCTTCTACCTATGGAGGGGGTGGCTTATATAGAGTGCGCCAGACCCCAGCCATTACGTAGCGAGAGGGTTTAAGGTGCGTTAAGGCTAGGCATTACTGGTAACGCCTTACATAAAGTGTCATTAAGATCATAAAGACTATTTAACTTCTGAGACCGTTTGGGCACCGAGTGGCTCTTGGACTCCTGGTGGTCGAGTGGGTCTTCATAGTCGAGTGTCTTTGAATCTGTCGAGTGGAAACCTACCAGGTCGACTAGAAGGCCGCTTCTCTTGCGAGTGTCCTTGTGGAGGGTACCTTTGGGCAGGTCTATGACCCTACCCCAGGTACATGACTTCATCAGCCTGGATTTTGGCCCTTTTTCTTTTTCTTTTAATGTAATTGGTTTTTTGCTCTGTTTTTGTTTTTGGAGTAGTTCTGTGGCCTTGCCACCTGGGAAATCATCTTCATTTCCTCTCCCAAGTGGCTCATCATTCTCAAAACCTTGCCAAGATCATGTCACTCCACTGCTTGACCAAACCCTAATTTCTTTTTCTAGCGAAAATTCCTTTTTCTATTAAAGGAATAACCTTGTCTGCCCTAGGTTGTGAAGCAACCTATATTTCTGTCCATCTAAAAATTCCCAAATAATTCTCATAATTCCTTTGGGTCATATATTGATCAAATATGCCCAAACTTTCCTGTTCTAGCCCAAGAATAATTCTCCAAAAATTATTCTTCATTTCATCGATGTGGCTTTCTGTGAAGGAAGTGCCACCTATCCTTTCCTGATTGCTCCCAAACCTTTTGGGCATTTGCTTATGTCCAAATCATTGCCTCATGCCAAAATTCAACTTTATTTGCCTAGCCAATCTTCCTCAGCAATTTTTCAAACTTTCTGTCAGACAGAAGGCATTGTGAAGGAAGTACTAGCTAGGGTTATCCAAATAAGTTGAAATTTTGCACACTCCTTCATGTGATCATATTATCCGACTACTCCAAATTTCAGCTCCATCCCTTGATCTATGTGAGCACATGACAAAATCTTTGCTTCTGTTAATATTTTCAGGTTGTGAAGCAAGTATAATTTTATGTTGCTTCAAAAATCCTAATAAATTACCATATTGTTCTCCTACCTATATAACATCTCTCCACCCAATTTGGGATCATTTCATTGAGTCATTCGTTCACCAAAATTATTGCAAGTTTCTGTTCAGAGTTGATGTGTGTGAAACAAGTACCATTTTGGTGAATCCAATTGGTATGAAATTTTTACAGCATCATTGTATGACCAAATAACTAACCCTTCCCAAATTTAAGCTTAAGTGGCATTACCATGTGAGTGCTTCTTCTTGTTTTTGCTTCTGGACCAGTTTATGTGGTTGTTAAGCAACTATATTAAATCTTGGTCCAAATCTTCTCAAAGTTACCAGGATGAAAGTCCTTCCTGTTGATCAGCAGTTCTCGGCCAAGTTTACTGCAGTAAACTTCAGAGGGTTCTTACCATTTAACCAGAGCAATTTTCATTGATCTACCACCGTAGTTGGAACCTCCCCTTGAAGGACTTACCACTAAACAACATGTTCAAGCCCATCTCCCCCCCCCTACATGCCAGTGCACGCGGTGACCGCGATGATGGCAAGCCTGTGTACGCGCTCTGTGTGCAGTGGCCGCGTCCAGTGGCCGTTTGTGCTTCGGCACCTCCTCCTCTTGCTGCCTTCGCGCGCATGACCGTGTCCCACGTCTTCATCTCGTCGTTGCCATTCCCCTGGACCCCTCTCCCCCTCTGGCAGCTTCCTCACCGATGCAAGCCGTCGCGCGCCCACGGGCGAACAGTGGCGGTTTGGCTCGGAGCTCGCCGTCTTGTTCCTCCCTGCGCTCCCTTGGCCGCCTCTTCCCTGTGAGCTCTCCCTCCTGTTCCCTCTCGTTGGCTAACGCCGAGCTCGAGCGTGCGAACACGCGTCCGCGGTGACGCCAACGCGGCACCTCGCCCCTCTGCCTATAAGTATCCCTCCCCCGAGCTCTTCGAGCACAACATCGGCCTCCCCACACTCCACTAGCCCTCCCCAGTCTCTCACTGGAGCCCAAGAGCCACTTCTCGCTTCCAATGGCCACCTTGGCCACCGATGGCCTCTGCTCGAATTCGAGCGAGCCAAGCATCCCCTCCCTCTCTCTTCACTACCACGTCTCCACCCACTCCCCGGCACATCTCTCCCTTAGATCAGTTCGTCGGCGGGTCCACCATGGCCTCGGCTCCATCTTCACCGACACCGGCCGTCCGCCGCGGCGAACGCAACTGCCGTTCCCGAGCTCCCCGTCTTCTACAATCCCCGGGGTTGCCTCCGCCTCGTTCCCCTGCATCCATGGTTAGATCGGGCGCCGCTGGTGGCGATGGCAGCAGCGAGCCTCATCGGGCCGGCTCTACTCATGACGAGCATGGGCTAGAGGAAGGAGACGAAGGTCCCGACCCCCTCCCTGCCAGCTGGTGATACGTCTCCAACGTATCTATAATTTTTGATTGCTCCATGCTACTTTATCTATTGTTTTGGACTATAATGGGCTTTATTTTCCACTTTTATATTACCTTTGAGACTAACCTATTAACCGGAGGCCCAAATTAATTGCTGTTTTTTGCCTATTTAGGTGTTTCAAGAAACGGAATATCAAACAGAGTCCAAACGAAATGAAACCTTCGGGAACGTGATCTTCTCACCGAACGTGATCCAGGAGACTTGGACCCTACTCCAAGAAGTGCTAGAGGCGGTCACGAGGGTGGAGGGCGCCCCCCCCCCTTGTCGTGCCCCCTGCCTCGTGGGCCCCATGACGCTCCACCGACGTACTCCTTCCTCCTATATATACCTACGTACCACCAACAGATCAGATACGGAGCCAAAAACCTAATTCCACCGCCACAACTTCCTGTATCCACGAGATCCCATCTTGGGGCCTGTTAGAGCTCACCGAGGGGGCATCCACCACGGAGGGCTTCTACATCAACACCATAGCCCCTCCGATGAAGTGTGAGTAGTTTACTTCAGACCTTCGGGTCCATAGCTAGTAGCTAGATGGCTTCTTCTCTCTTTTTGGATCTCAATACAATGTTCTCCCCCTCTCTCGTGGAGATCTATTCGATGTAATCTTCTTTTTGCAGCGTGTTTGTTGAGACCGGTGAATTGTGGGTTTATGATCCAGCTTATCTATGGAAAATATTTGATTCTTCTCTGAATTCTTTTATGTATGATTGAGTTATCTTTGCAAGTCTCTTCGAATTATTCGTTTGGTTTGGCCAACTAGATTGGTAGTTCTTGCAATGGGAGAAGTGCTTAGCTTTGGGTTCAATCTTGCGGTGTCCTTACCTAGTGACAGAAGGGGTTGCAAGGCACGTATTGTATTGTATTGTTGCCATCGAGGATAACAAGATGGGTTATTTATCATATTGCATGAATTTATTCCTCTACATCATGTCATCTTGCTTAAGGCATTACCCTGTTTTTAACTTAATACTCTAGATGCATGCTGGATAGGGTCGACGAGTGGAGTAATAGTAGTAGATGCAGAATCGTTTCGGTGTACTTGTCTCGGACGTGATGCCTATATACATGATCATTGCCTGGATAACCTCATAACTATGCTCGATTACATCAATTGCTCAACAGTAATTTCTTCACCCACCGTAGAATACTTATGCTCTTGAGAGAAGCCACTAGTGAAACCTATGGCCCCCGGGTCTATTCTCATCATATCAATCTCCATCACTTTATTTACTTGCTTTGCTTTTACTTTTCACTTTGCATCTTTATACCAAAAAAACCAAAAATATTATCTCTATCAGATCTCACTCTCATAAGTGACCATGAAGGGATTGACAACCCCTAATCGCGTTAGTTGTGAGTAGCTATCGTTTTGTGCAGGTACGAGGGACTTGCGCGTGGCCTCCTACTGGATTGATACCTTGGTTCTCAAAACCGAGGGAAATACTTACGCCATCTTGTGCTGCATCATCCTCTCCTCTTCAGGGAAAACCAACGCAAGCTCAAGACGTAGCAAGAAGGATTTCTGGCGCCGTTGCCGGGGAGGTCTACGCAAAAGTCAACATACCAAGTACCCATCACAATCCCTATCTCTCACATTACATTATTTGCCATTTGCGTCTCGTTTTCCTCTCCCCCACTTCACCCTTGTCGTTTTATTCGCCCTCTCTTTTCGTTTGCCTTGATGTCTTACTTGGCTCGTTTGCTCATTTGGTTGAAATAGTTTGAGTATTTATTCCTAAACAAAGAAGCCAATATCTATGGATCCTCATCCGCTTGCCAATCTATTTAAGAGATCCAGTTATGATGAACCAATTCCTAGTGATTTGGTGCACTAGATTATCTTTATAAGGTTTTGCCTGAAATCCGTGAAGTGACTCACGATAGATCTTTGAATAAAAAGCATGATTGCAATGATTTTATTATAAATTCTTTTGATGTCAATTGTGCTAATAAGATGCAAAACCCTAAGCTTGGGGATGCTAGTTTTGCTATGTCTACTACTTGTTGCAATGATTGGGGTGATTCTTCTTATGATCTTGAAAATTTATTTATGCCCCATGATGAATATAAGATCGGTAATAGTGTTTGCAATAATATTGAAAGTGGGTTTGGAAGAGTTTTAACTTTAGATCCCACATATTTGGATAACATTCAATCTTATGAAATTTTTGATAAAAGTGGACTTGGAGAAATCATGACTTTAGTTAATGATAATCCCACTATTTTCGAAGAGTGTCAACTTCGCATGCATGTGGATCGTGTTGAGAATATGTTATGTGATAGCTATATTGTTGAATTTTCTTATGATCCTACATGTAATTATTATGAGATAGGGAAATATGGTTATATAAATTTTCATGTTACTAAATTACCTTTCGTTATGTTGAGATTGCTATTGTTCCTTTCCGCTTCCTTGCATATGCTATTTTTTGCTTGCTATGATAATTTGTTTGCCTATAATATGCCTATTCATAGGAAGTATGTTAGACTTAAGTGTGTTGTCACATGTTTTATGATGCTCTCTTTGTGCCTCAATTCTTGTCTTTCTTGTGGGCATCATCGAAATCTCAATGCCTAGCTAAAAAGGCTTTAAAGAAAAGCGCTTGTTGGGAGGCAACCCAATATTTTTCCTTTCTGCTTAGTAATAAATAATCCATCTAGCCTCTGTTTAGATGTGGTTTTATCTTTTAATTAGTGTTTGTGCCAAGTTGAACCTATTGGATCTTCTTGGATGATAGTTATTTGATCTTGCTGTAATTTCCAGAATCTTTGTGCTCAGTGCCCGAATTGTTAAAAATCACCATAACGTGATAAAATACTGATTCCAATTGCTGCTGATCAATAAACAAATTTTCCAGGTCGTCTAATTTTGGTAGAATTTTTTGGGTTCCAGAAGTTTGCGTTAGTTACAGATTACTACAGACTGTTCTGTTTTTGACAGATTCTGTTTTGCGTGTGTTGTTTGCTTATTTTGATGAATCTATGGTTAGTAAAATAGTTTATAATCCATAGAGAAGTTGGAATACAGTATGTTTAAAACCAATATAAATAAATAATGATTTCATTACAGTACCTTTTCTTTCTCTAACGGAGCTCACGAGATTTCTATTGAGTTTTGTGTTGTGAAGTTTTCAAGTTTTGGGTGAATTCTCTTGATGGATTATGGAACAAGGAGTGGCAAGAGCCTAAGCTTTGGTATGCCCATGGCACCCCCAAGATAATCCAAGGACACCAAAAATTCAAAGCTTGGGGATGCCCCGGAAGGCATCCCCTCTTTCGTCTACTTCCATCGGTAATTTACTTGGGGCTATATTTTTATTCACCAACATGATATGTGTTTTGCTTGGAGCGTCTTGTATTGAGTCTTTGCTTGTTAGTTTACCACAATCATCCTTGCTGTACACACCTTTTGAGAGAGCCATACATGAATTGAAATTTGATAGAATACTCTACGTGCTTCACTTATATCTTTTGAGCTTGATAATTTGCTCATAGTGCTTCACTTATATCTTTTGAGCTTGATAATTTTTGCTCTAGTGCTTCACTTAGATCTTTTAGAGCACGGTGATGGATTTGTTTTAAAGAAACTTGATCTCTCATGCTTCGCTTGGATTATTTTGAGAGTCGTTAATAGCATGGTAATTTGCTTAATGTTAATATACTTGGTATTCAAGATATGTGAAACTTTCTTTTGAGTGCGTTGAATACTAAGATAAGTTTGATGCATGATAATTGTTTTGAGATATGGAGGTGATAATATCAAAGTCATGCTAGTTGAGTAGTTGTGAATTTGAGAAATGCTTGTGTTGAAGTTAGCAAATCCCGTAGCATGCACGTATGGTTAAAGTTATGTAACAAATTTGAAACATGAATTGTACCGCTTGTGCATCCTTATGAGTGGCGGTCGGGACGGGCGATGGTCTTTTTCTACCAATCTATCCCCTAGGAGCATGCTCGTAGTACTTGATTTTTGATGACTTCTAAATTTTTGCAATAAGTATATGAGTTCTTTTGACTAATGTTGAGTCCATGGATTATACGCACTTTTACCTTTCCGCCATTGCTAGCCTCTTCGGTACCGTGCATTGCCCTTTCTCACATTGAGAGTTGGTGCAAACTTTGCCGGTGCATCCAAACCCCGTCATATGATACGCTCTATCACACATAAACCTCCCTATATCTTCCTCAAAACAGCCACCAGACCTACCTATTATGGCATTTACATAGCCATTTCGAGATATATTGCCATGCAACTTTCCACCGTTCCGTTCATCATCATCATGACATACCTTACTTTTGTCATATTGCCATTGCATGATCATGTAGTTGACATCGTATTTGTGGCAAAGCCACCATGCATTATTCTCATACATGTCACTCTTGATTCATTGCACTATCCCGGTACACTGCCGGAGGCATTCATATAGAGTCATACCTTGTTCTAGTTTCGAGTTGTAATCTTTATGTTGTAATCAATAGAAGTGTGATGATCATCATTATTAGAGCATTGCCCAAAAAAAAGAGAAAGGCAAAAAAAAGGGCAATGCTACTATCTCTTTTTCCACACTTGTGCTTCAAAGTAGCACCATGTTCTTCATGTAGTAAGTCTCATATTTTGTGCTTCAAAGTAGCACCTTGTTCTTCATGTAGTGAGTCTCATATATTGTGCTTCAAAGTAGCACCATGTTTTTCATATAGTGAGTCTCATAAGTGGTCTTTTTTTCATACTAGTGGGAATTTTTCATTATAGAACTTGGCTTGTATATTCCTATGATGGGCTTCCTCAAATGCCATAGGTCTTCATGAGCAAGCAAGTTGGATGCACACCCACTAGTTTTCTTTTGTTGAGCATTCATAGCTCTAGTGCATCCGTTGCATGGCAATCCCTACTCCTCATGTTGACATCAATTGATGGGCATCTCCATAGCCCGTTGATTATCCTCGTCAATGTGAGACTTTCTCTTTTTTGTCTTCTCCACACAATCCCCATCATCATATTCTATTCCACCCATAGTGCTATATCCATGGCTCACGCTCATGTATTGCGTGAAGGTTGAATTTTTTTGAGATTATTTAAGTATGAAACAATTGCTTGGCTTGTCATCGGGGTATAGAAGTTGGGAACATCTTTGTGTGACGAAAATGAAGCATAGCCTAACTATATGATTTTGTAGGGATGAACTTTCTTTGGCCATGTTATTTTGAGATGACATAATTATTTTGATTAGTATGCTTGAAGTATTATTATTTTTATGTCAATATGAACTTTTGTCTTGAATCTTTCGGATCTGAATATTCATATCACAATTAAGAAGATTTACATTGAAATTATGCCAAAGTATCAATCCGCATCAAAAATTCTCTTTTTATCATTTACCTACTCGAGGACGAGCAGGTCCCGACCCCCTCCCTGCCAGCTGGTGATACGTCTCCAACGTATCTATAATTTTTGATTTCTCCATGCTACTTTATCTATTGTTTTGGACTATAATAGGCTTTATTTTCCAGTTTTATATTACTTTTGGGACTAACCTATTAACCGGAGGCCCAGCCTGTAATTGCTGTTTTTTTGCCTATTTCGGTGTTTCAAGAAGCAGAATATCAAACGGAGTCCAAACAGAATGAAACCTTCGGAACATGATCTTCTCACCGAGCGTGATCCAGAGACTTGGACCCTACTCCAAGAAGTGCCGAGGCGATCACGAGGGTGGAGGCACCCCACAGTCGCGCCCCACGCCTCGTGGGCCCCCTGACACTCCACCGACGTACTCCTTCCTCCTATATATACCTACGTACCCCCAAAAGATCAGATACGGAGCCAAAAACCTAATTCCATCGCCGCAACTTCCTGTATCCACGAGATACCATCTTGGGGCCTGTTCTGGAGCTCCGTCGGAGGGGGCATCCACCACGGAGGGCTTCTACATCAACACCATAGCCTCTCCGATGAAGTGTGAGTAGTTTACCTCAGACCTTGGTCCATAGCTAGTAGCTAGATGTCTTCTTCTCTATTTTTGGATCTCATTACAATGTTCTCCCGCTCTCTCGTGGAGATCTATTTGATGTAATCTTCTTTTTGCGGTGTGTTTGTTGAGATCAATGAATTGTGGGTTTATGATCCAGCTTATCTATGGAAAATATTTGATTCTTCTCTGAATTCTTTTATGTATGATTGAGTTATCTTTGCAAGTCTCTTCGAATTATCCATTTAGTTTGGCCAACTAGATTGGTAGTTCTTGCAATGGGAGAAGTGCTTAGCTTTGGGTTCAATCTTGCGGTGTCCTTACCTAGTGATGTAAGGGGTTGCAAGGCACGTATTGTATTGTTGCCATCGAGGATAACAAGATGGGGTATTTATCATATTGCATGAATTTATTCCTCTACATCATGTCATCTTGCTTAAGGCGTTACTCTGTTTTTAACTTAATACTCTAGATGCATGCTGGATAGCGGTCGATGAGTGGAGTAATAGTAGTAGATGCAGAATCGTTTCGGTCTACTTGTCTCGGACGTGATGCCTATATACATGATCATTGCCTGGATAACCTCATAACTAGGCTCAGTTATGTCAATTGCTCAACAGTAATTTCTTCACCCACCGTAGAATACTTATGCTCTTGAGAGAAGCCACTAGTGAAACCTATGGCCCCCGGGTCTATTCTCATCATATCAATCTCCATCACTTTATTTACTTGCTTTGCTTTTACTTTTCACTTTGCATCTTTATACCAAAAAAACCAAAAATATTATCTCTATCAGATCTCACTCTCGTAAGTGACCATGAAGGTATTGACAACCCCTAATCGCGTTGGTTGTGAGTAGCTATCATTTTGTGCAGGTACAAGGGACTTGCGCGTGGCCTCCTACTAGATTGATACCTTGGTTCTCAAAAACTGAGGGAAATACTTACGCTACTGTGCTGCATCATCCTCTCCTATTCGGGGAAAACCAACGCAAGCTCAAGACGTAGCAGCTGGCTGGTGGACCCCGCGGTCCCAGCGATCAGCTGCACGGGCGTTGACCCCGCCCTGTCCACGTGGATAAGTGGCGGGCCCCGCCTGTAAGTCCCCGCGTTGACCCAAGCTGCTGAGGTGGATAAGTGAAAGCGTATTCTGGCGAATTTGTTTTCCTCCACCAAAAGCGCATTCCGTTTCTTCTTCAGCCCAGGATACGTTTTCAGTTCAGTGAAAGCGTATTTCTCTAATTGTGTTTTCTGTTTTTCTGTCCAGGCCCTGTTTGAAAATATTTTCATTATAGATAGGTCCCTGGCAGAAAACACTTTATAACCTCTCAACCACAACTCCAAATGGGGTGAATCCAAAGCCCACTTCTTCGCTTCGTCGAGACCGTTCTGTTGGTGTCATTTCCATTATGTTTCATCATTCTAAAAATGAAACTTTTTCCCTTGCCGTTAACCAGCCCCTTTCGAGAGAGAAGTGTTTCCGGCAAATCTTTTTGTGATGTTTCTGCACTTCTCCCCGGTGCATTCTTCATCCCCAGGCAAGACACAACCACCATTTTCATGATAGCCATGCAGTAGCATTGGTTTTCAACTTGAATCTTTAATAATTGTATGTTTGTGTGCTACTGCTGTCGTTATTGCGGTCATGTTTATGGATCGGTGGTTACCGTCTTGCTATGTTTTCTTACACTCTGTTATCATGTTCTACTTGCTAGTATTACTTTCATATTGTTCATGCTTGATAGCAATACATGTTGGGTTGGTCACATTCTTCGGTGCATGACCAACATCTGTTACCGAGTACCGTTGATATGCATTGTTCCTTTGCTGTTAATTGGTTAAGTGTTTACTCGGTAATGTGATTGATGTGTTCTTGCATGGTGCTTATTGTTGATAATGGTCTTGTTATGCTATGTTATGTTGATATCATACTCATGAATTGTAATTGCATCATGTTATTTTATCCTGGCTCGACATATTTGCATTCAAGTTTAACTAGATTAAATTGAACTTGAACAACTGTTGGCTGAGTCATGGTGCCACCATATCAAGCTGACCAGTGCAACCACGCTTACCTTTATGGGAAGGTCCTAACTAGGTCTATTGTCATTCCTCTCGCCGGTGCCTCCCACGCGGGAAGGTTATGGGCGCGCGCTACCCTGATCAGGTAGGCGGACATAAGCCTTGTGTGCCCGTAGTTGTTGTAACCGATTTGTCCCCGTTTGGGACCATTTTTGCCACGATGGTGGCCATTTTGCCACGACGGTGGTCGTTGGTCCCTTTGGTAGGCACTGGGCCACCCAGGACTTAGCCCAGTGGGGAGTGAGTCGGAGTGGCCGGGAGAGTGTCATGGCAATAGTACGGTTTTGTCGGAACGCCGTTGGTCCACCCGAATGGGAGTGCGAGGCCATTGGGTTCCGTGGTGTGGGTATAGTGTACTAACCTCTCCAGAGTGTATACTAATCTATTGATAGCCATGCCCGCGGATAAGGGTCCAGTTCGTGTCGGTCACACTATGGGTCAACAGTATTAATAATAACTTAATTAATAACAACCCTGGTTCGATGATGAGATAAGTTGGTTATGTGATCCGTGAGTGATCACCGTTTGGTTACGAGGTAACTCGTTGAGCCCAGAGTGGTTCGGTTTGTGATCCGTGAATGATCACCGTATGGTTACGAGGTAACCCGTTGAGCCCAGAGTGGTTCCGTTTGTGATCCGTGAATGATCACCGTGGCATCGAGGATACTGAGTTGTTGGATATTCGTGATGTTGTGCGAGAATCGTGGGTAAAGATCAAGCTCCTTGTGGTCATTTAATGATTACTACGGTATTGTTCATACCAAGCTTGATTTGATCCTGAGATGATCGTGTGATGTCCGAGGTTGGTAAGTGATGCATGTGTTGGTTACAAGGCAACCCGAATAGAGTAAGTTGGTGTATGATAACGTCATCACGTTGCATGATAGTGTCCTCATGTTTATATGTTCATGCCATGTTCGTATTGTTCTAGCGGTATTGTGTTCATGTTGTTCATGCCATGTTATCCTGATGATATCATGATAATTCCTGCTTAACCAGTAATTGTCATGCTGTTGTTTGTCTTGAATGCTTCTGGTTATTGTGAGCTTGCAAGTACATTCAATGTACTGACCTGGCTTGTCATGCCAGTTTGTAGGTCATGCCGTGATTGCTTGATTGCTTGTCGTGGTTTCCGTTCGTGTGAGCTAGGATAAGCGTTCCAGCCAGAGTCCATGCGGATTGGAGTTCACCACCGACGTCATTGTTCTGTTGCTAGAAGTTTTTCCGCTGCTTCGAGTTGTTCTGCTGCTTGCATAGAGCAACTGAGGATGGCATAGTGTCGCCGTGCAGATGTTATTCATTGTAATATTGGAGACCTTGTATTCATATTCGTGTAATAATAAAAAGTTGGTTTGTTCTATGCTAAGCAGTGCCGTATTCCAGAAGACTTCTCCTCGATCTCTGGGTTGGAATACGGGGCGTTCCGGTTTCTCTGAGTAGGGGTGCCACATGTGGATCATGAAAAGAATGCTTTATGTGATGGTTATATTGTTGAATTTCTTCATGATGCTACTGGAAATTATTATGAGGGAGGAACTTATGCTTCTAGGAATTGCAACAATATCAAGTTTCCTCTCTATGTGTTGAAAGTTTTGAAGTTATGCTTGTTTTGCCTTCCTATGCTAGTTGATTCTTGTTCCCATAAGTTGTTTGCTCATAAAATCCCTATGCATAGGAAGTGGGTTAGGCTTAAATGTGATTGCCATGTGATTCACGATGCTCTTGTTATGTTTCAATCCTTATCTTTTATGCGAGCATCATTGAAATCATCATGCCTAGCTAAAAGGCATAAAAGAAAAGCGCTTGTTGAGAGACAATGTAACGCTTTTACCTACTGTTTTGCATGTTCACATGATTAAGCTACTGTACTAATCATGTTTTATAGCTTTTGTTTCAATAAAGTGCCAAATAAAGCCTTTGGGATAGTGTGGGCAATAGTTGATTTGATCTTGCTGAAAAACAGAGACTTTTGCGCTCACGAAAATAATTTTCATTTTTAACAGAAGCACGATAAAGTCCTGATTTTTGCACACAAGATTGACGTACAAATTCTCTACGCTGTCCTAATTTTTCAGAAGTTTAGGAGTAGCAGAAGTATGGTTGGAGTATAGATTACTACAAACTGTTATGTGACAAATTCTGTTTTCAATGCATAATTTGCTTGCTTTCTAGTTTCTATGGCTTATATTGCTCAATATAAATTGTGGAAATGATATGCTACAGTAGGCATTGTGTGGAAATAATTATGAATCTTTTCTTTGACAGTACCAAAGTGAAATGGTTTGCTCTTTATCATACTAACCTATCTCGCGAAGTTCCGTTAAGTTTTATGTGATTGAAGTTTTCAAGTTTTGGGTGAGATGTCGATATGAGGAGAATAAGGAGTGACAATACCCTAAGCTTGGGGATGCCCAAGGCACCCCAAGGTAGTATTCAAGGAAGATCCAAGCAACTAAGCTTGGGGATTCCCCGGAAGGCATCCCCTCTTTCGTCTCCAACATTATCGGTAATCTCACTTGGAACTACATTTTTATTCGTCACATGATATGAGTTTTGCTTGGAGCGTCATTTTATTTTGTGATGATTTGCTTGATTTTATTTAGAATAATGTTTTGCATCTTTTATGTCAATAAAAATGTCAAGTATAGCCTTTGCCATGCTTATTTTAAAAGTCTATATGTTGTTGTTTCAAAACAGAAAGTTTATCGTTGTTGCAAAAATTCCCTAGAAAAGTCAGAATGTGATAAAATGTTGAAACTTTATGCATAATAAGGTCTGGCAAATTTTCTACAGTGTGGTAATTTTTCATATTTTTTGGAGTTAAAGAAGTATTGATACTCTTGCACTCTTTACCGACAGTATTGTTTTGGCAGATTGCTGTTATGTTTGCATATGTTTGCTTGTTTAATGATTCTATTTGAGGATAGGAGTATTAAATATGCAGAGTCATTTAGTATGCATTGTTGAATAATAATTTTAGTAATTTGCTACAATAGTGAATGACAAGGTTTTTGCATTGGTTTATACTAACTTATCTCACGAGTTCTTGTTGAGTTTTGTGTGGATGAAGTTTTTAAGATTTAGGGAAACCGTGATATAGGAGGAATTAAGGAGACATAAAAGCTCAAGCTTGGGGATGCCCAAGGCATCCCAAGCTAATATTCCAAGAAGTCTCAAGCATCTATACTTTGGGATGCTCTGGTAGGCATTGATGAGGACATCAATACCATTGTTACACCCACGGCGCCTACTGCTATACATACTGGACCAATTACCAGAGCTCGTGCACGCCAATTAAATTATCAGGTACTTTTGTTTCTTGCTAATGATTCTAATGTTCATGAGAATATGATGCTGCCTAAATTGGATACATTTGTTTTGCTTACAAATGAAGGGCCTAGCATGGATAAGAGGGATGAACTCTGGAGCCAGACCAAGTATGGAGATGATGGCATGCGCAAGGGGAACAAGAACGGAGTTACAAGTGATGATTTCAGGACTTTGAAGCCACTATAAGGAGTGCATGAAGCCTTGGACGAAATATACAAGATGCCACATCATAAATTTCGTCCGGAGGCTATTCTAGGTGCTGCGTCACCTTATTATTGGGCCAGGCCCATGTATTTTCGAAATACTTAAGTATAGGCTGTTTTTAGAGTCCGTATGTGTGGGGAAACACGAATTAGGGTTGGTTTTAGACCCCTCCTCCAAGGGCCACGAAATTCCCTCCTCTTCCTCCATATATACAGCCCTTAGGGCATCGTTTAGACGTTGGGTTTTGTTTAGATTAAAAGTTCGCCATAGCTGCAACTTCGCGTACTTCGTTTGTGTTCAACAACCAGACAAAGGCGTCCACGTAACCCCACCTTGATCAATAAAGCTTTCCTCTTATATTCGCAATATCCAGATTGTAATCTTAGTTTCTTGCTTGTTCTTCGTTTGCCTGCAGGAAACAGACCTTCGTGGTCAGGTTGATCGTGCTCCGGCGTGGTCAATAACCTCTCGGAGTTGGTTTAGCGATTGCTAAGGCGCGATGTCCTCACATGTTCGTAGTCAGGTCGTCAAAGTCGACTTCCTCCAAAACGATAGCCACCATCTCATCGAAAGATGGGACACCTTTGCCTCTATCAAGTGGTACCAGATTTCCAGGTTGCTCGGTGAGATTTTACAGTTTTTCGTAGTTTAGATCGAGTCTGTTCTTCATACCTATAGTCCACGAAAAAGAGAAAAAAAATTAGGGTTAGTTCATCCCATCCGAACCAGTCTCAGCCTGTGCATAGTCTTTTCAGTATTTTGCTTTGTTGAATTTGCGGTTGCATCGCCGTGTCAAGTTGTTGGTCTTAGCGTCTAGTCTTTTAGAGTTTCGAGTTCTGGTCATAAGTTGTCACACCGCTGCCGCACCATCATCATCGCCCCTGCCACCTACCACCACCGCTCCAAATCCGTATCCATATACCACCACCGATCCATATCCATATACTACCATCGCTACCACCACCGCTGCCATATACCACCACCAATCCGAGTTCCTTTCATATTAGGTTTGTTTTCGAGATCCATCTAAATTCCGATTCGTGTTTCCTTGCCTGAGTAGGTTTCGAAAAAAAAGAGTCTAGAGACCCCCGGGCAGTTTTTAGGCCAAAATTTCGGCGACCGAAAATATTTTTTCCCTATCATATTTTTAGGATTTTCTGAGTCTTTTGAGACACTCGCCATCATAGTGATTTTTTGTCGCACTTTCTCGTTGTCGCTGCCCTGATTTTCGAAAAAAATTGTCAAAATTTTTTTGTGCCCATCCTGTCAGTTTGACCTGGGAAGAGTTTTAAGACACTCGCCATAATAGTGATTTTTCGCAAAAAAAAAGAGGAGCGCAAAAAAAGAGTGCAAAAAAAAGAGCGAAAAAAAATCCAGAGTGTGCTTTTCCCTTGTTTACGTGCAGCGCCGTGATTTTGTTAGTGTTCTAGGCTCGCGTGTCTAGCACGGTCTAGCCTAGGACCAACCTGATCCGTCGTTGAGCGTTTATTCAACTTTGCATCTCTAAATTGATTATTGCTGACCCTTTTTGCTACCATATTATAAGCCTTCCCAGCTCCACATACATCTACATCGTGCATTTGACTCTCCCTGGTAATCGCTCTATCCAAGTTTTGAGAGTTTTGACTACATCGGTTGCCGATCACCGCCTGCTGCTGGGTAAGAACTGGTAAGAATTTGAGATTTGCTTGACGGATTTGTGACACCCGCCACCACCACCACTTGTTAGTAGTCTGTAGGATCATATTTCTTCTGTGTTTCTATTGCTGCTAACCATGCCAAGATCACAAGCCGACGAGACTGACTGGGAGAAATTGACGAACAAGGAGCTTCATGATAAGTTTCAGTAAATGATGACTGGACAGGTGCAATATGTGCTAAACAGATTTGAAGAGGCCATGGAGAAGATAGATGGCATGGAGAAGACGTTTGAAACAAAGCTCGATAACAAGTTTGCTGAATTGCTTTCGCGTTTTCCACCACCACCGCCGGCTGCACCTATCGCACCTCTACAACGACAACAACAACGCCCCCTTCCGAATCAGTTCGAACGAGCGAAGCGTGTTCCTCTTGAGGATGGTCAAACTTCTGGAGCTGCTGTACCTGGTGTTGATGCTTCTGTAGCCCCTGCTGCTACTGCAGAAGTGGAGGACCATTACAAGGATGAGGTTGATCAAAATCAGAACTACGTGCAACCACCAGCACCACCACCACCAGGTCGTCCTCATGCATATCATCGCAATGGTAGGGATGCACCACCACATGAGGTACGAGATCATGACCATCTTCCTAAACTGAAATTGAATATTCACCATTGGAGGGTAGAAATGTTCCTGATATATATCTTACTTGGGAGTTAGAAACTGAACAACGTTTTACATGTTTACAATATCTCGAGGAGAGACGTGTTCCTACTGCTGTTTGTGCTTTCACTAGTTTTGCATGTGTTTGGTGGTCTGAACATTGTAGATTATATCCTATTCCAGCTACTTGGGCTGCTTTGAAAACTGCTATGCGTAATCGTTGGGTTCCACCATATTATCAACGTGAATTACTTCAAACATTGCAGCGCTTAAGACAAGGAAAAAATTCTGTAGAAGAATATTATCAGGAATTACAAACTGGCATGATTAGATGTGGTATTGCTGAGGAGAATGAAGCTATGCTTGCACGTTATATGGGTGGATTAAATAGAGAGATTCAGACCATTCTAGAGTATAAGGATTATAATAATATCACTCGTTTATTCCATCTTGCTTGTAAAGCTGAACGTGAAGTGCAGGATCGACAGGCATTGGCGCGGACTAACTTTTTTGCAGGTCGACCTTCATCATGGACACCGCGTGCATCATGTACTTCCACACATTCTACTACACCGACACATCCATCAGCTGTTACCTCCAGCCGTGATACAAGAAAGCAGGCACAACCACCACTTCTGCCAAGAGCACACTACTGGGCTCTGTGAGCTCTTCTTCTTCCATGGCGTCAACAGGGCACACAAGTGATATTATTTGTTGTCGTTGTAAGGGAAGAGGACATTTATAAGAGAATGCAAAACTTAGCGTGTGATGATTGCTCACGAGGATGGTGGGTATGAGTTCGCTAGTGACTATGATGAGGAGACTTTGGCTCTTATTACACATGAAGAACACGGTGGAGATGATTCTGATCATGAGACGCAATACATGGCTCCTGAAGATGCTGACAGGTATGAATGTTTAGTTGCTCAACGTGTTTTGAGTGTGCAAGTCACACAAGCTGAGCAAAATCAGAGGCATAATTTGTTCCATATGAAGGGAGTTGTGAAGGAACGTTATGTTCGCGTCATCACAGATGGAGGGATCTGCAACAACTTGGCTAGCATGGAGATGGTGGAGAAGCTATCTCTCACCACAAGACCACATCCACATCCTTACTACATCCAATGGTTCAACAACAGCGACAAGGTTAAGGTAACACGTCTCGCTCGTGTGCATTTCAAAGATCTCTACATATGCTGATTATGTTGATTGTGATGTGGTACCCATGAAAGCATGTTCCTTATTACTTGGTAGACCATGGCAATTTGATAAAAATTATGTACAACATGGTAGAAATAATCAGTATACTCTTGTTCATAAGGATAGCCATATTACTTTGCTTCCTATGACTCCTGAATCCATTTTGAAAGATGATATTAATAGAGCTAATAAAGCAAAACAGGAGAAAAATAAGAGTGAAAATCAGATTGTGGCAAAAGAATTTGAGCAACAAATGAAACCTAATAATAAACCATCTAGTGTTGGTTCTGAAATTAAATTGAAAAGTGCATGTTTACTTGCCACAAAATCTGATATTGATGAGCTATATTTTAGCAAATCTGTTTGCTATGCTTTTGTGTGAAAAGAGGTATTATTTTCATTCGAGGACATGCGTTCCTCTTTTCCCTCTACTGTCACTAACATTTTGCAGGAGTTCGCTGACGTCTTCCCACAAGACGTGCCACCGGGATTACCACCTATTCGAGGGATTGAGCATCAAATTGACTTAAATCCCGGTGCATCGCTACCCAACCGTGCTGTAGCGACCCGACCCGAATGGATCAAGTCTCCGTGCTCAGGTGTCATCCCTGGATCAGTAATGCTGACACCACACAGTACTTCGAAGGATTTATAACAGAGTAGCAATCACACACTTATTACATCGTTGTCCAAAAGAGGACTTAATACAATAAATATGGCTTAAGGCCATCTAATAACGATAACAGCGGAAGACTTGGAAGATAAGTGAGTCCATCAACTCCAGCGGCATCACTGAGTATAGAACCACGACCTAAAGCACCTTACCCGTCGTCTGAAAAGTCTGCAACATGAAAGTTGCAACCCGAAAACGGGTCAGCACATGGAATATGCTGGCAATGTAACACATAGAGAGTAATGAAAGAATAAGCCTATACTACATGCATATATGGCTGGTGGAAAAGCTCTCTGATTACAGCTTTTGCATAAAGCCAGTTTTTCCCTACTGCAAAGGAATAAATTTGTTTAACTATCATGGTGGTTGTTAAACATTGAGAATGGTTGACAGCATCCTCAATCCCAATTAAAAGTACTCATTAAAAACACAACAATATTAATTAGAAGTAACATGATGAGATTCACATGATATTCAAGTACTAGATACTCAAGATGTCCATAACCGAGGACACGGCTAACCATGATTAGTTTATACACTCTGCAGAGGTTTGCGCACTTTTCCCCACAAGACTCGATCGCCTCCGTTTGGTTTCTTGCACTACATGGTGTTTGAGAGACGGATGACCGAGACATAGTCTTTCAGAAGCGCTAGCACCTTACTTGTGGGTAGACCGTACCAACCTACATCCCCTACATCTGCTAGCCTACCCGTAAGAGTTCGCACAACTTAATCAACTATGCCAGAGCCCATAATGGCTTGTGGCTGCACACGGAAGTTACTAGCATGAATAATCTTATGATCCCTTTGAGCCTGGGTGGCGGTCCGAAGAAAAACAGGCAAGTCCTGATAGAAACCAGGTGCCTCAATCCACCCTGATGTGTGTTTAAGTTGCCACCTTAAATAAACCATTAATTTAACAATCTCACATACTGTCATGGAATACACTCACCCAATCCACGTCTACTAGCATAGCATAGCATAATAAGCAAACGTAGAAGTAACTCCCAAGGTTTCATAAGTAAAACAGTAATAGGTACTACCTCAATCTACTTCCCATCCCACAATTTATTTAGATCCTAATCATGCAAGTGTTTGAGGAATAGATCTAATGCATAAAACTGGGTAGTAGAAAAAGTATGATCAAGTGTTACTTGCCTTGTTGATGATCCGCGAAACCTAGAGATTCAAAATAACAAGCGGCGCACTCCGGGTGATCTATCGCAGACAAACAACAAGCATACAATAAGTACTCATCTAATGCACGGGTAAATCTCGAATAAAAGATTTGACCAGAAATTTCAACTTAAGAACCCTGGTTGCAAAAGAAAACAAATCAAACAAAACAACGGAAAACATCCGGCGGAAGAAAACAGCTCGGTTCTAGCAAGTTGAAACTAGGTCAAATTTTTACAATAGCAAAACTTTGTTTAAGTTGATTAGTCGGAACGGCGGTTTCGAAACGAAACTCCAGGCGCTTGCATCACCTGATTCCGATAAACGAGCGAGAAGATAAACTAGAACGAAGATCGGATCTGAAATCGTGATCGGAAAAATAGCGGATTAAATCTGATTAAAAGAAAAACGACGAACGGTTAAACGAACGGATGTTCGTTAACCGGGAATAACCGGTGATCACGTTCGTTAAGACGAACGGTCCGGCGAACGCTCGCTAAACAAAATCGGAAAGTAAAACCGGCGAGAAAAACCGATCTAGGGTTTCGGAAAGAAAACCGAAACGAAAAACCGATCAAGAAAACCGGAACGGAAACCGGAACGATTTATGAAAAACCGAACCGAGGAAAAGAAAAGGTGGCGGCGAGGCTAGTACCTCAAGAAGCGAGGGGCTCGCGGCGGCGGATGGTGGCGGCGGCGGCACTTGGCGGCAGCGGTGTAGAAGGCGGCGGCGGCGGCGTAGGGCGGCGGCACTGTTGCTGCTGCGGAGGAGAGGAGAGGTGTTGGTTTGATGTGTTAGAGGGGGGGGGGGGTGCTTGGGTATTTATATTGGGGAGGGGAGGGTTTTTGCTTGGAGTAGGGGACAAGAATTAGAGTAGGATTAGGAATAAAAACGGAATAACGAAACGGGTCCAAATCCTAAAAGGATTAGTAAAAGAAAAGGAAACCAGGGAGGCTCACTGGATCCCTGGTGCGTGGCGCTAGCGATGGCCTTGGCCTCTGGGCCGGCCGGTAGCTTTACGGCTTGGGCCTTTGGCCCAAGGCGCTATGACTCTCTTTTTTAAATCGGTTTCATGAGAAAATACAGAGAAAAAATCTAAACGAACTCCAAAATTAATAAAGTAAACTTTCCCCGACTCCTAAAAATGAGTCGAACAAAATGAACTTTTATTCGGGGCCTAAAATGCAATTTTTGAAAACAGGCATTTTTCCCTAAGGCAAATAAACTCCGAGAAAAATCCAAAATTTGATTTATTTATTAAATCTTCATTTTTCCTAAATTTTGGGAAAGTCATATTATTCCCTCTCTTATTTTTGATATTGGAAAAATATTTGAAGATAAAATAAATAAATCCAATGATCGTCTTTTCATAGTTTTGAGAGAACTCAATTACAAAAATTTCGAAATCTACAACTCTCTCTGAGGGTCCTTGAGTTGCGTGAATTTCTAGGATCAACAAATGCAAGAAAATATGTAATGCATGATGACTTAAGGTACAACATTCCAAATTGAAAATTTGGGATGTTACAAACCTACCCCCCTTAAGATGAATCTCGCCCTCGAGATTCGGGTTGGCTAGAAAATAGGTGAGGATGGTCCTTGAGCAAATCTTCTTCTCTTTCCCAGGTGGCTTCATCCTCAGTGTGGTGGCTCCTACTGAACCTTGCAAAACTTGATAACCTTGCTGCGAGTAACTCTGCTGGCATAATCGAGAATCTTGACTGGTTTCTCCTCATATGTCAAATCATCCTTCAACTGAATCGCTTCAAGTGGTACTGTATCTCTTAACGGTATCTCTGCTATCTCGGAGTGACATTTCTTCAGCTGAGAAACATGGAATACATCATGAACTCCTGACAGTCCCTCTGGCAATTCCAGCTTATAAGCAACTTATCCCATGCGTTGCAAGATCCTATACGGTCCGACGAAACGTGGTGCTAATTTTCCTTTAACTCCAAAACGCTTAACTCCGCGAAATGGGGATACTCTAAGATAAACTCTGTCTACAACTTTATATTCCATCGCCTTGCGTTTTGAATCCGCATAGCTTTTCTGTCTGGACTGGGCTACTTTGAGCCTATCGCGAATCAACTTAACCTTCTGTTCAGACTCCTTGATCAAATCTGGTCCAAACAACTGACGGTCTCCGGCTTCGTCCCACGATAACGGTGTCCTGCACCTCCTTCCGTACAAAGCCTCGAAAGGTGCCATCTTCAAGCTGGTTTGGTAACTGTTGTTATAAGAAAACTCTGCATACGACAAGTTATCATCCCAACTAGATCCATAATCTAGTGTACAAGCTCTCAGCATATCCTCCAAAATCTGATTGACTCTCTCGGTCATCCATCGATTACGTGGGTGGAAAGCTGTCTTGAATTCAACACGGTTCCCAATGTTTCGTGCAACTGATTCCAAAACTTTGAGGTAAATTGGGTCCCTCTATACGTCTGATACTCCTCGGAACTCCGTGTAAACACACAATTCTGGTCATGTATATCTTTGCCAACTTAGCACTGCTATAGGTAGTCTTGACTGGAATGAAATGAGCTACCTTCGTCAAGAGGCCGACTATAACCCAAATCGAGTCATAGCCTGGACGAGTCTTTGGCAAACCTGTGATGAAATCCATGCCTAGTTTATCCCACTTCCATTCGGGTATCGGCAATGGTTGCAACAATCCTGGCGGCTTACGATGTTCTGCCTTCACCCTTTGACATACATCACAAACTGCTACATACTCTGCAATATCTGTCTTCATTCCGGTCCACCAGAAAGTATTCTTCAAATCCAAATACATCTTGGTATTTCCAGGGTGAATCGAATATGGTGAATCATGTGCCTCTTGCAGAATCAACTTCCTGATCTCCGGGTCATTTGGCACATACACACGGTCCTCAAACCATAGGGTATCATGCTCATCCTCACGAAATCCCTTAGCTTTTCCTTCGCTCATTTTCTCCTTTATAGAGGCAACTTCCTTATCTGCCTTTTGGGCTTCTCGATTTTGTCCATCAACGTAGACTGAATCTCCAATGTTGCTACATAGCCTCTCGGAACTATTTCCAAACTTAGCTCTCGAAGGTCCTCGGCTAACTCCTTGGGTATTCCTCCCATCATTAGTGTATTGACGTGGCTCTTACAGCTTAATGCGTCTGCTACAACGTTAGCCTTACCGGGGTGATAATGCAATCTCATATCATAATCCTTAATAAGCTCCAACCATCTCCTCCGCTCGAGATTTAATTCCTTCTGCGTGAAGATGTACTTCAAACTCTTGTGATCCGTGTACACCTCACAATGATTTCCAATGAGAAAATGTCTCCATGTCTTCAATGCATGCACAACAGCTGCTAACTCCAAATCATGTGTGGCATAATTCAACTCATGAGGCTTTAGCTGTCGTGAAGCATCTGAAACAACTCTCCCTTCCTGCATAAGCCTTGCTCCAAGTCCTCGGCGTGAAGCGTCATAATACACCCTCATAATCCTTGGTCCGATCTCGCAAAATTAACCTTTGGTGAGGTAACCAATCTTTTCTTCAACTCCTGAAAACTTGCCTCACAATCCTTAGTCCATATGAACTTGGTATCCTTTTTCAGCAATTCCGTCATAGGCTTTGCAATCCTTGAGAAATTCTCAATGAATCTTCGGTAGTATCCTGCGAGTCCAAGGAAACTCGGATCTCTCCAACTGTCGTTGGTGCTTCCCATTTGGTTACGGTCTCAACCTTTGTGGGGTCAACTGCTATCCCTTCTCCGGATATAACATGTCCAAGAAATCCAACTTCCTTTAGCCAAAACTCACATTTGCCGAACTTGGCATATAAGCGATGTTCCCTTAGTTTTTCCAAAACCAATCGCAAATGTTCCTTATGTTCTTCTTCATTCTTCGAGAAAACCAAAATATCATCTATGAACACCACGACGAACTTATCCAAAAACTCCATAAACACTTTGTTCATCAGGTTCATGAAATAGGCGGTAGCGTTAGTCAGTCCAAATGACATAACGGTATATTCATACGATCCATATCTCGTGGTAAATGCTGTCTTGGGTATGTCCCGCTCTCGAATCTTCAATCGATGGTACCACGATCGCAAATCGATCTTGGAAAACACTTTAGCTCCTTGCAAACAATCAAACAGATCATTTATCACTGGTAGTGGGTACTTGTTCTTGATTGTTACTTCATTTAAACCACGATAGTCTACAACCATCCTTAATGATCCGTCCTTCTTCTCTACTAAAAGTACGGGTGATCCCCAGGGCGAAGAACTTGGGCGTATATAACCTTTATCCAATAGCTCCTTAATCTGCTTCTTGATTTCCGCCAAATCTTGTGCGGGCATCCTGTATGGTCGCTTCGATATTGGGTCTGTACCTGGCAAAAGCTCAATCAAAAACTCAATGTCTCTATCCGGTGGCATTCCTTGCAATTCTTCTGGAAACACGTCCGGGTAATCCCTTACCACTGGTACTTCTTCCTGCACAACTCCTGATAAGGAATTTACTTGTGCTCTCCTCGGCTCATGCCGTGATACATACTTGATTCTCCTCCCTTCTGGGGTGGTAAGCAAAATTGACTTAGTGGCGCAATCTATGTTCCCTCCATACTTGATAACCAATCCATGCCTAATATCACATCCAATCCTTGGGATTCCGAACTATTAGGTCCGAGGGAAAAACATAGTGTCCAATCCTTAATGGCGATCGATCACACCATATACTAGCCATGTATTCTGCTCGGGTGAGGTTACTAGCATGGGTGACCTAAGGGCTTAGGTTGGTAATTTGTACTTATCCACAAATCCCTTGATATGTATGAATGCGATGCACCGATGTCGAAAAGAACAAGCTGCGATGGCGACTTCACCAAAAACTTACCGATTATGCATCGGGCTGATCTTCAACCTCCTCCACATCAATGTGGTTCACATCCCCTGTTGAAAGGGTTTGGCTTCTTTCCAGAGCTTCCATTGCCATTTCCATTCTGGCCTTCTGGACATTCGTTTGCATAATGCCCAGTCTTGCGGCACTTAAAGCAAGTGATGTAGCTCAGGTCTACCTTGGTTGGGGTTGATGGTGTGGTCCGGTTCTGGCCGTTACTTCCTCCATTCCCATTTCCATTTTTGTGGCCATTATGGTTGTGCGAACTACCTCCTCCGTGGGTATCTTTGGCTGAACTCCCTTTTAGGGTATAACGGGCTTCATTGGGCTCGAGTTATACTTCCCTACCCATACTTCCTCTTGCGATTCTCAATTTGCTGTTGCTTTCCTTCAATCATGAGGGCACGGTCTACCAACTCCTGGTAGTTATTGAAACTTGCTACCATCAACTGCATGCTTAACTCATCATTCAGTCCTTCGAAACTTCTCACCTTAGCTGCATCTGTAGCAACGTCATCCGGGGCATAACGTGCTAACTTACTAAAATCATCCACATCTTGGCCAACAGTCCTTCCTCCTTGGCGTAAATTTGAAACTCACGCTTCTTCATGGCCATAGCTCCTGCCGAGACATGGGCAAGGTCTTGAAAGCTTCTTGGAAACTGATCTCATGTGACAGTATCTACAGGGTAAGTGGTTGTAAAATTCTCCCACCATGCTGCTGCTGGTCCTTCAAGCTGGTGTGCAGCAAACTTCACCTTCTCTCCATCTGTACATCCTATAGTGGTCATCTCCCTCCCTACCTTACGGAGCCAGTCATCTACTACTATCGGCTCGGTGCTACTGGAAAACACCGGCGGGTTCAGCCTTAAGAAACGTGTCAAGTGATCTGCAGGTGGTGGTGGCGGTGGGTTGTTGTTGTTGCCTTGGTTCTGTACCAATGTTTGTATCAAAGTGTTCTGCTGCTGGATCAACTGGGTGATCTCTGGCGGGAAAACAAACCCGGGGTCACGTCTCGGAGGCATCTGATGGATTTAGAAAAGATGAGAAATTAAGAATAGAGTGTGGTCTAAGGAGAAACACTACCCAAATGTGTATGAGCAAATGCACACAAAATCACTTCATTCAATTCAAACAAAGGGCTTACAACGGTCTAACTATCGCAAAAGTGCGTATACTATGATGTTACATGGAGGTAATACTACTAATATGTGGGGGTCATCTATTAGTTTGAACCGATGGAAGACTCCATGATGTCTACTCCAGCTTCGTCTTCAAAGTCGGGTTCACTTGGATCCGAATCGGTGTCGTCGATGATGATGTAGTTGCTCGGACAACCGACGTACTTGTCTTCATTCTTGAGCGCCAATTTCTTCTTGAGTTCTTCAATCTCATACTTAAGATCGTTATTGTGTCTTGCTACAGCTACGATCTCGTCCATGTAGTCCTTACGTGTAGACTTTAGTTCTTCTTCAAGTTCGATGATCCTTCCCTTCGCATCCTTCAATTCGATCATATCATTGCACATCTGGTTCTCCTGGCGTCGAATGTGCTGGTTTAACTCCTGGATGAAAGCTGCAATGGATCTATCCTTCTTGGTGCTGACTATCTCCCATTGTTCATCTCGGCGTCCACAAATCTGATAGATGGTGTCCTTGAGGTCTTCTTGGTAAACTTCTCCAATGCGTCCCATGGTGATATGAGCTGCCATGCTCTTTCCCAGACTCCAGGTTGGTGCAATGAAAACACTATCTATAGGCTTGGTGATTGGGGCGAATGTCCTTCCTTAACGTGAGCTTGAATCTTCCGGCGCTCTTCTTGAGCAGTGGCGTTGAAAGTCCCGGTGAAACTTGGTAGTCCAATGTTCATGTACTTGGTGACTTCCTTCAAGTGAAATCCAAAAGGTGTGCCTTCATCTGGTTGGGCATACTTGATCTTCGCGTCCTTCATCCTAAAAGAGTAGAAAAGATGAGGAGTTAGAAAATGGGAAGAGAGTAGTGATCTATGGCTTTAACTTAGTGGTCGTGTCCTACAAGGCGTGTGCTCGATACCATCTCTGTAGCGACCCGACCGAATGGATCAAGTCTCCGTGCTCAGTGTCATCCTCGGATCAAGAATGCCGACACCACACAAGATTCAAGGATTTATAACAGAGTAGCAATCACACACTTATTACATCGTTGTCCAAAAGAGGACTTATTACAATAAATATGGCTTAAGGCCATCTAATAACGATAATAGCGGAAGACTTGGAAGATAAGTGAGTCCATCAACTCCAGCGGCATCACTGAGTATAGAACCACGACCTAAAGCACCTTACTCGTCGTCTGAAATGTCTGCAACATGAAAGTTGCAGCCCGAAAACGGGTCAGCACATGGAATATGCTGGCAATGTAACACATAGAGAGTAATGAGGGAATAAGCCTATACTATATGCATATATGGCTGGTGGAAAAGCTCTCTGATTCTGAGTTTGCATAAAGCCAGTTTTTCCCTACTACAAAGGAATAAATTTGTTTAACTATCATGGTGGTTGTTAAACATTGAGAATGGTTGACAGCGTCCTCAATCCCAATTAAAAGTACTCATTAAAAACCCAACAATATTAATTAGAAGTAACATGATGAGATTCACATGATATTCAAGTACTAGATACTCAAGATGTCCATAACCGGGGACACGACTAACCATGATTAGTTTATACACTCTGCAGAGGTTTGCGCACTTTTCCCTACAAGACTCGATCGCCTCCGTTTGGTTTCTCGCACTACATGGTGTTTGAGAGACGGATGACCGAGACATAGTCTTTCAGAAGCGCTAGCACCTTACTTGTGGGTAGACCGTACCAACCTACATCCCCTACATCTGCTAGCCTACCCGTAAGAGTTCGCACAACAAAATCAACTATGCCAGAGCCCATAATGGCTTGTGGCTGCACACGGAAGTTACTAGCATGAATGATCTTATGATCCCTTTGAGCCTGGGTGGCGGTCCGAAGAAAAACAGGCAAGTCCCGATAGAAACCAGGTGCCTCAATCCACCCAGATGTGTGTTTAAGTTGCCACCTTAAATAAACCATTAATTTAACAATCTCACATCTGTCATGGAATACACTCACCCAATCCACGTCTACTAGCATAGCATAGCATAATAAGCAAACGTAGAAGTAACTCCCAAGGTTTCATAAGTAAAACAGGTAATAGGTACTACCTCAATCTACTTCCCATCCCACAATTTATTTAGATCCTAATCATGCAAGTGTTTGAGGAATAGATCTAATGCATAAAACTGGGTAGTAGAAAAAGTATGATCAAGTGTTACTTGCCTTGCGATGATCCATGAAACCTAGAGATTCAAGTAACAAGCGGCGCACTCGGGTGATCTATCGAAGACAAACAACAAGCATACAATAAGTACTCATCTAATGCACGGGTAAATCTCAAATAAAAGATCTGACCAGAAATTTCAACTTAAGAACCCTGGTTGCAAAAGAAAACAAATCAAACAAAACAACGGAAAACATCCGGCGGAAGAAAACAGCTCGGTTCTAGCAAGTTGAAACTAGGTCAAATTTTTACAATAGCAAAACTTTGTTTAAGTTGATTAGTCGGAACGGCGGTTTCGAAACAAAACTCCAGGCGCTTGAATCACCTGATTCCGATAAACGAGCGAGAAGATAAACTAGAACGAAGATCGGATCTGAAATCGTGATCGGAAAAATAGCGGATTAAATCCGATTAAAAGAAAAACGACGAACGGTTAAACGAACGGATGTTCGTTAACCGGGAATAACCGGTGATCACGTTCGTTAAGACGAACGGTCCGGCGAACGCTCGCTAAACAAAACCGGAAAGTAAAACCGGCGAGAAAAACCGATCTAGGGTTTAGGAAAGAAAACTGAACGAAAAACCGATCTACAAAACTGAAACGGAAACCGGAACGATTTACTAAAAACCGAACCGAGGAAAAGAAAAGGTGACGCGGCGTGGGGCTAGTACCTCGAAGAAGCGAGGGGCTCCGGCGGCGTTGGTGGCGGCGGCGGCACTTGGCGTCGGCGGTGTAGGGCGGCGGCGTCGGCGGTGTTGGGCGGCACTGCTGCTGCTGCGGAGGAGAGGAGAGGTGTTGGTTTGATGTGTTAGAGGGGGGTGGTTGGGTATTTATATTGGGGAGGGGAGGGTTTTGCTTGGAGTAGGGGACAAGAATTAGAGTAGGATTAGGAATAAAAACGGAATAACGAACGGGTCCAAATCCTACTAGGATTTGTAAAGAAAAGGAAACCAGGCGGCTCCTGGCTCCTCGGTCTTGTGGCTAGCGATGGCCTTGGCCTCTTGGCGGGTGGCTTAGCGGCTTGGGCCTTTGGCCCAAGGCGCCATATGACTCTCTTTTTTTTAAATCGGTTTCGCGCGCACAAAAATACAGAGAAAAAATCTAAACGAACTCCAAAATTAATAAAGTAAACTTTCCCCGACTCCTAAAAATGAGTCGAACAAAATAAACTTTTATTCGGGGCCTAAAATGCAATTTTTGAAAACACGCATTTTTCCCTAAGGCAAATAAACTCCGAGAAAAATCCGAAATTTGATTTATTTATTAAATCTTCATTTTTCCTAAATTTTGGGAAAGTCATATTATTCCCTCTCTTATTTTTGATATTGGAAAAATATTTGAAGATAAAATAAATAAATCCAACGATCCTCTTTTCATAGTTTTGAGAGAACTCAATTACAAAAATTTCGAAATCTACAACTCTCTCCGAGGGTCCTTGAGTTGCGTGAATTTCTAGGATCAACAAATGCAAGAAAATATGTAATGCATGATGACTTAAGGTATAACATTCCAAATTGAAAATTTGGGATGTTACACGTGCACCATACCGTACCAACCCAGAGGAGACGAAAGAGATTATGCGTCAAGTACAGGAGCTGCTCGACAAAGGTTACATACGCGAATCTCTTAGTCCTTGTGTTGTTCCTATTATACTAGTGCCTAAAAAGGATGGTACGTCGGCGTATGTGTGTTGATTGTAGAGGCATTAATAATATTACTATTCGTTATCGTCATCCTATTCCTAGGCTAGATGATATGCTTGATGAATTGAGTGGCTCTACAATTTTCTCCAAAGTTGATTTGCCTGATGGATACCATCAAATTCGTATGAAATTGGGAGATGAATGGAAAATAGCATTTAAAACTAAGTTTGGTTTATATGAGTGGTTAGTCATGCCTTTTGGGTTAACTAATGCACCTAGTACTTTCATGAGACTAATGAACAAAGTTTTACGTGCTTTCATTGGACGATTTGTGGTAGTCTATTCTGATGATATACTGATTTATAACAAATCTTTGGAGGAACATTTGGAACATTTACGTGTTGTTTTTATTACTCTACGTGATGCACGTTTGTTTGGTAACCTTGGGAAGTGCACCTTCTGCACCGACCGAGTATCTTTTCTTGGCTATGTTGTTACTCCACAGGGAATTGAAGTTGATAAAGCCAAGATTGAAGCTATTGAGAGTTGGCCGCAGCCCAAAACGGTCACACAAGTGAGGAGTTTTCTTGGCCTCGCTGGATTCTATAGGCGTTTTGTGAGAGATTTCAGCACCATTGTTGCACCTCTCAATGAGCTTACAAAGAAGGATGTGCCTTTTGTTTGGGGTACCACACAGGAAGAAGCCTTCACGGTATTGAAAGATAAGTTGACACATGCTCCTTTACGCCAACTTCCTGATTTTAATAAGACTTTTGAGCTTGAATGTGATGCTAGTGGAATTGGATTAGGAGGTGTGTTATTACAAGATGGAAAACCTGTTGCATACTTTTCTGAAAAATTGAGTGGGCCTAGTCTGAATTATTCTACTTATGATAAAGAATTATATGCTCTTGTACGGACTTTAGAAATGTGGCAACATTATTTATGGCCCAAAGAATTTGTTATACATTCTGATCATGAATCTTTGAAACATATTAGAAGTCAAGCTAAACTGAATCGTAGACATGCTAAATGGGTTGTATTCATTGAGACTTTCCCTTATGTCATTAAACACAAGAAGGGTAAAGAAAATTTATTGCTGATCCATTGTCTCGTCGCTATACTATGCTTTCACAACTTGACTTCAAAATATTTGGTTTGGAGACCATCAAAGATCAATATGTGCAAGATGCTAAATTTAAAGATGTATTACAGAATTGTAAAGAAGGTAGAACATGGAACAAGTTCGTTGTTAATGATGGATTTATGTTTCGTGCTAACAAGCTATGCATTCCAGCTAGCTCTGTTCGTCTTTTGTTGTTGCAGGAGGCGCATGGAGGAGGACTAATGGGACACTTTGGCGTGAAGAAGACGGAGGATATACTTGCTACACATTTCTTTTGGCCAAAGATGAGACGGGATGTTGAGCGTTTTGTTGCTCGCTGCACTACATGTCAAAAAGCTAAGTCACGACCCAATCCTCATGTTTTATATATGCCTTTGCCCGTACCTAGTGTTCCTTGGGAAGATATATCTATGGACTTTGTTTTAGGTTTACCTCGAACAAAGATGGGGAGGGATAGCATATTTGTTGTCGTGGATAGATTCTCGAAAATGGCACACTTTATACCATGTCATAAAAGCGATGATGCTGTTAATGTTGCTGATTTGTTCTTTCGTGGAATTATTCGCTTTCATGGTGTGCCAAATACTAGTGTTTCATATCATGATACTAAATTTCTTAGCCACTTTTGGAGATGTTTATGGGCTAAGTTGGGGACTAAACTGCTTTTTAGTACTACTTGTCAGCCCCAAACCGATGGACAAACTGAAGTAGTCAATTGAACATTGTCTACTATGCTTACGGCTGTTTTGAAGAATAATAAGAAAATATGGGAAGAATGCTTGCCTCATATTGAATTTGCTTATAATCGTTCATTGCATTCTACTACTAAGATGTGCCCTTTTGAAATTGTGTATGGTTTCCTACCTCGTGCACCTATTGATTTGTTGCCTCTTCCATCTTCGGAGAAGGTTAATTTTGATGCTAAACAATGTGCTGAATTGATCTTAAAAATGCATGAGTTAACTAAGGAAAACATTGAGCGTATGAATGCTAAATATAAATTTGTCGGAGATAAGGGTAGAAAACATGTTGTCTTTGCACCTGGAGATCTTGTTTGGTTACATTTGCATAAGGATAGGTTTCCTAATTTGCGCAAATCAAAGCTAATGCCACGAGCTGATGGTCCTTTTAAGGTGTTAGAGAAAATAAATGATAATGTATATAAACTTGAGCTGCTTGCAGATTTTGGGGTTAGTCCCACTTTTAACATTGCAGATTTGAAGCCTTATTTGGGAGAGGAAGATGAGCTTTCCTCGAGGACGACTTCATTTCAAGAAGGGGAGGATGATGAGGACATCAATACCATTGTTACACCCATAGCCCCTACTGCTATGCATACTGGACCAATTACTAGAGCTCGCGCATGCCAATTAAATTATCAGGTAATTTCTTTCTTGGTAATGATTCTAATGTTCATGAGAATATAATGCTGCCTAAATTGGATATATTTTCTTTTGCTTACAAATGAAGGGCCTGGCATGGATAAGAGGGATGGAATCTGGAGCCAGACCAAGCATGGAGATGATGGCATGCGCAAGAGGAACAAGAACGGAGTTACAAGTGATGATTTCAGGACTTTGAAGCCACCATAAGGAGTGCATGAAGCCTTGGACGAATATTCAAGATGCAACATCATAAATTTTGTCCGGATGCTATTCTAGGTGCTGCGTCACCTTATTATTGGGCCAGGCCCATGTATTTTCGAAATACTTAAGTATAGGTTGTTTTTAGAGTCCGTATGTGTGGGGAAACAAGAGTTAGGGTTGGTTTCGGACCCCTCCTCCAAGGGCCACGAAATTCCCTCCTCTTCCTCCATATATACAACCCTTAGGGCATCGTTTAGACTTTGGGTTTTGTTTAGATTAAAAGTTCGCCATAGGTGCAACTTCGCGTACTTCGTTTGTGTTCAACGACCAGACAAAGGCGTCACAGAACCCCACCTTGATCAATAAAGCTTTCCTCTTATATTCGCAATATCCAGATTGCAATCTTAGTTTCTTGCTTGTTCTTCGTTTGCCTGCAGGAAACAAACCTTCGTGGTCAGGTTGATCGTGCTCCGGCGTGGTCAATAATCTCTCGGGGTTGGTTTAGCGATTGCTAAGGCGCAACGTCCTCACACGTTTGTAGTCGGATCGTCAAAGTTGACTTCCTCCAAAACGACAGCCACCATCTCATCGAAAGACGGGACACCTTTGCCTCTATCAGGCATCCCACCTTTGTTCTTCAACAATTATCGGTTAGTATCGGTTGAGCCTAAGTTTTTGCTTCTTCACATGATGTGTGCTATTCTTGGAATGTCATTTTGTTTGTTTTGTTTGTTGTTTTAATAAAATACTTAGATCTGAAACTTTTAAATAAGAGAGAGTCCTCAAATAGCTACCCATTTACATAACTACTCGCTTTATCTTCACTTATATCTTTTTGGAGTAGCTTGTCATTTACTCTTGTGCTTCACTTATATTCTATGTGTAAATTGTTGAATGAATTGAATATCATGAACTTGAAATTATATCATGCCTAGTGGTAGCTTTACATTGGGTTTAGAAAGTGAAATATTTTGAAGCTTGACAATCACAATATTGGTCATACAAGCAATTCATGAATGATTAGTAGAAGGAAGAGAACTTCCACATACAAATACACTATCTTGGAAATATTTTACGATTGTGAGCCCCCATCAAAATATTATATGCCAAAATTGTTGACGTTGGACAAGGAAGATGATACATCCATTTTGCATCATGTTTTTTTATTGTAAGGACAGTAGGAAAGGCTCCTACTGCATGTATATTAGAATGAGAGTATTTTACAACTTACATAGTGAGAATGTTACATGGGGGTGGTAAAGTCTAAAGAGCTATTTATAGCTACAACCAGAGAACCTAATCAGTGTATGGAATCTATTAAGGCAGTAATGAATTGCACTTTTGAGTGCTGCACCCTATATCTAAGATTGTAGAAGTCAGATTTGAATCTTTGTTTCCAGGCTGTCACTCAAGGCTTCACTTTCCTAAAATGGTGATTGTTGCGTTCTTTCCAGAGGCTCCAAGCTGATATCAAGAAAATATCCATCCACAACCTCCTAGGATATTGGTTTTTCTGGTGGCTAATCAGCTATAGTCTATGATAGTGTGTGGACCAGTGGAATCCAAGAATTCTCCAACATTCTTGGCTGAAAACACAATGAAAGAACAAATGTTCCACGATCTCTTCAATATGCTGACCGCAGAGGAGGCAGCCCAGGTTGGAGCCAATGTTATAGTGCCTTCGGTTGAGCATGTTTCTGGTGTTTAGACGATCAGAGAGGAGGAACCAGCCGAAGACCTTGATTTTCAGGGTGCATTTGGCTTTCCATAGCCAGCTAAAAGCCTCGTGAGCAACCACATCTCTAAAGAAGAAGCTGTAGTATGCGGTGGTTTTGAAACTGTCACCTCCCCAAACACATTTCTAGGTGTCATGTGTGTCAAGTGGGGCAATTGCGGCCACCTCAGATTGAATTTGCCTCAACTCCTCTCTTGCCTGGATTGAGAGTGGGAGGTGAAAGTTGGCGTGCAGGTCGACTGCAGTCAGGAGGTCTTTGACCGAGGCATCTTCATTTAATGTATAGGAAAAACCTCTAGGGTATTGTTCGGCATTGTAACATCCCAAATTTTCAATTTGGAACGTTATACATAGGTCATTCATGCATATCATATTTTATTGCATTTTCGTTTCGCGATCCTCTAAATCCTAAGCAACTCAAATATCCTCGGAGAGATTGGGGATTTTCCGGGTTTCATATTTGATTTTTATCAAATATTGAAACGAGGATTTTTGGTTCTAATTATTTTTCTCTCCGAAAATATTTCATATTAAAATATATGAGAGGAGATAAAATGACTTCTCCAAAATAATTGAAATATTGGAGGAAAATATTAAAATCAAATATTTGATTTTATTTGGATTTTATTGCAATTTTATTTGCATTAGAAAAATTGCACGTTTTCAAAATTGTATTTTAGGGCCAAGAAAATGTTCATCTCGTTCTAATATTCTATTTAGACGGTGAAAATTTGTTTTGGCATTTTTAGATTTTTATTCTATTTTCCAGGTTTTATTTTCTGTTCGGCGGAATTGTTTAAAAAAACTTCCAAGCGCCTGGGTTGAAACCCACCCGGCCGCCCATCACCTCACTTGCCTCCTGCGGAGACTGTGGCGCGCCGCCGCTGACTCGGACAGAGTCCGAGCCGGACTCCTCCACCGCCGCCTTGCCCCTCCGCCAAGCCACCCGCCCCGCCTTTATATATGCCGCCCGAGCCCCCGCCACCACCACCAAACCCCGCCAGCCTGACCCGCCCGAGCCAGCGCCACCACCTCCAGCGCCTCGCCGCGCCGCCGCTTCGTTGCGCCGCGCCGCCGTCGCCCCGCTGCCCTGCAAACCGCCGCCCCGCCGCCCGAGCCCCGCCTAGCCGGAGTCTCGCCAAAGAGGTACCGCGCTGTGTCGCCGCCGCCGTTTTTTTTAGAAAACCGATTCCGTTTTTTAGAAAAACCCTAGATTCGTTTTTTTTCGATTCGCCGGTTTTTCCCGGTTCTTCTATTTAACGGACACCCGTCCGTATGTTCGTTTTAACGAACGGTTTTTCGCCCGTTAGTTACAGACAACGAACGTTCGTTCGTTAGCCTGTTCATCATTTTTCTTTTCTCGGATTTTTTCCGTGATTATTCTCAATCGCGATTTCTGATCCGATTTTCGTTTCAGTTTGTCTTCTCGCTCGTTTATCGGAATCAGGCGATTCAAGCGCCTAGATCTTCGTCTCGAGGCCCTCTTTCCGTTTAATCAACTCAAACAAGATTTTGGTACTGTAAAATTTGACTTTAGTTCAGATTAGTAAACGGATCTTGTTTCTTTCGCCGTTTGAGTTTCGTCGCTCCGTTTGATTTGATTCTTTTTGCAAACCGGAGTTCTTAAGTTGAACTTTCTGGTCAATCTCTCTTATTTGAGTTTTTGTGTGAAGCGTGCTACTACGAGTCCATAGGTTTTGCAGATCGTCAGCAAGGCAAGTAACACATTGATCATACTTTTTCCATACCCAGTTTTTATGCATTAGTTTCAATCCTCAAACATTGCATGATTAGGATGTCATTAACATGTGGGTTGGGAAGTAGTTGATGAGGAAGAACCTATTGCCCTGTTACATTCAAACCCTTGGGAGTTACTTCTATGCGTTGCTTATATTGCTATGCTATGCTTGTAGACGTGGTTTGGGTGAGTGAAATCCATGACAGATGTGAGATTGTTAATTAATGGTTCAACTTAAGGTGGCAACTTGAATACACATCTGGGTGGATTGAGGCACCTGGAGAACCCAAAGTGTTGTCTGTATTTTTGGAAATCCGGGGTTACGTGTGATTTTCCTATGGACCGCCACCTGTGCTCAAAGGGAACTGAGATGATTCATGCTGGAAACTTCCGTGCGCAGCCACAAGCTATTATGGGCTCTAGCATAGTTGAGTAAGTTACGTGAAGCTCTCGAAGAGGTAGATCAACAGGTAGTGAGTTGTAGGTTTGGTATGGTCTACCCGGAGTAGAGAGTTAATGTTTCTGAAAGACTGTGTCTCGGTCATCCGTTTCTCAAACACCCTATCGTGCGAGAAATCCAACGGAGGAGCTCGAGTCTTGTGGGGAAAAGTGCACAAACCTCTGCAGAGTGTACAATCTAATCATGGTTAGCTGTGTCCCCGGTTATGGACAATCTTGAGTATCTAGTACTTGGAGTATCTTAATTATCTCATCACTCTTTAAATTAATATTGTTGGGTTAATGATTACTTTAATTGGGATTGAGTTGGAGAAACCTTCTCAATGATGTTTCAACTACCATGATAGTTAAATTAAAATATATTCCTTCATTGTAGGGAAAAATTGGCTTTTCACAAAAACTATAACCATAGAGCTTTCCACCAGCCATATATGCATGTAGTGATAGCATTATTCTGTTCTTGCTCTACTGTGTTACATTGCCAGCATATTCCATGTGCTGACCCATTTTCGGGTTGCAGCGTGTTATGTTGCAGACTTTTCAGACGAGGAGTAAGGTTCGTTAGGTCGTTGGCGTGCAGCTCAGCTATGCCGTTGGAGTTGATGGACTCACTTTATCTTCCAAGCCTTCCGCTGTTATCGTATTAGATGGGCTTAAGCCATATTTATTGTAATAAGTTCTCTTTGGAGACATTCGATGTAATAAGTGTGTGATTGCTACTCTGTTATAAACCCTTCGAGTACTGTGTGTGTCAGCATTACCGATCCAGGGATGACACTAAAGCACAGAGACTTGACCGTTTGAGATCGGGTCGCTACAGGCGTAAATAGATTGGTTCCAGTTGTCTTTCCAGAAAAGCGCCGATGATCCATCTCCAATCTTAACCTTTGTTACTCCTCTGTAGATAGGCATGAGGTGGATCAGATCCTTCCACCAAAAGGTACCACAAGTGTCTTGGGCATGGGGGACAGAGCTGTTGTAGTAGGATTCCCAAATTAAATTTACCTAGGGTCTATCATGTGTGTTGTAGAACTTGTGCAGAAACTTGAGCAGCAAGGCTTCGTTTTGGACTCGTAAGTTAATTATCCCTAAGCCTCCACTCTTCTTCAGTCTGCAAACCATGTCCCAGGCTGCGAGAGAGTTGCATTTGACCCCATCATCAGTCTTTTTCTCCACAAGCAATGTCTTCTGATCTTATCTAGTTGAACCAAGATTTTGGGGGGTAATCGAATGGTGCCCATCGAAAACATAATCAAAGAGGTGATCATCAAGTTCATGAGGGGCAGCTTGCCTGCATAGGACATCAGGGACATGGAGGCAGTGATATTCCTCTCTACTTTGCAAACCAAAGGCGTCATATCTTGGATAGATGGTTTGGTGGTGCCCAGGGGAAGCCCAAGGTACGTGAATGGCATAACACCTACATTGCAACCAAAGAGAGCGGCCAGATCATTGCACTTGCCAGCGGGGGTGTTGATTGGCACAAGAGTAGATTTATGAAAGTTGATCTTGAGTCCAATGGACATGGCATAGTCAGTAAGGATGTCTTTGATGGTTTGTGCTTGGTTCAGGCATGCCAGCATGATTATAGTTGTGTCGTCGGTGTACTGGATGACCGGATAATCACCATTATTAACTGGTCGGATGGGGTAGTCCAAGAGGTTTCTATGCAAAGCATTATTGATTGCAGTCTGGAGAAGATCCGCGGCAAGGACAAAGATCAGAGGAGACAGCGGGTCACCTTTTCGAACACCACATAAGCAATGAAAGATTTTTTCAGGGGTGCCATTGAGCAGTACTGAGGATCAACTAGAGGAAAAGGTACATCAGATCCATCTAAGCCATGTGTCATTAAACCCCATGTTTTTCATAATTTGCAGCATGGCCGAGGGTTGGATGGTGTCAAATGCCTTGGAGAAATCAAGTTTGAGCAAGATCACTTCTTTCTGTGAAGTCTGACATTGATGTATGTATTCAAACGCCCACGCTAGGCAGTCATGGATGGATCTCCCTTAGGGGAAGCCGTATTGGTTGCGATGAACTATTTGCAAGATGATCTTCTGGAGTCGATTAGCCAGGATCTTGGTTATCATTCTAATGCAACAATTAAGCAATGTGATCGGCCGAAAGTCATTGGCTGTGTTTTTGCAAGTTATTCTTCGGTATGAGAGTGATATAACCATAATTCAGACTTTCAAGGCCAAGATCACCTTTGTGAAACTCATCACACAACCGATAGAAATCGGACTTGATGATATGCCAGCAAGCTTTGAAAAAGGCTCCATTGAAGCCATCGGGGTCGGGGGCCCTGTCAGGTGGCATTTCATTTATAACTGCATCCACCTCGGCGTGAGAAAAGGGGGTGGTCAGGCTGTCGAAGTCTACATCTTGTCTGAGGAGGGTCGATTGATTGAATTTCATGTGTGGGGTTGATCGAGTACCTAAGCGTTGTTTGAAAGCCTCAAAGAGTATGGTTTCTTTTCCAGCGTGATCATCCACAATTATGCCTTGATCGGATTTCAAAGTTGCAATGCATTTACGTCTGAATCTCTCTGTTGCCACGGTCTGGAAGAATTTTGTGTTCTCGTCCCCAAATTTGATCCAACGAATGGTGCATCTTTTCTTCTAGTAATCTTTTTGATATTGGAGTAATCTAATGAGATCACGTTTGAGAATGATCCTAAAATTACCTTCAGGCAATGTAAGAGGCCTGCGTTCCTCAACGGTGTCAAGCTCGAAGATGGCTTTGTTGGTGTTTTCTATGGCAACCTTTAGACGAGAGATATTCTTGCTCCATTGGCTAAGAGCATGTCGCACTGCTTTGAGTTTTTGACAAAGAATGGATGCAACATTTTCGTTTTTGCCAAACTTAACCGGTTTATTCCAGGCCCGATAAACAACATCCATGAAACCCGGATGGGCAATCCAATACGACTCAAATCTGAAGAGTTTGCTCCATGGTATTTTGGTTTGTATAACCACAGTGCAAGGAGTGTGGTCAGACACCGGGCGGCCCAAAGGATTTACCAAGGTGTTAGGGAACGAGGTGGTCCAATTGAGGGTGGTGAAGAACCAATCAAGTTGTTTAATAAGCGGATTAAGTTGCATGTTGGACCAGGTATAGGCTCAACCTTTGATTGGAAGTTCAGTAAGCTCTTAGGAACGAATGAAATTATTGAAAGTGAACATGTCTTGCGAGTTTCCCCCAGGTATATTACAATTATCAGGAGCGCGGATATATTTGAAGTCACCGAGGAGCAACCAATCTTCGGACAAGGGGATGTGAAGATCAAAAAGCCATTGTGTAAACTTTGCCCGTTGCTCCCCTTGGCAAGGCCCGTATATGTTTACTAGATTCCAACTATGGGCATTTTGGGTGGAAGTGAAGTTGATCCCTAGCGCAAATTGCTCTTCAATAATAATAGAGCCAGTGAATACACTACTGTTCCAAATTGTCACTAAACCTCCCGAGGCGCCAATAGAGGGAACGAAAGCATATGTATCAAAGCGTTTAGGACACAAAGCTTTAAGCGTTGTGGCATCAAAAGTCATCATCTTCGTTTCTTGCAAGCAAATGATCGCACAACCACTACTTTGGATGGCATTAGAAAGCGCTAACTGTTTTTTGGGTGAATTAAGACCGTGAATATTCCAACAAAAACATTTCAGTTCTAAAAGAGTGCCATTAACTGAAAGTAAAAGAGAGACGGTAGTTCACTTAAGCAGAGGCCCCAGGGCCAGACTTGTCTTCAGTGAGCGCGACAGTAGAAAGCTCCTCAGTTGGGATGGCACAAAGCTGTGTACCAATGGCCTGCATAGTGGTGATAGTAGTAGGAGGAGGAACTGCATCAGAAGAAGGTGCCTGTGAAGATAGAGCAACAACAGCAGTCACAGCCGAGGGGTATGAAGCGCGGCTTCACCTTAGACTTGGTGGGGCGAGCTTCATACAGAGAGGTTGTACGAAAAGCATCATACTTGTTTGATCGAGTGCTGCGCCTAAGATTGGAGATATCAATAGGAGGAGCCGGCAGCTCGCCCTTGCGCTTATGAGCAGTTGAACTTTCAGCTTGCTGTTGGTCAAAGGTCACTCCAAAAGTGAGCTGCAGAAGCCCAGTCTGAGTTTCAGAATGACGGTCCACCAGGTGCTTAAGAGGAGATTCAGTTTTATCAACAGAGTAAGAAGCCAGGGTGTCAGTAGGTTTAGAATGAGGATCAACAGAGCCATCAATCTCAGTAGGTGGGGCCTCAACAACTTCTCCAATGATAATTGAAGATTCAGTACCAGCATCAATCATCGCGGTGTTGCCATCAACAACTTCCTCAATAAACACAGAAGATTCAGGGCCAGAGACAAGCCTTACAGTCTGAAGAAACTGCAAACCGTCAGAGTTGGCGAACACCTGAACCTCAACAAGATAAACCTCTTGATGAAAACCATAACCATCAGCCCACGGACCCCTTGAAGCAAGCCAAGGACGAAGAGCATGAAACATGGTGTTGTTTAGTTGCTGACGAGGAACAGGATCAGCCAACATGATGGACAACAGATCATTGCCCTGGGCACAAAGACCAAACCTCATACCTTGTCCATGAATATCCATAGTTATGGTAAGCATGATGTCATCTTTTGGCTCAGGGGCAAATTGGTTGGGCATAGAAGGAGAGAAGTTGCCATCAGTAAACGCTGGAATAATGAGCAAGTCTAACTAAGTAGATGAACTAACATCAGAGAAAGTAACAATCGTGCCAAGCTTGCATTGGATTGTCAGAGATGTTGTTCTCAGGAACCACTCCATGCATCACAGTAAGACCCTGGGAAGTGAGCCATGCTTGATAGTTCATAAGATGAGGTGGCATGGGGGTGCATGTGGTAGAGGCCAAGCACCCCATCCTCCATTGTGAGCTTTACCAGCTTGATGTGCAACATTATTGGGTGGAGTGCCATTGGGGGGTGCATCATTTTGCACCAGCCAGTTGTGCACCTGTTGTTGATACAGCTGCTCTGCAGTAAGCTCAGGGCCGAATTGCGGGTGTGGATTGCCGTCAGGTGGTGGTGGTTCCTCTCCAGCAGGGAGCACTTCAGGTAACAAACCATTCCAATCATTGTTGCGTAAGATAGTAACCTGAACTGCCCAGCAGTCACGAGCTCCTCCAAGTTGCCAAACCACAAAGCTCTTTGGAATCAAATTCAAACGGATCACGCGAGCCATGAGAAGGATGAAACGTCTGTCCTGCTGAGGATTGTACCATGAGACCAAAGAACCATATCCCCCCAGAGCCTTGGTGATGTAATAATCCGTATGGTAATCATAGGGAAAACCAAAGAACATAAGCCAAATCTCCGGCCCAAAAGAAGTTGTACATCTGTTCAGGGCTTCATTGTGGGGCACAAAGGAAATCAACAGATCTTCGTCTTCCAGTTCCATGGGAGTGGCGACAGCAGTGTCACGCATGAAAGAATCCATGAAACCAAAAACCCCTATTCCGAATGGATGGTCACTAGATTCAGTAGTAAAGAGCCGAGCCTCGTGAAGCAAACCTTTAACTTGAGTGCGAATGGCAGCCCGTCGATGGAGGGGAACATAATGGCTGGCCTCCGCGATGGCCAAGAAGTCATGGTTGAGAGGCGTGATTGGACCGACCACCATTCCTGACCTCACCAGGCGGTCCACAAGGCCAGGTTCCACCGCAAAGCCCGACGGCAGGAAGGGGACGGGATTCAGAGGGTAATTCGCCATAGTCGACGAGATGGTAGCTGGCGACGTCAATGGTGGTGAATGCAGAGTGGTGGCAGGGAGCGGTGGAGTGTAGCAGAGGGGCGGCGTTTGGGCAATCGAGGTGGAGGACATAGCATGAGGGGTAGAACGGGCAACTAGAGATGATTTGGGGACCCACTTCTGTTTTTGGGATAGGATTTTTCGAAGGTACTGGCACTCCGCATGCCCATAGAAACCACATGATGCACATCGCACGGTCGAGCTCTTTTGCTTGATACGGCGAGGAGGAACCAAGGGTGCATAATTGCCGTGTTGATTGAAGTGATTCCCGGTGTGAAGCGATTGTTGACTAAAAGTAGGCTGATGTGGTGCATGCAGAGGGCAATTAAAATCCTTGTGATCAGGTGTGGAGCATTTAATGCCAGATTAACCGGGCTTGGCATGAAATCTTTTTATGGCCCCATTGGAGGCATTTAGAGTAGAGGGAGGCCCAATTAGCGGATATTTCCTTGATATCCTCCTCTGAATAGTGGGCTTGTGCCAGATCTGCCATATGCTGATAGCTGAGAGTGGGAGGCCAAGATTTATGCGGGGGTGCATATTTGAATGCAGACTTAAGAAAACTCTGCGGTAAAGACGGGTATTGGGCCTTAATAGAGCATTGAAAGCTACCCAAGAGAATATATGCCCCTGATTGAGCAACCTCTAATTCCTCCTGCCTGAGATACCGCTGCATTAACTCAAAGCATGAACGGTCAGGCTGAAATGAATTTGAATTCAATTTCGTATGAACAAAGGGATGAGCCGTATCCTTGACACCCTGATGAACTGGGACGGAAGATGAAGCTTCAGCAAAATGTTTGTTGGAGAAAGCCATGAAATCAATAGGTGCCAACTTGAATTTTCCGAGAGGGTGATCCAATGTAGAACTCAAAGTATCAACCTTCATAGGAGAACATATATGAGTTTTGATCGCCATGGGATTTCTAGTGGAGATATCTAGCAGTTCCTTGTCCGCATGCCATTGTGAATCAAAATGTTTGTAACCATTGAAACGGCCATTTAACAAGTGGAAATGGCAAATGAAATCCGGCCAAATATGATCCTTGAGGCCATGAATGAAGTGACCAACTTTGTTACTCGCCACTGAGAAACGAAAAGATCTCTCATTGAGCCGAGAAACCATAAACCCTTTGTGGTGGCCACCAATGCAAAATTGTAGAACTACGCCCACTGAATCCTCAGAGAGGGGAAAGGAAGCCGAGGAGAAAGAAACTACCAATAAGAACTCCTTGGTGTTGTAGGAGGGAGAAAATGAACCGTTTCTCCAAAACGTCGATGTACCTGATCTGCAACCGCAAGGCCAGGCTTGAAATCCCAATGTATGAGACCTTCCATGGTGAAAATCATAGGCTAGATCCATGGTGTGGAGCAGGTGGGATAGGAGACGGAGGAGGGTGGAGAGGAGAGCCATCGCTGGGCATCATGTTTTCTTACTGTTACTTATAATGTTTTTATCCATAATAATGCTTTTCTCTCATAATTTGCAAGGTACACACTAAGAGGGAGAATTCCGGCAGCTGGAAATCTGGACCTGAAAAAGCTACGTCAGACTACCTATTCTGCATAACTCCAAATGAGCTGAAACTTCATGGAGACTTTTCATGGACAAATTAAGAAATATTGGAGCCAATAACTACCATAGGGGGGCTACCAGGTGGGCACAACCCACCTGGGCGCGCCAGGCCCCCTGGCGCGCCCTGGTGGGTTGTGGCCTCCTCGGCCCACCTCCGGTGCCCATCTTCTAGTATATAAGTCATTTTGACCTAGAAAAAAAATAAGGAGAAGGCTTTCGGGACGGAGCACCGCCGTCTCGAGGCGGAACTTGGGCAAGAGCACTTTTGCCCTCCGGTGGAGCGATTCCGCCGGGGGAACTTCCATCCCAGAGGGGGAAATCATCGTCGTCATCATCACCGACAACTCTCCCATCTTGGGGAGGGCAATCTCCATAAACATCTTCAACAACACCATCTCATCTCAAACCCTAGTTCATCTCTTGTATTCAATCTTGTTACCGGAACTATAGATTGGTGCTTGTGGGTGACTAGTAGTGTTCATTACATCTTGTAGTTGATTACTATATGGTTTATTTGGTGGAAGATTACATGTTCAGATCCATTATGCTATTTAATACCCCTATGGTCATGAACATGTTTATCATTTGTGAGTAGTTACTTTTGTTCTTGAGGTCACGGGATAAATCATGTTGCAAGTAATCATGTGAACTTGATATGTGTTCGATATTTTGATAGTATGTATGTTGTTATTCCCTTAGTGGTGTCATGTGAACGTCGACTACATGACACTTCACCATATTTGGGCCTAAGGGAATGCATTGTGGAGTAGCAATTAGATGATGGATTGCGAGAGTGACAGAAGCTTAATACCCAGTTTATGCGCTATTCCGTAAGGGACCGATTGGATCCTAGAGTTTAATGCTAGGGTTAGAATTTATTCTTAATACTTTTCTCGTAGTTGCCGATGCTTGAGGGAGGGTTAATCATAAGTAGGAGGTTTGTTCAAGTAAGAACAGTACCAAAGCACCGGTCCACCCACATATCAAATTATCAAAGTAGCGAACACAAATCAAACCAACATGATGAAAGTGACTAGATGAAATTACCGTGTACTCGACCTCAAGAATGCTTTGCTTATCATAAGAGACCATTTTGGCCTGTCCTTTGCCTCAAAAGGATTGGGCTACCTTGCTGCATACTTGTTACTATTATCGCTACTTGCTTGTTACAAATTATCTTGCTATCAAACTACTCGCTACTTACAGTTTCAGCACTTGCAGACATTACCTTAGTGGAAACTACTTGTCATTTGCTACTGCTCCTCGTTGGGTTCGCCACTCTTACTTATCGAAAAGAGCTAAAATTGATCCCCTATACTTGTGGGTCATCAAGGCTATTTTTTGGCGTCGTTGCCGGGGAGTGAAGCGCCTTTGGTAAGTGGAATTTGGTAAGGAAACATTTATATAGTGTGCTGAAATTTATTATCACTTGCTACTATGGAAAGCAATCCTTTGAGGGGTTTGTTCGGGGTATCTTCACCTCGTACGGAACCACAATTAGCTACCCCTCAACCTACTGCACCTACTGAAAATATTGAATATAAAATTCCTTCGGGTATGATAGAACAACTGCTGGCTAATCCTTATGTAGGAGATGGAACCGAACATCCTGATATGCACTTGATATATGTAGAACAAATTTGTGGATTGTTCAAGCTTGCAGGTTTACCCGGAGATGAGGTGATGAAAAAGGTTTTCCCTATATCTTTGAAGGGAAAAGCATTGGCATGGTATAGGCTATGCGATGATATTGGATCATGGAATTGGAATCGCTTAAAATCGGAGTTCCACCAAAAAATTGATCCTATGCATCTAGTTCATCGTGATCGGAATTATATATATAATTTTTGGCCTCGTGAAGGAGAAAGTATCGCTCTAGCTTGGGGGAGACTTAAGTCAATGTTATATTCATGCCCCAATCATGAGCTCTCAAGATAAATTATTATTCAAAACTTTTATGCCCGGCTCTCTCGTAATGATGAAACCATGCTGGATACTTCTTGTGCTGGTTCTTTTATGAAGAAAACTATTGAATTCCGGTGGGATCTTTTGGAAAGAATTAAACGCAACTCTGAAGATTGGGAACTCGACGGAGGTAAAGAGTCAAGTATAAAGCTTAAGTATGATTGTGTTAAATATTTTATGGATACCAATGCTTTTCAAAAGTTTAGCACTAAATATGGACTTACTCTGAGATAGTAGCCTCCTTTTATGAATAATTTGCTACTCATGTTGAACTACCTAAAGAGAAGTGGTTTAAATACCACCCACCTATTAACGAATAAATTAAAGAACCGGTACCAGTTAAAGAAGAAACTATACTCTATAATGTTGATACAGTTGTTCCTACTGCTTATATTGAGAAACCCCCTTTTCCTGTTAGGATAAAGGAACATGCTAAAGTTTCAACTGTGGTTACCAAAAGCTATGTTAGAACACCTAAACCAGATGAACAAATTAGAGTAAAACCTAATGTTGCTATAGTTAAAGATCTCTTGGAAGAAGATATAGATGGGCATGTTATTTACTTCTGTGCAGAAGCTGCTAGAATTGCTAAACCTGAAAAAAGGGATAAAAATAGACCAGTTGTTAGCCTGCCTGTCATTTCAGTTAAAATAGGAGATCACTGTTATCATGGTTTATGTGACATCGGTGCTAGTGTGAGTGCTATTCCTTACACTTTGTATCCAGAAATTAGGAAAGACATAGCACCTACAGAGTTAGAAGACATAGATGTTACTATTAAACTTGCAAATAGAGACACCATATCACCTTGTGGGATTATTAGAGATGTTGAAGTCTTGTGTGGGAAAATAAAATACCCTACTGATTTTCTTGTTCTTGGTTCCCTACAAGATGACTTCTATCCCATTATCTTTGGTAGACCTTTCTTGAATACAGTTAATGCTAAGATAGATTGCAAGAAACAAATTGTTGGAGTTTAGACCTTATATTGTTGATTCTAAAGTAACTGTTCACACAGACCATGCTGCTATTAAATATCTTATGGAAAAGAAAGATGCTAAACCTAGACTTATTCGTTGGGTTCTCTTGTTATAAGAATTTGATTTGCATATTATTGATAGAAAAGGAGGTGAGAACCCCATAGATGATAACTTGTCTAGGCTTGAAAATGTGCTTGATGACCCACTTCCTATTGATGATAGTTTTCCTGATGAGCAGTTAGCTACAATAAATGTTGCTAATAGTACTCCTTGTTATGCTGACTATGCTAATTACATTGTTGCTAAATATTTACCACCTAGCTTTACTTACCAACAAAAGAAAAAGATTTTATATGATTTAAGACACTACTTTTGGGATGACCCACATCTTTATAAAGAAGGAGTAGAGGGTATTATTAGACGTTGTGTACCTGAGCATGAACAGGGAAAAATCCTATGGAAATGTCACTCCGAAGCTTATGGAGGGCATCATGCAAGAGATAGAACTGGTCACAAGGTATTGTAGTCTGGATTTTATTGGCCTACTCTCTTCAAGGATGCTCGTAAGTATGTCTCATCTTGTGATGAATGTCAAAGAATAGGTAATATCAGTAAGCATCAAGAAATGCCTATGAATTATTCACTTGCTGTTGAACCATTTGATGTTTGGGGATTTGATTATATGGGACCTTTTCCTTCCTCTAATGGGTATACACATATTTTGGTTGTTGTTGATTATGTTACTAAATGGGTAGAAGCTATTCCAACCAGTAGTGCTAATCACAACACCTCTATTAAAATGCTTAAGGAAGTTATTTTCCCAAGGTTTGGAGTCCCTAGATATTTAATGACTGATGGTGGTTCACACTTTATTCATGGTGATTTCCGTAAAATGCTTGCCAAGTATGATGTTAACCATAGAATTGCATCACCCTATCATCACTACAAAAAAAATACACTTCCGTGATGATACGTGTTTGTCACAGTAGGTCGCGTTTTTTGTCATGCATGTACATCCATGACAAATTTATGACAGAATCAAGATAGTCATACCGTCTTTGTCGTAGAAGTGTTCCATGACATTACCAAAATTATCATCACGGAAGTGTCCACTTCCATGACGATAAATCGCGCGTCAAAGAAGTGCTTTCATCAAGGGTGACCGACACGTGGCATCCACCGTAACGGAACGCCATTAAGCTATCGGGTCGGGTTTTGGTCCGATAACCCATTAACAGCCCCGACCAATGGGGATTTTCCATGTGTAAAATCATCATTGGCTGGAGGAAACACGTGTCGACTCATCGTTGGGACAGATGTCATCCACTCATTGGACAGAAGGCGCCTATGATACATCGACAGGTGGCACGGCCCAACAGAGGCCCATTCCTGTGAAAAGGCCGGCCCGTTTGACTTGGTCAAAAGGTGGCGGGCCGGCCCATGGAAAGCCTGTTAACGGCATGTTCGCATATAGCCCATTTACGGCCCGCTAACCCAAGGCCCGTTACGCCCTATCCGAATTAGGCCCAGTAGCGTCATCTGGGCCATCCAATATGATTCCAAATTCGCTTTTCACTTCGGCCCATGTATGGCCCATGACGTCTTCGACCCATATGAGGCCCTATGTAACTCTTGGCCTATTAACGGCCCGTGGTGAAAGCGGCCCGCAATGAACGATTGTATCACTTTACACCCATTAACGGCCCATGGTGAAAGCGGCCCGTAATGAACGATATATCACTTTATACCCATTAAGGGCCCGTTATTCAGTTGGGCCGTTTCCAGCAAATGTTATCTTTCGGCCTTCTCAGAGCACATTTATTCTTGGGCTCATTTCTAGCATTCGTTTACTTACGGCCCGTTACTGTCATTTTCTGCTTGTGGGCCAAATTCAGCCCATGGTTACATCGGCCCGTTTGTGGTCCGTTAATACGTTGGGCCGTTTTCATAGCGTCATCAAATACGGCCTATTAACGATGGCCCGTTATGGTCATACGGCCCGTACAAGGCCCATTGATGATACGGCCCGTAGAAGGCCCATTGTTTCTACGGCCCGTAGAAGGCCCATTGTTTCTCTGACCCATAGAAGGTCTCATCGTTTCTACGGCCCGTAGAAGGCCCCTTTGTTTCTCTGACCCGTGGAGGCCATGTGTCACTACGGTAAATATTAGCCCATGGTTATTGTGGCCTAGTTTTAAAAAGAACTGCATCGACTACAAGCAAACAAATAAACAAGACAACAAGGAAATAAATAAGCAAGCAACTTATGCTAGGCTATCACGGCTGTTACACATATTACATCCACTGGGCATCAAAGTTCGCCACCAGTGAAAATATAGGGAACACAGTAGCATATCATATACACTGGTTGTCAAAGTTGGCAACCAGCGCAAATAAACACCGCAACAAAACAAATCCAGAACTGAAACCACTTCAGAAGATCTCAAGAAACAATATCCTGGGTACCCATAATCTTTGGCAAGATGCTTAGCAAGCTTATTAACTTTCTCTTGTTTGGCGCTTAAATCCTCCAGCTTGTTGCACACCGGAAAAATATGCATCTGAATTCTAGGGACTTCCTCGGTCCTTGACTTCTGTCAAAGACACATCTGATCAATGTCTTTCAACTTGAAGTTGAGACTCAAGAAGATGAACTGATTCAGGCAGCGAGTTCGAAGAGCTTGTGCCAGCAGTAGTGGCCAGTAACTCGAACACTACATCAAGACAGGACTTTTGGGTTCCCTCACTGTCGTTAAGATAGTTTTTATCAGCTTTCTTGGAGACCAACAGGGATGTCTCACTATCTTGAACCTTATCTGCATTACTTCCTTTACCATTGGATAACGTGGTACTGTTCTCCAATATTTTGTCCGCATTATAAAAGAGAAACAAGCAGACACATCACATGTTTACCATGTTGTATATGAAACTCATTTTGGTAAATGAGTTCAGTAGTAAAGTGGACAGGATAACGACATGAAACAAACATATATCTATGTACCATGGTCACTTTATGGTCTATATCATTCTAGTTTTTGTTGCCAAATCAAGATAGAGACACAGTTCAAATAATATTTGTTCAAGACAAAGCAGAATAGACAGAATATAAGTGTGGATAACTATAGAGCAATAACAACACTTGTAATGTGCATGAAATGAGAACATAACTGTTTATTCAATTCAAACTGAAATCAACATAGAGCAGGTTACAACAGCAAACCTGTTAAAGAAACAGGTTTAAAACATACCTGTTGCGCCATTGGAGTTTCAATTCCATCCTTCAAATTTGAAAATAGTTGGTATGAGTAAATCTGATAATGCAAGAGCAAAGGAGTATGAACCATAGCTACGTAACCTGACACGAGAAAAAAATCTTCTTCTCCTTTAAGCGTTGAGTTGGGATTCGGAGTGGTGGTCCTCGTGCTTTGGGCACTGCAGTTCCCTTACTAACCGCTCGTGTTTGGGTGCTCTGTGGTGGAGACGGTGCTGTGTCAACTGGAACTGGGTTAGTATCTTCCGGGGTTGGGGTTAGAAGGGTGTAGTTGGTTCTCTGTCCAACTGGGTAGGGGTACAATCTGCGAGAGTCTGGGTTATGTGTGGTGGATCTAGTCCTTGGGCAAGTACAACTGTGGTTCTATGTGTGGTGGATCTAGTCCTTGGGCAAGTACAACTGTGGTTCTATCTGCATCAACTGGTAGCACTATCTTTTCTGAAGACCGTGTTGTTACTCCCTTAGATACGGCCATCACGCTCTCCAATTCAAATGGCTGATAAACAAGAAACGTAATTGAAAGTATAGACATTATATGATAGAGCAGTGCAATGGATAGTGGGGAATAAAAGAGGGCATGAAATAATTCATATTTATGTTGTCTAACCAAACAGGATAGCATGACACAATTTCACATATATGATGGCTAACTAAACAGGATAGCATGACACAATTTCACATTATGATGGCTAACTAAAAAGATGGAAAGACATAGTTCAAAATATGAGACTATGTAAACAGGATGACATGACATAACTATATAATGTGTTTATTAAATAGGTTGGCATGCCATAATTCACATATATTCATGGATAGAATGCCATAATTCTAAATATGATGACTGTAAACACTAAACAAGATGAGATGATATAACTATATGATGTCTTTATTAAATGGGTTGCCATGCCATAATTCAGATAGATGATGTGTATGTACTATGTAAACATGATGGCATGATATAATTCAAATATATGATTTATATAGTAAGAAAGTAAGCAGATGGCAATCTATATATGATGTAAAAACTAAGCAATGCAAGACAACATGCATGACATGGGTAATATAACCTCGCCAAGTTTGAGCATAGACCTCGGGGAAATAGGACTGGTCATCGGTCTACGAATCCTCCTACGAGGAGCTCTCTGTAGCTTGACAAGATGTACGCTTCAGCAGGTAGCATTATGCGCTAGAATACCTTGTTTTCCTCGAGATACTTCCATCGCCGCTTCAAATGGCTGATGCAGTGAAGAGTAGTTGAATATACAAGCGTTGTCGACAAATGGAACACGTAATACAAAAAAATGATAGCATGATATAATTCACATACATGATGATTGGCTAAACAGCATGGCATTGCATAATTCACATATATAATGCCTTTGCAACAAGATAGCATTGTATATTTCACATATATAATGTCTTGCAACAAGATGGCAATGCATAATTCACATATATGGTAATTAGACACTGAACAGGTGGCATTCACACAAAGCATGTCTAAACTAATCAAATGGCATAGCAATGCGAGACACCATACGCACGATATGAGCAACATAACCCTACCAAGTTAGATCATACACCTTGAGGGGGGGGGGGGGAATAGGACTGGTCATCTGTCTCTGAATCCTCCTCTGAGGAGCTATCCGTAACCAGCGAGATATGCGCTTTGTCAGATAGCATGTCCGCTCGAAGACCTTGTTTTCACTCCGAATTTGCCATCACCGTGTCAAATGGCTGATGCACCACGAAGAAGCGATTGAATGTACTAACATTGTTGACAAATGTAATATGTAACAAAAAAGGATGGCCTGATATAATTTACATATAAGATGGTGGCTAAGCGAGGATGGCATTGCAAAATTCATATATATGATGCCTGGCTAAACAAGGTGGCGTTGCATAATTCACATAAGCGATGAATAAACTAAGCAGATGGCATTCACACAAAGGATGTCTAAACTAAGCGAGATGACATATTTGATGTATAAAGTAAGCAATGCAAGACACCATATGCATGATATAACCAACATCGGCATGCTAAGTTAGAGCGAAGACCTCGGGGGTAAATAGGAGTTATCTTCTCATACGAATCCCCTCGAGCAGATATCTTCCTCTCGATTACAATCCGAAATGCATGGAGGTTGGGCTGCCTTTGCGCCTACCATGGAGCGGACGTGCGCATGAAATTATATTGCCACGCATAAGGCTCGTCTCTTTTGCTCTACATGTTCGGTTCCATTGTTTACAATAACTGTCATGCATAGGAATAAAACATAGTGAGATTATGTAAGGAGTGCATGCAGAAATCAGAGTGATGGTAGAAACCTGTGGATAGACCCAAAACCAATAATAGCAGGCGGATAATGGCTTGAGTTAATAAATCTGAGATAATGGCTTCTTTACTGTTTGTTTCCCACCCAACATGAAACTCATAGTAGACACCGGAGATTAACTAGATAGTAGATAGATACTATTGATAGCGGCTCCGATATGTACCGCACAACCATTTAAAAACTCAATTTTGACCATTAGTTTGGAGCTGACTCAGAGTCTAATCGGTGAACAGGACAATAAAGTAGCATGTAATATTAAGCGATGGATAACGTAAGAAGACACAAAAGAGTGCGACCTCTCTTGCGGACCCGTGTAGTCCTCGAGGTCATCTGCTCGGTTGATGATGGTAATGCAGTTTTCATGGCTGCGGTGATGCGCGGAAGAAGATCTGAGGCGGCGAAAGACAGTCTGAGGCCGGATCCTGCTGTCTGAACCCTTCGTCGTTGGAACAATTTGAGCTGGGGTGGACGACGGCGCACCAGAGGCCGGGACAAACCACGCAAGATTTTCTTTGACAACTATACGTAAGAGAAGTAATTCTATAAGGGCTCGTTTGAATTGGAGGATTCCAACAATGCAGGGATAGGAAATAGACAGGAATAGGATAGGAATGCACGTGCAAAACAGAGAATTTAAAAACACAGGATTTCTGCCAATCTGGGTGTTTGATTCACAACAATTCGAAGATCACAAGATGCAAAGAAGCATGGTGAGATTAGGTCAAACCACAAGAAAATGTACGGTTATAATGCTATTATGCTACTATCTCTTAGTCTTGTGCTTCATGAATAGGAATTTGAAAAGGAGGACAAGTGAAAATTAAAATTCCTACGTTTTTTGTTTCAAGGAGACACTAAAGGAACAAATCTGTGTTCTCAGTGGACAATATATATAACATGTAGAGTAAAAAAGATATGCAACAAGTGTACAACCTCTTTGGCGAAGCCATGTCGATCTCAGCGTGATCGGGTTGGCCGGTGAGGATGCTCGGCCGACTTTGCTGTCGGAGGAGGGAAGAAGATCTTAGGCGTCTGGAGATGGAGCCCGAAGTCTTGCTCATTTGTGATGGAGGGTTTAAATCGTTGGAGCAGCTCCGGTGAGTTGTACGACGCCGAGGCTGAAGCAGGACAAGAGAGACAACGAACAACGTTAACTCGAGTGGAATTCTAATAGCATCTCCAATACATGACGTAAAATACATAACCACAAAGTGCTAGATGTAAAATACATCAGCCGCTCATCTCTGAACTTAAGCTTCAAACTGAACTTAATCGTCGAAACTAAACTTAATCGTCAAACTGAACCTAAGCGCCGAAACTGAATTTTGTTGTCGAAACTGAATTTTCTTTGTCAAACTGAACGCACTAGCAAGGTGAGGCTACACGTCGGTCGGCTGACTTATTCATCTCTGGTCAGTCGATTTTGCAGCCGTTGGATACAAAATCAAGGGCCTGCGGTTCATCTTCAACCTCCAGCCCCCCGAGCCGCCAGCCACCACCGGCCAAACAGCAGCCCCCCGCCGCCCGCGGCCGGTGGTGCGCCGCCCCGCCTGCCTCGAAAACACTCCCCACCGCTGGTACGCTGCCGCCCCGGCCATCCCTCTAGGCCCCCACGTGCCGAGCTTTTTCTGCGGCGATCCCCACGCCACCGCCCCGCTAATGCTCCGCCACCGCCGGCGACCACCACCCCCATCCTGAACCCTAAGATAGATAGTGGGGTACCTCTCCGGGGAGCCCCCCTCCCCGCTGCGGCTGGTTCTTCCTTCACCCCGGCGAGCCCACCCCTTTGAAAATCGGTGACCCAAAAGTCGATTGATCCGGTGAAGTGTAGCCAAATCGGAGCAGCATCACAAGCAAGAGCAAGAGCGAGAGCAGCAAAGCGAGCAAGAGCAATAGCAAGAAGCGTATACAAGGCAGGGGACCGAGAGCAAGAGCAGAAAGCAGAAGCGAAGCGAGAGCTAAAGCAGCGGCAGCTCCTCTTGATGTGGACGTTGCCGCCGAGGGAGCGGCGTGGAGGAAGTGGCGGCGACGCCACCATGGATGGAGCCGCGCCGTGTCGGCTCGGGACCGAGCGCCGGCAGCATCGTGAGATCGAATCAAGAAGAAAATGCGGCGATTAGTGTACAACCTCTTTGGTGGCGCCGATTAGGCCGCAGCTTCATCCGAGGAAACGGTGATGATGATGCTCTTCCGCTGGTGCAGGTGAAGACGACGGTGTGGGAATGGAGGTGGCGTGAAAGACGAGGGGAACGTCAGGGCAGCTCCTTGGAGGTGGAGGACGGGGTGGCTGAACCGGCGGGACGATGATATCGACGACGGATCCTCATCCGGTACGGTGGATGAGGGATGTCGAGGTGTTGCTGTGGACGACTTCGTCGGGGAAGAGGCTCCGGCTGGGTGGCGGACGGAGCAGGGTGTGGGGTTTCGTCGCGGGTTTTCGCGGCCTCGGTGTATGAATCGGTGGGCGGATGGGATGGCAGTGGGGAACCATGGCTTAGAGATGCTCTTGTCCGAAATGTGGGGTAAGTTACTAAAGTACCCCCACCGATTTGAGGCGGTTCTTTTGGTTCAGGGGTACCACGGGCATTTCGCGTGTTGGGATTTCACAGGAGGTGGGAGTTTTCGTGTGTGCTGTAATTTTGGAATAGCAAGGCGCGGGTTGAGATGGAGGCAGTTGTCGGAGCACAACGAGACAAAGATATATCTTAAATATTTCGGGCTAACAAGGCGCGGGTTGAAATTTCCGGACAAGCCTAATGTGTCTTGTACCAAATCAATCGCACAACATATGTCATTCAAAACTTTGAATTCATGTTATGTTCAATTAAAATATTTCGCTACGTGTATAATGCATGCAACCTACTACTCAAATGAACGTTTTAGTGCATTCCAAACGTATATACTACCGCTTCAATATGAACTAAATTTGAATAAGATGTACAGTAATGATTGTTGTGAATTCAAAGCATTTGAATTCGTTTCTCTGTTTTAATAAGATCTACAATCATCATTATTGTCAAGTTAAACCATCGTTTGTGTATTATCTTCACAGCACACCACATGATTAGTCTCGAGTTACATATGAACTATGTGTACTATATGAACTCGAACTAGATTTTTTGAATCCACTTTATTTTGATATCAAATCACATTACATTTATAGCTCTAGCTAGATCTTCATAATCTAAACCATGTCTCATATGTATAATGTGTTTATCACATTATGTATGGTGCCCCGCCCCCTACGCCTACAAGTATTTAGATGTGAGTTGCAAACACCACACATTACCACAAATTCAAATAAAATGTGAGAATGTTTGATATATAGTATTGTCTAGATTGCTCGATATTTAGTTGTAAGCTGCAAAAGCCGCACATTATCACAAATTCAAATAAAATGTGAGATTGTTTGATGTATAGTATGGTTTAGATTGTTCGGCATTTAGCTGTGAGTTGCAAACGCCATGCATTATCACATTATGGTATAACATGTGCACAACACGTGTATCACCACTATATTCATGCATGCAATGTTTAAAACACTATGATCTCCTATTCAAATATATGAATCCGCTTTCATATCAAATTATGATCTTTGTTAGTCTCTTACATCCACACAATCCTCTAGCCTTTGTAGCTAACACTAACTTTCTCTCGTGCATGCACACACACCCTCCTCGCCCTCCCCCTCCCTCGGAATTCTATCCACCGGGCACATTCATTTTTTTCTTTAGGTCGTTCTCCCAGACTCTCCACAACTCCTTTCCGACACAAACCGATCGATAAACCTCTCCAGCGATGCCTGCCTACAGCATACACACACAACTTCAATCTCCTCCTTTATGTGTCCTTGCCTCGTGTCTCTCATATGGTGGAGACACGTGTAAACTCTCGCCCCTCTTTTCATCGATCTCACAACCGCACACTCCTCCCCCTATCTAGCTAGTAGTTGGTCCTCTCGCATCACCTCCTAGCTCCATTCTCTCTGTCTATCCGTCTCGCTGGGCCTTATTTGCCTCTAACAAATGGACGTACACCGACCGATCTCTCGCTATACATATAGCCAGCTAGGTCCTTATAACTCGTTTTTACCCACACATCGATTGATCTACCTCATTAGTTGTGTCTTTCCTTTTCCTCCGACAAACAACAATTGATCTACCGATCTAGTTAGGTTTGCTTACCAAACACATGGTTCCCCTTCATCATCAATGGATGCGTCCCGACAGATCTATCACGCATGTGCACACAGAAACACATCCCCACTCTTATTGATAACATTACAGTTCCACCCTCAGTTTGTCTAGTAGGCCTCTCCCAACATCTCCGAGAAGCAACTCCATCACCCATCCAGCACTCTACCCCTCTCCCTCCCTCTCCCTCTCTCTCCTCTCTCTCTCTCTCTATCCCATCATATTTCCCGTCCTTCAGTTATGTATGGATGTCGACCGATCTCCCTCAAGACATAGATGGGTCTCTCCTTCTCAAAACATATACGATTCGCTCTACCTCTATAGTTAGGCCTCTGCCTACCCCTCCCCCACCCCCTCCCCCCCCCCCACACACACCGATACATCAAGCGCTCTAGTCATGTCTCCCTGGCACACACAAACTTGACATGTGCCCTCTAACGTTCTGGTAGGCCAGTCGCCCTATATCTTTGACTTGCACACACACACACACACAATTTCGATGGCTCTCTTCATCGATCTCGCACCCACCCACTTGATCCTCTCTTCGACTCTATCAATAGCTATGACCCCTCCCTCTCTTCTCGTGGATTGCCCGACCCTCTATGTATGATATGGATAGGCCTCCATTTCACACACATTGCATGCAAAATTTTGAGATGTCATTGACACATATTCCCACAAATAATTCACGAAATCAACCCCCACCCCACTCCCACCCCCACCACAAAACAAAAAACACTCACGAACGCGGTTTGTATCTCTCACACACACCCATTTAGGTGGGGGACGTGCACGAATAGAAGAGGTTCATGCACGGCGCACGTACTCCCGTCTCTTTCCCAACCACATCCGCGCGGGTACACGGTGGAGCTCATTTCTGTCTGAAAAAAGGCAGCCTGTAGTAATTTGGCACGTGTTCTGGTTGTACTCTTGGTGGAGGGAGGATCATCTCCCACTGGTGAACACTCTTATTGTGACGGGTCGCGTTATGTTAAATTAAAAAAAGAGGCAAACCATGTGGGGCCTACCTTAGAGGCAAGGCTCTATACACTGGAGTACTTTTGATGTGTCCCGTCAACTCACAGAATGAGGAGAAGCTTGCTTAGTACACCGTCTCCCCCGCCCACGGGCGCGGTGGCTCGCAGGATCAGGTGAAGCTTGCTCCTCCCTCGCCCATCTTGTGTGATGGCTCGCAGGACGAGGAGAAAAATTACTACTCCCTCCGTTTACTCCTCGTCCCTACTACCTTGGTTATAGAGATTATATCATATTGTTTGGAATATATATGTCCTTTAGTAGATTTCAATATGAACTACTAGTACATACTCCAAACACTCGATGTATATAGACGTATTTTAGAGTGTACATTCACTCATTTTGCTCCGTATGTAGTAGCACTCTCCCTCGCCTCGACCCTCGCCCACGTGGTGGACGTGTAGCAATTCATTCGGTCTCATATAGCCGTAAAGATATATCTTGCACTACCATTATTGCTCGACTTCGAAGAGGCGAAGAGCCAATCGCAAGGTTAATATTTTGGAGATGCCAAGTGCAAGGTTATAGGAGAACGAGTAGTAGGTGCCGCGTCATTTATAAATAATTTTTTTCTTCAGTGGCACATACGCAATATGATAGGTTCATATGGAGAGAAAAGGAAGCTGCTCCACTATATACACAGTCAGGACGGGCCAGCCTACACGGTTGCTTGCTGGGGTTGCTCTCTTCACACTCTCTCGTACAAAACGACTGTGGCCACATCTCTAACATCCCGGCGGATCACGTACGCTTGGGGAAGGGGTGGATGCTTAGTGTAGATGCGGTGGCCGTCGCCGACGGCAAAAACCCACTGTCGGCACGTCCCTATCAGGGGTCCCCGCCGTTCTCTCTCACAAAGCCGGTGAGGTTGCCTTCGTCCCTTGCGCCTTTGCGCGACATGGGCAGTTGCCGCCTCCGCCGCCCTCCTCAAGGTCGAGCTACGTCCCTCGTGTACAACTCCCTTTACAGCCGGCTTGCACCACTGCTCCAGCTGCCCACATCACTCCCTGTGGATATTTCTCTACTTCTTTGCCCCGCACATACCTGATACCTCTATTGGCTTCTACGTACTGTATTTGTGATGAGTTTATGTCTCATCAACTAGTCCTAGTAATCTTATTCTAATCACACTTCTTTGCCACAGGGATGCTCATCTCGATTTTGGTGAAACTGCACAAAATGATCCGATGGTCAAAAGGTTGCAAACTTCATTTATTAGGAAGCTCGAACGTTGCCAGCAAATTGAAGCCCGGTCGGGGTTCACGGTTCAAGGGCTAGGATTTGCATGGATCGTTTTTTTCTTTAGCTGCCTCTGTTCCAAAATAAGTGTCAACTTTAATAGTAGTACAACTTTGTACTAAAGTTTGCACAAAGTTGAGACACTTATTTTGGAACGGAGGGAGTACAAATTTGCTATGATCTGTCAATCATTGAGATGCAATAGCATGCATGTTAGTCTCCATTGTATTTGATGAAATGTTGCAACGGGCAACCTTGGATGCAAGATACATGTAACAGGAGCTGGAAGCTTCATAGCATTGTACAAATTTATCTCGTTGATAAATTATAGTACGTACTAGTACTATACTAGTACTTCCTCCATTCCTAAATATAAGTCTTTGTAGAGATTTCACCATTAACCACATGCTGATGTATATAGGTGCATTTTAAGTGTAGATTCATTCATTTTGTTCCTTATGTAGTTCACCTAGTGGAATCTCTACAAAGACTTATCTACTAGTAATAGCTAGCCCCCACTACTAGGAATTCTCTATCCTCTCCTTGGGCCACATCATCAAAATTGACGTAGCCATTAGATGAAGTAAATCAGTCACAATAGCAAATGCGATCTAGACGTTGAGAGGCTCCGCACTAAGCCACATGCAAGCATGCAGAGATACCGTGGCACATGCATGTGAGTGGATTTTAAATCACATCAACATGTCTGCATGCAAGCATGCACCGGTAGCATGCATGTAAGTGAGCTTTTAAGTCCCATTAACATGTCAAAAGAAAAATATAATCCCATTATGCAAGAGGAGTTGGCTGATCTTTTTTCCTTATGTGGGATGATCTAAATGATGATGGGAGTTTATTTAGTTTGGCTACCACATTTGTCATGCGGTTATAGATTTTTTAGTTCTATGAAATCGATAATTTTATGCAGAGAGATATATTGTTCACGCAACGACAGCGAGGACTCATCTAGTAATATTTAGGAACGGAGGGAGTACTATGTAAAGAGTTAGGTGTCGCATGGTGATAGTGTGAGGTGGGCCATGTAATCACTGAGCCTGCGTGTTTTCACTACTCTTGCACTCCTCTGCTGTAACAATGGAGAAAATTGTAATCTACTACCACTTTTCGCCTAAAGCGTGGGACATCCAGCAGTCCTACCACCTCAGTAATAAAGACCAATGAGTCATCAAATCACATAGACCCAGCAGTAAGTTGGACGGACGAAACAACCATCACTCTTGCGCCAGTGAGAGGTCGCGTCCGCTCTGCCCGGGCATGAATGCGACACCGATTCTTTGGAGCGGCCTTGAGCGTTCAGGCGGGAAGCGGCGATGGAGGGGCTTTGGGTGGGCCAGGCTGGTCAGGAGCGGGCGCGGCAGCTGTCCGCATGTCCCTACCGGACACGCCCGAAAACGAGAGGATGCACCGACTCTCGCGGCTAAAATCGTACACTACACACCATATCTCTGTAGGGGTAGGTCGATCTGTCGCACTCTCTAACACACACATGCTTTAAACACACACACGCACCTTGGTCCCGTTGCACCTTCTAACGTGACTTATTACACCTAGACGGAGGGAGTAGTAAGTATACGAGATACGGTGGCACACTGACTTAAGTCGAATACAAGTGCCCAAAATTTGTGTGCATGTTATAATAAGGATTCACTTAAAATAGTACGTGAGCGAACAGAGGGATCAATTGGACATTGTTCCCGAGCAGTAGCGAGATGTGTGAGGTAGTAAGATACACCGCTGTCGCTTTTAATTTTTCTTATTAATTTGTTTGTTTCACCCTCCGACTGGTGGGACCCAACGTACTACATGGAGAGAGGTAAGGTGACTAAGGCTGCATTATTTCTACACCACTGTGGATAGTCTTACCACCAAAGCCACATGACACGATTATGATTGAAATCCTAATGACTCCCACACACATAAAGAAAAAACACGGCATGCCTGTCACACGAATGCAGGAATGTATAAAAGGTTATTTTCCTCTCGTTGAACATAACGGGAGGGTTGTGTAGCTGGTTAGCCTGTTCGCTCATCAAACTTGAGGTCTCGGGTTCGATAACTACACTTGAGAATATTTTTGCCGGGAGGATTCTTTATTTGGACAAAATGTTTTATAGGGTTTGCACGCTTCACACTCTCTCTCCAAGATATATATATACACTTTGGAGCCTCAACGCTTGTAGTTGCTCTCTTCACACTCTCTCGCCTCTCCCGCCGAGCCTCAAAGACTTGTAGTTTCTCTCTTCATACTCTCTCGCCCTCTCCAGATCTAAACAAGACTTCGTTGGCCTCTCTCTCCCCTCACTGCTGCTCAAAGAGCCGGCAGGATCCGTCCGTCGGGAAGGGAAGGAGGCTTAACGCTGTCGCCGTCGGCGAGGGAGGGAATCCACTACCGGCGCTGTTGTTCACTTTCCACCCAGCGGCGGCGCAGGAGGGCCTCCGACCCCTTCTTCTTCGCAGCCGTCTCTGTCGCCCACGAACCACGCCCAAGAACCTTAAGGTATATTTTATTTACTCCACATGCATTGCTCTAGCTGCATGTATACCATGAATCTAGGACGTGGTTCAAAGAGGAAAGGAGTGGGGGAAAGTAGTGGGAAAAGTTGTATATAGCATGAATCTAGGACGTGGTTCAAAGAGCAAATGAAGGGGAAAGTTGTATAGCATGAATCTAGGACGTGGTTCAAAGAGGAAAGGAATGGGGGAACGTAGTGGGGAAAGTTGTATCACATAAATCTAGGACGTGGTTCAAAGAGGAAAGGAAGGGGTGAAAGTACTAGTTCAAAAGGAAAAGGAAGGGACAAGGTCATGTAGAGTTTGAGCAGGACTAGATTTGTTGTGCTCACATAGGGAAAGGTGTCTAAAGATAACAAAACTGGGACCAACACAAATATGCTCCTTGATTGTTTGTTCTTTGTTGCAACAGATTGTGCATGACCACGATACATCGGTAGATGCACATGGTGCTGGTGCGTCCACTGTCCCGTGCAACTCATTAGCTGTTGTTAATCTAAGGCCCTGTTTGGTTAAAAACTCCCTAGTCCCTACCTGCTTGGTTCCAGGGACTAAACACGGACTAGAGGTTATTAAATGACATGATAAAAGACCATGTTACCCCTAGTAATGAACTAATAGAAACAAGGTGCGATGTGTGGCAGGGGCAACTATTGGAGAAGTCCTAAAAAGACTCCCTCGGGGTCTTCTTTCTTTAGTCCCATATGCCCACTTTAAGTCCCGAAAAGTCCCTCCTGTTTAGTTTAGATGTGACTGACACGGAGTTTTTTTAATCCCTACACCAAAATGTCCCTGTAAACAAACACCCTCTAATAATGCCGCTGGAAAATTGATGCAATGCCACAGTTAAAATCAAATTACATGTTTAACGAATTTTATTGTTAATATAATCTCTATGTTAATATTAATCAATGCCACCGTTTGAGAAATGCTATTGTCTTGCTTTATTTCCCATTTAGATAAGGTAGATGCTTATTTTTGTTGGCTTCTGTGTCATCCACCGTTATTGACCACTAATTGTTTCCTTTGCACCTCTATGTAAACAGGGTTATCTACTTCACCTCGTTGTCATTGTGACCTTTTGTTGCACTGCACAAAACACTTTTGTTTTAAGAGTGTTTTGTGCAGTTCAACCAAAATGTCACAATCGACAACGTTGTTTGATTGCTTGATCTTAGTGGAATCGCACAAGAGGAGATCTTACTTCCTATCCGTTAAGGCGAATTTGGTTCAGATCTTCTTCTTGTGAGTTGTTTGAATTCGAATCATGAGAGGTCAAGACTAGCCTTCTTTCACATGATTCTCGAGGTGTGCTTTCATATGTTGTGCTACTTGTATGATAATGTTGCTTGATTTTAGTGAATCGCACAAATGGAGACAAGACTTCCAATCCGTATGTGCACCGTAATATCCCATTGAGGTAAGATAAGGATATTTCACAACTGCTGGCCTGTATTTTGCCACTTTCATCAGAAAATTAAGTTTAGTACTATACTTTTGCTCCCTGATTGACATGCCAAATCTTACATTGAAGGCGAAGCTTATGCATTATTGAACCAAGTGATGAAGGGGAAGAACAAGCGGAAGAAAAACAAAAATCAACTACCGGTGCTGTAATGAAGCACTAGAACTGTGATGACACAAGTAATGATATAGTTTTGCATCTTAATTTATTGCTATGGCTGGAACAAGCAACTGTTTTGCCACTGATTTGATGCCATACGTAATTATCTCTACTTGTGCAAACAGGGATCTTCTTTGAAGATACCATATATTTTAGTGGAACTGCACAAGAAGATGTTGGGAACATTAAACTAATCGAGGAGTATATATTAAGCATGGCCACCCCCGTAGATAGCAACAGATGGTTCCGGGGAAGTGCTTCATCTGTATGCTCTACACAATCAGCCTCCTGACAAATGTTGGTACTCACCCACTGATTTCATCCATATGATTGAGCTTTGTCATCTCTATTGGTGTTGTGCCCCTGTTTAGATACTGTCATGAAAAAGTGGTATTGTCCTTAAGAAGTGCTTCATCTGTGCTATTTTAAATATTTCCTTTCCTTTTTTTTCGAGCAAACAGGGATCATCTTCCTCTGAAGAAGAATATGGAGTACGTGAAGTGACTAGTTCTGATTATGCCAGGATGAAGAAGCCCTGTCTATCTTCTCATCAGAAGGAGCAGTTGAAGGATGGTTACATTACTCCCCACAAGACCAAACTAACTTCAGCTCAGAAGGACTGACAAATATCCATTTTTGGCTGTGATGCGCGAGTAAAATGTTGTTCTAGGATTCTTTCTGGTGAGTTCCATTTTTCTAAAAGTGTGCTCTACATGGACCATGTATGTGCCTGTTGAAACTGTCAATTCATAGTACAGTTTGCTTTATACTAATCACTTTTTTGTATTTGTGCAAACAGGGGTGCTCAGCTTGATTTCAATGGGAACTGCACAAAATGTTCATGAATACATCAAGTCATTCATTTCCACCACAAGAAAGGAGGTGCCCATAAGTTCAAGGCGTTACAACATATAAGGGCGAAACCATACAAGCTACAGGCGAATTTGGTTGATTTTGGTGGAACTGCACAAAAAGAACAGCTAGTTTATTTAGCACGAGGTGCCATGTCAATGTCCGAACTGATGGCAAACCCTGCCCATTCCACAATCGTAGGCATTTGATATTTTGGAATGGGACAACCTTGTCAAATTTTTCTCATTGATTTTAGCAAGATATGCGTTTGATATTTTTGAATGGGACGCCCTTTGCTGTCAGCAGCGGCGATCAATTTTTTCTTTATTCTTTAGTTGTGAAGTAAATATTGCCTCTGACATGTGAGTCGCTGAGATGCATAATCATCGATTGTTTTGAATGTTCTCTATGAATTTCCAGGCCCGTGTGTTTGATTGCAATGTACAGAAACGCTAAAAGCTACTCAAACTCTTTGTACTCCTTCTGCTTTCTTTTACTTCGCACATTGTGAAAGTGCATACTTTTTTGTATAAGATTGGTCAAAGTAGAGATACTTTGACTGCAGACAAAACTTGTATGCAGACTAGAAAGGACCGGAAGGAGTACATGTGAAACTGCTGCAAACGTGGTGATCACCCTGGAAATAATGCTAGTATGTATTGTTTTGCATGTTCATCCAATGCCAGTGATACAGGAATTCGAACTAACCGAAATAAATTCATTCATACACGGTCGGATTTCATATAAACATGCCGGATTTCATTACATTTCATACATTCTTCAACTAAAAAGGGTGTTTAGGTCGCATGCATCTCCCAGATGCAGAGGCCGGGGGTCATCCTCCTTTTCGAGAAAAAAAACTAAAAAGGGGTGCGCCGGAGGTATAATTAATTAACCGAAGCTACCCACCTGTGTCTCGCTGAGCCGAACAAAAGCTTCAGTGACTTAACTGCAGGTGCAGTTGCGTAACTGCACCATCAGTTAAGTAGAAGCAGCGTTCTTCTCCAGCGCAGCTCTCCGACTCCACGTCACCGCCAAGAAGCTAACCGGCCGTCAATGGTCAACCCGCCTAGCTTGGTTTCAACCGGAGGGTAGCAGCGGTGGCCTTACTTGGACCAGCGGCGGCGACCTACCGTGTTCTACTCTTCCTCGTTTTACGTGTGGCGGCCTCGTTGGCTTGGGCGGGGCCTCGGCCGGAGCGATGTCCTCTGTCTCGTTCGTTGCGGTGGCGGCGCCTCAGTGAGCGGAAATCCTCCCCCACGTTACCGGCAGGGTGGGGCCTCCGTTGAGCCGGCGATGTCCTCTGCCTCGTTGTTCGCGGGGCGGGGCCTCGGCGGAGCCGGCGGTGTCCTCTGCCTCATTGTGGGCGCCGCGGGGCCTCGGTCGAGCCGGCGGTGTCCTCTGCCTCGTTGTTGGCGCCGCGGGGCCTCGGTCGAGCCGGCGGTGTCCTCTGCCTTGTTGTTGGCGCCCGCGAAGGCTTCGGCGAGCAGGCGTCGTCGGCGCCAGGCGAGGACTCGTCGGAGCTGGCCTTGTCCTCTGCCTCGTCCTCGGTCTCGCCAAACAACGCCTCGCCCGCTTCATCGCCCTCTTTGCTAGCCTCTTTGTAGGCGGCCGCAACCTCCGCCACTCGCATGCGGTACCGCCAGCGCTGGAGGCGGCCCTTGCGGGCGGAGCGGTACGAGTCGAGCAGTGCCTCCTGCTCCACCCGCTCCTTGGCGATCTGCTCCTCCGCCTGTAGGTGCTCCTGGAGGAGATGGTGGTTGTAGGCGGCGTCGGCCTGTGCCTCCCGGAACTGCTGCTCACGCATCGGCCTCACCCTGTCCATATATTGGGCACGGGCCTCGCCGATGGTCATGGTGCAATGCACCGGCGAGTATGGCGCGGAGGAGGGGGTTGGCGCCGGATCATCGACTACCATGTTCTCCATTAGGACGTCGTCGTCCTCCGGCTGCCTGCCGGCCAGCCGGTCGGCAGCAATGGCTGCCATCTCCTTGTGGTCCGTCGTCCGCCCGTCCCGAAGAGCGCTAGAGCGCGAGGAAGCCATGGTGGGCAGTAGTGGTGTGGACAGGAGAAAGGGAACGGATGCGGATGACTGCGGCTATGGCCGGCGCAGCAGTTTATATAGCAATGGTGGGCGGGCGGAGGGATGGACGTGTGGCGCCGAAGTAGCCGCCTTGGCAACCGCGTATCATTAATGTGTGCGGCAGATGGACGGATGAAGGCACTTATGTAGTTGAAGGCGGAGCAATCGCTTTTACCTTTGAGGAAGCGGGCGGCCGCCGATTGCTTCGGCAGAAAGCCAGCAGGCGAGAGATCACTTTACTTGGATAGGATGACAATGGGGACCCACCAGGTCCATAGCCTCACGTACGCAAGTGCCTCCTTATTATATATATATATATATATATATATATATATATATATAAAACTATAATTTATTTTGCTTCCTCCTGGTTTCCTGACATCACGGTCCCACACCATTGTCAACCTATGTACTCCCTCCTTTTCGGTTTATAGGGATTATCTCAAAATTTTAGTTTTTCCATTTTATAAGGCTCAATTTGGTTGTTTTCCATCACATGTTCAGATTCCAAGGTGCATTAAATCGTTGCATGCAAGTATTAAGAGAAAATTGACCAATGCATGTACTTTATGCATGCATGCATTGCAATTAATGCATTGATAAACATAAATTTTTTGAGGATAACAAGAGCATTAATTAGGTGCTTTCGCAAAACTACAAAAAGTACTCCACCACTCGCCATCTACCTTGATTGGTGAGATTTTTGAATTGAGCATTATAAACCGGAAAGGAGGGAGTAGTCAATAAGCGAGAGAATTGCACAAGAAGCGGCCGATACTGGGACCAAGCAACTTGAGCAGATTTGTGTTTTTGAGGTGTGAGCACTGCAGAGTTTTTCGATGTTTACCCCAGATATTAATTTTTCTCCTCTCGAACAACAACGAAAACATCGCTGCAGTGTATTAATCAAGGCTGTGGTCTGCCTAGCCCAAAGCAGATATCCAGCCCAGATATTAATTTTTTCAAGCTGAAAATGGCTAGCCCAGCTATACTTTTTTTAGGAATACCTGTGCAAGGTCAAGTTGTTATTCTCCGCTCACTGGCTGCAAATCTTTCCTAGGATGGATGCATTAGGCTTGTCAAGAAATTGGGCTTGAAGAAATAATAACTGGGATGTAATTATAAAAAATGGGTAGTAACTATAAAAATATGCAACAAACAGTGATTACTTTATTAAATATTATTTTTGGAATATTGAAAATTTTAATTTCATTAATTGTTATGGCGCAATAATGTTTCGTTGGATTTTTACGTAATATAAATTTATATTGAAATTGTATTTAATCTGACTAGAAATTCCGGGATAAAAATATTCGGATCCGATCAAAATGTGGGAAATTTTATTGAATTCTGTTTTGAACGGTTGGTTGAAATGGGCTGTACTTTTAACAAACTGTAAATGGGATGTAGTAAATTCCATTAGAATTAAAAAATGGGCTACACATTCTTAAAAATCTCGAATGGGCTATAAGTTCTCTGCCACACACTTCTGGCCTTACTAAGTTGACGGGTCCCCTAAAAAACAGAGTTGACGCGTATGGAAGGCTTTGTCAACTTATAGTCAACACACGGTTCTAGCAGAAGGGTCGTTGGATGTCCATCCAACGGAAGCCGTCTTCTTCTTCAATCTCGGATATTCTAGCTTCACCCGCCTAAAAATGATTCCTCCCACGACATCCGGGCGCACCATTTTGGAAGCTGACCTGTGGGCCTACTAAGTTGACGTACCAAGGGCTTTGTCAACTTAGTCAATATAAACGATTCTAGCTGCAGTGACCATACAATGTCCATCCAACGGCCGTCGTGCTTCTTCAACCTCTGGTCTTCTTGCTCCAGCCGCCCAAAGCAGCGCCGGTCGTGCCGCCTGCTCCTGCCTCCCATGGCCGGCTATGCTGCCGCGGAGGACTCACCGCCCCCTACTACTCCCACCGCTGGCCAGGCCATCCCTCCACTCACCCACACCCTCGTTATTCTCAAGCGACGGCAGCAAGAGCCGAACCAGTGAACCTCGTACTCCTCCGCATGTGCATCCACCGCCGCGTCTTCCCCGGGCCCGCGTCATCCCTTCCTAGGCCTTCTTTGCCGTCCCACCGCATGATGGTGCTCTCGGCCTTGGCGTGGTCAACGTGGTCAAGGAACGACTTCCATCGGACGTGGACTGTACGTGAAGAGGCTGACAGCTGAGTCCACGGCAGCTGCAAGGAAGTGCCTCCTTATTACGCGCAAAATAATTATTTCTCCACCTGACAGCGGGGACCCACCGGACGGGCCACCGTATTTCACAAAAAAAATGATTCGCCCCCTGACTGCTGGGACCCACGAGCTACATCTTCGCACGCAAGGAAGTGCGTCCGAAAAAAAAAACGATTCGCCCCCTGACTGTTGGGACCCACCAGCTACATCTTCGCACACAAGGAATTGCGTCCGAAAAAAAATGATTTGCCCCCCGACTACTGGGACCCACCAGCTACACCTTCGCACACAAGGAAGTGCGTCCGGGCAAAAAAAAACGATTCGCCCCCCTGACTGCTGGGACCAAGTAGCTACGCCTTCGCACGCAGGAAGTGCGTCCGGGCAAACAAAAAACGATTCGCTTCTCGACCGCTGGGACCCAGCTACACCTTCGCACGCAAGGAAGTGGGCGAAAAAAAACAAAGCGATTCGCCCCACTGCTGGGACCCACCAGCTACATCTTCACAGCAAGGAAGTGCACGGCCGGGACCCACCTGGTCAAGCGTACATAGCATTGTCATCCCGGCCGCGAACGGTATGCGTACATACCGGTCGATGTAGAGGCGCACGTGTCGTAGTAGAGGCGCCGCACGTGTTGTAGTAGAGCGCGCATGTAGCATGTACACGCACGCATAGCCGCCGTGGTGCAAGAAACAAAATACGACCATGTATGTGTACATACAAAGCGGGTCTCAACGCCTAGTCGCAAGATAATGCACGGCGAGGGCTCGTGTTCATGGGGAGGCAACGGAATGCGTCGTGTTCATGGGGAGGCAACGGAATGCGTCGTGTTCATGGGGAGGCAACGGAATGCGTCGTGTTCAAGGGGAGGCAATGGAATGCGTCGTGTTCATCGGGAGGCAACGGAACGCGTGGGAGCCAACCGGCTTGGACGGAACAAGCGATGGAAACGAGGCCTGGCGTACTGCAGAACGGAGGAAACGGCCTTGTGTTCGACCGGCCATGTTCGGAACGGGGTCCTGTTGATCGGGAGGGGTGTGGCGTACCGCAAAACGGAGGAAACAGACCTCCTACGGTCGAAACGGGGGTCCTACTTTTCGAGAGGGGTGTGGCGTACCGCAAAACGGAGGAAACGGGCCTCCTACGGTCGAAACGGGGGTCCTGTTGATCGGGAGGGGTGTGGCGTACCGCAAAACAGAGGAAACGGACCTCCTACGGTCGAAACGGGGGTCCTGTTCATCGGGAGGGGTGTGGCGTACCGCAAAACAGGACTCCACGGGATACTGTTCATCTCCACCGTCGACCCCCTCCAGCCTCCACGAGCTACTGTCCCACCTCCTCCAGCCTCCACGGGCTCCTCGCTCATCCAGCCTCCACCGCCGCTACTCCACCGGCCTTTGTTCAACCACCCCTCCACGGGCACCCATCCACCATCTACTGTTCATCCAGCCCTCTACACCATGGGGTCCTGTTCAACCACCCCTCCACGGCCACCCCTCCACCGTCTACTATTCATCCAACCCTCCACACCACGGGGTCCAGTTCATCCAGAGGCAACGCCACCGCTCACTGTTCATTCAACCCCCCCCCCCCCCGCCGCAATGCTCACTGTTCATCCAATCGATCGACTTCAGTTAGCAGCAGTAGCGAAGGAATCGCTCCATCGGGTTTAGTTAACAGCCATCGATCGATCGCTCGGGTTCGACGCGTAGGGTAACTGCAATCGCCGGGTTCGATTAGAGCCCAATGCCTCGCTTCGGGTTGATTAGAGCTAACGCCGCACACACGCAGCAGACGTGTACAAGAGAACGCAGCATCGCCGCCCAGACCTCCCACCATAACCGGCAACTCCCCGAAATTTTCCTACCCCTCGCTTCTACCACGGTTTTTTCCGTCATGTACGGCCCAAAGAATGTCATGCAGCTGCATCTCCGGCCCGCCCAGGACGAAGAGCCCATTTTCTGTCATGATTTTTTGTCATAGAAGTAGGAGCTCACCACATCTACGATGATACCGGGTTCTGTCACAATTATCATCATAGAAGTGTCATATGTATGACAGAAAAAATTCGTTCGGCCCAAAATGTCACGGATGTGTCTTTTTTTTGTAGTGCATCCTCAGTCTAGTGGTCAAGTTGAACTTAGAAATAGAGAAATAAAATTAGTTTTGCAAAAGACTGTTAATAGGTCCAGGAAGAATTGGTGTAAGAAATTAGATGATGCACTTTGGGCTTATAGGACAGCATATAAAAATCCTATGGGTATGTCTCCTTATAAAATGGTTTATGGAAAATCTTGTCATTTGCCTCTTGAGTTAGAACATAAAGCATATTGGGCAGTCAAAAAGCTCAACTATGATTTCAAACTTGCTGGTGAAAAGAGGTTATTTGATATAAGCTCATTAGATGAATGGAGAACCCAAGCTTATGAAAATGCAAAGTTATTCAAAGAGAAAGTTAAAAGATGGCATGACAAAAGAATCCAAACGCATGAGTTTAAAGTCGTAGAATATGTTCTGTTGTACAAATCTCATTCCAGGTTCTTTGCAGGAAAGCTCCTCTCGAAATGGGAAGGCCCATATGTCATTGAGGAGGTTTACCGGTCAGGTGCCATCAAAATAAATAATATCGAAGGTACTAACCGGAAGGTTGTCAATGGGCAACGAATAAAGCATTATATCTCAGGTACGCCTATTAATATTTAAAGAAATATTATCCAAACTTTGACACCGGAAGAACGCATAAAAGAGTCCTTTCGGAACACTCCAGAATCATGAAAATAAGGAGGTACGTGATACAGTAGGTAAACGGACTCCGAAAAATCCACAAAAATATTTTTTGTCAGTTTTGGAATATTTTAGAATTTTGGAAATAAAGAAACTCCCAGGAAGCATCCCCTGGTGGGCACAAGACACCAGGGCGCGCCAGGCACCCAGGTGGGTTGTGCTCACCTGGGACACCTCCCGTACTCCGTTTTTCTTCCATTTACTTGTCCTCCAAGATAAAAAATCTATATATACTTCCCGAACGTGTTAACCACCATATCACGGAGAAATCCTCTGTTCTCTTTTCTTGTTGTATTCTGCGTAGATCTGAAAATATGTCATCCCAAGACTTTGAGGGAGAGAGCTATGTTGCTGATCTCATCACAAACCCAAAGTCCTATGGGGATGAGAAGCACTATAGCTGGACTTCTGAAGAAGATGAAGATGAATCTATCCCTCCTCGGTTTAAAAACAAAAGCATGGAGGCGTTATGCAAGAAGATAATAAAACTCGAGATAGATAATTGTGAGTTGATGATGAAGAATTTTACTCTCAGTCAGAAGTTGGAGGAGGCAAAGGGCAAATCCCCTATCTCCTCACCTCCACCATTATCTTCTCCTTCACCACCATCACCTTCTTCACCACCAAAGTAGAACTAAGTATCGGGTATGGGCACTCCCTTGGCTTCCGCCAAGCTTGGGGAGGTGCTTGCATCGTATCATCCCACTATCTTTTTGCATTTACTTATCTTAGTTCGATCTTTTTGCTTTAGATGAAACAAAGTTTAGTTCGATCCTTTTTTTCTTCGAGAGTTTGCTTAGTGATCTATCATTGTAATCGTGTGCAAGTTATATAGTAAAGTTTAGTTTGAGTTTTTACATTCTTTACTTTCTTGTTGCAAATAAAGAAAATAAAAAAGATAAAGAAAGCAAATAAAAGAAAGGAAATAAATCAATAAGATCATATACTAATCCTATGGTAGGTGATAGCACCACATAAGGAAAAATATAAGTAGGAAATTTTATTAGAGATTGACAAACATAGCATTAGTTAGTGATGCAACTCATGAAAAAATTAATAAGGGAACAGAGGATTCACATATAAATATACCATCCTAGAAATCTTTTGTGATTGTGAGCCCTCATCAAAATATTATATGCCAAAATTGTTGACATTGGACAAGGAAGACAACGTAATGGTTTATGTTTGTTTATATTCACATAGAAGTCATATTGTCAAAGATCCTTTAACATGTGGTGCTTGCCCCCTATCTTTGCTAGCCAAAAATTCCGCATTAAGTAGAGATACTACTTGTGCATCCAAAAACCTTTAAACCCAAATCTTTTTCAAGTGTCCACCATACCTACCTAGGGACTGAGCAAGATCCCTCAGGTAAGTTGTCACCGGTGCAAAACGGCAATAAAAATTGCTTCTAAATGTGTGAGATTGTTTAGTGTAAGAGAAAATTGAGCATTGCACGAACTTGGATGACAAAGAATAAAAGCGACAGACTGCATAATAAAGGTTGTCATCTTAAGGGGCAATGTAACGTGACATTATTTTGCACTAAGGGATTGAGCATACAAACAAATAAGCGCATGACAACCTCTGCTTCCCTCTGCGAAGGGCATATCCTTTACCTTTATGTATTTACTTTTATGCAAAGAGTCATAGTTTCCTTCTATTCCTTTTTATTTTTCTCCTTTGGCAAGCATCGTGTGGTGAGGAAAGATCTAGGCACATACATATGTCCAACTGAATATAGATAGCATGAGTTATTATTGTTGACATCACCCTTGAGGTGAGTATGTTGGGAGGCGAAACTACAAGCCCCTATCTTTCTATGTGTCCGGTTGAAACGTTTTGCTCATGAGTACTCGGTGAGGGTTAGCAATCATAGAATACTATATGATGGTTGAGTATGTGGACTTGCCTAGAGGCTCCGACACATGACCCTTCCTGAAAAGATGATGAATTGTAGTTGCAAAGTTGACTCAGAACATAGTTTGTTGGTTTCTAATAGAATTTTTGCTTTATACTTTGATTGTGTGATGAACTGTTACTTATTCATGGGAAGTGGATGATAAAAGTTCTATGATAAAAGTCTTATGTTTAAATTTGTTGTTGTTATAATAATCAACATGATGCTTCTATGTCCGTATTTTATTTTTATCGACACCTCTCTCTAGAAGCATGTGGAAATGTTTTTCGATCTCGGCTTTCACTTGAGGACAAGCGAGGTCTAAGCTTGGGGGAGTTGATACGTCCATTTTGCATCATGTTTTCTTACTGTTATTTATAATTTTTTTATCCATAATTATGCTTTTTGGAGTAATTCTAATGCCTTTTCTCTCATAATTTGCAAGGTACACACCAAGAGGGAGAATTAGAATTTGGAAATCTGGACCTGAAAAAGCTACGTCATGCCACCTATTCTGCACAACTCCAAATGAGCTGAAACTTCACGGAGATTTTTTATGGACTATTTAAGAAATATTGGAGCCAATAACTACCAGAGGGGGGTCACCAGGTGGGCACAACCCACCTGGGCGCGCTAGGCCCCCCTGGCGCGCCCTAGTGGGTTGTGGCCTCCTTGGCCCACCTCCGGTGCCCATCTTTTGGTATATAAGTCATTTTGACCTACAAAAAATAAGGAGAAGGCTTTCGGAACGGAGCGCCACCGTCTCGAGGAGGAACTTGGGCAGGAGCACTTTTTCCCTCCGGCGGAGCAATTCCGCCGGTGGAACTTCCCTCCCGGAGGGGGAAATCATCGTCATCATCATCAATAACAACTCTCCCATCTTGGGGAGGGCAATCTCCATAAACATCTGAAGGAAATATGCCCTAGAGGCAATAATAAAGTTATTATTTATTTCCTCATATCATGATAAATGTTTATTATTCATGCTAGAATTGTATTAACCGGAAACATGATACATGTGTGAATACATAGACAAACTTAAATGTCACTAGTATGCCTCTACTTGACTAGCCCATTAATCAAAGATGGTTATGTTTCCTAACCATAGACATGAGTTGTCATTTGATTAATGGGATCACATCATTAGGAGAATGATGTGATTGATATGACCCATTCTGTTAGCTTAGCACTTGATCGTTTAGTATGTTGCTATTGCTTTCTTCATGAATTATATATGTTCCTACAACTATGAGATTATGCAACTCCCATTTACCGGAGGAACACTTTGTGTGCTACCAAACGTCACAACGTAACTGGGTGATTATAAAGGAGCTCTATAGGTGTCTCCAAAGGTAAATGTTGATTTGGCATATTTCGAGATTAGGTTTTGTCACTCCGATTGTCGGAGAGGTATCTCTGGGCCCTCTCGGTAATGCACATCACTATAAGCCTTGCAAGCAATGTAGCTAATGAGTTAGTTAAGGAATGATGCATTACATAACGAGTAAAGAGACTTGCAAGTAACGAGATTGAACTAGGTATTGAGATACCGACGAACGAATCTCGGGCAAGTAACATACCGATGACAAAGGGAACAATGTATGTTGTTATGCGGTTTGACCGACAAAGATCTTCGTAGAATATGTGGGAGCCAATATGGGCATCCAGGTCCCGCTATTGGTTATTGACCGGAGACGTGTCTCGGTCATGTCTACATAGTTCTCGAACCCGTAGGGTCCGCATGCTTAACGTTTCGTTGATGATATAGTATTGTATGAGTTATGTATGTTGGTGGTGAATGTTGTTCGAGTCGGATGAGATCATGGACATGACGAGGAACTCCGGAATGGTCCGGAGATAAAGTTTGATATATGGGATAATAGTGTTTGATCTCCGGAAGGGTTCCGGAATTCACGGAAGGGGTTCGGATGTTTCCGAAATGTTTGGGTACGAGAACACGTTATTTGGGCCAAAGGGAAAGCCCACGAGGCTTTTGGAAAGTGCAAAAGGAAGTTTTATGGAGACCAGAGGCTAGACGCCAGAACCCTAGCGTCTAGGGGTGACGCCGGGAACCCTGGCGTCTAGCCCTGGAGTCCGTGTAGGACTCTTTCCTTTCGGGCAAAACCGACTTTGAGGAGGCTTTTACTCCAAGTTTCGACCCCAGGGCTCCACATATAAATAGAGGGGCAGGACTAGCACTAGAGACACATCAAGAAACACCAAGCCGTGTGCCGGCAACCCCAATGCCTCTAGTTTATCCTCCGTCATAGTTTCCGTAGTGCTTAGGCGAAGCCCTGCGGAGATTGTTCTTCACCAACACCGTCACCACGCCGCTGTGCTGCCGGAACTCATCTACTACTTCGCCCGTATTACTAGATCGAGAAGGCGAGGACGTCATCGAGCTGAACGTGTGCAGAACTCGGAGGTGCCGTGCGTTCGGTACTTGGATCGTTCGGGTCGTGAAGACGTACGACTACATCAACCGCGTTGATAAACGCTTCTGCTTAGCGATCTTCAAGGGTATGAAGATACACTCCCCCTCTCGTTGCTATGCATCACCATGATCTTGCGTGTACGTAGGATTTTTTTTGAAATTACTACGTTCCCCAACAGTGGCATCCGAGCCTGGTTTTATGCGTAGATGTTATATGCACGAGTAGAACACAAGTGAGTTGTGGGCGATACAAGTCATACTGCTTACCAGCATGTCATACTTTGGTTCGGCGGTATTGTTGGATGAAGCGGCCCGGACCGACATTACGCATACACTTACGCGAGACCGGTTCTCCCAACGTGCTTTGCATAGAGGTGGCTAGCGGGTGTCAGTTTGTCCAACTTTAGTTGAACCGAGTGTGGCTACGCCCGGTCCTTGCGAAGGTTAAAACAGCACTAACTTGACGAACTATCGTTGTGGTTTTGATGCATAGGTAAGAACGGTTCTTGCTCAGCCCGTAGCAGCCACGTAAAATTTGCAACAACAAAGTAGAGGACGTCTAACTTGTTTTTGCAGGGCATGTTGTGATGTGATATGGTCAAGACGTGATGCTATATTGTATGAGATGATCATGTTTTGTAACCGAGTTATCGGCGACAGGCAGGAGCCATATGGTTGTCGCTTTATTGTATGCAATGCAATCGCCCTGTAATTGCTTTACTTTATCACTAAGCGGTAGCGATAGTCGTCGAAGCAATAGATGGCATAAACGACAACGATGCTACGATGGAGATCAAGGTGTCGCGCCGGTGACGACGGTGATCACGACGGTGCTTCGGAGATGGAGATCACAAGCACAAGATAATGATGGCCATATCATATCACTTATATTGATTGCATGTGATGTTTATCCTTTATGCATCTTATCTTGCTTTGATTGACGGTAGCATTTTAAAATGATCTCTCACTAATTATCAGAAGTGTTATCCCTGAGTATGCACTGCCAGGAAAGTTCTTCGTCTTTGAGACACCTCATGATGATCGGGTGTGATAGGCTCTACGTTCAAATACAACGGGTGCAAGACAGTTGCACACGCGGAATACTCAGGTTAAACTTGACGAGCCTAGCATATACAGATATGGCCTCGGAACACGGAGACCAAAAGTTTGAACGTGAATCATATAGTAGATATGATCAACATAGTGATGTTCACCATTGAAAACTACTCCATCTCACGTGATGATCGGACATGGTTTAGTTGATTTGGATCACGTGATCACTTAGATGACTAGAGAGATGTCTGTCTAAGTGGGAGTTCTTAAGTAATATGATTAATTGAACTTAAATTTATCATGAACTTAGTACCTGATAGTATTTTTCTTGTCTATGTTTGTTGTAGATAGATGGCTCGTGCTGTTGTTCCGTTGAATTTTAATGCGTTCCTTGAGAAAGCTAAGTTGAAAGATGATAGTAGCAATTACACGGACGGGGTCCGTAACTTGAGGATTATCCTCATTGCTGCATAGAAGAATTACATCCTGGAAGCACCGTTGGGTGCCAGGCCTGCTGCAAATGCAAATGACGACGTTAAGAACGTCTGGCAGAGCAAAGCTGATGACTACTCGATAGTTCAGTGTGCCATGCTTTACGGCTTAGAACCGGGACTTCAACGATGTTTTGAACGTCATGGAGCATATGAGATGTTCCAGGAGTTGAAGTTAATATTTCAAGCAAATGCCTGGATTGAGAGATATGAAGTCTCCAATAAGTTCTACAGTTGCAAGATGGAGGAGAATAGTTCTATCAGTGAGCATATATTCAGAATGTCTGGGTATAATAATCACTTGATTCAACTGGGAGTTAATCTTCCGGATGATAGCGTCATTGATGTAATTCTTCAATCAACGCCACCAAGCTACAAGAGCTTCGTGATGAACTATAATATGCAAGGGATGGACAAGACTATTCCCGAGCTCTTCGCAATGCTAAAGGCTGCCGAGGTAGAAATCAAGAAGGAGCATCAAGTGTTGATGGTCAATAAGACTACCAGTTTCAAGAAAAAGGGTAAAGGGAAGAAGAAGGGGAACTTCAAGAAGAACAGCAAGAAAGTTGCTGCTCAAGAGAAGAAACCCAAATCTGGACCTAAGCACGAGGCTGAGTGCTTCTACGCAAGCGCATCGACACTTTGGAAGCGGAACTGCCCCAAGTATTTGGCGGATAAGAAGGATGTCAAGGTGAACAAAGGTATATGTGATATACATGTTATTGATGTGTACCTTACTAATGCTCGCATGATAGCACCTGGTATTTGATCTTGGTTACATTGCTAATATTTGCAACTCGAAACAGGGACTACGGATTAAGCAAAGATTGGCTAAGGACGAGGTGACGATGCGCGTAGGAAATGGTTCCAAAGTCGATGTGATCGCGGTCGGCACGTTACCTCTACATCTACCATCGGGATTAGTTTTAGACCTGAATAATTGTTATTTGGTGCCAACGTTGAGCATGAACATTATATCTAGATCTTGTTTGATGCGAGACGGTTATTCATTTAAATCAGAGAATAATGGTTGTTCTATTTATATGAGTAATATCCTTTATGGTCATTGTCGGTGTCAAAACCGGCGGATCTCGGGTAGGGGGTCCCGATCTGTGCGTCAAGGCTGATGGTAACAGGAAGCAAGGGACACAGATGTTTACCGAGGTTCGGGCCCTCTTGATGGAGGTAAAACCCTACTTCCTGCTTGATTAATATTGATGATATGGGTAGTACAAGAGTAGATCTACCACGAGATCGTAGAGGCTAAACCCTAAGAGCTAGCCTGTGATGGTATGATTGTAATTGTGATCGGTCTACTAAGGACCAACCTCTCCGGTTTATATAGACAGCGGAGAGGGCTAGGGTTTACATGGAGTCGGTTACAAGGAAGGAAATATAATATCCGGATTGCCAAGCTTGCCTTCCACGCCAAGGCAAGTCCCATCCGGACACGGGCCGAAGTCTTGAGTCTTGTATCTTCACGCTTCAATAGTCCGGACGTTGTACACAGTCCGGCTGTCCGGATACCCCCTAATCCTGGACTCCCTCGGTAGCCCCTGAACCAGGCTTCAATGACGATGAGTCCGTGTAGCGATATTATCTTCGGCATTGCAAGGCGGGTTCCTTCTCGAATACTCCAAAGTGCTTGTTATGACGAATAGTGTCCGACCTCCAATCAATGTTGTGCTCCTCGGCTTCGGTGCCTCAAAGAATGACCATCTCCACGTGTCGGCGAATGCGAGGAGTCGAGGCATTTTGCATTTGCCACCCTCGATCCTCCAGGCGAACTATCTATTTGAAGGGACGGGGATTCTCAGATCCAAACCTCACTCTCCCTCCAAGAGCCAGCATCCAACAGAGCGCTCCGCAAAAAGCCATTCCAACATGGCCGGCCGTCGCAGCTCATCTACTTGCCCTTCTCGTTCCAAGTCGGGGGATTAGGGAGAGTGTTCAGTTCCTCATAGCCGTTTGACAAAGTTACAAACCCAAGGGTTTCTCCCACCGGCGTTCATCGTCTCTGTCCGAGCTGGAATAGCCACTTATGACGGAGGAGACCAAGCTGAGGGATCTCCTAACCCATCTCCGGAGGAGCGTATATGTCTGATGCCTCATCTGCTGAGGGGCGTCGGGTTCCCTATCCACCCGTTTCTTCCGGGCTCACGAGTTCTACGGCCTCCAGTTACACGATCTTACCCCTGCCTCTATTCTTCACATAGCGGGGTATGTTGCCCTGTGCGAGCTGTTTTTAGGCTGCGAACCACACTTCGGATTATGGCGGAAGCTATTTTGCCTCGTCCCCGCACCCAGGGAGAGTCCCTATCCCAAGTGGGCGGGGCCGAAGTATGGCGCATTGCCGAGACCAGATACCTGTCCGGCGCTCCTAAGAAGTCACCAGAAAACTGGCCTTCAGAGTGGTTCTATATAAACGACGTTTCCCTTCCGGATCCAGTCCGGACAGGTCTCCGCAAGTTCAGCAACGCCCCGCCAAGGGCACGCCTAAGATGGCGCCCCTGGGGCCCTCAAGAACAGGACACGAGGGAAATATTCCTCCTGATGGATAGGATAAAGTTACTGGCCAAATCCGGACTGACGATAGTTGAGGTTATGGCGATATGCATAATACGAGGAGTGCAGCCGCTCCAATATCGGGGGAAGCCCATGTGGCATTTCAACGGGGAAGACGACGACACCCTCTGCGGCCGCAAAGGCCCGGACTCCGCTACCGCTCTGGCAAGGATATTGTCCGATCTGTAGAAAGGGGAAGAGGAGGAATTCCTTCGCATAAAAACGCGGGACGGATTCTCCATGTACAACCCCCCAGCGTGGGTAAGTTGCCATTCTTTTTCCCTGCTTTGCTCTAGCGTTCTTCTGCTAAGATTACTTGCACCAATGCTTCTGGGCAGGAATTAAGGAGGGCCGTAGAAGGAATCTTCAGCCCCTCCCCGCAACCAGAGGACCCCAGAAGGGCCCTAGATCCGGGACTTAAAGTGTATCCAAATATCACTGTGGAGCTCGTCAACGGGGTATTTTATCAGGCGAGCTGGGATGGCGCCCTAGTGGCCATTACGGCCGACTACCCTGGACTGCTCCCCGCCTCCTGTGTAAGCCGAACTAGAAATCCCTATCCTTCGAAGAGGACTCCCCAGTGTTATAATTTACCTTTGAGGCGTCGTTCTATTTGCGTAAACGACGGCGGAGGCGAGGTTGAGCCCCTAGGGACTCGTCAACCACGGGCGTCCAGATCGGGCAGGCTCAAGAGGAAGGCGGTGAGGGTTGACACACCGCTACAGAGGGTAAAATAATAACATGTCCTGTAATTATAGAATTTAAAATATGACAACACCCTTTGTGTCTGGCAGGAAGAAGAATAACCGGACTATATCCGGAGACCCTACCAATCATGCCTCCACCAGTCGGGTTGCAGAACCGGCTTCAAGGGTGGATGCAGACACGGGGCCCGCGCCGCATGGCTCTCCAACAGAGAGTGCGGACATGCTCTCAGCCACAAATTCTGAAGTAGAGAGCGCCATGAATCACAGGCGCCGACGGGCCGTACTTCGGAACAACATATTTTCCAAAGAGGCGTTTAATGCCTTCAATTCGGCGGACGCATACGTCCAAGCTGCTCGGGGCGGGCTTGCCCAAGCTACAAACGAGTATACCAAAGACATACGGGTGAGAAATTTTGATAAGTATGTATAGCAGTAGCCCCTATGACTTGAAACGGTTGAAACAACAGTTTTAAGGATCAATTTATGTACAGGTCCTTGTAGAGAAGAACGAGCAATTGTTTCGGTAGCTGGAGGACTGCAAGGCCGAACAGAGAGGGTCATTGCCAAGTTAGAGGAACCCCAAAGGCCCTCATCTGGTAACCATTATCACAGTTGTGCGAAGATGCACCAGTTAGTAAATGGATAATATGGCAAGTCTAACAAAAAATTCTGCAGACAGTCCCGGGGTGAATCCGGAGGGCGTAGGAGAGGAAACGTCGCATCTCAAAAAGTAGCTAGAGGCTGGCGAGCGCATTCTTACGCGAGTTAGGCGGAGAAGAACGATCTTCAAGATGCCAAAGTCCAGCTGGACGTGGAGTTAAAAGATCTCTGCGCTCAGCTGGCGGACTCCATGAAGGAGAACAAGAGGCTTCGACGCGGCATTTACAGTAAGTGCCTAGATGAACTGTTGTACAGTTCAGCGAGGAAGTATATTGAAAGAATTTTGCTTGCAGGAATGTTAACGAGTCGCCCCAAGGAGAAGATGCCCGAGCGAGCTCGGCAAGACCTTTCGTGACTGCATGAGCGAGCTCGGCAAGTGATGCAGGGTGTTGCTCAGGCTTTGTGGCGATCAAGCCTACTGCCGAATGGCCTGGGGGAACTTGTGGACCTGCTTCAAGGAGCCCGGCGGTGCTTTCGTCTATGGAAGATATCAGCGTGCCGGCAAGGGGCAAGAGAAGCCTGGGCAATGGTGAAGACACGCTACACCAAGCTGGACCTGAACCATATGGCCGAAGTGGGACCGGCGGGGCCCGATGGGCAAGAAATTCCCGTTAGTCTGGTGTATGACCAAGTAGCGTTAGCCGCTAAGTATTCTCAACAGGATTGTATGCTAGATAGCCTGTTGGATGGTATAGAAGAGGAATGTAATCAGTCCAAATGACTGTGTAAATTAATGGGAATGATTAGCCCCTAGCCGGATTAAAATCATTTGTCATGGCGGACCTTTTGCTTCAGCCCCGGACCCTATAGTCCGGGTGTGTCGAATACCCGCCAGTTATACAAAACCGGGTATGCGTGGAAACAAAGGCGTGGGGTCATAAGTGCTTGAGCAGACAAGTACCCAACTAGTTATGTTATATTACATGGATAGTAAGAAACATCTTCCATAGAGAATAGTTCCGTTAGGGGTTCCTTTCCCTGGGTACGCATGCGACAATGCACATGTCCGGACTGCAAACGATGGCGCAGGATACAAGACTTCTGGGGATTCATGTTATAATAAATGAACACATCTTTTGTTCACCGACCGAATATTCTCTTAAGGAAGCTAGCTTTCGGCTTCACCCAGTCTGAGGTACACATCCGGCTGAACCGGCAGTAACAATCGCAGAGGTGCTCCCGTTATGCCCTAGCCGAATTAACGGGAACGTAGGGCATAAACACAAGAGCCAGGCAACCCATCTTGGCAACATCTTAAGTCATATCGATGCATATAATGGTGAAGAAAAGGCACATATGGAAAAAGAATGCATATGTGATGGGCATAAAGCCATGTGAGTAATTATTTTTAGCTTCCGTATAGGAAGCCCCCAGGTATTGCTTACAAACTTAATGCGGCCGGAGCGATCCGGAAATCTGCACTGTATTGAATACTTTGTGTGAAGATAGAAAAAGGTCGAGAAAGGAAAAGGTGATGGGGCATAATTAAAAGGGGGGGGCGGGGGGGTTAGGTGACGAACACTATGTTCGGCGCTAGGCGTAGAATCTCCGTAGTCTTGCCGCGTTCCATGGGTTCGGCTCGAGTCTATTATCGGATGCATTACGTGGCGATGCGCTCCTCCGGTGAGAACTTTGTCAATGACGAAGGGACCCTCCCACTTGGGTTTGAGTTTGTCCTTCTTCTTCTCCGTTAGGCGTAGAACGAGCTCGCCAATATTGTAAGTTTTGGCCTGCACTTCTCTGCTTTGGTATCGTCGATCCTGCTTTTGATAGAATGCAGAACGGGCTTTTGGAACATCGCACTCCTCCTCCAGGGCATCCAAATTTTCCTGCCAATCTAACTCGGCTTCCGCGAATCATGTATTATGTCGCAAGGTAATACTGTTTCCGCGCCTTACACCATAAAAAATGGTGTGTATCCGGTGGTGCGATTTGGCGTGGTCCGTAGCCCCCAGAGTACCGAGTCGAGCTCCTCCACCCAGTGCGTATCCGACTCTGTCAAGGATCGCACTAGCCTGGGTTTGATACCGCTCAAATGAGACCATTTTCCCGCTCTACCTGGCCGTTAGTTTGTGGATGGTAGACGGAAGCGTAATCGATCTTGATGCCCATTTTGCGCGCAAGTTTTCGCCGTGGCTGTGAAATTTGAGCCATTATCGGTGATGATGCTGTGGGGACACCGTGTCGATTATGCGACCCGGATATGAAGTCACATTACTGGTCCGGATTCAGCCGTTTTGACTGGTTTAGCTTCTATCCATTTGGTGAATTTGTCCACCATGACCAATAAGTATTTCTTCTTATGGCTTCCCCCTTTAAGAGGTTCGACCATATCCAGCCCCCAGACCGCAAAGGGCCACGTTATGGGGATTGTTTGGAGAGCGGTAGGGGGCATGTGACTCTGATTGGCAAAGAGCTGCAACCGACGCAATGTTGGACAAGGTCTTGTGCGTCTGCTCGGGCCGTCGGCCAATAAAAGCCTATAAGGAAGGCCTTGCTGATTAATGCCCGAGCCGCGGCGTGGTTCCCGCCCAGGCCGACATGGATTTCAGCCAAGAGCTGCTGCCCTTCCTCTTCGGAGATGCATCTTTGTAGCACTCCGGTAATGCTTTTCTTGTAGAGTTCCCCTTCATAGACTTTGTAAGCTTTAGAGCGCCGGACAATGCAGCGTGCTTCATTTTGGTCTTCGGGGAGCTCCTGCCTTTTTAGGTAGGCCAAGAAGGGCTTGGTCCACGGGGCGATTACAGCCATGATTTCGTGGGCCGAGGACGTTATTTCGGGGGTAGAACCTCCGACTATGTCTGATGGTTCAGAATCCGGGGGTGTATTCGGGTCCGTGCTAGTATTGTCGGACTCCCCTTCCCATACTACGGAAGGCTTGAACAGCCGTTCTAAGAATATGTTAGGTGGGACAGGGTCGCGTTTAGCGCCGATGCGAGCGAGGACATCCGCCGCTTGATTGTTTTCTCGAGCCACATGGTGGAATTCGAGCCCCTCGAACCGAGCTGACATTTTGAGGACGGCATTACGGTAGGCCGCCATTTTCGGGTCCTTGGCAACAAAATCTCCGTTTATCTGTGATATTGCGAGGTTCGAGTCCCCGCGCACTTCTATGGTTGAATGCCCATAGAGACTGCCATCCGAAGACCGTGCAACAGAGCCTCATATTCGGCTGCATTGTTGGAGTCTGTGTATAATATTTGGAGGACATACCGGACCGTGTCGCCGGTGGGGGATGTCAGGACTACCCCTGCTCCCAATCCGGCCATCATTTTAGAGCCATCGAAGTGCATGATCCAGTTTGAGTATGCGTCGTACTCTTTAGGGAGTTCGGCTTCTGTCCATTCGGCGACGAAGTCAGCCAACACTTGCGACTTGATGGCCCGCCGTGGTTTGTACGTTATGTCGAATGGAAGGAGCTCAATAGCCCACTTGGCAATCCGGCCCGTAGCATCGCGGTTATTTATTATGTCATTGAGTGGTACTTCGGAGGCCACCGTAATCGAACACTCTTGAAAGTAGTGTCATAGCTTCCGGGATGCCATGAACACCGCGTATGCTATTTTTGATAGTGTGGGTATCGGGATTTGCATGGGGTTAGGACCGTGGACACGTAGTAGAGCGGCTTCGAGCGGTATTTGTATCCGTCGGCCTCTCGTTCGACGACGAACCTTGCGCTTCTGACTTGATGCGTTGCACTATGGCGTACAACAAAGATAGGTTCGTTGATATTCGGTGTTGTTAATACTGGATTACTGGCCAATAAGGTCTTTATTTCATCCAGTCCGGCCGTGGTTGCCTCCGTCCAAACGAAGTGTTCTGTGCGCCGAAGAAGGCGATAAAGCGGTAGTGCCTTTTCTCCTAACCTGGAGATAAAGCGGCTGAGAGCAGCCACGCATCCGGCTAGCTTTTGGATGTGCTTGAGGTGCATTGGTATAGCCAACTGTGACAGAGCTCGGATTTTTGCCGGATTCGCCTCAATTCCTCTGTTGGAAACGTTGAAGCCGAGTAGCTTCCCCGAGGGGACGCCAAAAACGCATTTTTCCGGATTCAGCTTAATGTCGTATGTCCAGAGATTGTCGAATGTAAGCCTCAAGTCATCTATTAGGGTTTCGACGTGTCTTGTTTTTATGACCACGTCGTCCACGTATGCCTCCACTGTTTTGCCGATTTGTTTTTTCAGACATGTCGGAATCATGCGTTGATAGGTTGCGCTGGCATTCTTGAGCCCGAAGGGCATAGTGTTGAAGCAAAAAGGGCCATATGGCGTAATAAAAGTTATTGCAGCTTGGTCAGACTCTGCCATCTTTATTTGATGGTATCCAGAGTATGCGTCGAGAAAACACAGCGAGTCGTGTCCAGCTGTGGCATCGATGATTTGATCGATGCGATGGAGGGGAAAGGGATCATTGGGGCAAGCCTTGTTGAGGTCTATGAAATTGACGCATAGGCGCCAGGATTTATCCTTCTTTGGCACCATCACCAAATTTGCCAGCCAATCCGGATGTTTGATATCTCTGATAAATCCGGCCTCGAGTAACTTGGCTAACTCTTCCCCCATTGCCTGCCGTTTGGGCTCAGATAATCGCCTTAGGGTTTGCTTTACTGGTTTATATCCTTTTAGAATGTTGAGGATGTGTTCGGCCAGTCTGCGCGGGATGCCTGGCATGTCCGATGGGTGCCAGGCTAAAATGTCCCGATTCTCGCATAAGAAATCTCGTAGTGCGGCGTCAATCGTGGGGCTCAGCTGTGTCCCGATGGAAGCTGTCTTCGTGGGGTCCGTTGGATGGACCTGTAATTTGACTATCTCATCTGCAGGTTTAAATGAGGTGGACTTGGGTCGCTTGTCTAGTATCACGTCGTCCCTGTCCACGGTGGCCCGCAGTGTTGCTAACTCTTTAGCTGCTAGGGCCTCGGATAGTGCCTCCAGGGCTAGTGCTGCGGTTTTGTTTTCGGCGCGAAGTGCGACGTCCGGGTCACTGGCTAGATTGATGATTCCATTGGGCCCGGGCATTTTAAGCTTCATGTACGCGTAATGGGGTACAGCTTGAAAGCTTGCAAACGCGTCCCGCCCTAAAAGGGCATGGTATCCGCTGCTAAAAGGGGCTACTTGGAATGTGATTTCTTGGACCTATAATTCTCCGGTGCCGAATACTACGTCAAGTGTGATTTTTCCGCACACCATGCTTCCCGACTAGGGATAATTCCCCTGAAGGTTGTACCGCTTTGTTCAATGCGGCCTTTGTCAATTTCCATCTTCCTGAATGTCTCTTCATAGATCAGATTTAATCCGCTTCCACCGTCCATGAGCACTTTGGTGAGCCGAAATCCGTCCACGATTGGGCTAAGAACCAGAGCGGCTGGCGCCCGGACAGTCCGGGATCGAGGTTCGTCACTGGCGTTAAAAGTTATAGCAGTGTCGTTCCAAGGGTTAATTTTTGCCACATGGTAAATTTCAGCGGAGCTTCGACGAGCTCGCTTGCGCCTATTGTTCGAGGCAAAAGTCTCAAGACCGTTAATCTTGTATTGTGTTCGCTGGCGGGATGTTGTTCCGTTGTGTGGCCCATAAGAAGATCCTCGCCACTTTTTGCCACCTGCCGGAGTATCCAACATGCCTTAAGGCTATGAGTAGGTGGTGTATCCGGAGTACTGTGGAGCTTACATGGCCCGTCGAGCCATTCTTCCAATACGGATCCCTGCCCTGGAGTGGGCTTTGGTTTCTTGGAGGTTGGGTCGGACGACTTACGAGAGTTCGTCCGTTTAGTTCGGACAAAGGTTTTGGCGAGAGCAGTACTATCCCAGAATTCTGTTTGGGTCTTCCAAGCGCTCTCCATCACACAGTACATCTGTATTATGGTTGCCAAGTCCGCGAAGCGTACTATGTCGCGGCGGCTTATAGCATTGAGGAGTCCTTCGTCGGTGCAATTTTCACAGAAAAGTGAGACCACGTCCTCTTCGCGGCAGTCCCTGACCTTGTTAAGCGCAAGGAGGAATCTGGCCCAGCAGCGATGTACGGTTTCCTGGGGCTCTTGCCTGATGTGAGAGAGCGATTTAGGTCCGGTTTAGAGTCCGGATTTTGATCCGTCCGGCGCCTAATGCGGCGGCGGCCCCGAGCTAAACAACTCGAGATCCGGGTGCCCAATTTCTTCGGCCCGATGCCCGGTTCTAAGTCCGGACATGGGTCAGGTTTTTTTCTGAGCAGGTCTTTGGCTGAAGGAGTTCGGTGATCCGAACACAACTTGTCCTCAAAGTTGAGGGGCAATCCGCGTGTGGTTCCTCCACTATCGCTATCTCGTGGGTAGCCGGCGGGGACCTGATGTCCCTCTGGTCGGGTTAAAGCCCAATCCGGTCATAGTCTGTAGCGACTCCCAGAGCGGCGATGCGGTCCAAGAGTTCGTTAAGAGAGGAGAGCTCCATCGGATCCATTTGTTCGGCAAACTCCGAACCGACGCGAAGGTTATGATTGATGACCCGAGAAGTCATCGTCGGCGCCACCACCGATGGGGCGTCCATGATAAAGCCGCCAAGCCGGAGCGTCTGGCCTACAGCCGGAGCCCCCTCCGAAGCAATGTTGTCTTTGACGATAAGACGAGCCATCGAGCCCGACGGCGACGACACAGAGGAACTCTCAATGAAAGCACCAATGTTGGTGTCAAAACCGGCGGATCTCGGGTAGGGGGTCCCGATTTGTGTGTCAAGGCTGATGGTAACAAGAAGCAAGGGACACAGATGTTTACCCAGGTTCGGGCCCACTCGATGGAGGTAAAACCCTACTTCTTGTTTGATTAATATTGATGATATGGGTAGTACAAGAGTAGATCTACCACGAGATTGTAGAGGCTAAACCCTAAGAGCTAGCCTGTGATGGTATGATTGTAATTGTGATCGGTCTACTAAGGACCAACCTCTCCGGTTTATATAGACACCGAAGAGGGCTAGGGTTTACATGGAGTCGGTTACAAGGAAGGAAATATAATAACCGGATCGCCAAGCTTGCCTTCCACGCCAAGGAAAGTCCCATCCGGACACGGGCCGAAAGTCTTGAGTCTTGTATCTTCACGCTTCAATAGTCCGGACGTTGTACACAGTCCGGCTGTCCGGATACCCCCAAATCCTGGACTCCCTCAGTCATGCACCCTTGAAGAGTGGTCTATTTTTATTAAATCTCGATAGTAGTGATACACATATTCATAATGTTGAAGCCAAAAGATGCAGAGTTGGTAATGATAGTGCAACTTATTTGTGGCATTACCGTTTGGGTCATATTGGTGTAAAGCGCATGAAGAAACTCCATACTGATGGACTTCTGGAATCACTTGATTATGAATCACTTGGTACTTGCGAACCGTGCCTCATGAGCAAGATGACTAAAACGACGTTCTCCGGAAATATCGAGCAAGCAACTGATTTGTTGGAAATCATACATACTGATGTATGTGGTCCAATGAATATTGAGGCTCGGGGGGGTATCGTTATTTTCTCACCTTCACAGATGATTTGAGCAGATATGGGTATATCTACTTGATGAAACACAAGTCTGAAACATTTGAAAAGTTCAAAGAATTTCAGAGTGAAGTGGAAAATCATCGTAACAAGAAAATAAAATTTCTACGGTCTGATCATGGAGGAGAATATTTGAGTTACGAGTTTGGTTTAAATTTGAGGCAATGCGGAATAGTTTCGCAACTCACGCCACCCGGAACACCACAACGAAATGGTGTGTCCGAGCGTTATGTCGTGCTTTACTAGATATGGTGGGATCTATGATGTCTCTTACTGATTTACTGATATCGTTTTGGGGTTATGCTTTAGAGACGGCCGCATTCACGTTAAATAGGGCACCATCAAAATCCATTGAGACGACGCCTTATGAACTGTGGTTTGGCAAGAAACCAAAGTTGTCATTTTTGAAAGTTTGGGGCTGCGATGCTTATGTGAAGAAACTTCAACCAGATAAGCTCGAACCCAAATCGGAGAAATGTGTCTTCATAGGATACCCAAAAGAGACTATTGGGTACACCTTCTATCACAGATCTGAGGGCAAGATTTTTGTTGCTAAATTCATATCCTTTCTAGAGAAGGAGTTTCTCTCGAAAGAAATGAGTGGGAGGAAAGTAGAACTTGATGAGGTAACGGTACCTGCTCCCTTATTGGAAAGTAGTTCATCACAAGAACCGGTTCCTGTGATAACTACACCAATCAGTGAGGAAGATAATGATAATGATCATGAAACTTCAGATCAAGTTACTACCGAACCTCGTAGGTCAACCAGAGTAAGATCCGCACTGTGAGTGGTACGGTAATCCTATTACGGAAGTCATGTTACTTGACCATGGCGAACCTACGAACTATGAGGAAGCAATGATGAGCCTAGATTCCATAAAATGGCTTGAGGCCATGAAATCTGAGATGGGATCCATGTATGAGAACAAAGTATGGACTTTGGTTGACTTGCCCGATGATCGGCAAGCCATCGAGAATAAATGGATCTTCAAGAAGAAGACTGACGCTGATGGTAATGTAACTGTCTACAAAGCTCGACTTGTTGCGAAAGGTTTTCAACAAGTTCAAGGGGTTGACTACGATGAGACTTTCTCACCCGTAGCGATGCTTAAGTCTGTCCAAATCATGTTAGCAATTGCTGCATTTTATGATTATGAAATATGGCAAATGGATGTGAAAACTGCATTCTTGAATGGATTTCTGGAAGAAGAGTTGTATATGATGCAACCGGAAGGTTTTGTCGATCCAAAAGGTGCTAACAAAGTGTGCAAGCTCCAACGATCCATTTATGGACTGGTGCAAGCCTCTCGGAGTTGGAATAAACGCTTTGATAGTGTGATCAAAGCATATGGTTTTATACAGACTTTTGGAGACGCCTGTATTTACAAGAAAGTGAGTGGGAGCTCTGTAGCATTTCTGATATTATATGTAGATGACATATTGTTAATTGGAAATGATATAGAATTTCTGAATAACATAAAGGGATACTTGAATAAAAGTTTTGGATGAAAGACCTCGGTGAAGCTGCTTACATATTGGGCATCAAGATCTATAGAGATAGATCAAGATGCTTAATTGACTTTCACAAAGCACATACGTTGATAAAGTTTTGAAAAAGTTCAAAATGGATCGAGCAAAGAAGCGGTTCTTGCACGTATTACAAGGTGTGAAGTTGAGTCGGACTCAATGCCTGACCACAACAGAAGATAGAGAGAAAATGGAAGATGTTCCCTATGCTTCAGCCATAGGCTCTATCATGTATGCAATGCTGTGTACCAGACCTGATGTATGCTTAGCAATAAGTTTAGCGGGGAGGTACCAAAGTAATCCAGGATTGGATCACTGGACGGTGGTCAAGAATATCCTGAAATACCTGAAAAGGACTAAGGATATGTTTCCCGTTTATGGAGGTGACAAAGAGCTAGTCGTAAATGGATACATCGATGCAAGCTTTGACACTGATCCGGACGATTCTAAATCGCAAACCGGATACGTGTTTATATTGAACGGTGGAGATGTTAGTTGGTGCAGTTCTAAACAAAGCGTCGTGGCGGGATCTACATGTGAAGCGGAGTACATAGCTGCTTCGGAAGCAGCAAATGAAGGAGTCTGGATGAAAGAGTTCATTTCCGATCTAGGTGTCATACCTAGTGCATCGGGACCAATGAAGATCTTCGTGACAATACTTGGTGCAATTGCCTTGGCAAAGGAATCCAGATTTCACAAGAGGACCAAGCACATCAAGAGACGCTTCAATTCCATCTGGGACCAAGTCCAGGTGGGAGACATAGAGATTTGCAAGATACATATGGATCTGAATGTTGCAGACCCATTGACTAAGCCTCTTCCACGAGCAAAACATGATCAGCACCAAGACTCCATGGGTGTGAGAATCATTACTGTGTAATCTAGATTATTGACTCTAGTGCAACTGGGAGACTGAAGGAAATATGCCCTAGAGGCAATAATAAAGTTATTATTTATTTCCTCATATCATGATAAAAATGTTTATTATTCGTGCTAGAATTGTATTAACCGGAAACATGATACATGTGTGAATACATAGACAAACTTAAATGTCACTAGTATGCCTCTACTTGACTAGCTCATTAATCAAAGATGGTTATGTTTCCTAACCATAGACATGAGTTGTCATTTGATTAACGGGATCACATCATTAGGAGAATGATGTGATTGATATGACCCATTCCGTTAGCTTAGCACTTGATCGTTTAGTATGTTGCTATTGCTTTCTTCATGACTTATACATGTTCCTACAACTATGAGATTATGCAACTCCCGTTTACCGGAGGAACACTTTGTGTGCTACCAAACATCACAAGTAACTGGGTGATTATAAAGGAGCTCTACAGGTGTCTCCAAAGGTACATGTTGAGTTGGCGTATTTCGAGATTAGGTTTTGTTACTCCGATTGTCGGAGAGGTATCTCTGGGCCCTCTCGGTAATGCACATCACTATAAGCCTTGCAAGCAATGTAGCTAATGAGTTAGTTACGGAATGATGCATTACGTAACGAGTAAAGAGACTTGCCGGTAACGAGATTGAACTAGGTATTGAGATACCGACGATCGAATCTCGGGCAAGTAACATACCTTATGACAAAGGGAACAATGTATAATGTTATGCGGTTTGACCGATAAAGATCTTCGTAGAATATGTGGGAGCCAATATGGGCATCCAGGTCCCGCTATTGGTTATTGACCGGAGACGTGTCTCGGTCATGTCTACATAGTTCTCGAACCCGTAGGGTCCGCACGCTTAACAACGTTTCGTTGACGATATAGTATTATATGAGTTATGTATGTTGGTGACCGAATGTTGTTCGGAGTCCCAGATGAGATCATGGACATGACGAGGAACTCCGGAATGGTCCGGAGATAAAGTTTGATATATGGAATAATAGTGTTTGATCTCCGGAAGGGCTCCGGAATTCACCGGAAGGGGTTCCGGATGTTTCCCAAAATGTTTGAGTACGAGAACACGTTATTTGGGCCAAAGGGGAAAGCCCACGAGGCTTTTGGAAAGTGGAAAAGGAAGTTTTGCGGAGACCAGAAGCTAGACGCCAAGAACCCTGGTGTCTAGGGGGTAGACGCCGGGAACCCTGGAGTCTAGCCCTGGAGTCCGTGTAGGACTCTTGCCTTTCGGGCAAAACCGACTTTGAGAAGGCTTTTACTCCAAGTATCGACCCCAGGGCTCAACATATAAATAGAGGGGCAGGGCTAGCACTAGAGACACATCAAGAGACACCAAGCCGTGTGCCGGCAACCCCGTCCCCTCTAGTTTATCCTCCGTCATAGTTTCTGTGGTGCTTAGGCGAAGCCCTGCGGAGACTGTTCTTCACCAACACCGCCACCACGTCGTCGTGCTGCCAGAACTCATCTACTACTTCACCCGTCTTGCTGGATCGAGAAGGCGAGGACGTCATCGAGCTGAACGTGTGCAGAACTCGGAGGTGCCGTGCGTTCGGTACTTGGATCGGTCGGATCGTGAAGACGTACGACTACATCAACCGCGTTGATAAACGCTTCCGCTTAGCGATCTTCAAGGGTATGAAGATACACTCCCCCTCTCGTTGCTATGCATCACCATGATCTTGTGTGTACGTAGGAATTTTTTTGAAATTACTACGTTCCCCAACAACATCTTCAACAACACCATCTCATCTCAAACCCTAGTTCATCTCTTGTATTCAATCTTGTTACCGGAACTATAGATTGGTGCTTATGGGTGACTAGTAGTGTTGATTACATCTTGTAGTTGATTACTATATGATTTATTTGGTGGAAGATTATATGTTCAGATCCATTATGCTATTTAATACCCCTCTGAACAGGAACATGTTTATCATTTGTGAGTAGTTACTTTTGTTCTTCAGGTCACGGGATAAATCATGTTGCAAGTAATCATGTGAACTTGATATGTGTTCGATATTTTGATAGTATGTATGTTGTTATTCCCTTAGTGGTGTCATGTGAACATCGACTACATGACACTTCACCATATTTGGGCCTAAGGGAATGCATTGTGGAGTAGCAATTAGATGATGGGTTGCGAGAGTGATAGAAGCTTAAACCCCAATTTATGCGCTATTCCGTAAGGGACCGATTGGATCCTAGAGTTTAATTATATGGTTAGAATTTATTCTTAATACTTTTCTCGTAGTTGCGGATGCTTGTGGGAGGGTTAATCATAAGTAGGAGGTTTGTTCAAGTAAGAACAACACCTAAGCACCGGTCCACCCACATATCAAATTATCAAAGTAGCGAACACAAATCAAACCAACATGATGAAAGTGACTAGATGAAATTCCCATGTACCCTCAAGAACGCTTTGCTTATCATAAGAGACCGTTTTGGCCTATCATTTGCCTCAAAAGGATTTGGCTACCTTGCTGCATACTTGTTACTATTATCATTACTTGCTCGTTACAAATTATCTTGCTATCAAACTACTCGCTACTTACAGTTTCAGCACTTGCAGACATTACCTTACTGGAAACTACTTATCATTTCCTTATGCTCCTCGTTGGGTTCGACACTCTTACTTATCAAAAAGAGCTACAATTGATCCCCTATACTTGTGAGTCGTCAGGAGACAACGTAATGATTTATGTTTGTTCATATTCAGATAGAAGTTATATTGTCATAGATTCTTCAACATGTGGTGCTTGCCCCCCATCTTTGCTAGCCAAAAATTCCGCACCAAGTAGAGATACTACTTGTGCATCCAAAAACCCTTAAACCCAAATCTTATTTTCAAGATTCCACCATACCTACCTAATGATTGAGCAAGATCCTTCAAGTAAGTTGTCATCGGTGCAATAAGGCAATAAAAATTGCTTCTATTAGTGTTAGATCATTTAGTGTAAGAGAAAATTGAGCGTTGTACGAACTTGTGATGGCAAAGAATAAAAGCGACAGACTGCATAATAAAGGTTGCTATCATAAGGGGCAATATAACATGACATTCTTTTGCACTAAGGGATTGATCATACAAACAAAAAGCGCATGGCAACCTCTGCTTCCCTCTGCGAAGGGCCTATCTTTTCCTTTTATGTATTTACTTTCATGCAAGAGTCAAAACATTTCTCCCTATTCCTTTTTATTTTTCTCTTTTGGCGAGCATCATGTGGTGAGGACAGATCTAGGCACATATATCCAGTTGGATATGGATAGCATGAGTTATTATTGTAGACATCACCCTTGAGGTGAATACGTTGGGAGGCGAAATTATAAGCCCCTATATTTCTATGTGTCCGGTTGAAACGTTTTGCTCATGCGTATGCGGTCGGAGTTAGCAATCATAAAATACTATATGATGATTGAGTATGTGGAGCTCTTACTGAAACTCTGTTGAATAAGTTGAATTACAATTTCTTGGTGACTGAGAACATAGGTTGTTGAGTTTCAAGAGAATTCATTGTTTGAACCTTAACATGTGAATTAGTTGCTACTTTAACATGAGAAGTTTTATAAGACTAGGAAAAATTGAAATTGTCATTGATCAAACTTGTGCACTTTGCTAGCATTCACACTTCATAAACTATTTCTTTTATCATTTACCTACTCGAGGACGAGTAGGAATTAAGCTTGGGGATGCTGATACGTCTCCAACGTATCTATAATTTATGAAGTATTCATGTTGTTATATTATCATTCTTGGATGTTTTACAATAATTTTATAGCAACTTTATATCACTTTTTTGGGACTAACCTATTGACCCAGTGCCCAGTGCCAGTTGCTGTTTTTTTTGCTTGTTTTTTACATCACAAGAAATCAATATCAAACGGAGTCCAAACACCGCGAAACTTTTTGTGGATTTTTTATGGACCAGAAGACATCCATTGGACCAGAGTAGCACCCGGGGGTGCCCCGAGGGGGGGCACAACCCACTAGGGCTCGCCTGGAGGCCCAGGCGCGCCCAAGTGGGTTGTGCCCACCTTGGTGGCCTCCCGCACCCCTTCTCTGGCCTATAAATTGCTAAATATTCCAAAATACTCGGGGGTAAAACCTAGATCAGAAGTTCAACCGCCGCAAGGCTCTGTAGCCACCGAAAACCAATCTAGACCCTGTTCTGGCACTCCGCCAGAAGGGGAGATCATCACCGGTGGCCATCTTCATCATCCCGACGGCCACCATGATGAGGAGGGAGTAGTACACCCTTGGGGCTAAGGGTTTGTACCAGTAGCTATGTGTTTAATCTCTCCATCTCTCGTGTTCTTGAGATGTCACGATCTTGATGTATCGCGGGCTTTGTTAATATAGTCGGATCATATGGTGTTTTCCCCTCTCTATCTTGTTGTGATGAATTGAGTATTTCCCTTTGAGATTTCGTTGTTCTTGGATTGAATACTTTTATGGATTTGAGAGCACTTGATATATGTCTTGCATATGAATACTCGTGGTGACAATGGGGTATCATATTGATTCACTTGATATGTGTTTTGGCATTCAACTCACAGATTCTCGCGGTGACATTGGGTAATCTATGCATAGGGTTGATGCATGTTCTCGTCTTTTGTTTGTCCGGTAGAAATCTTGGGGCACTCTTTGAGGTTCTTTGTGTTGGATTGAGTATTATGAATCTGAAATTATTTGGTGTTATTTTAGTATGAACTCTTGGATAGAATAGCTTCGAGGTGGTTTCGTACCCTACAAACGAGTTCTTCTTATGTTCTCCGCTAGATAGGAACTTTGGAGTGATTCTTCATTGCACTTTGAGGGATGGTGTAGGATCGAAAGTATGTCTAGAGGGGGGGGGGTGATTAGACTACTTGACCAAATAAAAACTTATCCTTTTCCCAATTTTAGTCTTTAGCAGATTTTAGCTAACTTAGCACAAGTCAAGCAATCTTAACACAATTCAAGCAAGCATGCAAAGAGTATATGAGCAGCGGAATGTAAAGCATGCAACATGCAAGAATGTAAAGGGAAGGGTTTGGAGAATTCAAACGCAATTGGAGACACGGATGTTTTTGTCGTGGTTCCGATAGGTGGTGCTATCGTACATCAACGTTGATGGAGACTTCAATCCAAGAAGGGTAACGGTTGCGCGAGTCCACGGAGGGCTCCACCCACGAAGGGTCCACGAAGAAGCAACCTTGTCTATCCCACCATGGTCGTCGCCCACGAAGGACTTGCCTCACTAGCGGTTGATCTTCACGAAGTAGGCGATCTCCTTGCCCTTACAAACTCCTTGGTTCAACTCCACAATCTTGTCGGAGGCTCCCAAGTGACACCTAGCCAATCTAGGAGACACCACTCTCCAAAGAAGTAACAAATGGTGTGTTGATGATGAACTCCTTGCTCTTGTGCTTCAAATGATAGTCTCCCCAACACTCAACTCTCTCTCACAGGATTTGGATTTGGTGGAAAGAAAATTTGAGTGGAAAGCAACTTGGGAAGGCTAGAGATCAAGATTCATATGGTAGGAATGGAATATCTTGGCCTCAACACATGAGTAGGTGGTTCTCTCTCAGAAAATGTGTATTGGAAGTGTAGGTTCGTTCTGATGTCTCTCTCCAGGAATGAAGAGGAGGTGGAGGGGTATATATAGCCTCCACACAAAATCTAACCGTTACACACAACTTACCAATCTCGGTGGGACCGAATTGAAAAACTAGGTCGGACCGATTCAGCAAATCTAGTGACCGTTAGGATTTTCGGTGGGACCGACATGCAACTCGGTAGGACTGATATGGTTAGGGTTAGGGCATAACGTAATCTCGGTGAGACCGATTACACTAACTCGGTGGGACCTATTTTGGTAATAAGCTAACCAGAGAGTTGGTCAGGTAAACTCGGTGGGACCGATTCGCTCATTTAGGTGAGACCGAAATGTTACGGAAGGGAAACAGAGAGTTTACATTGCAATCTCGATGGGACCGATCGCTCATCTCGGTAGGACCGAAATGTTACGATGGGAAACAGAGAGATTACAATCCCATCTTGGTGAGACCGAGATCCCTAACGGTGAGACCAATTTTCCTAGGGTTTGTGGCAGTGGCTATGCCATCTGAACTCGGTGGCGCCGGGTAGAAAGAATCGGTGGGGCCGAGTTAGACTTTTGGTTTAGGTCATATGTGGATGTGGGAAAGTAGTTGAGGGCTTTGGATCATATCACTAAGCACTATGAAGCGAACCTCATTAAGCAACACCTCATCCCTCCTTGATAGTATTGGCTTTTCCTATAGACTCAATGTAATCTTGGATCACTAAAATATAAAATTTAGAGTCTTGAGCTTTGAGCTTGAGCCAATCCTTTTATCATTAGTATTTTAAGGGGTCCACTTTTCTCATCCATGCCATGCCATTCATTGAGCTTTTCCTGAAATATTTATCTTGGAATAATGTTAGCTCAACGAGCTATATGTTGTTAGGAATTACCAAAACCACGTAGGGATAGTTGCACTTTCAATCTCCCCCTTTTTGGTAATTGATGACAACATATATATATAAGATTCTACAAATGATAATTAGAGTGAAAAACATTGTCGCTTTGAGAAGTATGTGATAAGCAAGAGCTCCCCCTAAATTTGTGCATAGTTTAAGATTTGCTTTGGACTGCAAATGCACAAAGAGTTAGGCTCATGGATTACTCTTCCATGTGACATGCATCTTGGTGGAGCGCTCAAAATGATAACAATAGAATACATGCACTCATCACCAAGCAAAGTGAATGATCATGTAGAGATAAAAGGATAATGTCATCCAACAAGCATTAATGTAGCATATGATCAAACACATGATCATCCAAGTATCACACAGATAGAAGGTATCTCAATCAAGCAAATAAAGTTCAGCCACCAAAGCAAGAGATAATAAAAGGCAACACTCTCAACGCTCACTCTCGAAGCCTATGATCTATAGATTTTTCTCCCCTTTCGGCAACAAGTTTCCAAAAAGTTCAGAGAAAATGCATAGCACTAAATCGCCTCCCAGACTTGATCTTCAGGTGGTGGTGTAGATAGAACTCCAAGGACGAAGGTATCAGTTGATGTAGATGGAGCTGGTGGAGTGGGTGCTGGAGCTAGTGGCACTGGAGCTGTAGTTGATGCAGATGTAGTTGCTCTGGTGTCTGTAACTGGCATAGCAGCAGACCTCTGTCCTCTGGGCACTCTAGCAAAAGCATCAGTGGTAGTCTTGCCCTTCTTCTCCTGCACTTCATCCTGAAGTTGCTCAACAATAGACTGGATCTCAGTTACCTTCACATCCAATTCATAGAACTACTGCTCCATGATCCTCTCCAGGCTCTCCTGGTTTTGAGTCAAGGTGGCCAGCCCCTTCTCTATCCTCAGAGTGGATGCAATCAAGTAGCCAAGCTGATCCTGTTTGCTCTTCAAAAAGTACTGAGATGCCTCTTCCATTGTTGGCATCTTGGCAGCCTTCTCAGTCCTTGCCTTCTCCTTCTTTGCTTGTGCTTGCACAGAAGATGGTTCATCTCCATCCATAACCACTTGGTTGTCCTCAACATCTGGATAGATAGGCATATGATCCTTGTCCAACAAGTATGTGTCAGTGCCCATCTTGGAGTTAATCAGCTCCTGGATTTGTGGGGCATATCCACAACTTATTTTTTGGTCAGCAGCTGTCCTCTTGATAGTTTCAACTATAAGACTCATGACCTTGAACTTTTGTGGCACATCAAATAAGTGTAGCAGATTTAATGCATGGCCTCTGATCATGTTGTGATCACCTGACTTGGGCAAAAGAGTGTGCCTGAGGATCCGGTTGATGGTTGGCAGTCCTGACAGAAGGTAATGTACTGATCCAAACTTGTGTGTTTCAATAACAGCATCTGGGATCTCCTTGTACATATGTGCCATAGTGTTGTGATCCATCTTCTTCTTGGCATAGACATCCAAGTCATGCTCTTTCTCCTTAGGTGCATTGATCAGATTTGCCCATTCTTCAATTGATGATTGGTACCTAGTACCTTCAGACATCCATACTATCCTGCCATCTGGATAGAAGTGTGTTGTGGAGTAAAATTGCATTATTAGCTCATCATTCCACTTTGTGAGCTTCTGCCCAACAAAGTCTGCCACTCCACAAGCACTGAAGTTGTCATACACACCAGGATAGTGTTCTTCATTCTCCTTGATGTATTCCCAGTTCACCCATCTCATGTCACACACTATTGGCTTCTTGTCCAGCAGCACTGTCTCATAGAAATCATGATGTTCCTTTGTGTGAAATCTATAGTCCACAACAGTCCTTATCCTGGTAGCATATGGATCATACTCTCTCCATAGTATCAATCCTGAATCCTTTCTGATTTTCATGTTCTCAGCTACTGGATGAGCATCATTATGATCTGGAATTTTGGGCTTCAATTTTCTCAAGACATGTGACTCATCATCTTCTTCTATAACAGCTTCAGGGACTGGGGCCTTGTTCTTATCTGCAGCCGGGATGTATCTGGTACTCCTCTTGGGTGCAGTCTTGGGCTTGGAGGCAGCCTTGGGTGCTTCTTTGGGCTTTGATGAAGCAGCCCCTGACTTGATGGCATCACCCATAAGCTTCTGAGCTTTGGGTGCTGGTGCGGCATCCTCTTATTCTTCTTCCTCTTCCATCATGGAAGGCTTTCCAACAACCCTGGCCATGGTCTTCTTGACCCTTTCCTTCCTCTTCTTCCCTTCTGCAACAACCTCTTTGGGTTCAGCTTCCAAAGATGCTTGAGTGGAGGCTCTGGCTTTAGACATGGGAATCCTTTTGGCAGGTGCTTTGGTTTTCATACTAGGCTTAGTGGCTACAGCTGAGCCATATTCTTTCTTGAGCACCTTCTTCTTGGAAGTGGTCTCATCCTCAACAGCCACATAGTCTTCATCCTCAGATTTTGAGGTTCTCTTCTTTCTGGCCCTGGTGGCAGCTTTGGGTAGGTTGCTTGGGTGCTCCTGCTGCCATCATCATAGCTGCTAGAGGGACTAGTGCCCTCACTCACTTGAACCTGCTCCTCTTCCATGTTCTGGCTGTCACTTTGATCAGACATATTGCAAACACCGACAACAGACCCTGTGAGTAGATATAGATGAGATAGAGTGGACGAGCATCACAAAATACAGAGGTTTTTGCAAAAGAATGAGTCAAAAACTTAGTTTTAGTTTTCCACAAAAAGTATTTTGGATCTACCGATTTGTAAACTCGGTGATACCGAAGCAGCTTTTGGAACCTAAACTAGTGAACTCGGTCAGACCGAGTCACAGTTCGATTAACACCGAGACTGCTAGGGTTTCACAAAGTCCTGAACTCGGTCACACCGATTTGCAATTCTCGGTCAGACCGAGAATTACATGTGCAATGGCCTTAGCCGAATCGGTGGTACCGAGTTCTACAACTCGGTTGGTCCGAGATGGTTTCGGCGGAAACCTAACCCTAAATTTTCAATTCATCTCTAATCTACGGAGTGTTTTGACTAGATAAGATAGTTTCAATCTTTGCAAGATTCATGGCAAACACAATGTGCTAGGACTCAGATAGGGATAGCACCGTGATTGAAAGTGCGTTATATCGACTAGAGGGGGGGTGAATAGGCGATTTTTATGAATTCTTCACTGAGGAATTTGCTGGTGAGGAAATTCCTTAGCGAAGAACTACTTGCAGCGGAATAAGTAATCAGAAGTAAGCATAAGAGAATGCGGTTATGGTCATCATGATGAAATGAAGACAGACAAAGAGTACAAAAAGCGTAAACACAGGATAGCACAAGATGAAGACAAAGCGGTGAAGAAATTGAACTCGGAAATTGAGAAAGTCTTGATCAAAGTCTTCAAACACAGATATGAATAAACACTCAACACAAAGAATGAGGAAATGAGAGGGTTGAGGAAATAGAACCCGATAAGGTTGGTGAAGACAATGATTTGGTAGACCAGTTCCAAGCTGCTTTGTCTCGGTTGTACGTCTGGTTGGAGCGGTTGAGTATTTAAACTCGAGGACACACGGTCCGGACACCCGATCGGCTGAGCACGCAGCTCAGGACACCAAGTCCTCACCGTATTCTCCTTGAACTAAGGTCACACAGACCTCGTCCAATCACTCGTGGTAGGTCTTCAGGCGACTTCCAAACCTTCACAGACTTGGTCACTCGGCGATCCACAATTCCTCTTGGATGCTCTAGACCATGACGCCTAACCGTCTGGAAGAAGCACAACCTTCAAATGTAACAAGCGTCGGATCCACGCAGGATCAATCTCTTCAGTGATGCTCAATCACTTTGGGTTTGTAGGGGTTTGGTTTTTGGGTTTTCCTCACTCGATGATTTTTTCGCTCAAAGTCCTCGGAGGATGGGTTGCTCTCAAATGACAAGTGTCAAGTTTCTCTCGGAGCAGCCAACCAGCTAGTGGTTGTAGGGGGCGGATATTTATAGCCTAGGGAGCAGCCCGACATGATAAGACATAAATGCCCTTCAATGATATGACCGTTAGGTGGATAAGATATTTTGGGACGGTTGGCGCAAAGACCTGAAGCGGTCGGAAATTTGAATCTCAAATTCCTCAGGGCTATCATGTTCCTCACTATGTAGGCAATCCGACCTTGGCGAATTCCTAACTCCTCGGTCGGGACAAATTCCTCGTGACCGGAAGAACTTCGTCTCACATCCTTTGAAGAAATTGACTGAAGCGTATGATATTTCCAAAGGCTTCACTCGAAGGGATTGGTAGGTGTAGGATTTTGAGTTGAGCATCACATGGAAATTTTTCCTTAGTATTTCCTCGACCCTTTAACAAAGACGGTGTTTCCTATGACTCAAGAAAGAGAAAAGCGAAACAACGAAAACAAAAATCTTCACGCTTCATGTTCCTCAAATGAATACCAAGTCTTCAAGGTCACACCAATTTCTTCACTTTCAAAGTCTTGAGAAAGTCTTGAGAATATCAAAGTCTTGATCGAAGAACTTCATTCTTAGAATTAATTTCTCTGTAAATATCAAACTCCTCATAGACTTATAGACCTGTGTACACTCATACACACATCAGTTTCTTAACCTATAAGTCTTCAATACACCAAAATCACTAAGGGGCACTAGATGCACTTACAATCTCCCCCTTTTTGGTGATTGATGACAATATAGGTTAAGTTTTCAACGGGGATAAACATATGAAGTGTAAATACTGATATTGAGGAATTTTATTGCAAGATATAGAAGAACTCCCCATGAAGATCTGCATAGTGAGGAATTTGCTTTTGAGGCAATGCACATTTGAAGAGTTGTATCATGGAGATCTCCCCCTATATCTTGTAATTCATACACGCATTTGACTTATAATATGACGAATTTGAAATGCATGATGAAATATGGTGCTTGATGAAATTCAGCATGCGTGCAATAACATTAATGAGGAACAGGCATGCAAAATAACGCATCAAGAGTATCAGAGCTCAAGAGAATCAGAGCTCAATGCATCAAAAGTATCAGAGCATAGTGCAAGAGCACAGTGCATCAAAAGTATCAAATCACCATCGGGTTTAAGATTACAAATCGATCCAATAAAAGTTTCAGAAGAACGAGAGTTGTAACTTAACAAAAAAAATGCCCTTATAGTAGACCCGCTTGAAGACTAACTCAAATTTCTCCCCCTTTGTTATCGAATGAACAAAAGGATCGAAACTGAGGACTAACGCCCCTGAAGAATTTCAAGTTGAGGAAGGAGCGCCAGCGTTGTTGGGGTCGGTTGTTGTAGTAGGGCTGCTTGATGTCGTCCAAGTCTTCATTTTCATCAGTGTCGCGCGATGAAGAATAGGAGCTGGCCACCAAGGAAGGAATTTTGACCTTCTTGTATTTCTTCGGAGGAGGTGCAGACCAGTCAAACTCTTCCTTGAGACCCATTGTCGTCAGTTCTTCCGCGCTGTAGACATTAGAAAGAATATCCCAGGTGCGTTTGAAGGTTTCATGGAGGTAGTAGTGGTTTTTCTTCACTTCATTGTGTGTAGAGGTCATGTTGTGAAGAATTGAACCAAACTGACGCTTGACCCATTTATGATTGCGATCAACCTTCTGATGAAGACTGAGGAGTAACTCACGATCGATCATCACCACAGGTCTTTGTAAGCTTGAGGACTTTGCTTGACTGAGGTATTTGCGGCTAAGTCATGTGCGGCAGAGTCATCATTGGTGGAGTAGGATGCAGCTTTGCGAAACTGTCCATCCAATGGACGAATGTCTTCATCGATCACAGCAGTTGCCTTGCCCTTGTCATCAGCTGAGGTAAATGTCCGTTTGAGGACTTCAATCGGGGGGCAAGTAGCTGCAGTGGTTCAAAGTATCAGCCTTGTAATTGAGTGAAGACCTTGTCCTGATGAATCTCATTATCCAAGGCGCATAAGGCTTCAGCTCAAATGGTGACATAGCAATGTTTGCGAGTCCTCATGAAGAAATCATGGAAGTTGACGGGAACGCCATGAATGATATTGAAAAGCATATTCTTCATGATGCCAACGACTTCTTCATCATTTGAGTCGTGGCCCTTGATAGGACTCATTGTCTTCGTCAGAATGCGATAGACAGTCCGAGGCACATACAGTAATTCCTTGACGAGGAATTTGGTTCTAGGGGCACATCACGGCTTCAAAGGCTTCATCAGCACTTGCATATAGTGATTTGAAAGTTCTGGTTCGTTGTAGATACAACGAGCACCATCAAGCGGAGGACTGAGTGGTAGGTGAAAGTGCGTTATATCGACTAGAGGGGGGGGTGAATAGGCGATTTTTATGAATTCTTCACTGAGGAATTTGCCGGTGAGGAAATTCCTTAGCGAAGAACTACTTACTGACGGAATAAGTACTCAGAAGTAAGCATAACAGATTACAAGCATAGTCATCATGATGGAATGAAGACAATCACAGAGTACATAAAGCGTAATCACAGGATAACACAGGATGAAGACAAACAGACTGAAGAAATTGAGCTGAGGAAATTGAGGAAGTCTTCAGTCAAAGTCTTCAAACACAGATATGAACAAATACTCAACACAGTAATAAGGAAATGAAAGGGTTGAGGAAATAGAACCAGTTAGGTTGGTGAAGACAATGATTTGGTAGACCAGTTCCAAGCTGCTGTCTCGAGTTATACGTCTGGTTGAGCGGTGAGTATTTAAACTCGAGGACACAGTCCGGACACCCGATCCTTGAGCACGCAGCTCGGGACACCAAGTCCTCTTGTATTCTCCTTGAACTAAGGTCACACAGACCTCGTCCAATCACTCGTGGTAAGTCTTGAGCGACTTCCAAACCTTCACAGACTTGGTCACTCGGCGATCCACAATTCCTCTTGGATGCTCTAGACCACGACGCCCTAACCGTCTGGAAGAAGCATAGTCTTCAAAGGTAACAAGCGTCGGATCCACGCAGGATCAATTTCTTGATGATGCTCAATCACTTTGGGTTTGTTGGGGTTTGGTTTTGGGTTTTTCCTCACTTGGGTTTTTCCTCACTTGGGTTTTCCTCACTTGATGATTTTCGCTCAAAGTCCTCGGAGGATGGGTTGCTCTCAAATGACAAGTGTCAAGTTCTCTCGAGCAGCCAACCAGCTAGTGGTTGTAGGGGGCGGCTATTTATAGCCTAGGAGCAGCCCGACATGATAAGACATAAATGCCCTTCAATGATATGACCGTTAGGTGGATAAGATATTTTGGGACAGTGGCGCAAGAAGACAAAGAACGGTCGGAAATTTGACTCTCAAATTCCTCGGGGCTATCATGTTCCTCACTGTGTAGGCAATTCACCTTTGGCGAATTCCTAACTCCTCGGTCGAACAAATTCCTCGTGACGGAAAGAGCTTCGTCTACATCCTTTGAAGAAATTGACTGAAGCTGTATGAGATTTCCAAAAGCTTCACTCGAAGGGATTGGTAGGTGTAGGATTTTGAGTTGAGCATCAAATGGAAATTTTTCCTTAGTATTTCCTCGACCCCCTTTAACGATGCGGTGTTTCCTATGACTCAAGAAAGAGAAAATGAAACTACGAAAACAAAAGTCTTCACGCTTCATGTTCCTCAAATGAATACCAAGTCTTCAAGGTTACACCAATTTCTTCACTTTCAAAGTCTTCAGAAAGTCTTCAGAATATCAAAGTCTTGGATGAAGAACTTCATTTTTAGGGTCAACTTTCTCTGTAAATATCAAACTCCTCATAGACTTATAGACCTGTGTACACTCACAAGCGCATTAGTTACTTAACCTATAAGTCTTCAATACACCAAAATCACTAAGGGCACTAGATGCACTTACAATCTCCCCTTTTGGTGATTGATGACAATATGGGTTAAGTTTTCAACGGGGATAAACATATGAATTGTAAATACTGATAATGAGGAATTTGATTGCAAGATATAGAAGAACTCCCCCTGAAGATGTGCATAGTGAGGAATTTGCTTTTGAGGCACTGCACATTTGAAGAATTGAATCATGGAGATCTCCCCCTATATCTTGTAATTCATACACGCATTTGACATATAATATGAAGAATTTGAAATGCATGATGAAATATGGTGCTTGATGAAATTCAGCATGAGGAATCATAGCACATAAAGTATCGAGCACAAGTAGATTTGCTATGAAGCATAGTGCAAAATCATAATGCATCAAAAGTATCAAAGCACCATAGGGTTTAAGATTACAACTCGATCCAATAAAGGTTTCAGAAGAACGAGAGTTGTAACTTAACAAAAATAAATTACGGAATATAGACAAAAACTAGACCCGCTTGAAGACTAACTCAAATTTCTCCCCCTTTGTCATCGAATGACCAAAAGGATTGAAACTAAGGACTAACGCTCTTGAAGAATATCAAGTTGAAGACGGAGCGCCAGCATTGTCGGGGTTGTTTGTTGAAGTAGGACCAGCCGCGGTGTCTTCCAAGTCTTCATTTTCATCAGTGTCGCGAGATGAAGAATAGGAGCTGGCCACCAAGGAAGGAACTTTGACCTTCTTGAATTTCTTGGAGGAGGTGCAGACCAGTCAAATTCTTCTTTGAGACCCATTGAAGTCAGTTCTTCTTCACTTTGTAGACATGTGAAAGAACAGCCAGTGCGCTTGAAGGTTTCATGAATGTAGTAGTGGTTTTTCTTCCTTTGCATTGTGTGTTGAGGTCATGTTGTGAAGAATTGAACCAAGCTGACGCTTGACCCATTTATGATTGCGATCAACCTTGATGAAGGCGAGGAGTAACTCACGATCGATCATCACCACAGGTGCGATAGCTTGAGGATTTTGCTTAAGCGAGGTATTTCTTGTTGAGTCATGTGTGGCGAGTCATCATTGGTGGAGTAGGATGCTGCTTTGCAAAACTGTCCATCCAATGGACGAATGCCTTCATCGATCACAGATGGCCTTGCCCTTGTCATCACCGAGGCAATTGTCCGTTTGAGGACTTCAATCGGGGGCAAGTAGCTGCAGTGGTTCAAAGTATCAACTTTGTAATTGAGTGAAGATATTGTCCTGATGAATCTCATTATCCAAGGCGCGTAAGGCTTCAGCTCAAATGGTGACATAGCAATGTTTGCCAGAGTCCTCATGAAGAAATCATGGAAGTTAACGGGAATGCCATGGATGATGTTGAAAAGCATATTCCTCATGATGCCAACGACTTCTTCATCATTCGAGTCGTGACCTTTGATTGGACTCATTGTCTTCGTCAGAATACGATAGACTGTCCGAGGCACATATAATAATTCCTTGACGAGGAATTTGGTTCTTGGGGCCTGCCTTGGCTTCAAAGGCTTCATCAGCACTTGCATATAGTGATTTGTAAGTTATGGTTCGTCATAGATACGACGTGCACCATCAAGTGGAGGACTGAGTGGTAGGGCACGAAGCAATTCAGTTCCTGGTGCCTTGTAGTGAGTATTTTTCGGTCATCCAATCTAAGACCCATGAGTTCACGTCTTCAGCGTCTCCGGTGATGTGCAGTGTTGCATAAAACTGAAGAATTAGTTCTTCATTCCAGTCACAAATATCAGTGCAGAAATTTAGAAGTCCTGCGTCGTGAAGAACATCGAGGACTGGCTCAAAGCACAGCAGTGACTCCATATCCACATGAGGAATATGAGCATGATCGAAGATTTTATCCTTGTTGAAGAGCACTGAGGAATAGAAGTTGGCTTGGCTGGCAGTCCAGAAGCGCCTCTTCCTAATCCGAGCAGAATCATAAGGATTATATTCAGTGAAGAATACGTGCTCGGCAAAGAAATCTTCAGCCTTGAACTTTTGCTTGGTTGAGAACGGATTCTTTTGCTTGGGCAGAAGGGTGTCAGTGAGTTGCATCACCACCTCAGGAATCGTAAGTTCAGGTTCTTGGTGAGGAATTTCTTGTTCCTCAACAGTGCGATCTGAGGATTAGCGGCGAAGCAGTTTCATCGGCACTAGTGGCTGGAATTTCTTCATGCAGAACGGTGGGTTGATTTTCTTGAGTCGATTCGGGCTGTTTGTGCGGGGGTGAGGAATCTGTTGGAGCGGGGTGAAGAGAGGAGTATTGGGATCTTGACTTTCCCAAAAGTCATCATTGATAACTGGTGTGGTGCATCCAATATCCACATCTTCATCTTCAATTTCCTCGGCACCAACTGAGGAATTTCATAGTCTGATGAGGGAATAAGCGGGGTTGAAGGGATGGCATCCACTTCAATTTCTTCATCAAGTTGCTCGACGAAGCAAGCGGTGATGTTCTTCATCGGATCCGATTGGGATCTCATAGTCTTCTCCAAAAGGAACAACTTCCTTTGATGGTATGGAGGAAATTGGAACATCATCAATTGGAGTTTCGAATGAGCTGGTCATTGGCTTCATTTTCTTCACGACCAAAGAATCGCAGCGCGGTGATGCTTTCCTTTTCTTCCACAGACTAGATTCTGCAGCCTTGGTTTTCTTCACATCAAAAGCAGATGGAAGAATTGGAGTTGGAGTTGGCGCAGGAGGAGCCGAGGAATTTGGTTCAGTTTCTTGAGAGCAAGCGATGCAATTCCCTGTCTTGAGCAATTTCTTGAGCGCACCACTAGTGGGTGCCTGGCAATTTCTTCGGTAATTTGGAATGGGATCATCAGCCCACGGAATCAACGTTTTCATCGCCAGGCTGAGCGTCATCGGGTCTTGGCATTTTCTTCAAGAGGGCTGAGCTGAGGCTACTGACTGAGGAATTTCATGTTGCATTGGGACAGCAACATTTGTGAGATTCTTCGTCGAGGTTGTGAATCGACCTTGGCTCCTTGCCAATCAGCATTCTATGAATCGAAGTTTTGCTGAGGTTTTGAATTTCGATGCGGACTGGAGAAGCTCCTCGGTGTCATCTTGACAACGTTTTTCTTGAGAACTTCTCCTTCCTGTATTGAGCCTTTTTGATTTCCCTCGCCTTTTCATACTTCCATTTTTCTTGACTACGAAGTGAGTCAACATATGACTTTGTCCAGTGTCAAATGAAGGTCGAGGAGGGGTATTGGGATCATTGTGCCAGAGATCAATAAAGTCGAGGACTTTCTTCGGGTCCAATAGCAGTGGCACAGATGTACCTTTGGCTCTAGCGGCCCTTACTTGACGGTCTTTGATGATTTTCGCGAGTTCTTCATCAGATGTCTCATCATCAGATGGCACATGGAATGCAACCATTTTCTTCTTTGGGCTAGGCCGAGGACCTCGTCCAACTGTTGCTTTGGTCTTCAGCTGAGTCGGACCAGTTGAAGAAATGGGAGCTGTTGAGGAACTTGCAGAGACGCCTAAGGCAATTGAAAAGCCAGCAGTCCTTTGACATGTAGCTAGGAGCACAGGAACTGAAGGTTTTGACGGAGCTGTTGAGGACTTTGGTGGAGCAGCAGCAGTTTGAGGAATTTGCTTGGAAGGTGCTGCTGAGGAACTTGGCCGTGAGGGCGTAGATGATGAAGCACTTGGCTTATGAGCAGGCTTCTTTTACATTGATTTCCTCGGTTTGACCGAGACCTGCAATGGCGTGCAATGGCGAGAATCCTCATTGAATTTCTTCACTGCCTCCTTTGCTTGCTTTGCCAATTTTGCTTGGCGTTCAGCCCATTCATCGAGAAAGTCCTCACCTCGTTTGATGCTTGTGGGATCAGCTATTTGGCCAGTGCCAAAGGAGCTCTTGGGCATGGAGGATTAAGAGCGAATTTCTTCATGTACTTAGGAGTTACATATCTATATTCCCTCCATTCCCGTGCCCATCTCCGTTCAATCTTACGAATACGCACCTTGCGTTGATTTTTGCTTTCTTCATCTGGTGTGCGATGAGTCGGCATATATATCCTCGGGGATTTCAAACGCAGTGATAACCTCAGGTTTCTTTCCTCCCTTACGTGGCTTCTTACCATCCGCCATTTTCTTGATTGAGGAAATTGAACAATTGAGTTCTCTGAAGAAGTGTGCAGTTATTCTTCGAGGAACTCTTCAAATGAGTTAAGTTGATGAGAACCTAGGGATTCATAAGCGGACATTTGTACCTGTGAACAGAGTATAGGTGCGAGGAATTTGGAGAGGTCATATGCGTTCTCAGAAGGTTTTAAAAAAAAACAAGTTTTCAGGATTTGACCAGATGAGCCTTGAAGAATTTTACTAAGCGTTCTTTGTCTTAGGTTCCAGAGTTGTATAGATCGAGGATCCACACAATTGTGGAATCTTGAAGAAAATCATAGCTTAGAGAAACGAGTCAAGAGATTTGAGGTGTTCATATGTGTGAAGATTTGAGGAATAAACACCTTTGAAGAATTTGAAGAAAATTTGAGAATCAAAGCGAGTAATAAAAGTAACTTTTAATTACCGAAGTGAAGAACACGATTTAACCGAGAAGAACCATTGGGAAGTTCGTCTGTTCAGATCTTCCACGCCCTAACTTGGCGGAGGAAGACAGCTTCTGACGGCGGAGTGAAGATTTCAGCGGTCGGTAGCGAAATGCGTCGGCTGACGAGGTCAAGGCGGTGAAGCTTTTCCTCACCGGCTGACGATGGAGTAGCGACGACGCTAGGGTTTGAGGAACTCGAGTGGGAGAGAGAGGTCGAGCAGAGTAAAAGAGTGAGGAAGGGAGAGGGATATTTATAGGCGGTGAAAAGCGGGTCGCTCAGAAGATTTAGGACGAACATGCCTGACCATTTCCCTTCTCACGACATCTGTCACCCACGTCTTGTGTAGTGGAGATCGTGTATGATCGTGGGTGAATAAAGTAATGCATCGTGGGATGCTTAGCGGTTTAATGGCAAAAGCGAAGGTTTGGATAAGATACGTTTTAAAGTTCCGTTCGCAATTTCTTCGGTATCAAGGACACAGTTAAGATTTTGAACAAGTTTCAAAGTAGAACGCACATGAAGAATTTGTGAATGGATTGGGTTGAGTATAGCATAGAGGGGGAAGGGTCCGATCACATTCACTTAGCATAAAAAGCGACTTGAGGAAATAGCCATAAGTGAATGTTGTAGAGGACATAAACCCATATATATATATATAGCCAATGAAGAAAGACGACGGAAATAGTGAAGTTTTGCAAAGTTGAAGAATTTGAAAACTGAAGAATTTCAAAAGCGAGGAAAAACTCAAATTGAAGATTTCAACTTTGGTGGTGGCGTGACCCACCGTATAAGAATGATGATTCCGGACACCGCGTACAATTGTCGAGGGGTTACGAGAATCAATTTCTTCATTAATTTCTTCACACTTAGAGTGTTATTCTTCATTGATTGAAGAAAACGTTTCTTCATGTGTTGCACATCTAAGTCATCAATTTTGCATAAGCGTTAGGATGTGTGTCCTTTTCAAAGAACATTCAAAGATTCTAAGATATTTAGCTCACACCGCAACTTGCTAAATTTCTTCTCATCCAAGGGCTTAGTGAAGATATCAGCTAGCTGTTCTTGGTCTTCACGTGCTTTCGATGGAGATGTCGCCCTTCAACACATGATCACGAAGAAAATGATGACGAATTTGAATGTGCTTTGTCTTCGAGTGCTGAACTGGGTTGTGAGCAATCTTGATGGCACTCTCATTGTCACAATAGAGAGGCACATTCTTCACGTTGATGCCGTAGTCCTTGAGAGTTTGCTTCATCCACAGCAATTGAGCACAACACGAGCGGCAGCAATATATTCAGCTTCCGCAGATGAACGTGATACGCAGTTCTGTTTCTTTGAGGACCAACGGACCAAAGATCGTCCGAGGAAATGACAAGTACCAGATGTTGACTTGCGGTCCACACGATCACCAAAGATAGTCGAGTCAGAATATCCAATGAGATCAAAAGTAGAGCCCTTGGGGTACCATAATCCTAGTGTTGGTGTGTGAGCTAGATATCGAAGAATATGCTTCACAGCCTTATGGTGTGATTCCTTGGTGTAGCTTGAAATCGGGCACACATGCAAACACTAAGCATTATATCCGGCCTAGATGCACATAAGTACAATAAGGAACCAATCATGGAGCGGTATACCTTGTGATCGAAGTCAATACCATTTTCATCAGTGCATACATGGCCATTTGTGGGCATAGGAATTTTGACACCTTTGCAGTTTTGCATGCGAATTTCTTGAGGACATCTTTGAGGTATTTCTCTGAGATATGAATATGCCATTGTGTTGTTGATGAATTTGAAGACCTAAGAAGAATTTCAACTCTCCCATCATAGACATTTGATATTCTTCACTCATCATGTAGGCAAATTCATCACTATAGCGTTGGTCAGTACAGCCAAAGATAATATCATCAACATATATTTGGCACACAAAAGTTCACCATCATAAGATTTAGTAAAGAGAGTAGGATCGAGTGAACCAGGTGTGAAGCCATTCTTCACGAAGAATTCCTTCAATGTATCATACCACGCCCGAGGGGCTTGCTTGAGGCCATAGAGAGCCTTATTGAGTCTGAAGACTTTGTCGAGTTCTTTGGATCTTCAAAACACAGGGGTTGAGCAACATATACTTCTTCCTCAAGCTTACCATTGAGGAATGCACTTTTCACATCCATTTGATATAAAGTGATATTGTGATGGTTAGCATAGGCGAGTAATATGCGAATAGACTCAAGTCTAGCGACAGTGCAAAAGTTTCATCGAAGTCAATTCCTTCAACCTGCGTGTAGCCTTGAGCTACTAGTCGTGCCTTATTCCTCACCACAAGACCATTTTCATCTTGCTTGTTGCGATAGATCCACTTTGTGCCAATGATATTATGCTTGCGAGGATCTGGACGTTTGACGGTTCAGACATTGTTGAGCTCGAACTGATGTAATTCTTCTTGCATGGCCTGAATCCACTCCGGCTCCAGAAATGCTTCATCTACCTTAGAGGGCTCTGTGATAGAGACAAAAGCATAGTGCCCACAGAAGTTAGATAAATGTGAAGCTTTTGAGCGTGTGAGAGGACTGGCGCTTCAATGTCATCGATGATCTTGTCAACTTGCACTTCTTTTGCAACGCGAGGATGAGCTGGTTGTCGTCGAGGAATTTGATCATTTTCCTCGGCACCATTTTCTTGACATTATCTTCGGTGCATCAGCTCGACGTTCTTCATGTCTGAGGAATGAATTCTTCAGTTTCTTGATAGGGAATGACATCCTCGGTTGACTTGAACCTGATAGAATCCTCGAGTGCTGGTTCGTCTAACATAGAAGGTAGGTGCTCTCTTTGCGAGCCATTAGTTTCATCGAACCGCACATCTATGATGTCAACAATCTTGTGAAGAGCGATGTTGAAGACTACGTAGGTGTGCGAGTCCTTTCCGTAACCAAGCATAAAACCTTCATGTGCTTCGGTGCAAATTTAGAGTTGTGGTGAGGATCTCTAATCCAGCATTTAGCACGAAGACTTTGAAATAACTTACATTAGGTTTCTTGTCGGTGAGGAGTTCATAGGCAGTCTTCTTGAAGAATTTGTGAAGATATACTGTTGATGATGTGGCACGCAGATGTCAATTGCTTCAATCCGAAACGACTAGGCGTTTTGTATTCATCAAGCATAGTGCGAGCCATCTCAACAAGAGTTCTGTTCTTGCGCTCCATGATGCCATTTCTTTGAGGAGTATAAGGAGCAGATAACTCATGAGTGATACCAAGTTCATCAAGATAGTCATCAAGACCGGAATTCTTGAACTTCGGTTCCATTGTCACTCCTGATGTGCTTGATCTTCACACCAAAGTTAGTTGAAGCCCTCGAGGAAAATCGTTTCAAGACTTCCTGCACTTGATTTTTGTAAGTAACAATGTGTACCCATGTGTAACGAGAGTAATCATCAACAATAACAAAGCCATATAGTGATGCTTCATTAACGATAGCTGAATAATGATTGGGACCAAAGAGGTCCATGTGAAGCAATTCAAGGGACGAGTAGTGGTCATGATAGTCTTATTTGGATGCTTGGCCTTGGTCATTTTTCCACTTCACAGGCTCCGCATAGGTGATCCTTGAGGAATTTGACATTCTCAATGCCAATGACATGCTTCATCTTCGCATGGCGTGTGCAAATTCCTCATGCCTGCGTGACCAAGTCGTCGATGCCATAGCCAGCCTTATACGAAGCTTTTGCAAGTAGGCACACGGCTGATTGTGGTCTGTAGAGAAGTCAACAATATACAAGTCTCCTCTCCTAAAGCCTTGAAGACTTTGGAATTGTCACTTCCATAATCACAACACAACGATACTTGCCAAAGATAACAACCATATCAAGATCACAAAGCATTGAGATCGACATGAGGTTATATCCTAAGGACTCAACAAGCATGACTTTGTCCATGTGCATGTCCTTAGAGATAGCAACCTTACCAAGTCCCAATACTTGACTTTGTCGACAAAAGATGATATGCTTGAGATGTGACGGTGATAAGGTAGCATCCATCAATAGATTCTTGTCACCGGTCATGTGATTTGTACATCCACTATCGAGAACCCACTCAGTGGCTTTGGGTTGATCATCCTGCAGATGAATTAGTACAACTTATGATCTCATATACTTCATCAGTGAAGAATATGATATCAAGTTCATCAGTTGAATTTCATCAGTCAGTATTCAGATAAGCAGTAGGAGGACGTGTGAAATGAAAGTTCATTTTATCATGATTAGCCTGCGTCCTTTCGTGCATTTTGTCGGGCCCTGACAAATTCTTGAGACGTTTAGGCACGCCTGGAGACCTGACCGCAGAAGAGATTAGTTCTTTTCTTCACCACCCACATCTGAAGGGGTGGCCAAGAGTTCATCATTCTGCGAGCACCATACGAGAATGGTGGCATAGAGGCCAAACCATTTCGTTTCACATAAGAGGGGTTAGGGTAAGCATATGAATAAGCAGAGAAATTCTTCGAGGACTTATGAACATATTGGTTTGAAGAATAATGCACATATTCATAGCCCTTAGCTCTACCCTGCGAAACAGAGTTGTTAACACGATGATAATGATATGAGGACTTTGATCCTTTTGAGGAATTTGATCCACGTGAGGAATTTGGTCCGTATGAGGACTTGGATCCATATGAAGAATTTGGTCCATATGAAGAATTTGATCTGGAGTTCCTATTCTTCACTGGTGGTGTCATGAGGACATTCACCTGAAGACTTTCAAGGCACTTCTTGGGAACCCAGATTTTCTTCATAGGGGAACCGTTCCTGCAGTTAGTGCCAACATATCTAGCAAATACTTCACCATTCTGATTTTTGAACAGTTTATAGTTGGAGTCAAATGACTCATCAGCAGAATGAGGAAATTCGCACGTAAAACCAGATAAGGTAGATGGATCAACTAGAGGTCCCTTTGCAGCAACCCATGAGGTTTTGGGATACTGCTCAGGCTTCCAATACGTTCCATCAGCATTGAGTTTCCTCTCAAAGGCAATGCCCTCTTTCCTAGGGTTCCTATTGAGGATCTGCTATTTAAGCACATAACAAAGAGTCGATGCCCTTTGAGGCTTTTGTACATGCACTGTCATGTACAATTCCTTCGATCTGCATCGTCGGTGATACTAGCAATGTCCTCGGATGAGGAATTAGTGATAGCGAGAGGCAGGTGAAGAATTTGTAACAGTTGAAGCATTTGAACATTCGGTGAAGAATTAGCGGTTTCACGTTCAATGCACTTTAAGCATGGAGGAGCAAATTCTTCTTGAGAAGCGCTGATTTGTTGAGCAAGTAATGAATCGCGCTCCTACGAAGATCTTCATAACTCACTCTTAGCTTCTCAAGATCTTGCTTTCTTTGAAGAAATTCATAAGAAAGTTTCTCATGATCGAGATAAGAGAGTGTTATGATAACCTTGAAGGTTGTCAAGCCCGGATCAAGTCTCTGAAGATTTTCGATCGGGGCTTGAGTGCGATCCATTTCTTCACCTAACATATCATCACTCTTATCTAGCATGTTTTGAACCTTCTCAAAAGCCCTTTGTTGTTTTATAGCAATCTTAGCAAGTTTAGAGTAGCTGGGCTTGAGATCCTCATCGATTCATTTTCACTAGATTAGGAGGAGGTGAAATTTAGTACCTTAGCACCTTTTGCCATGAAGCAATAGGTGGGAGCGTAATCATCATCATCCTCATCGGGCTTGTCGGTGAGTCAGTTTCTTGATGTTGAAGATGGACTTGCTAACAAAAGCGATAGCAAGAGCCGGACTAGCCACACCAGATTCGATTCTTGAGACTCCTCCTCTTCCTCATTTTCCTCGATTCAGCTTCAGAGTCCATTTCCTTGCCAATGAATGCCCGAGCCTTTTTGGAGCTGCTCTTCTTGTGAGAAGAAGATTTTGAGGATTTTGATGATGAAGATTTTGATGATTTCTTTTTCTTCACGTCATCAGAACTGTAATCCTTGTGTTTCTTCTTTCTTAATTCCTTTTCCCACTGAGGACAATCTTGGATATAGTGACCAGGTTTCTTGCATTTGTGACAAAGTCTTCTCTTATAGTCACTAGATGAGGAATCACTGCTTCTAGACGATTTTCCAAAGCGGCCACGTCTTGAGAATTTCTGGAATTTCTTCACGGCGGTGCTAGCTCCTGGCCAAATTCTTGAGGATCTCCTAGGCTACTACGAGTCTTCACTCTCAGATTCGGACACAGCCTTGGCCTTCGTGGCACGTGTTTTTCCATAGCCGTAACCATAGAGATCTCTCTTTTGACAAATTTGGAACTCATGAGTATTTAGCCTTTCGAGGATATCGGTAGGATCAAGAGACTTGTAGTCGGCTCGTTCTTGTATCATCGGTGCGGAGTATCAAATGAGGAATCAAGCGATCTTAGCAATTTCTTCACCATCTCATGGTCGGTGATGTCGATGGCACCCAAAGTGCTTGAAGCTCATTTGAGATGTCGGTGAGGCGATCGAAGGTTTGTTGAACATTTTCGTTGTCGAGTCTTTTGAAGCGGTTGAAGAGATTAGAAGAACATCAACTCGAGAGTCACGCTGAGTTGAAACACCTTCATTTACTTTGGACAGCCTGTCCCAGATGAGTTTGGCATATTCCAAAGCACTCACCCTTCCATATTGACCTTTGCTCAGATGGCCACATTTTATATTCTTCGCTTGAGAATCGAGTTGCTTGAATCTCTTCACATCAGCATCATTCATAGAAGGTGTGACTGAGGAAACACCTTTTGTCACAACATACCAGAGATCGTTGTCAATTGCTTCAAGATGCATTCGCATTTTGTTCTTCGATGGGGTAGTCCGTCCCATCGAAGGTAGGACACCCTGCTGAGACCTTGATCATACCTGCGGTCGACATAACTAAAACTCCGGTGGTTAAACCAAAATCACACAGAACAAGGAGTACCTTGCTCGATACCAATTGAAAGTCGTTATATCGACTAGAGGGGTGAATAGGCGATTTTATGAATTCTTCTTGAGGAATTTGCGGTGAGGAAATTCCTTAGCGAAGAACTACTTGCAATGGAATAAGTACTCAAGTAAGCATAACAGATTACAAGCATAGTCATCATGATGGAATGAAGACAATCACAGAGTCTGAAAGCGTAATCACAGGATAACACAGGATGAAGACAAGCGGTGAAGAAATTGAGCTGAGGAAATTGAGAAAGTCTTGATCAAAGTCTTCAAACACGAGATATGAACAAATACTCAACACGGTAATAAGGAAATGAAAGGGTTGAGGAAATAGAACCGATTAGGTTGGTGAAGACAATGATTTGGTAGACCAGTTCCAACTGCTTTGTCTCGGTTATGCGTCTGGTTGAGCGGCTGAGTATTTAAACTCGAGGACACACAGTCCGGACACTTCGATCCTTGAGCACGCAGCTCGAGACACCAAGTCCTCACCGTATTCTCCTTGAACTAAGGTCACACAGACCTCGTCCAATCACTCGTGGTAAGTCTTGAGCGACTTCCAAACCTTCACAGACTTGGTCACTCGGTGATCCACAATTCCTCTTGGATGCTCTAGACCATGATGCCTAACCGTCTGGAAGAAGCACAGTCTTCAAAGGTAACAAGCGTCGGATCCACGCAGGATCAATTTCTTCAGTGATGCTCAATCACTTTGGGTTTGTTGGGGTTTGGTTTTTGGGTTTTTCCTCACTTGGGTTTTTCCTCACTTGGGTTTTTCCTCACTTGATGATTTTCGCTCAAAGTCCTCAGAGGATGGGTTGCTCTCAAATGACAAGTGTCAAGTTCTCTCGGAGCAGCCAACCAGCTAGTGGTTGTAGGGGGCGGCTATTTATAGCCTAGGGAGCAGCCCGACATGATAAGACATAAATGCCCTTCAATGATATGACCGTTAGGTGGATAAGATATTTTGGGACAGGTGGCCAAGAAGACAAAGAACGGTCGGAAATTTGACTCTCAAATTCCTCGGGGCTATCATGTTCCTCCTTTGTGTAGGCAATTCACCTTTGGCGAATTCCTAACTCCTCGGTCGAGAACAAATTCCTCGGCTGACCGGAAGAGCTTCGTCTCTTTCCTTTGAAGAAATTGACTGAACTGTATGAGATTTCCAAAAGCTTCACTCGAAGGGATTGGTAGGTCTAGGATTTTGAGTTGAGCATCAAATGGAAATTTTCCTTAGTATTTCCTCGACCCCTTTAACGATACGGTGTTTCCTATGACTCAAGAAAGAGAAAATGAAACTACGAAAACAAAAGTCTTCACGCTTCATGTTCCTCAAATGAATACCAAGTCTTCAAGGTCACACCAATTTCTTCACTTTCAAAGTCTTGAGAAAGTCTTGAGAATATCAAAGTCTTGGATGAAGAACTTCATTTTTAGGGTCGACTTTCTCTGTAAATATCAAACTCCTCATAGACTTATAGACCTGTGTACACTCACAAACGCATTAGTTACTTAACCTATAAGTCTTCAATACACCAAAATCACTAAGGGGCACTAGATGCACTTACAGTAGGGCACGAAGCAATTCAGTTGCTGGTGCCTTGTAGTGAGTATTTTCAGACATCCAGTCTAACACCCATGAATTCACGTCTTCAGCGTCTCCGGTGATGTGCAGCGTTGCATAGAATTGAAGAATGAGTTCTTCATTCCAATCACAGATGTCAGTGCAGAATTTTAGAAGTCCTGCATCGTGAAGAACACTGAGGACTGGCTCAAAACCTGACAGAGACTCCATGTCCACATGAGGAATATGTGCATGATCGAAGAGTTTGTCTTTGTTGAAGAGCACTGAGGAATAGAAATTGACTTGACTGGCAGTCCAGAAACGCCTCTTCCTTAGCGAGCAGAATCATATGGATTGTAATCAGTGAAGAATACGTGCTCGCTGAAGAAGTCTTCAGCCTTGAACTTTTGTTTTGTTAAGAAGGGATTCTTTGGCTTTGGCAGTGGAGTGTCAGTGAGTTGCATCACGACCTCTGGAATCACAATCTCAGGTTCTTCAGTCTGAGGAATTTCTTGTTCCTCAACAGTGCGATCCCGAGGATCGGCGTGACAGGTTCATCAACGCTTAGTGGCTGGAATTTCTTCATGGACGGATGAAGTGGGATGAGTTTCTTGAGCCCATTTGAACTGTTGGAGGCGGGGGCGAGGTATCTGTTGGATTGGGGTGAAGAGTGGAGAATTTGGATCTTGACTTTCCCAAAAGTCATCGTTCATCACCGGCGTTGTGCTTCCAATATCCACATCTTCTTCAATTTCCTCAACACCGCCTCTTCACCGTGAACTACGGCATAGGCGAGGAAATGATTGGGGTTGAAGGGATTGCTTCCACTTCAATTTCTTCATCAATCTGCTTGACGAAGCGGCAGAATGATTTTCTTCATCGAGATCCGCTTGGGATCACATAATCTTCATCAAAAGGAACAAGGTCCTTTGATGGAATTGAGGAAATTGGAACAGCATCAATAGGATTTTCAAAGGAGCTGGTCATTGGCTTCATTTTCTTCGCAGTAGAAGAATTTGACGCTTGGTGATGCTTTCTGTTTCTTCACTGCAGCTCGTTCTGCAGCCTTGGTCTTCTTCACATCAGAGGCAGATGGAAGAATTGGAGTTGGTGTTGGCGCAGGAGGAGCTGAGGAATCTGGTTGACTTTCCTCAGGCGCAACTGATGCAGTTGCCCTGTCTTGTTCAGTTTCTTCAGGCGCACCACTAGTGGATGCCCTGGCAATTTCTTCAATTTGGAATGGGATCATCAGCCTGGAACTAGCATTTTCTTGACCTGAACTTCATCGGGTCTTGGCATGTTCTTCGATCTGCTGAAATTTGAGGCTCCGGCTGAGGAATTTCATGTTATTTGGGGCAGCAACATTGGTGAATTTCTTCGTCGAGGTTGGCGAATCGACTTTGGCTCCTTGCCAATCTGCATAATAAGCATCAAAGTTTTCTTTGAGGGCTTGGATATCATTACGGACCTTGAGAAGTTCCTCGGTGTCATTCGACAACGCTTTTCTTGAGGAACTTCTCCTTTACGTATTGAGCTTTCTTGATCTCTCTTGCCTTTTCAAACTTCCATTCTCTTGATGATGAAATGGGTTGACATGTGACTTTGTCCAGGGTCGATGAAAATCAGGCATAGGGGTGTTTGGATCCTTGTGCCGTAGATCAATGTAATCGAGGATTTTCCTCGGATCCAACAGCGATGTACAGATGTGCCTTTGGATCTAGCGGCCCTTTCTTGGTGGTCTCTGATGATTTCCGCAAGTTCATCATCATCAGCCTCATCATCTTCAGGTGGCTCTTGGAAAGCGACCTGTTTCTTCTTGGGACTTGGCTGAGGACCTCGTCCAGCTGTGGCCTTAGTCTTCAGCAGAGTCGGGCCAGATGAAGACTTTGGTGCAGCTGAGGAACTTGCTGAAACACCAGAGGCAATGGAGAAGTCCTTTGGCACATGGCCAGATGCACAGGTGCAGAGGACTTTGTCGGAACTGCTGAGGACTTGGGAGGAGCTGCTGAGGACTTTGAAGGAGCTGAGGATTTTGGAGGAGCAGGAGCAGCATGAGGAATTGGGCTGTGAGGGCACGGTGAGGAACTTGGCCGTGAGGGCCTTTGTTGGAGAAGCACTTGGCTTGTGTGCGGGCTTCTTTGCCATAGATTTTCTTGGCTTGACAGGAGGCCTCGGGGCAGCAGCAGATGTGAGTCCTCATTGAATTTCCTCAACGCCTCGTTGGCTTGTCTTGCCAACCTGGCTTGGCGCTTGGCCCATTCTTCAGAAAGTCCTCACCACGCTTGATCTTTGGTGGGGTCAGCTTCTTGACCAAGTGCCAATGGAGCTCTTGGGCATGGAGGATTGAGTGCGAATTTCTTCATGTACTTTGGAGTTACATATCTGTACTCCCTCCATTCCCTTGCCCATCTCCGTTCAATCCTTTGAATGCGCACCTTGCGCTGATTTTTGTTTTCTTTTCCGAACTCAGCTTCATCAGGTGTGCAATAATCATCATATATTTCCTCAGGGATTTCGAACGCGGTCATGACCTCAGGCCTCTTTCCTTCTTTCTGTGGCTTCTTTCCTTCTGCCATATTCTTCAGGTGAGGAATTTGAACAAACGAATTCTCTGAAGAAGTATGCAACTTTTCTTCGAGGAATGCTGCAAATGAGTTAAGTTGATGAGAACCTAGTGATTCAAAGAATGGACATGAGTACTGTGAATGCAGTATAGTTGCGAGGAATTTGAAGAGGTCATATGCGTTCTCGGAAGGTTTTTCAAAAGAACTAGTTTGAGGAATTTGACCAGATGAGCCTTGAAGAATTTCACTAAGTGATCTTTGTCTTAGGTTCGAGTTGTATAGATCGAGGATCCACACAATTGAGGAATCTTGAAGAAAATCATTGCTTAGAGAAGCGAATCAAGAGCATATTTTGTTTGAGGTGTTCATATGTGTGAAGATTTGAAGAATAAACACCTTTGAAGATTTTCAGGTAGGTTTGAGAATCAAAGCGAGTAATAAAAGTAACTTTTAATTACCCGAAGTGAAGAACACGATGAACTGGGTGGTGTAGATGTGAAGCTCGTCTGTTTAGATCTTCCACGCCCTAACTCGGCGGAGGAAGATGGCTACGGCGACGGCGGAGTGAGGATTTCCGCAACCGGCGCGAGTACGACGGCGACGAGGTCGAGGCAGTGAAGCTCTTCCTCACCGGGGACGATGGAGTAGCGGCGGCGCTAGGGTTTGAGGAGCTCGAGCGGGAGAGAGAGGTCGAGCGGAGTAAAAGAAGTGAGGATGGGGAGAGGGGTATTTATAGAGGCAGTGAAAAACTGTTCGCCCGAAGATTTGGGACGAACATGCCCCTGACCATTCTCCTTCTCACGACATGTGTCACCCACGTACTGTGTAGTGGAGATTGTGTACGATCGTGGGTGAATAAAATAATGCATCATGGGATGCGGAACGGTTTGAGCGGTAAAACGGAAAGTTTGGATAAGATCAGTTTTAAAGTTCCGTTCACAATTTCTTCAGCTGACAAGGACACAGTGAAGATTTTGAACGAGTTTCAAATAGAACGCACATGAAGAATTTGTGAATAGATTGGGTTGAGTATAGCATAGAGGGGAAAGGGTCCGATCACATTCACTTAGCGTAAAAGCGACTTGAAGAAATAGCCATAAGTGAATGCGAGAGGACATAAACCCATATATATATATAGCTAATGAAGAAAAGCAGCGGAAGCAGTGAAGATTTTGAAAAGTTGAAGAACTTGAAAAACTGAAGAATTTCAAAAGCGAGGAAAAACTCAAATTGAAGATTTTCAACTTTGGTGGTGGCGTGACCCACCGTATAAGAATAATGATTTCAGACACCGCATTACAATTGTCGTAGGGTTCTTAGAATCAAATTCTTCATTAATTTCTTCACACTTAGAGTGTTATTCTTCATGGATTGAAGAAAAATGTTTCTTCATGTGTTGCACATCTAAGTCATCAATTTTGCATAAGTGTCAGGATGTGTGTCCTTTTCAAAGAACATTCGAAGATTCTAAGATATTTAGCTCACACCGCAACTTGCTAAATCTCTTCTCATCCAAGGGCTTAGTGAAGACATCGGCTAGCTGTTCTTGAGTCTTCACATGCTTTCGATGGAGATGTCGCCCTTCAACACATGATCACGAAGAAAATGATGACAAATTTGAATATGCTTTGTCTTCGAGTGCTGAATCGGGTTGTGAGCAATCTTGATGGCACTCTCATTGTCACGATAAAGAGGCACATTCTTCACGTTGATGCCGTAGTCCTTGAGAGTTTGCTTCATCCACAGCAATTGAGCACAACATGAGCCAAAGAAGCAATGTATTCAGCTTCCGCATGATGAAGCGGTGATACGCAATTTTGTTTCTTCGAGGACCAACGGACCAAAGATCGTCCGAGGAAATGACAAGTACCAGATGTTGACTTGCGGTCCACACGATCACCAGCATAGTCAGAGTCAGAATATCCAATGAGATCAAAAGTAGAGCCCTTGGGGTACCATAATCCTAGTGTTGCTGCATGAGCTAGATATTGAAGAATATGCTTCACAGCCTTATGGTGTGATTCCTTCGGTGTAGCTTGAAATCGGGCACACATGCAAACACTAAGCATTATATCTGGCCTAGATGCACATAAGTACAATAGAGAACCAATCATGGAGCGGTATAACTTGTGATCGAAGTCAATACCATTTTCATCGATTGCATAGATGGCCATTTGTGGGCATAGGAATTTTGACGCCTTTGCAATCTTGCATGCGAATTTCTTGAGGACATCTTTGAGGTATTTCTCTGAGATATGAATATGCCATTGTGTTGTTGTCGAATTTGAAAACCTAAGAAGAATTTCAACTCTCCCATCATAGACATTTGATATTCTTCACTCATCATATAGGAAAATTCATCACTATAACGTTGGTCGATCTGACCAAAGATAATATCATCAACATATATTTGGCACACAAACAGTTCACCGTCATATGATTTAGTAAAGAGAGTAGGGTCGAGTGAACCGGGTGTGAAGCCATTCTTCACGAAGAATTCCTTCGATGTATCATACCACGCCCGTGGGGCTTGTTTGAGACCATAGAGGGCCTTGTTGAGTCTGAAGACTTTGTCGATTCTTTGGATCTTCAAAACACGGGGTTGAGCAACATATACTTCTTCCTCAAGCTTACCATTGAGGAATGCACTTTTCACATCCATTTGATATAAAGTGATATTGTGATGGTTAGCATAGGCGAGTAATATGCGAATAGACTCAAGTCTAGCAACAGGTGCAAAAGTTTCATCAAAATCAATTCCTTCAACCTGTGTGTAGCCTTGAGCTACAAGTCGTGCCTTATTCCTCACCACTAGGCCATTTTCATCTTGCTTGTTGTGGTAGATCCACTTTGTGCCAATGATATTATGCTTGTGAGGATCTGGACGTTTGACCAGTTCCCAGACATTGTTGAGCTCGAACTGATGTAATTCTTCTTGCATGGCCTGAATCCACTCAGGCTCTAGAAATGCTTCATCTACCTTAGTGGGCTCTGTGATAGAGACAAAAGCATAGTGCCCACAAAAGTTAGATAAATGTGAAGCTTTTGAGCGTGTGAGAGGACCTGGCGCTTCAATGTCATCGATGATCTTGTCAACTTGCACTTATTTTGCAATGCGAGGATGAGCTGGTTGTCGTCGAGGAATTTGATCATTTTCCTCAGCACCATTGTCTTCAGCATTATCTTCAGGTGCATCAGCCCGACGTTCTTCGCGTACTGGAATGAATTCTTCAGCAGATTCTTCAGTAGGAATGACATCCTCAGTTGCCTTGAACTTGATAGATTCCTCAGGAGCTGGTTCATCTAACACAGAAGGTAGGTGCTCTCTTTGCGAGCCATTAGTTTCATCGAACCACACATCTACAGTGTCAACAATCTTGTGAAGAGCGATGTTGAAGACTCTGTAGGTGTAGTCCTTTCCGTAACCAAGCATAAAACCTTCATGTGCTTTTCGGTGCAAATTTAGAATTGTGATGAGGATCTCTAATCCAGCATTTAGCAATCAAGACTTTGAAATAACTCACATTAGGTTTCTTGTCAGTGAGGAGTTCATAGGCAGTCTTCTTGAAGAATTTGTGAAGATATACTCTATTGATGATGTGGCACGCGGTATCAATTGCATCAATCCAAAAACGACTAGGCGTTTTGTATTCATCAAGCATAGTGCGAGCCATCTCAACAAGAGTCCTGTTCTTGCGCTCCACGACGCCATTTTGCTGAGGAATATAGGGAGCAGATAACTCATGAGTAATACCAAGTTCATCAAGATAGGCATCAAGACCAGAATTCTTGAACTCAGTTCCATTGTCACTCCTGATGTGTCTGATCTTCACACCAAAGTTAGTTGAAGCCCTCGAGGAAAATCGTTTGAAGACTTCACGCACTTCATTTTGTAAGTAACAATGTGTACCCATGTGTAACGAGAGTAATCATCAACAATAACAAAGCCATATAGAGATGCATCATTAGTATTTGAGTAATGATTAGGACCAAAGAGGTCCATGTGAAGCAATTCGAAGGACGAGTAGTGGTCATGATAGTCTTTCTTTGGATACTTGGCCTTGGTCATTTTCCGACTTCACGTGCTCCACACAAGTGATCCTTGAGGTATTTGACATTCTCAATGCCAATGACATGCTTCTTCTTTGCAAGCGTGTGCAAATTCCTCATGCTGCGTGACCAAGTCGCCGATGCCATAGCCAGCCTATACGAAGCTTTTGCAAGTAAACACACGGCTGGTTGTGGTCACAGAGAAATCAACAATATACAAGTCTCCTCTCCTAAAGCCTTCGAAGACTTTGGAATTTTCAGCTTCCATAATCACAACACAACGATACTTGCCAAAGATAACAACCATATCAAGATCACAAAGCATTGAGACTAACATGAGGTTGTATCCTAAGGACTCAACAAGCATGACTTTGTCCATGTGTATGTCCGTAGAGATCGCAACCTTACCAAGACAATACGACTTTTGCCTTTGTCGGCAAAGATGATATGCTTCAGATGTGACGGTGATAAGGGAGCATCCATCAATAGATTCCTGTCACCAGTCATGTGATTTGTACATCCACTACCGAGAACCCACTCAGTGGCTTTGGGTTGATCATCCTGCATATGAATTAGTGCAACTTACGATCTCATATACTTCATCAGTGAAGAATATGATATCAAGTTCATCAGATGAATTTCATCAGACAGTATAACAGATAAGCGGTATGAGGACGTGTGAAATGAAAGTTCATTTCATCATGATTAGCCTGCGTCCTATCAGGCATTTTTGTCAGGCCCCCAAAGAAATTCTTGATCGTTTAAAGCACGTCCGGAGACCTGACCCTGCAGAAGAGGTTAGTTCTTTTTCTTCACCACCCACATCTGAAGGGGTGGCAAAGAGTTCATCACTCTGCGAGCACCATATGAGAATGGTGGCATAGAGGCCAATCCATTACGTTTCACATAAGAGGGGTTAGGGTAAGCATATGAGTAAGCAGAGAAATTCTTGAGGACTTATGAACATATTGGTTTGAAGAATAATGCACATATTCATAGCCCTTAGCTCTACCTGCGAAGCAGAGTTGTTAGCACGATGATAATCATGTGAGGACTTTGATCCTTTTGAGGAATTTGATCCACGTGAGGAATTTGGTCCGTATGAGGACTTGGATCCATATGAAGAATTTGGTCCATACGAAGAGTTTGATCTGGGGTTCCTATTCTTCACAGGTGGTGTCATGAGGATATTCACCTGAAGACTTTCAACGCACTTCTTGGGAACCCAGGTTTTCTTCATAGGGGAACCGTTCCTGCAGTTAGTGCCAACATATCTAGCAAATACTTCACCATTCTGATTTTTGAACAGTTTATAGTTGGAGTCAAATGACTCATCAGAAGAATGAGGAGATTCGCATGTAAAGCCATATAAGTTAGATGGATCAACTAGAGGTCCCTTTGCAGCAACCCATGAGGTTTTGGGATCTGCCGGGCTTCCAATATGTTCCATCGGCATTGAGTTTCCTCTCAAAGGCAATACCCTCTTTCCTAGGGTTCTGTTGAGGATCTGCTTTTAAGCACGTCACAAAGAGTATGATGCCCTTTGAGGCTTTTGTACATGCTGTCATGTACAATTCCTTCAGCCCTGCATCGTCAGTGATACTAGCAATGTCCTCAGATGAGGAATTAGTGATAGGAGAGGCAGGTGAAGAATTTGTAACAGTTGAAGCATTTGAACATTCAGGTGAAGAATTAGCAGATTCACGTTCAATGCACTTTAAGCATGGAGGAACAAATTCTTCCTGAGAAGCGCTGATTTGTTGAGCAAGTAATGAATCACGCTCCTTCTGAAGATCTTCATAACTCACTCTTAGCTTTTCAAGATCTTGCTTTCTTTGAAGAAATTCATAAGAAAGTTTCTCATGATCAGACAAGAGAGAGTTATGATGACCTTGAATTTGTCAAACCTAGATGAAGTCTACGAAGATTTTCGATCGGGGCTTTAGTGCGATCCATTTCTTCACCTAACATATCATCACTCTTATCTAGCATGTTTTGAACCTTTTCCAAGGCATATTGTTGTTTGGTGGCAATGCAAACAAGTTTGTATAGCTAGGTTCAATATCATCATCAGATCCATCATCATCAGATTCACAGTCACTAAATTCAGATGAGGAACATTTAGTTACCTCGACACCCTTTGCCATGAGACATGATGCAGAAGATGATGATTCTGGTTCGAAAGTAAATCGTTTGAGAGAATCCTTGAAGTCCTCAAACCAAGGATCATGACGGTTCGATGACCTTCATAGGCGTCGGAGATTCGGTCCCAGATAAGCTTCGCATTGCAAAGATGCATAATGCGGTTGAATTCATCTCTAGATAGGCAGGAACAGATGATGTCCTTCGCCATGATATCAAGACGAGTGTACTTGCGAATATCATCTGCGTTCGCCGTTTTGCATAGATCAGTAAGACCAATTTCAGTGACGGTCCATACATTGTCCATTGCCATGAGGCGCTTCCTCATCATGGCCTTCCACTTGGGATAATCAAGACCGTCAAAGATAGGACATGTCACTTTCTTCATACTGCGGTCGACATAACTAAAACTCCAAGTGGTTAAACCAAAATCACACGTAACAAGGGAGTACCTTGATCTGATACCAATTGAAAGTCGTTATATCGACTAGAGGGGGTGAATAGGCGATTTTTATGAATTCTTCACTTTGGGAATTTGCGGTGAGGAAATTCCTTAGCGAAGAACTACTTGCAGCGGAATAAGTACTCGAGTAAGCATAAGAGAATGCGGTCATGGTCATCATGATGAAATGAAGACAGACAAAGAGTACAAAAGCGTAAACACGAGGATAGCACAAGATGAAGACAAAGCAGTGAAGAAATTGAGCTGAGGAAATTGAGAAAGTCTTGATCAAAGTCTTCAAACATAGATATGAATAAACACTCAACACGGTAATGAGGAAATGAGAGGGTTGAGGAAATAGAACCGATAAGGTTGGTGAAGACAATGATTTGGTAGACCAGTTCCAAGCTGCTGTCTCGGTTGTACGTCCGGTTGGAGCGGCTGAGTATTTAAATTCGAGGACACAGGTCCGGACACCCGCCGAAAGCACGCAGCTCAGGACACCAAGTCCTCACCATATTCTCCTTGAACTAAGGTCACACAGACCTCGTCCAATCACTCGTGGTAAGTCTTGAGCGACTTCCAAACCTTCACAGACTTGGTCACTCGGCAATCCACAATTCCTCTTGGATGCTCTAGACCATGACGCCTAACCGTCTGGAAGAAGCACAGTCTTCAAAGGTAACAAGCATCGGATCCACGAGGATCAATCTCTTGATGATGCTCAATCACTTTGGGTTTGTAGGGGTTTGGTTTTGGGTTTTCCTCACTCGATGATTTTTTCGCTCAAAGTCCTCGGAGGATGGGTTGCTCTCAAATGACAAGTGTCAAGTTTCTCTCGGAGCAGCCAACCAGCTAGTGGTTGTAGGGGGCGGCTATTTATAGCCTAGGGAGCAGCCCGACATTATAAGACATAAATGCCCTTCAATGATATGATCGTTAGGTAGATAAGATATTTTGGGACATTTGGCGCAGAAGACAAAGAACGGTCGGAAATTTGAATCTCAAATTCCTCGGGGCTATCATGTTCCTCCTTTGTGTAGGCAATCCGACCTTTGGTGAATTCCTAACTCCTCGGTCGGGACAAATTCCCCGGTGACGGAAGAACTTCGTCTCACATCCTTTGAAGAAATTGACTGAAATGTATGAGATTTCCAAAGGCTTCACTCGGAGGGATCAGAGGTGTAGGATTTTGAGTTGAGCATCACATGGAAATTTTTCCTTAGTATTTCCTCGACCCCCTTTAACGATGCGGTGTTTCCTATGACTCAAGAAAGAGAAAAGCGAAACAACGAAAACAAAAATCTTCACGCTTCATGTTCCTCAAATGAATACCAAGTCTTCAAGGTCACACCAATTTCTTCACTTTCAAAGTCTTGAGAAAGTCTTGAGAATATCAAAGTCTTGATCGAAGAACTTCATTTTTAGGGGTCGACTTTCTCTGTAAATATCAAACTCCTCATAGACTTATAGACCTGTGTACACTCATACACACATTAGTTTCTTAACCTATAAGTCTTCAATACACCAAAATCACTAAGGGGCACTAGATGCACTTAAAGTGATCGAGTTCATACCCTAGTTCGGCGATGAACTCGCTATGGCGGCAATGGCGGGGATGATTCCCGTTGACGGCGGTGGAGACCAATGGGGAGGCGGTGGCGGCGAGGAAGGACGATCCGTAGACCACAGGCGGAAGGCGGGCTGGCCTTGGCGAAAGAGTTCGGAGAAAATTTCCAAAGTTTTGCCCGTGGGTATATATAGCCCGACCACAGCCGGTGTGACCGAGTGGAACAACTCGGTGGCACCGAGATGCATAACTGCTAGCAGTTACAACAGCTCGGTGTGACCGAAAAGTTCAAATCGGTTGCACCGAGATTGAAAACCTAGATCGACTTAGTGATCTCGGTATGACCAAAATGGGGATCAGTCAGACCGAAACGCACAAAGAAATTTTGGAAGTTTAAGTCTATGACGAATCGGGGACTCCGAGTGCTCCTCACACAGAGTGGTTTGAATCTGACTTGATCAAATTTTGTGATGTAGCATGTATAAAGTTTGAGACAAGAAAAGCATAGATAGCTAGAGAAGGTTCTTAGGCATTCTTGTCCATCCACTTGGCAAAAGAAAAAGAAACCAATCAATCAAAACAACAAGTGGATGTCCTCGAATGAGTAAAATATGCAACCAACATGCTCACACAATAAAATGGCAAATGAAATATGTGGCGAAGCATGCACAACCAATTCTAGCATCTATCAAGCAATTGGCGATGACTAGGTCATCTATATATGAGTATATTGACTTAGGAGTCAAATGAGAACATTTGATCATAGGTCATACTCATCGTTTAAGCTCAAGTGGGGTCACCACTTTTACATAATGCATTGTTGTGTTCACACCATTAGAGTTGCTTTAGCTCAATTCTTAGAGTAAATCTCCCCCTAGATGTGAGATCCCCCCTTAGAGGGATGAACTAACCTTGGGGTTTTGTCAATGATGACTTGATGTAGGTGTTGAAGATGTGGATGCTCAATGTTGATGTAGATCATTTGGAGCAATCCTTTGGAGTGAGTTACACTTTCAATACCTACACGGGTTAGTCCCACAAGGAACAAACAAGGATATCCATAGACATGGAGCGATGCACACACAAGATGATGTCTATGAAAGCAGTAGGTTACCTTGTCCCTTGTGTTACCAACAAGAGGGTTTGTGACTCCTTGAACTAGTGCAAGATGTGGAAGTTGATTGCACTTGTTCTTGCCAAAATGATATGAGTGAAATATGTTGGCGGAGTCACCCTCAAGAACTCTCTAGTTCTTCTTCTTTGGGATCCACATCATCTTGATGGGAATCCTTGGAGGTGTAGTCATACTTGATGAAGTAGAACTTGATGTAGTCTTGGGAACCCACTTGACCAAGGCCTTTGGAGCTTCTTCAAATGCATCAATCTCTTCTTGAAGCTTGTCCTTGCCTTTTTGCTTGTGGTCTTGTGGTGGAAGATCATCTTGGGCTTGTGTCCCCTTGAAGGAAGTAGGATCATACTTCTCTTGTTGAGGAACAAACTTCATCTTGGGGTATTGATCTTCTTCCCACTCAACTCCATTGGCATTGAACTTTCATTCAAAACCAACACCTTGATTCTTCCGGTGCCTTCCTTGCTTGCGTACAATTTCCTCAAATTGCTTACTCCCGGCAAGGCTCTTGTAAACACCTTTCTATATAATTCCCTTCATTAGCTATTTTCTTGCTCAAGTGAATCATTAGTGGAATCAAGAGAACTAATAGAAGCAACAACATTGGATTTAGCATGATTATTGTTACTACTAGAGGAAGAATCCTTCTTGTTCTTGTTACTAGACTTGACTTGAGGCATGTAAGTAGATAAGAGTAAACGCTTGGCAATGTAAGAAGAACTTTTCTTACGAAGATCATCATTGATTGCCTTTAAGAACTCATGCTCTTGCTCAAGGTTGAGCTTTTTAAAGCGTAACTTCTCATGAGTCCTTGAAAGTTCTCGATGATCTTCTAAGATAGTTTCATGAGCTAACTTAAGAGTGTTTAGTTCTTTAGTTAGAAGCTCAATCTTATCCTTATCATTGTCATTCGTTTTATCTTGATTAGCATGATTAATTGACATTTCATCATAGTATTCATCACTAGAGTTGTCAACAAGTAAATCATCATCACCTAACAAGTCATGTTCATCACTATTGAAATCAACATACTCGGGGTGTGATACCTTTGGGCCTTTAGCCATGAAGCATCTTCCAAGTCCTTCATTTGGTGAATCAAATATGTCGTAGGAGTTGGTTGACACAAGTGCTAGACCGGCAACACCTTCATCTTGAGTATATTCGGAGTCGGAGTGATAGCTTCTCTCGGAGTGACTGACGGAGTCGGAGCTGGATACCCATTCACCAACATGAGCTTGATGTCTTCGTTTTGTGTAGCTCCTTGATGACTTGTCCTTCCTTTCTGAATCCTTGCTTCTCCGGGATGTTCTTCTTTCATAACGATCATCTCTACTCCTTCTATCTCTTGGTGGTGATTCTTCTCTTCTACTTCTCCTCCTAGGTGATTCTTCTCTTCTTTTGTAGGGTGTCGTACACTCATTGGAATAGTGTCCGAGTCTTCCACAATTGTAGCAATTACGCTCTCGACTAGAAGATCTTTTGTCATTGTAGGACCCTGACTTGGAGCTTCTCTCTTTGCTTCTACTCTTGTAGAATTTGTTGAAGTTCTTCACCATTAAGCTCAATTCTTCATTGAAGGTTTGTTTCTCACTTGATGATGTGGGGGCTTCACATGAGGCTTTGTAAGCACCACTTGACTTGTTGTGAAGTTCCTCCTTATCCTTGAGTGACATCTCATGAGCAACAATTCTTCCAATGACTTCCGTTGGCTTGAGATCTTTGTAATTGGGCATCATTTGGATCAATGTGCACACGGTATCACATTTTCCATCCAAAGCTCTTAGGATCTTCTTGATGATGAATTTGTCGGTCATCTCTTCACTTTCTAAGCCGGCAATCTCATGTTTGATAAGAGCAAGCCTAGAGTACATTTCAGCGACACCTTAACCATCCTTCATTCTGAACTTGTCAAGTTAACTTTGAAGCACATCCAAGTTGGATTCCTTGACGGAGTCGATACCTTCTTGCATATCAATCAAAGTATCCCAAGTTTCCTTTGCATTCTCAAGACGGCTGATTTTGTTGAATTCTTCGGGGCACAATCCGTTGAAGAGGATATCACAAGCTTGAGCGTTGTATTGCAGCAGCTTCGACTCTTCCCCGATAGCTTCATGGTTCGGTTCTCTCCCATAAAAGAATTCACCTTGCAAGCCAATACACACAATAGCCCAAACGGCGGGGTTATGCCCAAGAATATGCATTTTCATCTTATGCTTCCAACTAGCAAAAATAGTACCAGCAAAGTAAGGACCTCTACGGTGTTAATTTCCCTTGCTAGACGCCATACTCTCCTAGGTTGTGAAATCAAGGCTATGACTACCAAAAGCTATGGAAATCAAAGCAAATGGAGACCAAGGCTCTGATACCACTTGTAGGATTGAAAGTATGTCTAGAGGGGGGTGATTAGACTACTTGACCAAATAAAAACTTATCCTTTTCCCAATTTTAGTCTTTGGCAGATTTTAGCTAACTTAGCACAAGTCAAGCAATCTTAACACAATTCAAGCAAGCATGCAAAGAGTATATGAGCAGCGGAATGTAAAGTATGCAACTTGCAAGAATGTAAAGGGAAGGGTTTGGAGAATTCAAACGCAATTGGAGACACGGATGTTTTTGTCGTGGTTCCAATAGGTGGTGCTATCGTACATCCACGTTGATGGAGACTTCAACCCACGAAGGGTAACGATTCTTGCGAGTCCATGGAGGGCTCCACCCACGAAGGGTCCACGAAGAAGCAACCTTGTCTATCCCACCATGGCCGCCGCCCACGAAGAACTTGCCTCACTAGCGGTAGATCTTCATGAAGTAGGCGATCTCCTTGCCCTTACAAACTCCTTGGTTCAACTCCACAATCTTGTCGGAGGCTCCCAAGTGACACCTAGCCAATCTAGGAGACACCACTCTCCAAGAAGTAACAAATGGTGTGTTGATGATGAACTCCTTGCTCTTGTGCTTCAAATGATAGTCTCCCCAACACTCAACTCTCTCTCTCTCACAGGATTTGGATTTGGTGGAAAGAAGATTTGAGTGGAAAGCAACTTGGGGAAGGCTAGAGATCAAGATTCATATGGTAGGAATGGAATATCTTGTCCTCAACACATGAGTAGGTGGTTCTTTCTCGGAAAATGTGTCTTGGGAGTGTAGGTTAGATTCGATGGCTCTCTCCATGAATGAAGAGGAGGTGGAGGGGTATATATAGCCTCCACACAAAATCTAACCGTTACACACAACTTACCAATCTCGATGGGACCGAATTGAAAAACTCAGTCGGACCGATTTAGCAAATCTAGTGACCGTTAGGATTTTCGGTGGGACCGACATGCAACTCGGTAGGACCGATATGGTTAGGGTTAGGGCATAACGTATTCTCGGTGAGACCAATTACACAAACTCGATGAGACCGATTTTGGTAATAAGCTAACCAGAGAGTTGGTCAGCTAAAATCGGTGGGACCGATTCGCTCATTTCGGTGAGACCGAAATGTTACGAAAGGGAAACAGAGAGTTTACATTGCAATCTCGGTGGGACCGATCGCTCATCTCGGTAGGACCGAAACGTTACGAAGGGAAACAGAGAGATTACATTCCCATCTCGGTGAGACCGAGATACCTATCAGTGAGACCGATTTGCCTAGGGTTTGTGGCAGTGGCTATGAGATCCGAACTCGGTGGCGCCGAATAGAAAGAATCGGTGGGGCCGAGTTAGACTTTTGGTTTAGGTCATATGTGGATGTGGGAAAGTAGTTGAGGGTTTTGGAGCATATCACCTAAGCACTATGAAGCAAGAACCTCATCAAGCAACACCTCATCCCTCCTTGATAGTATTGGCTTTTCATATAGACTCAATGTGATCTTGGATCACTAAAATATAAAATGTAGAGTCTTGAGCTTTGAGCTTGAGCCAATCCTTTTATCCTTAGTATTTTGAGGGGTTCACTTTTCTCATCCATGCCATGCCATTCATTGAGCTTTTCCTGAAATATTTATCTTGGAATAATGTTAGCTCAATGAGTTATATGTTGTTAGGAATTACCAAAACCACCTAGGGATATTTGCACTTTCATATGGTTATATGATCCAATTATATTAGCATTGTTGAGAGATTGCACTAGCAAAAGTACGGACCCTAGGCCTCATTTTCAAGCATTGCAATATCTTTTATGTTCCGTTTTATCAATTGCTACCTTGCTGTTTTTATTTATTCAGATTATAAAAATATATTTCTACCATCCACATTACACTTTTATCACCATATTTTCGCCGAACTAATGCACCTATACAATTTGCCATTGTATTTGGTGTGTTGGGGACACAAGAGATTTCTTGTATTTTGTTGTAGGGTTGTTTGAGAGAGACCATCTTCATCCTACGCCTCCCACGGATTGATAAACCTTAGGTCATCCACTTGAGGGAAACTTGCTACTGTCCTACAAAACTCTGTGCTTGGAGCCCAACACGAGTCTACAAGAATAAAGTTGTGTAGTAGACATCAAGGCCCACAGCCTCCACAAGACATCAGGACGCCACAACCCCCAGGGCGTGGCGTGTTACCTTGTGGCCACCTCGTACGTCAGTTGGAGCCCTTCTTCAGCCGCAAGTAAGCTTATATCGGGAAAAAATCATATTAAATTCTTTTGCCTGATCGGAGTTACGGATCTCTAGATATTTAAGAGACGGTTTTCGGCCAGAAACAGGGACGCAAAACAAAAGAGAAACATAGAGAGAGGTCCAATCTCAGAGGGACTCCTGCCCTCCGATAGCCATGCATGCCAAGGAACAGAGGGGAAACCCTCCTCCCATCTAGGGGGGAAAAGAAGAAGGAGGAGGGGCTCTCTCTCCCCCTCTCTCCAGGCGGCGCCAGAGCGCCCGCCGGGGGAACCATCGTGGTGGCGATCTACTCCAACAACTCCCTCGTCTCCCTCAACACCTCCATTACCTTCCAGTATATGGAGAATTTGCAAGTTTAGGATCACATTTCATCATTTGGTTCATGGCTTTTTCTTTCAGTATATCCATCAAACCTTCTACACCATTACGAGTATCACGAGCCATAAGTTCTCTAGTTAAATCCTTAGGAAAAGTGTAACCTTCCAGTACATCAAACATTTTAGTTCTAGCAGGAGTACTAGGTGTAGTAGATGATTCATAATTTTCAGTAATTTCAGATTCTTTAGCTTTCGCAATATGAGCATCAAGTAATTCACCAAGTGGCACAGATTTATCAAGCAAAGTAGAAGCATCATCATGAGTATCATCAATAGCATAAGCATTGTCTATTACTTGTGACATATCAGATTGAATAGTAGGTGGTGGTGTCAGAACTTGACTTAAAACAGTAGGTGAGTCAAGTATGGACCATGTTGGAAGTTCCTTACCTCCTCTCATCTTAGAGGGCATGATCTTGGTCTTAGAGTATCTCAGATTCTTCATAGTAAATATAAATTACAAAAAATGTTTAACTCCCAGTGTACTTAATAAATAGAGCTATGCTCCCGGCAATGGTCTTGAGAAAATTGTCTTGATGACACACAAGTATAGGGGATCGCAACAATCTTCGAGGTAGTAGTTCACCCAAATTTATTGATTCCACACAAGGGAGCCATAGAATATTTATAGGCCTTAGCAGTTGAGCTGTCAATTCAACCACACCTGAGAAGTTATTTCCTTGTAGCAAAATATTACTAGCACAATAATATGATGGTTTTGATAGTAGTAATGTGATAGTAATAATAACTTGATGTGATAGCATTTTTGTAGCAACAATAGTGATTCAAGCAAGACAATATTACAAAAAGCGTATCCATGGAGTAGAGATGGATATTTGGATGACATTCATCATGTAACAGTCACACCAAGAGCGATACACAATAGCTCCAATTCATCATTCATATGTAGCGTGTATTTCGTATATAGTCATACATGCGTGCGATAGGAACTTGCATGACATCTTTTGTCCTACCCTCTCGTGGCAGTGGGGTCCTAATGGAAACTAAGGCTAATTAAGGCGTCCTTTTAATAGAGCACCGGAACAAAGCATTAACACATAGTGAATACATGAACTCCCCAAATTACAGTCATCCCCGGAAAGTGTCCCAATTATTGTCACCTTGGGGTCTACGGCGGTTCAGAACAATAATAGGTGCATATAAATTGTAGATAGGAGAAAGAACTCAAATATATTCAAGAAAACATAATAGGTTTAGATCTGAAATTATGGCACTCGGACCCTCATGACAACAATTAAGAATAGCAAAGTCATAGCAACATCATTCTCAGAACTTAGTGGATACTAGGGATCAAACCCTAACAAATTGACTCAATTACACGACGAATCTCATCCATCTCCATCTACCTCCAATATGCCTATGATGAAATTACTAACTCCCGGTGGTGAGCATCATGAGGTTGCTGACGAAGAAGGGTTGTTGATGACCATGGCGACGAATTGCCCTCTTAGGAGCCCCGAACGGACTCCAGATCAGGCCTCCTGATGAAGAACAAGAGGTGTCGGCGGCTCCGTATAGTAAAGCACAATGAAAAATTCTCTCTGATTTTTTTTCTCACGAAGACGTTTCTTATGGACTTGGAGGTAGGGCAAACGGAAGCTGGGGGGCCCCATAAGCTCAGGTCGCAAGCCCCCCAGGGGCACCACTAGTGCTTGTGGCTCTTTGGTGGGCCTCCTCTAGTAGATCTTTGCGCTAGTATTTTTTATATATTTCAAAACAGTTCTCCATAAATTTTCGTCCAATTTTGAGAACTTTTTATTTATGCATAAAAACAACACCGAAGTAGTTGTGCTGAAAACGATGTCAGTTCGGGTTAGTTTCATTCAAATCATGCAAGTTAGAGTCCAAAACAAGAGCAAAAGTGTTTGGAAAAGTAGATACATTGGAGACGTATCATGTCACTTTGACCTCGAGGTAAAAGATGCTGATATCTATGAGGAGGGAAGACAATATGAGATAACGATGATCCTCAAAACCTAATGCATTGTTATGGTCTTATGACCTTGATTGCAAAAACGACCATGTAACGAAAAAGTTGAAGTAGGACTGTAGGGTAGAACGAATCCGGCATGATGGAGTTAGACCCCAAGGGTGATTTACTTATCGAACAAACAACCTATACCCTGGAATCACGGTATAAGGAAACTCGTATTATCATCACACTAGTACACTTTATATAACCATGATCTGAAGTTTCTCCGCGCGTAACCTCTCTATTCCAGACAATAACCGTTTACTTTGTGTTATTTACTTTCAAGTCGTTTATTATTCTCGTAACAACATTCAACTCTTTCACCAGTCTGTTATATTTGTTTCACGGGAAAATAATACCATTTGCGGATTTTCAGACAGTTACTCCACAAAAGAAGGTGACGTCTTGTGTGTGACCGAAACGCCGCTCACAGTATTCTCCCCTGCCCTTTGTTAGGAATGAAAACTATTGGGATACTTACACAAAGATGCTACGCTACTATGTGCAGGCCATCAAGATTTTTGGCGCAGTTATGCAGGGAGCTAACCACAGAGTATTTGTTTTGTAACTAATTTGCGGGTGTTCTTATTGTAGATGCTCACTTTCACCGACATAGACTACTCATTCTGGAAGAACTTATCTACCAGAATATATTACGAGTTATACAGAGGAGCATCAAGGTTCATTACAATTTTGAAAAAATCAAACTACTAACTTCAACACTTCATTTGCGGACACGGCGATTGAGGGAGTTCCGGACTAGGGGGTGTCCGGATAGCCGAACTATCATCATCGTCCGGACTCCAAGACTATGAAGATACAAGATTGAAGACTTCGTCCCGTGTCCGGATGGGACTTTCCTTGGCGTGGAAGGCAAGCTTGGCGATACGGATATGTAGATCTCCTACCATTGTAACCAACTCTGTGTAACCCTAACCCTATCCGGTGTCTATAAAAACCGCAGGGTTAAAGACCAAGGGAACAAAAACAATCATACGATAAGCTAGCTTATAGGGTTTAGACTATTTGATCACGTGGAAGATCTACTCTAGTAACACACACCATCAATATTAATCTAGCAGGGGCGTAGGGTTTTACCTCCATCGAGAGGGCCCGAACACAGGTAAAACATCGTGTCCCTTGTCTCCTGTTACCATCCGCCTAGGCGCGATTCGGGACCCCTACCGAGATCTGCGGTTTTGACACCGACATTGGTGCTTTCATTGAGAGTTCCTTCATGTGCCGCCGATAGGCCCGATGGCTCCTCCGATCATCAACAACGAAGCGGTCCAGGGTGAGACTTTTCTCCCGGACAGATCTTTGTGTTCGGCGGCTTTACCGCGGGCCAATTCGCTTGCCGTCTGGAGCAGATCGAAGCTACGCCCCTGGCCATCAGGTCAGATTTGGAGATTTAAACTATACGGCCGATATCCGCGGAGACTTGATCTTCGACGGATTCGAGCCGCAATAAGCGTGCCGCCTTGTCTCGATGGGCATGATCTAGCTCTGCAGCGAGCGATTGCCACGAGGCCGCACGATATCCGCTCCGGCCCTTAATCCGGGCGGATTCCCGGACCGAGGACGAGTGGTTGGACACCGCCTTGGGGCTACAATCTCTACGGCGATCGGGCGAACACCATCCTGTCCTTTGCAAAGACTCCGACTCAGGCGCGGACTCCTATCCGGACTCCGAACCCTCCGCGCCCTTGCGGTCCGAATCCGGTTGGGCGCCCGTTATGGAGTTCACGACGCGGACATCTTTCGGCACTCGCCTTTTGGCGACATCCTGAATTCACTAAAGTCTCTCTCTTTATCCGGAGAGCCCTGGTGGGACTACGGTCGGGAAGGTTGGGATCTGATCGGCCGAAGAAATTCGACGCCCACCCACCACCCACTTGGTAGCCGTCGGCGACCTAACCGACATGCTAGACTACGACTACGAAGACATGGGCGGTATGGGCGGCGATGCCGAGGCGACCAAGACCCAGCGCCTGCTGAGGCCTTTGGAAGGCCACCTCGTCATACGACATATACATTGTGGACATCCCAAAAGATGGGAACGGCGATGGAACAACGGAGGATGACCCCTCCAAGAAGCAGCCCGAGCGCCGGCGTCAGCGGCGCCGCTCTAAATCCTGCCACAGCAAGAATGAAGATTCCGACACCGGAGATAACAATACACCGGACAACGCCGAAGACAATCCACTCCAGCAAGATCCATCGCAGAAGGATGAAGACGTCAGCCCTCAAGAGAGAGCGACAGAAGAAGAGGTAGAGGATTATATGCCTCCCTCCGAAGACGAAGCAAGCCTCAACGACAATGAATTCGTCATGCCTGAGAATCCCGTCGAACAAGAGCGTTTTAGACGCAGGCTTATGGCCACGGCGAACAGCCTAAAGAAAAAGCAGCAACAGCTTAGAGCTGATCAGGATCTGCTAGCCGGCAGATGGACCGAAGTCCTCGCGGCCGAAGAGCATGAGCTCGAACGCCCCTCCAAAAGCTACCCTAAACGCAAGCTGCTCCCCCGATAAGAGGAGGAGGCTTACGAACCCGCATCACCAGCAGACAATCCGGCTGACCGACCACCCCGTGACCGTGACAGAGAGGCCTCTAGGCCCTTCACTAGAACCGTACCCTGACATCGCTCAAAAGGCACTTGGCCAAAGGGGAACGCTCGGACCTGCGAGATATATTGGAGGACAAGGCAAGACAATCAAGATCGATCTATGGATCGGCGTGGGCATACGGTACATGACGACAACCGTCGCGCCCGGACACAACAAGTCCGGCGGGCCGAACAACACAGACCAAGCTCTTTTGAGCTCCGTCGTGATATCGCCCAGTACAGAGGCGCCGCACACCCACTATGCTTCACTGACGAAGTAATGGATCATCAAATCCCCGAAGGGTTTAAACCCGTCAATATTGAATCCTATGATGGCACAACAGACCCCGCAGTTTGGATCGAAGACTATCTCCTTCACATCCACATGGCCCGCGGTGACGATCTTCACGCCATCAAATACACGCCCCTCAAGCTTAAAGGACCAGCCCGACATTGGCTCAACGACTTGCGGCGAGTCAATTGGGGCTGGGAGGACACGGAAGCCGCATTCCTCGATAACTTCCGGGGCACTTATGTGCGACCACCAGACGCCGATGACCTAAGCCACATAATTCAGCAGCAGACGAATCGGCGGACAATTACGGACTCGGTTCTTAACCAAGAAAAACCAAATCGTCATTTGTCCGGATGCGGAGGCCCTCGCGGCCTTCAAGCATAACATCCATGACGAGTGGCTTGCACGGCACCTAGGACAGGAAAAGCCGAAATCCATGGCAGCCCTCACATCACTCATGACCCGCTTCTGCGGGTGAAGGCGGTAGCACGCAGCAACAACCTCGGCAAAAATTCAGCGGTCCGGACTTCAAGGACCAAAACGGCAGGCCGCGTTGTAACTAAAACAAACGCCGCACTAACGGTGACAATATTGAGGATACGGCAGTCAACGCCGGATTCAAAGGCTCTAAACCCGGTCAGCGGAAAAAGCCATTCAAACGAACTACTTCGGGTCCGTCCAAATTGGACCGAATACTCGACCGCTTGTGCCAGATACACGGCACCCCGAAAACCAGCTAACCACACCAACAGGGGACTGTTGGGTATTCAACAGCAGGCAAGTTAATTGCCGAAAACAATGACAAGGGGCTGCATAGCGATGGCGAGGACGAGACCCAACCGCCGAACAATAGAGGACGAAGGGTTTCCCCCACAGTGCGGACGGTGAACATGATATCGCAACCCACATACCCAAAAGGAGGCGGAGCGTGCACTCGAGGATGTCTCTGCGATGGAGCCGATTGCCCGAAGTTCAATCCATGGTCCTCTGCTCGATCACTTTTGACGAAGGACCACCCACCAGCATCCGCCACAGCGGATTCGCCGCACCGGTCCTAGACCCAATCGTCGATGGATTTCACCTAACGAGTCACGATGGGCCGGCGGCAACTGAACCTGCTTTACCCGGATACGGTCGCGCAAAATGGGCATAGACCCTCAAGGATTAAACCTACCAAAATGACCTTTAAAGGCGTCATACCAGGTGTAGAAGCCAATTGTACAGGCTCAATTACACCGGAAGTGGTCTTCGGATCCCGGATAACTTCGGCGAGGAGTTAATCTTGACATAGTCCCGTTCATGGCGGCTATCATGCCTTGCTCGGACGTGCAGCGTTTGCAAAGTTCAACGCGGTGCCGCACCACGCATACCTCAAGCTCAAGATGCCAGCCCTCGAGGAGTCATTACGGTCAACGGAAACACCGAACGTTCCCTCCGCATAGAGAGGAACATCTGGCGGCTCTCGCGGCGAAGTGCAATGCAGCCTCTTAAGGCAATTATCGAATCCGGCCGTTAAGCGGCGGACACTCAAGCGCGCGGAGTAACTTACAACAAGACCACAGCACGTTCCGAGCACGCAGCGTGGCGATGCGGCCCCAACCCCAGCTCTTGCGAAACGTCAAAGCAGGTCCTTCGCATACACTATTACGCTCTGAAGATACCATGGGCATGGGGAGGGGGGCACGACCACAATACACCCAGACTGCGGCTCAACCACACAAGGGGCTCTCAAGTGTGTCGTTCCTTTTTCTTTTCTTTTTACCTTTTACTTTTTAAACACAGGACTCCGTTTGTCAGAAGCCCTGTCCGGCAACAGACCTGCCGAACTCACGATGCAACAGCGGGGAAGGATAAAGGCTACAACGAATATCTGGTGGTCTCCATTACGAGCATTTTCATACAGCAATCTGCAGCCTACCCCTGGAAGGGGACATGTTTAAACAGTCTCCTACCTTGCTTATCGCACTATTTGTATCGTTCTGCATTCATAGCAGCACTTATTGAATAAAACAATGCAGCACCTTTTTGCTTATAATTGCATTTCTTTTTCATACATATGTTCATTCACGACATGTTGCATCCGTACATTTTAGTGCGGCTAATATACACCGAGGGCTTATGTTTCCAGCGTTATGGTGTGATGAGTCCGAACAATTGCACAAGTGCGGCACCCGAACTTATAGCACTATATGCATCGGCTCGAATCATGTCTTGGGTCAATAGTTGGGTTTGCCCGGCTCCGTGTTTTGGTACCTTACGTTCCGTTATATCGGCTAAGGTAGCACCGGAGAACCACTGCGATTCCGCTCCGGTTCGGCTGAGTTAACGCCTCGATGGAAAGCTAAAATTGACCGTCATGATGAGGCGAGACCGATCGCTGTTCGAGAGGTTTTCTGCGAGTCCTTAAAGACTTATGCCGCTTAGAGCGAGGAGCGGATCTTGTCCGGCCAAGGCGTGGATAAGCGCCCCAAATTGACCTTAGAAGACTAGGGACTTCGCGAAATTTAAAATTATAGAATTCTATGGCTAAGTGAGAGTGTTCAAGCATTATAAGTCCGGTTGCCTTGTTCGTTGTGTTGAGCGCCTCCCTAGATGGACCCAAAAATGGGAACAAGAGCGCTCAAGTTTATCCGAACACCCGACACTCGTGGCATGAAATTTGAAGCCGACGACTTGCCATCTCTCGATTTGATAAACAGCCGCATACGAAGGTAATATTTTAAATTAACAAGCGTTGCTTAGCGCATATGAACCAAGTTTTCAGCGTACAGGATAACAAAATGCGAGTCTACTCAAATATTACATCTTTGGAGCACTCACCCGCAATAGTGCGGGCGCCCTTCAGCACACTCTTATAATACATCTCGGGCGTGCGATGCTCCTTGCCCTCGGGTGGCGGGTCCGTCACGAGCTTCTGGGCATCCATCTTGCCCCAGTGCACCTTTGCGCGGGCAAGGGCCCGACGGGCACCCTCGATACAAGCGGAATGCTTGATAACTTCAAACCACGAGCACGCATCCATCACCGCCGCACAGTGAAGTAGCTCCTGTGCATGGCCTCCTTAGGCCACAGCCGAACTATGAGGCCCTTCATGGCCTGTTCGGCCGCCTTGTGGAGCTCGACCAGCTGCATCGGCTGGTCGCTAAAGGCACCGGATGTCCGGCCTCGACATCTTGAGACCGGAAGACCTTCTCCGTCGAGCTCCCTCCTCGGCCCGGTAGAATGCGGCAGCATCGGACACGCTCTTGAGGAAGCTCTGCGAACGCATCGGAGAGCTCCGAATTCGGGTAAGCAACAGGTAATTAACACTCACATGCTTACTCTGCAAGGAAAATGCCTTACCTGCTGCTATTTTCTTCACCGCCTCAATCTCCTGGAGGGCCTTGTAGGCTTCAGCCTTAGCAGTTTTGGCACTCTCAAGAGCCGTTGCAAGCTCAGACTCTCGAGTCTTCGAGTCACGCTCCAAGTTCTCATGTTTTTTCACGAGATCCTCGAGCTCTTGCTGTACCTCCGCCACCCGCGCCTCCTGCTTCTCTCGCTCGGTGCGTTCCGCGGCCGCATTACGCTCGGCCGCGGCCATCGCCTCCTTCAGGGTCGCCACCTCGTTAGCGGCCCCTACAATACCCACGTTATCCTTGTCAGTTTTCTTGCAACCAAATCCTTTTCTGTAAGGTACAATTTTCATAAGGTATTACTCACCTTCTTTTTCCTCGAGCTGCTTCTTGGCATGACCGAGCTCGTTCTCGGACCGCTTGAGGTTTTTCTTCAAAGTATTGACCTCACTTGATTAGTGCGGCGGAGGTCAGCCGACAACCTGCAATCCCATATTGACATATTTTTATGACTCCTGCGTTTATCTTTCTAAAGATCCTCATCCGGCTTTTCCTTCCGAACACCGAACCGAGCATCGAGGGCTCTTGTCTATGCGGTACCATTTTACATATATTGAAATTTCTTACCTCAAAGCACGATAGAAGATCGGCATAAAGCTTGGTCAGCCCGCTCTTGGCGGATCGAACTGTCCGGATCACCGCACTCATAACGTGCGGTGCTCCTCCTCGATGGAGGCGCCATTGAGCGCCTCAAGAAGCTATCCGGTGCCTCCGGTTGGGCGAAGGACACGGCGTCTTACCCTTCTTGCGAAGAGATCGCTTACCGGACTCCGGAACCACTGAAGGTTCCGGCATGAAGCCTGGACAAGGGTCGGGCATAGAGCCCCTGGGGGTCTTGCCCCCCACGCGCCTGGAGTCCGGGAGGTTGCCTTGTGGCACCTCCTGCGCCACCTCCTCGTTACCAAGCCCCCTTTGGAGCCCTTGTGGCGTTGTCCACAGCATGAGGCGAGGAGGCGGTCGGAAGCGAAGTACTCTCCATTTCCGACGAGCCCAGGGACCCGCTCGATGAATCGACGAACTCGCCTTTGGGCGGGCTGCACGATTGTTCGACATTAGAGAACACTCTGCGATAATAAAAAGCCACGGGTATCCGGACACTTACGATCTCGCCAGGGGCTTGGCCCTCGTAGGCCGATCCCCCTCGTCGTCGTCGACGTTGGTGGAGAAGTCCGGAGGAAGGGTTCTTCCCTTCTTGGACCCTCCGGCCTCCCCAGTTGGGGCAGCCTTCCTTTTCCTCTCCTCCCCCGCTGGGGGAGAGGCTTCTTCTTCTTCCTCCTCGTCTTCAGGAGAAGATTCTACTTCAGAATCCGACAGCACCTGGCGTCGGGTGCTCCTTCGAGTTCCCGTAGCCTCCTTCTTGGCCTTCTTCTCCGGCACTACATGGGGTGCCGGAGCTAGCAGCCCCGTCAATCGGGCGTCCGCTAGGTCTTCTGGAAAAGGAGTCGGACAGTTAATCTGTCCGGACGTCTTCAACCAGACCTGTCGAAGAATAGGGAGTTTTCAGATCCCATGTAGAGTCAATCTATGGAAAAGGAGTCCCGTAAAGGGTAAAATAACTTACCTCGCTGGCTTGACGCTGCGAGCTGTACCCGCGATCTTTGGTAGCGGATGCTGGGGCTTCAGCGCCCTTGAACAGCACCTTCCAGGCATCTTCGTACGTAGTATCAAAGAGCCGGCTCAAGGTTCGGTGTTGTGCCGGATCGAACTCCCACAAATTGAAATCCCGTCGTTGGCATGGGAGAATCCGGCGGATGAGCATCACCTGGATTACGTCGACAAGCCTGCGATTCTTGTCCACTAGGTTCCGGACACGTGTTTGGAGTCCGGATAGCTCGTCTGAATCCCCCCACTTCAGGCCCGTCTCTTTCCATGGCGAGAGCCGTGTGGGGAATCCAGATCTGAATTCGGGGGCCGCCACCCATTCAGGGTCGCGTGGCTCGGTGATGTAGAACCACCCCGATTGCCACCCCTTTATTGTCTCCACAAAGGAGCCCTCGAGCCATAGGACTTTGTCCATCTTGCCGACCATGGCGCCTCCGACTTCGCTTGCAGCTGCCCTTCACAACCTTGGCTTGACATCAAGGTCTTGAGCCTAAGCGAAGTGGGGATGGATCTGAAGGAAAGCCTCGCACACGAGGATAAACGCCGAGACGTTGAGGACGAAATTCGGGGCCAGGTCATGGAAGTCCAGGCCGTAGTAGAACATGAGCCCCCGAACAAATGGGTGAAGTGGAAAACCTAGTCCGCGGAGGAAGTGGGGGAGAAATACCACCCTCTCATGGGGACTGGGGGTTGGCATAAGCTGCCCCGCGTCGGGCAGCCTGTGCGTGATATCGCCGGACAAGTATCCGGCCTCCCTTGATCTTGTGATGTGCCCCTCCGTGACGGAGGAGGCCATCCATCTGCCTCCCGCTCGACATGGTTGGAGAAGGTTGAGGAGGAAAGTGCGGACTTGGGCGCTAGAGCTCGAGTGCACGGGAATGGATGAGCAAAGGAGGAAGAAGGCGTAGGTGAAAGGGTGGATCCTTATCCCCTTATATGGGCGGACAAAAACATGTGTCCCCACCGGCCTAGTAAAACTTGCTTATCTCCCAAGCGCCACAATCAATGGCGCGGTTGGGTTACCCATGTCCGTATTGATGGGAATCCCGGAATAAGGGGAACACGATCTCTGCCTCGACAAGACGTGCCAAGGAAACCGCTTCGCTAAACGCGCTGAGGTGGAACAGTAAAAACAATTTGAATAAAGGCTTGGTAGCGGTGCAACGTCACGCCATAAAATATGTCAGCAGATTGATCTTGTGTAATATTATTCTCTCTACAGTGGTATGTGGAATTTATTTTTGCAGAGCCGGACACTATCCTGGTGTTCACAATCTTCTATAAATTATTCGGAGGAAGAACCCGCCTTGCAACGCCGAAGACAATATACGCGCCGGACTCATCGTCATTGAAGCCTGGTTCGGGGCTACGGAGGAGTTCCGGACTAGGGGTGTCCGGATAGCGAACTATCATCATCGGCCGGACTCCAAGACTATGAAGATACAAGATTGAAGACTTCGTCCCGTGTCCGGATGAGACTTTCCTTGGCGTGGAAGGCAAGCTTGGCGATACGGATATGTAGATCTCCTACCATTGTAACCGACTCTGTGTAACCCTAACCCTATCCAGTGTCTATATAAACCGGAGGGTTTTAGTCCATAGGACGAACAACAATCATACCATAGGCTAGCTTCTAGGGTTTAGCCTCTTTGATCTCGTGGTAGATCTACACTTGTAACACACATCATCAATATTAATCTAGCAGGACGTAGGGTTTTACCTCCATCGAGAGGGCCCGAACCTGGGTAAAACATCGTGTCCCTTGTCTCCTGTTACCATCCGCCTAAACGCACAGTTCGGGACCTCCTACCCGAGATCCGTCGGTTTTGACACCGACAGCGATCATCCAAACAAGGAAACTTCTTTGAAGGATTATTGTATCCCTCTCATGGACTCAAGAACACTGATAATTTATCGTACCAATGTTACTTCTGAATATTCGATTGATTGTTTACTTACTGATAAAGTGAAAAATCATGTCTTTTCAAGATGTGAAGAAGAAGACCCTCAAGCACTTATAATGTTCTTTGAATCTTTATGTGGTATTTCCAAAATTAAAGTGTTCCTTGAGATTTATCTCGCCTAAACTCTTTAAATTCTCTTTGGGTGACAAAGCTGAAGAATGGTATAACAGGCTTTCGTATAGCAACATCATAACCGAAAATGCATAGGAGCACTTGGGTGTCACACCCCCTATATTAAAAAATAATTTAGTAATTCAAAAAATGTCAAAAAATCCTGAAACTTTTCATGGAATAAAACATGAGCAGGTAGTGCACTCGTATAAAAAGATTAAACATGGAATGACTTTCAGTGTATCCGTATCAAAGATTTGCCAAGAATGTAGTACTATTCATGCTATATTGTCGTCATAAATTTATATTTTTCCCTGAAATCAACGAAAGGCCAAACTTTTTATACAAATATTTGATTCAAAAAAAGGTCCAGGATATTTACCTTTTTCCGTGAATTACTAAATTGTTTTTGAATTTTTGAATATAGGAGGGTGGAGCACCCGAGTGCTCCTATCCGCTTCCCACCATAACCAACTAGAAAGCCTACGCGAAAACAATTCATGAACAAGTTTTACCCGCTCTCCCAGATGGCGAGACTCCGAGAAGATTGAACCTCCTTCGCACAAAAACTCAGGGAAATCTTATACTACAAAGCTTGGGGCAGATACTGCTAAGTTCTCCAACAAAGATTTGCTGAGTTGAAGTAAGCTACATTGAACATTATTAGTACTCTCTTTGATCAATTTTATTCTGCATATAAAAAATTTCTAAGATCAAACTTCGTGAAGTTTGATCATAATTGTATGAAAATATCAATATTCACAATATGAAATCAATATTGTTAGATGCGTCATGAATTTAATTTTTATATTATATAATTTATTATGGATAGATTCAATATTTTTTCATATAAATATGCAAACTTTATGACGTTTCTTTTGTGAGGTAAATACGAAGTTTGACTTCAGACAAATCTTATGTATGTTGTTATATGTACATACGGAGTAAAAACCGGAGGGAGTACATGACTCTTGTTGCACGTCATCAAACCTACTAATCTTTTGTATACAGATCGCACCACAAAATAATTTGAAAACTGAAATCATTTGGACGAGCAAAAGGCGAAACAAAACCAGATAAAACAACTTACAACAACCAAAATGAAACGACCAGCTAGAAAGGAAAAAAAAAACAATAGTGTCACCCCCCGTCAATGGCGCCAGAGACCTACTCGTCTCCAGGACGGCCGCCGAGAAGCGTCTGCTTCATCTTCGTCAGGTCCTTCCTCCTCTTTCTCGCCTCCGCCGCCATCACCGCCCTCTCCCTCTCGCCCGCCACAGCACGGCTGCCGCCGCTCTCGGCGCTCGTCGCACACTTCCTGTCGACATCAAGCCCCAGCGTGAGCGAGCACGGGTCGTCGTCCGTGTCCTCCTCGGCCGTTCCGCCGCCGGTACCCTGGCTGGCGCCCCCGCTCGTCGTCTCATAGAGCGGCTGCGCGTAAGATGTCGCCAGCGAACCATGTGGGTCGGTAACGACGGGGTAGTACCACGCGCAGGGCGGAAAGCAGAGCGGCGGGGCATCTCCAGTGCTGGCGCCGCCGCCCAGGTTGCTGGCGTTCGGATGGCACCCCGGCCAAGAGCCCCAGACATACGGCACTGGCACGGCTGAGGGCCCAGCTGTTGCGTAAAGGAAGCCCGGCCCAGGGGGTGCATCCAGCGGGGCCGCCGTGGACAGCGTGGCTTCTGCCCGCTGCTCCGCTGGTGGCGTCGTGTCCATAGACGTTACCACCGGGGCGGCGCCTTCTCTGCCGTCTTCGCGATAACCTGCAGATGGAGAAACGCATCCACGACTAGTCAGGATCACAGCAAGCTTTCGCTCCAGGTGTTTGGTTCTCTTTGCACGCAGAAGGACGATTCAAAATGAGATGCCATTGGTAAAGCTCCGAAGACCTGGACAAACCGGCAAAAAGCTCGTCTCAACAAGCGGCACACCCAACCTATAGCTACTCCTACGTCTCTTTGAGTCTTGTGGGCATGAGCAGTAGAAGAGCAGAAGCGTGTGCGGCAACTTTGGGCCACAAATTAAAGAAGAAAGCAATCTTGGCAGAAAGCCAAATATAGAAAACACGGATGTCGTTTTATCCATACATATGGCATCAAGAACTACGTGTCTCCAGTTCGGTACTAGTACTTGGGTTCCAATTCGACTATATATGACTTGTGTTTCCGATGACTGCTTCATGGCCTAGCTAGCGACTACTACTGGACTGGGGTACTAGTACAATAGTATAAAGTGCAGTCATGTGGCTCGCTTTCAGGGGAACAACTGGAGGCTCCGAACATGCTAGATTCTCTCTGCCCTGACACTAGTAATTACAAGATCACTATTAAAATAATGGAAGCGGCAGATGATGTCGTGCCTGTTCTTTCAGCTGCTTGTTCGTCTCCTGGAGTGTGAGATACTCTTGCATCACCGTCTCCTTCTCCTGCGCAAACAAAGGGAGAATTAACATAGGTTAAGCCTAAAGTTTGTTCCTGTTAATTGCCATTCTTGCTGCTACATAAACCTATCGGTATACCTTCTTCATGCTCTCGTTTTGTGACGACAAGTCCGCAACTTTCCTCGCCAGTTCGTCTCGGACAGCCTAAATTAAGACAAGACTATATAAAGCCGGAGTAGCTCGGTTGAATTGTACACAGAGAGATGGTTTTATACGAACGCTGTGAAAGCCAAGATATTATAACCTGACGGCGGAGTATGGTTTGGCGCGCAGACTCCCGGTTCGCGAGCACGCGCCGCAGCCGCTTTGCCTCCTTCTCAGCCTGTTGGATCCGCACAAGAAACTAGGGGTCAAGTGAGAGCCATGCCAGCACAGGTTTGCATCCACGCGACATAGCCGCTGAGTTACCTCGGTGAGCGTGTGCCGGGGCCTTGGGCCGTAGCCGCCTCCACCTGGAGCCGCCACGGGCACCCGCGTCTGCCGCGAGGGACACCCGGCGCTGGAGCCGCTGGAGCACGACGACGCCTGGATGCCGACCTTGCCCAGCTCCAGGCTCAGCCTCGTGCTCGCCAGCTCCTCTTCCTCCTCACGGCTGCCTCCATGCTGCGGCGCCGCCGGGTGCACGGCGGGAAGAGCTGCTGGCCCCGAAACGCCGGCCATGTTGGCCAGTGCCATGGCCGCGTCGAGCTCCACGTCGCCCGAGACGCCTCGGCGGCATTGCCGAGGGCCGCTACGATCAGACATGGGAGCAACCGGGACAATCTTGGCATCTGCAGCAGACACGGGGTGGGAGTTGATGCCAAGGCCAAGGGAAGGGCGGCGGCCGGTGCCCTGCTCAAGTACACCTTGCCCTGGCCCGTGCCCAGCCGCCACGTCTCCACGCCACAGGACGTCACGTAGGTAGCACGGACACGTGGCGGACATGCGTCAGCCGTCCGCTCGCTTCCTCCTGGTGGGCCATTGGCGTCAGTGGGATGTGGCGCCGTGTGGTACTATAACCGCATCGGACTTACACATGGACCGCTGAACAGCCAGGAGGAGCAGTGGAAGCTCGGTGCCCTCGGCGGGTGTGGGACCCAAAGGGCAAAAGTGGGCCCGCGCGGTCAGTAGGAGGAGCAAACGGTGCCGCGTGTGAACGGGACAGGACAGGCTGCGGGCGGGGAGGGAACGGCCTGGAAGATCACGCTTGGCTCAGTCGGTTGAGTGTCACCGAGTCGGAGAAGTTACCTTAGGCTGGTCATAGTGAGGAGTAACTTAGACTAGTAACATACATATGTTACTAGTCCATGTTACTACCTTCATAGTGGGAAGTGTCATAGGTGTAGTAACATACATGTCTTCATTTATTGCTTTGTAGACTCATTTTGTATTGGGAACCGCTATGTTATGGTAACATATTATGTTACTCTATTTGTCACTCTCCTCTTTAATTACATGACACATCATTTTTTTTGCTTATGTGGCATCTATGTTACTACTTATGTTACTCTCACTATGACTAGCCTTAGCTCGTAACTTGGTCGTGAGTGAGGACTGCTGCTTTTTTTATTGCGCGAGAAACTTTTGACCTAATTCATTTTCAATCACGCCATATAACAAACATCAGAACTAATAAAAAATATATTCAGATCCGTAGACCATCTAGCGACGACGATAAGCACTGAAGTGAGCCGAAGGCGCGCAGTCGTCATTGCCCCTCCCTCACCGGAGCCGGGCAAAACTGGTTGTAGTAGACAGTTGGAAGTCGTCGTGCTAAGACCTCATAGGACCAGCGCAGCAGAACAACAATCGCCATCAGACAAGCGCAGCAGACAGCAACCGCCGTCAATGAAAAGTAGCGTAGATCAAAAAGATCCAACCTAAAAACACATGAACGTAGACAAACTACAACTAGATCCGAGCAAATCCACCAACGACAGATTCGCTGGACACAAATCTCACCACGCCCACCGATAATGCTAGACACACCATCAAGACAGGGGCTAGGCGAGGAGAACCTTATTCCATCTTCAGGGAGCCGCCGCCCTCTCATCTTCATAAGCAGGACACAAAGTCTAACAAAACGCGAAGGAACAACTGAAAACAGAGCCCTCCCGCCGGCAAGGGTCGAGATCCACCGCACCGCCATGGCCCTAAGACCATCCAAGATGAGGCGGACCGACAACGGCACCGACAGGAGGCAGAGGAAGCCTAGACTTTTCTTGATCATGATATATTATTTTTCTCAACACCTTTGGTTGGTGTGTGTCCTTAGCATTTCCATCTAATGATTTATAGGGACATCTCCAACGATGACACATAAATTTGCTCGGGCGTCTGTCCACGGACAGATGGAGCAGTCCATGAAGACTGATGTGGGAGATGGTCATCCAACATTGTATGCATACATCTGACTGAATTTTTTAAGTCTACACGTTCAAATAGCCACATATATAGTCTAAAATAGTTTAAATGTTCAAATGCAGCGGTAGTTATAATTTAAAAAGTACAAATATTACACTCCAACATGTCGTCTCGCTTGACCTCCCATAGATGCTCAATCAGATCTTTCTTCACTTGCTCGATACCGAATTTGTTGATGCATTTGAACAAACTCTTCAAATGTGTCCAGATTTTGGTCGGGAGTTCGATAGGATCACCATGTTTTCAAATTCAATACCTCTGAAAACATCCTCACGCTCATTATGCACGATCATGTTGTGCATGATCACACAACGGGTCATCACCTTCCACGAGGTCTCTGGGTCCCCTTGTTTGGCAAGTCCACGAACAACTGCAAAACGTGCCTGCAGAACTCCAAAAGCCCTCTCAACATCCTTTCTAGCTACTTTTTGTCTTTGGGCAAAGTGAGACTTTTTCTGACCAACTAGGTTAGAGATGGTGTTCACAAAGGTAGCCCAAGGAGGATAGATACCATCAACTAGATAGTAGCCCATGTTGTAATCATGCTCATTGACAGTAAAGTGTCAAGGAGGAGCTTCTCTTTCAGTCAGCCTAGCAAATAATGGTGATCACTGTAGCAAATTGATGTCATTATGAGATCAAAAAATGCCAAAAAAAGCGTGCCAAATCCAAGTATCATGTGATGCAACTACTTCAAGAATGATGGTGGTTTCTTAACATGACCTTGATATTGCCCTTGAAAAGCTTTTGGGCGGTTCTTCCATTTTCAATGCATGCAGTCAGGTGATCCAAGCAAACCTGGCCACCTCTTGCTTCCGAGATTTCCAAGAGCCTCTCGGTGTCTGTCACAGTTGGTTCTCTCAGGTACTGAGGTCCAAGCACCTCGACCATGGCAGTTGCAAACCTGAGCATGGCATCTTTGCATTTGCTCTCGGACATCTGTAGGTACTCCTCCCATGAATTAGCGGTCGTGCCATAGCAAGCATCTGCAGTGTGGCCATGCACTTCTGATAACCAGAGAACCCAATCCTTCCCAAGGCATCCTTCTTGAAGATGAAGTAGTCATCAAAGCACCAGACGCCATGGTACAGACGATCGAATACATTTTTGTGCACCTGAAATCGCCAACGAAAATTATTTGCGAAGAGGGCATTGGGGGCAAAATAGTCGTCCATCAGCCAAATGGATGTGCGCCCGGTTTCGGTTGAGCACTCGATGACCCTTGATCGATCCCTTGAAATTGAGAACATGCTCCCCGACTGCAAGCACCGTCTGCATCATCGCCATCTCATCTGTGTAGTCCTCCTCACCGAATGAGTTGGACGACTCAACACAGGGCTCGTAGATGTACTCCATATCTGAATCCATTGCTTCATACAAGAAGGGACAAATATTTTAGCTCGGGAAATCCACAGAACAGTTGTCGAGCATGGTGAGCATCGTAAGAGCAGATGGTACCTGAGCGACAGTCTAAGGAGAGGTGTGGAACGGAGGCAGAGGAGAAGTGCCATGGATCCTAGGTGTACCGCTGGAGGTGACAGCCTCGCCGAGTTTCAGTAGGGGTGCTGCGTGGCGGTCCGCGGAGAGGTTTCTTGCAATGAGCACTTTAAAATTAGATCATATATGGGTACTTTTCGATGATCTTTTCTCACAAGAAACTTTGCTAGATAGGGCAACTTTAGTGCTACACAGAAGATCTTTCTTACACTGTGTGTCCTAGTGAATTCACCTAGCATTCTTCTAATTTTCCTACCATGACTACTAAGATGCTTTTTTGTGTAGTTGGTGGAACTCTAAAATTAGTTTTCCTAAAAAAAGATTGCTTGCGCTAGATTCAGTTGAGAAGCAAGAGATAGTTCTTGTGCTTGTGTATTTGGTATTTTGTAGTCATGGATTTAGAGAGAATTTTTAGGGATTATGATATATATGGCTAAGTTTTGGTGAAGTATGTATGTGGATTTAGAGAGAAACTTTCTAGGGATTGTATATGCTTGCTCAAACGTAGTTAGATCTAGATGTAATATTGGCTTGTTAGTTGCATTTTAGTAGGATGTAGATATTGTTAGTTGCATGCTAGTAGGATGTATGTTATGGTAGCTTGCATTGATATACCTATATGTATTATGTAGGATGGGGGATGATAGGTACCCTGGAGTTGATGATGCTTATGAAGTGAAGCATCGTGCATGGTCCATCAAACGAGGGGAGGTAATTACCTCTAAATTTGAATTGTTGTCATTGCTTCTAAGTAGGAAGGAGAGCAAAAAGTTGTTTCTTTTTGTGTAGATTTCATCACTTCTTCATATGAGGGGCCACAATCCTAATGAGACTATGAAATACGACTGTCAATAGACATGTAAGGTTGGTCCGCGCCGCTTCATCCCACAATACCGCCGAATCAAAATAAGACGTTGGTGGTAAGCAGTATTGTGACGCCCGGGTAATTAAGCTACAGTAATCCCCGCTAATGATGCCACGTCACCTCGGTTACTGTGGATAAACTCGCGTTAGTTCGGAACCTAGTTCGAATTTCTAATTCAAAATCGAGCAAACAATAAGAGTTTTCAAATATTAAAATTTAAATGTTTGGAGTGAACCAAATAATACATAGATAATTATGGTGGAGAAACCAAACTTTGATAAAATGTTTAAAGGCCCTAAAACAATTAAAACAATAGTGAAAACAATTAAACAAATGCCTATTGAATTTATAAAATGCTAACACTATTTTATTATGGGTTAAGAATTAATCTCGTAATAGCTTATTGATAAATACAAATTAGGCACTAGTGGTAATTTTATAAAACTGAAAATAAAAGAAACTACAAATAAAAAGAGACAAGAAAATATAAAAAAGGAAAAGCAGAAAGCAGGACACCCCATTTGGGCCAAGTAGCCCAGCTGGCCTCAGCCTCCCGAACGGGCTGGCCCACCCCACGGCCCAGCCGGCCCCCCCACACACTCCCTTAACCCCACCCGACCGAAACCCTAATCCCCACTCTCCCCACTCCTCCTCGATTCCCCTGGATCGGGATTGATCCCCACCTCTCCCCTCGCTCCCTCTCGCTTCCCCACGATCCAACCTGGATCGGGGCCGACTGCGCCGCCCGTCGCCGCGCTGACCCCGCCGCCACCTAGCGCCGTCGCCGGTGTCCGCCGGCCCCCACCCGCATCGCCGCCGTCGCCTCGTCCCGTCACCAACCCCGAGGTCGCCGGATCGATCCGCGCCGCCCCTCGCCGATTGGGCGCCGCCGCCCGAAGCCCGCGCAACCACCGCCGAACGCCTCCTCGTCCTCCTCCTCGCCGGTCCTCCCCCACCCGTCCACGCCATTGCCGTGCCCTACATCCCCCTCCCCGTGAGCGCCTCCCTTCCTTCCCCTTTTCCGTGCGGTCACCGCCCAGCGTTCGACCACGCCGTCGCGGTCCCTCCCGGGCGGCCGTGCCGTCTTGACCTCGTTCCGCTGCGGCGCGCCGCGTGCCCCCTCCCCTCGCGCCTAGCTGGCCATGGCCACGGCCGGGGCCTCTTCCCCCCTGCCGCGTCGGACCGTCCCGCCCCCGTCTCCTCCTTTCCCCGCGCTCGTCGCGCTCACCGTCAGCCCTCGCGCGTGGCGCCTTCTCCCCAGTCGCCTCGCCTCCAACCCGGCCTCCTCTCCCTCCGGCTGGCCCGTGCTCCCGCCTCGGCCACGCGCCCCGGCCACCGCCGTCGCTCGGGTCCGCCCCGACGGCTCCCAGCGCCCCTGCGCCCATCCCTGCCGTCGCCCGCTCCGGCTCCGGTCGGCGCCCCTTGGCCCCGTGCCCCGGTGCACCTCGTCTCCGCCGCCCTCCTCCATGGCACGCGCCTGCCGCCCAGCGCCAGCAGCGTCGGCGCCACTACGCCTCCGCCGCCGTGGCCTCGGTTGGCCGCAGGCGTGCCGCGCCGTTGGTGCCCCGGCGGCCTCGTCCCGCCCTGCGGGCGAGTGCTCGTTCGGGTGGCGCCCGTAACCGCACGCCCGCATAGGCTCCCCTGGCCCCATGACAATTGGGGCCCACCCCAGAACGTTTAAAAAAAAGAATTAAAAAAATAATAAATAAATAAATAAATAATAACTAAAATAATTAAAATATTAATTAATTAATTAATTAAGGAATTAATTAAGTTAATTAATCCTGATTAGATTAACCTAATCACTAATTAAATTAACTAATATGTAATTAAACTAAACAGAGAATGACAGGTGGGTCCCACTGGACCCACACGTCTGGTTGACCAGGTCAATGGTCAACGTTGATCGCTTGACATCACTCGATGTCATGTCGACGTCATCATTTACTATTACGGATAATGTTGAATTAAATAATTAATTAAATTCGAAATTAATAAAATCTTTAGAAAATCATATCTTTTAATCCGTAACTCGGATTAAAATATTTTCAACATGAAAGTTGCTCAGAACGACGAGACGAATCCGGATACGCAGTCCGTTCGTCCGTCACACACCCCTAACCTATTGAACCCGCAACTTTCCCCCCTCCGGCTCCTCTGCCCGAAAAAACGAAACACCGGGAATACTTTCCCGGATGTTTCCCCCCTTAACCGGTACCACCTCATACCACGTTAGGGAACGCCTAACATCGTTACTTGTCTTGTCATGCATCGATATGCATCTGTTTACATGGTATTCATTGTTTCTTCCCCCCTCTTCTCTCCGGTAGAGACTACGAGGTAGCTGCTGCCGCCGATTCGACTACGGAGTTGGCGACCCTCTCTCTTGCCGTAACAACTGTGCAAGCCCCCCTTGATCACCAGATATCGCCTATTCTACTCTATACCGCTTGCATTAGAGTAGTGTAGCATATTCTTGCTACTGTTATACCTATCACGATGCATAGCTTTGTCCTTGTTACTCTTTGTTGTTACCTTACGCAATCCTACTTGCTTAGTATAGGATGCTAGTATTTCCATCTATGGCCCTACATTCTTGTCCGTCTGTCATGTGCTATACTATCGGGCCATGATCACTCGGGAGGTGATCACGGGTATATACTATATACTTATACATGATACATGTGGAGACTAAAAGTCGAATTAAATTTGGCGGAGCACCATGAGTGGATCTTTGTGGCGGAGCGACAGGGCAGGTTGAGACCGCCTAGGAGAGAGGTGGGCCTGGCCCTATTCGGCGTTCGCGGATACTTAACACGCATAACGAGATCTTGGTATTTGATCTGAGTTGGCTACGAGCCTATACACACTAACCAACTACGTGGGAAAGATATGGGCACTCGGCGTCGTGGTATCAGCCGAAGCACTTTGTGACGCCAGCGACTGAGTGGCGCGCGCCGGATTGGAACGTAAGCCTGCTCTTGTATTAAGGGGCTAGTTACGCTTTTGGTCACAGACGCAACGTGCAGTGTGTGTGCATTGGGCGATGGGCCTGCACTGCGGCGCTTAGGTTTAGACCGGCGTCCGGGCCTCTCTGTTGTGCCTAGGTGGAGCTGCGACGTGTTGATCTTCAGCGGCGGGCATGACCGAGAAAGTGTGTCCGGCCAAATGGGATCAAGCGTGTTGGGTAAGTTGGTGCACCCTGCAGGAAATTACTCTATTCGAATAGCCGTGATCTTGATAACAGGACGACTTGAGTTGTACCTTGACCTTATGACAACTAGAACCGGATACTTAATAAACACACCCTTCCAAGTGCGAGATAACCGGTGGTCGCTCTCTCTCGAGGCAATGAGGAGGGATCGCCGGTAGGATTATTGCTAGGTGATGTTACTTGGAGGACTTCAACCTACCCTCTTCTACCTGTTGCAAGGCGAAGGTGACGAGCGTAGTCTTCGATAAGACTAGCTATCCCCTCTTATTACGGCATTCTGTAGTTCGGTCCAGCGATATGGCCCTTTACACATATATCCATGCATATGTAGTGTAGCTCCTTGCTTGCAGTACTTTGGATGAGTACTCACGGTTGCATTGTTCCCCTTTTCCCCTATCTCTACTCGATTGCTGCAACAGACGATGGAGCCCAGAGCGAGATGCCACCGTCGATGGCGACTACTACTACACTGGAGGTGCCTACTACTACGTGCAGCCCGGCCGACGACGACCAGGAGTAGTTTAGGAGGATCGAGGCGGGAGGCCTGCGCCTCTTTCGATCTGTATCCCGGTTTGTGCTAGCCATCTTATGTCAACTTGTTTAACTTATGTCTGTACTCGAGATATTGTTGCTTCGGCCGACTCGTCTATGATCGAGCACTTGTATTCGAGCCCTCGAGGCCCTGGCTTGTATTATGATGCTTGTATGACTTATTTTATTTGTAGAGTTGTGTTGTGATATCTTCCGTGAGTCCACGATCTTGATCGTACACATTTGCGTGCATGATTAGTGTACGATTGAATCGAAGGCGTCTGAAGTTGGTATCAGAGCCGACTGCCTGTAGGAACCCCCCTTCCACACTCCTTGGCCGAAGTCGAGTCTAGACGTTGCAAAAACTTTTACTAACATGGCTGTGTGTCTTATGGGCACACGTTGCCATTGGGTGGTACTAGGATCTTTTACTCCTCGACCTTTACACTGGGACTCTGAGCTCTCTTCTATTCGGGTTAAATGATTTTGCTAAAAACAAAACTAACTTTAGGGTCTATAAGTACTTTCTCGGAGAGCCACTTGTTACCGATTACACTTTCTTTGCACGGAAGATTAGAAGATACTCTACGATGTGCTCTCGAGACTATGTGCCATCGCTTTTGCAATTCACTTCCATCGATAAATCCCTCCGGATAACTACTTACACCTATCCTTCATATTGTCATCCCAAGTTGCTCTTGTTATTACAAGATGTCTGAAGTACTCTTCGATATTCCGAGAATTCTTTACGCTATCGCCTGCGGTTCCTTGTCGCATGAATACCCCTACGGATAATTACTCGCGCTTTGCGAGTATCCGCTCATCCACATTTGTTCATGTGTTTCACAAAAGTCTTCAAAATAATATTCGATCTTCGAAAATCCTCTGGAGCCTTTGGCTCTTGAAATTCTTGCTTGCTTGCATTATGGTTAATCCCATAAGTCTCGTAGTCTTAATGACATTCCTTGTCATTATCATTTTGAGTCTGTTGACTCAATATGTTTCTTGAATACACGCAATCATCATTGATCCTTATAAATTACTTCTCCGGCTAAGCTGCCATTCTTTTAAGCTGGAATTGGTTCTCGACCAATCCAATTGTCGATTGATTGTACCCTAAGGCTATTCAACTTATCCATCCCTAATCGAGCATTGCTTCGATCCCTTGATTTGGAAATCATAATTCCTTTGCATTTGACAATTGAGTTAGTCAGTTGTTTCTATAATCTGATCTCCTTGCATTCTTCTTCCTCTAGTTGAGTACCGATGCTCACGTCAGATCCCTTGTGGACCACCAGATCCTTTGTTGGATTTTATCGACAACGCCCTTCATATTCAATAACCTTGTGAGCCTTTCCTCCGATACATAATGCCTTTGGTAAATTGTATCCTCTGCTTTCTTAACCATGCTCGCCTTGAGCTTGAGTTAATTACTTCTAAAGATTACGGTATATGATTCTAAGATGCCCCGATGGGTTGAACCTATGCCTTCCTTAATAGGTGTGAACTCGAAAGTTTTCACGAGTCGTACTCTTACGGTATTTTGCGGATAAAATTTCAAAACTACAACTTCATTGGTAGCGAGAAGTGAATGAAAGGTTGTGCATTGGAGAAGTGGGAGTCGACCTTGAACTTTGTGTTCATGCCCATGGACACGATGTACATCTTCTCATCGAAGCTTCTTTTAAAATTAATTATTCCCTTGGTATAAGTTCATCTTATATCCGAGATCCGCCTTTTGCAATCGTGGTTCCGACCATGTTCTCCTTTAAATATCATGACCTGTGCAAGTTTAAGCACTTGTCTTCTATAGAGCAATACCCCAGTTCAACTTCTAGTTTGATGCGTCAGTCGAGTATTACCACACGGTATCTCGAGATTATCTTGGAACTGCATAATTTCTTATGAGTTCTTCATCAAGTACTACATACTCACCGATTACAATTTTTCATGGGCTCGGAATTATTAAACACTCAAAGACACCGATAACTGAACCGAGACTGCATTACGGTTCAACGACACTTGATAATCTTCTTTAAGTACGAGTTTGTAACCGATCACGCCATTCCTAGCCTATTTGGCTATATCCTTGTCGTGCAGATTTTAAGCTGCTACTACGGTCCTTATCCCAGAGCACAACTTTCGACGATTGAGCTAAGCTTACGTCGATTTCCTTGTCTTATCGTTCCATCTTGAACAACAAACTTGATCTCGAGTTTGTGTCCTACTCGTGGTTCCAATAACCTTCCGCTTCATCATTCGTTTGACTTGATGTCATCGTCGATCGATTACATCTTCGTGAAATCTCTCGACAAATGTGTCGTGATCATCATCATCATTCCGAGCTCTTCCAGGATATGAATTGAATTCATGATGGGAAATACCATCCTTGTCCCTCGATGATTTGAGTTATCATCGGCAACATTCTTGCCTCCCCCCCCCAACACAAACTTGTTCACATTTTGTGTTGTACCTTGATTTCCTTGCTATCCAGAATTTGTTCTTTACCTTGGAGTATTACCATCTTTGATGACAAGAATGTTGTGAGAATTACACCACCTCTTAAGAATTCTTGGTATGGTGATACTTCTCACCATCACCATTCTTCCTTGGTCCTGTGTTGTTTTTAACTTGACATACCAATAGATGTTGTTTGAGTTACGTACTTCTAGCAACCCTATTGCTTTGAAGTTAACGATCGACAGTTCGTTCTTAGAATGTTGATTATTGAATCGTCACTCTAACATTGATCTTGCTGCCTAAGGTCATATTTTGGGCACACCTTTCAACTAATGATTGATGGTGTATGTTTCCCTAGGACATACAACATTATAACAATTGAATTGACAAGTGTCATCTTCTTGTTCACATTATTGTGGAAATCCATCCGTTTGGAATTCTCGATGGATTGGCGCTGAGCCCATTAGCCACCTCCTTGTCCTCTCCTTGGGTCAATGATGAACTCTTGTTAACGGAAATCACTTCATAGTTCATTTCCCGAGAATCTTACAGTGTCATCCTGTCAATTTGTGTTGCACCTTTCTACTCAGTCATCCACAGGCACGAGGTATCTCGACACCAATCATACACGAATCTCCGTCCGATATGATGGTTGGGACAACTTTCAAGAGTTATGATGTTGATCCTTTGATGACCCGGTAACATGATGTCATGCCTAGCACCCCTTTGGAGGACCTATCATTATAGATTCCTTTTTGACAAGGTTATCCATTCATCCATGAGGAAATTGTAAGACTTATTCTACAAGTTATTCTGATGGATCCTTCGTGTTTCCAAAGTCTGATCTTCACCTGAAGACCATGTCAATGCTATCTCGAAGCATGTCAATGGTACTCCGATTTTCAACAGAAACATTTGAAGCACGATGCTAAATTTTATTTATCATTTATCTTAACACCGTTGTATGGGTAATATCATGAGATTCCTCCCCCCTTACCTAAATGGTTTTCTACTTTATATCCTGTCATGGATATCTTGCTCTGCTTGCCCTTGGGAAGGATATACCCTTGAAATATGTGTTTAAACATATTTTCCTTTCCATTGTGCTGTTTAATCTGATGATCATATTTTCCTTCCATTGGTTTGTTTGAACCCTTTCTATGATCTATATGATATAAGCAGTAATAATCCACTGCTTGTGCAAACATCTCGAGGTACAACTCTGTCAGTAAGACCCTGTTACTATTGTTGATGACATTCCGGTAGCCACCGATGGACGAGAACCTTGCCTATTGGTCCGCCTCGTTCAACGAGTAGGAAAGTGGTTCTCTTCGTCCCTCGCCCTTGGTACCAACGTTGATGCCGACATAACTGACATGGTACTCTCTGACATGCCTTGCTATCATGACCGTGAAAGATGTCACTGCTCCTATAAAAAAAACCACATGGTGGGCCCATAACCCACAGTTCCACAGGATCGAAACCCGACATCCTGTACACCCCCTATTCCCAAAGTTATTCCTCGCGCGTGGACTCGTATGTAATCCACGGGCCACTGTCCTAGTGATCTATTCTGGTATCAGACGCAATACTTACTCTCGCTACTCTGAACCCCTTTCTCACTCTGGTTCAGGCTTCGAGCAACTATCTATCCGCTTGGAGCCTATTATGTTACCTTCGTACCTTACTCTCGAGGTATTTCATATGTTCAACTCGAGAGATAATCTTATACTAATTATGGGTTAACCCCAGATTGTTCCCTCAAAAGCATTATGTCGTAGTGAGCTGCCCCTTATCTTTTCGTAAGTACGATGGAGTTCCCGAAGAAATGATGACAAGTTTATCATGATGCATCGGAATAAAGGATTGAAGACACCAGCGAAAGGGATTAACTTCTTGAGAAGATCCGTTAGAATATCATAACCAGAACTTTCCCTTACTCCCTCTTAAATCTCGGACGAGTTTTCTTGTAGTGGAGGAGAATTGTGACGCCGGGTAATTAAGCTACGATAATCCTCTAATGATGCCACGTCACCTCGGCTCTTGTGGATAAACTTCGCGTTAGTTCGAACCTAGTTAATTTCTAATTCAAAATCGAGCAAACAATAAGAGTTTTCAAATATTAAAATTTAAATGTTCGGCGTGAACCAAATAATACATAGGTAATTATGGTGGAGAAACCAAACTTTGATAAAATGTTTAAAGGCCCTAAAACAATTAAAACAATAGTGAAAACAATTAAACAAATGCCTATTGAATTTATAAAATGCTAACACTATTTTATTATGGGTTAAGAATTAATCTCGTAGTAGTTTATTGATAAATATAAATTAGGCACTAGTGGTAATTTTATAAAACTGAAAATAAAAGAAACAACAAATAAAAAGAGAACGTAAAATATAAAATAAGGAAAAGAAAACAGGACACCCCGGCTGGGCCAAGTGGCCCACTAGCCTCAACCTCCCGAGCAGGCTGGCCCACCCACCCGGCCGCCCTCCACACACTCCCTTAATCCCCACCCGACCGAAACCCTAATCCCCCACTCGCCCCTCCCTCCCGATTCCCTGGATCGGGATCGATCCCACCTCTCCCTCGCCTCCCTCTCGCTTCCCCACGATCCAACCTGGATCGGGGCCGATCGCCGCCCGTCGCCCATGACAGCGCCGCCACCTAAGCGCCGTCGCCGGTGTCCGCTGCCCCCACCCAAGATCGCCCGTCATTGTCGCCTCGTCCGTCACTCAACCCCGAGGTCGCCGGATCGATCCGCGCCGCCCCTCGCCGATTAGGCGCCGCCAAAGCCCAGCGCAACCACCGCCAACGCCTCCTCGTCCTCCTCCTCGCCGGTCCTCCCGACCGCCGTCCACGCATGCCCGTGCCCTACATCCCCTGTGAGCGCCTCCCCTTCCTTCCCCTTTTCGCGCGGTCACCGCCCAGCGTTCAAACCACGCCGTCGCGGTCCCTCCCAGGCGGCCGTGCCGTGCCGGCCTCGTTCCGCCGCGGACGGCGCCGCGCGTGCCCTCCCCTCGCGCTGGTGGCCATTGCCACGGCCGGGCCTCTTCCCTGCCGGCCGGACCGTCCCGCCCCGTCTCCTCCTTTCCCGGCGCTCGTCGCGCTCAGTCAGCCCTCGCGCCCGTGGCGCGCCCTCTCCCCACTGGTCGCCCTCGCCTCAACCCGGCCTCCTCTCCCTCCGGCGGCCCGTGCTCCCGCCTCGGCCACGCGCCCGGCCACCGCCGTCGCTCGGTCCGCCCGGCGCTCGGCGCCCTGCGCCCATCCTGTCGTCGCCCACTCCGGCTCGGTCGGCGCCCCTTAGCCCGTGCCTCGGTGCGCCTCGTCTCTCCCTCCTCCCGCCCGCACCGCCGCGCCAGCAGCGTCGGCGCCACCTCGCCTCCGCCCGTGGCCCGGTTGGCAGCGCGGCGTTGCGCGCCGTTGGTGCCCGTCGGCCTAGTCCCGCCTATGAGCAGTGCTCGTTCGGGTGGCAGCTAATCGCCGCATAGGCTCCCTGGCCCCATGACAATTGGGGCCCACCCAGAACGTTTTTAAAAAAAGGAATTAAAAAAAATAATAAATAAATATATTAAATAAATAAATAAATAAATAATAACTAAAAAAATTAAAATATTAATTAATTAATTAATTAAGGAATTAATTAAGTTAATTAATCCTGATTAGGTTAACCTAATCACTAATTAAATTAACTAATCTGTAATTAAACTAAACAGAGAAAATGACAGTGGGTCCCACTTGGACCCACACGTCAAAGTTGACCAGGTCAATGGTCAACGTTGACTGCTGACATCACTCTGATGTCATGCTGACGTCATCATTTACTATTCTGGATAATGTTGGATTAAATAATTAAATAAATTCCAGAAATTAATAAAATCTTTAAAAAATCATATCTTTTAATCCGTAACTCGGATTAAAATATTTTCAACATGAAAGTTGCTCAGAACGACGAGACGAATCCGGATACGCAGTCCGTTCATCCGTCCCACACCCCTAACCTATCGAACCCGCAACTTTCCCCCATCCGGCTCCTTTGCCCGAACACGCGAAACACCGGGAATACTTTCCCGGATGTTTCCCCCCTTAACCGGTACCACCTCATACCACGTTAGGGAACGCCTAGCATCGTTATTTGTCTTGTCATGCATCAATATGCATCTGTTTACATGGTATTCATTGTTTCTTCCCCCCTCTTCTCTCCGGTAGACTACGAGACCGACGCTGCTGCCTTGATTCGACTACGGAGTTGACGACCCCTCTCTCTTGCTGTAACAACCAGTGCAAGCCCCCCCCTTGATCACCAGATATCGCCTATTCTACTCTATCTGCTTGCATTAGAGTAGTGTAGCATGTTCTTGCTACATTATACCTATCACGATGCATAGCTTTGTCCTTGTTACTCTTGTTGTTACCTTACGCAATCCTACTTGCTTAGTATAGGATGCTAGTATTTCCATCTGTGGCCCTACATTCTTGTACGTCTGCTGTGCTATACTATCGGGCCGTGATCACCCGGGAGGTGATCACGGGTATATACTATATACTTACATGATACATGTGGAGACTAAAAGTCGAATCGGTGGTGGAGCACCCGAGTGGATCTTTGTGGCGGAGGCGACAGGCAGGTTGAGACCGCCTAGGAGAGAGGTGGGCCTGGCCCTGTTCGGCATTCAGCGGATACTTAACACGCATAACGAGATCTTGGTATTTGATCCGAGTTGGCTACGAGCCTATACGCACTAACCAACCACGTGGGAAAGATATGGGCACTTTCGGCGTCGTGGTATCAGCCGAAGCACTTCGTGACGCCAGCGACTGAGTGGCGCGCGCTGGATTGGAACGTAAGCCTGCTCTCGTATTAAGGGGGCTAGTTCTGCTTTCGGCCGCGTACGCAACGTGCATGTGTGCATTGGGCAATGGGCCTGCACTGCGGCGCTTAGGTTTAGACCGGCGTCTTTGGCCTCTCTCACAGTGCCTAGGTGGGGTTGCGGCGTGTTGATCTTCATGACCGGGCATGACCCAGGAAAGTGTGTCCGGCCAAATGGGATCAAGCGTGCTGGGTAAGTTGGTGCACCCTGCAGTGAAGTTAATCTATTGAATAGCCGTGATCTTGATGTGGACGACTTGGAGTTGTACCTTGACCTTATGACAACTAGAACCGGATACTTAATGAAACACACCCTTCCAAGTGCAGATACAACGGTGGTCGCTCTCTCTCGTGGCAATGAGGAGGGGATCGCGGGTAGGATTATTGATAGGTGATGTTACTTGGAGGACTTCAACCTACCCTCTTCTACCTGTTGCAAGACGAAGGTGACAAGAAGCGTAGTCTTCGATAAGACTAGCTATCCCCCTCTTATTCTGGCATTCTGCAGTTCAGTCCACTGATATGGCCCTTTACACATATATCCATGCATATGTAGTGTAGCTCCTTGATTGCGAGTACTTTGGATGAGTACTCACGGTTGCATTGTTTCCCCCTTTTCCTCCTATCTCTACTCGATTGCTGCAACCAGACGATGGAGCCGGGAGCGACGCCACCGTCGATGGCGACTACCACATCGGAGGTGCCTACTACTACGTGCAGCCCACGGCGACGACCTGTGAGTAGTTTAGGAGGATCCAGGCAGGAGGCCTGCGCCTCTTCGATCTGTATCCCGGTTTGTGCTAGCCATCTTATGGCAACTTGTTTTAACTTATGTACGTACTTTCAGATATTGTTGCTTCCGCTGACTTCGTCTATGATCGAGCACTTGTATTCGAGCCCTCGAGGCCCTCGGCTTGTATTATGATGCTTGTATGACTTATTTTATTTGTAGAGTTGTGTTGTGATATCTTCCCGTGAGTCCCTGATCTTGATCGTACACATTTGCGTGCATGATTAGTGTACGATTGAATCGGGGGCGTCACAAGTATGACCATCACCGCCCACAACTCCTTTGTGTTCTACTCGTGCATATCATCTACGCATACACCTGGCTCGGATGCGTTAGGGAACGTTGCATGGAAAACAAAAAATTTCTACGCACACGCAAGATCTATCCATGAGATGCATAGCTACAAGAGGGGAGAGTGTGTCTACGTACCCTCGTAGACCATAAGCGGAAACGTTTACTAACACGGTTGATCTAGTCGAACTTCTTTGTGATCCAACCGATCAAGTACCGAACGTACGACACCTCCGCGTTCAACACACGTTCAGCTTGATGATGTCCTCGCCTTCTTGATCAGCAAGACGGGTGCATTAGTAGATGAGTTCCGGTAGCACGACGGCGTGATGACGGTGATGGTGAACTTGTTCCCGCAGGGCTTCGCCGTGCACTGCGGAGAAACTAGATGGAGGACTAAACTGTGGAGAGGGGTGCCACACACGGCTAAGAGATTGTCGTCGTCTTGTGTGGCGCCCCCTCCCTCATATATATAGTGGGGGGAGGGGAGGCGCCCCAAGGGTGGTCAGCCGGCCCCCTTGGGCTCCTGACCTCTAGCGCCCCCTTGTTTGTGTGGCACCAAGGAGAAGGCAGGAGGGGGTGGCGCCCCCCTTCCTTTCTCCCATGAGGAGGGGAAGGCAGGAGGGGCTAGCCCTCCCCCATTCCTTCTCTAGGGCCGGCGGCCAGGGAGAGGGTGCGTCAGGCCCCTTGTGGGATGGTGTGTGCCTCCCCTTGCCCCATTAGGCCCATAGACCTCCCCGGGCCTCCTGGAACCCCTTCCGGTGATCCGATGACTACCCGGTTCACTCCGAAACCTTCCGGTGTTTAAATAGCATCGTCCTATATATCAATCTTTACCTCCAGACCATTTCGGAGCTCCTCGTCATGTCTGTGATCTCATCCGGGACTGCGAACAACATTCCTTCACCAAATCACATAACTCATATAACACTATATCGTCAACAAACGTTAAGCATGCGGATGATGTCTACTACGCGACTTTATTCTTGTAGACTCGTGTTGGCCCTCCAAGCGCAGAGTTTTGTAGGACAGTAGCAATCTTCCCTCAAGTGGATGACCTAAGGTTTATCAATCTGTGGGAGGTGTAGGATGAAGATGGTCTCTCTTGAACGACCCTACAACCAAATACAAGAAATCTCTTGTGTCCCCAGCACACCCAATACAATGGCAAATTGTATAGGTGCACTAGTTCGGCGAAGAAATGGTGACAAAAGTGTAATATTGATGGTAGAAATATATTTTTATAATCTGAATAAATAAAAACAGCAAGGTAGCAAATAGTAAACGGGCACAAAAAAACGGTATTGCAATGCTTGAAAATGAGGCCTAGGGCCCGTACTTTCACTAGTGCAATATCTCAACAATGCTAATATAATTGGATCATATAACCATCCCTCAAAGTGCGATGAATTATCACTCCAAAGTTCCTATCTAGCGGAGAACATACGAAGAAATAGTTTGTAGGGTACGAAACCACCTCGAAGCTATTCTTTCCGATCGATCTATCCAAGAGTTCGTACTAAAATAACACCAAATAATTTCAGATTCATAATACTCAATCCAACACAAAGAACTTCAAAGAGTGCCCAAAGATTTCTACCGGAGAAACAAAGACGAGAACGTGCATCGACCCCTATGCATAGATTACTCCAATGTCACCGTGTGAATCCGCGAGTTGAATGCCAAAACACATATCAAGTGAATCAATATGATACCCCATTGTCACCACGAGTATTCATATGCAAGACATATATCAAGTGCTCTCCATAAAAGTATTCAATTCGATAATAATGAAATCTCAAAGGGAAAAACTAAATTCATCATAACAAGGTAGAGATGGGAAAACACCATATGATCCGACTATATTAACAAAGCCCGTGATACATCAAGATCGTGACATCTCAAGAACACGAGAGAGAGAGGGAGGGAGAGATTAAACACAAAGCTACTGGTACAAACCCTCAGCCCCGAGGCTGGACTACTCCCTCCTCATCGTGGTGGCCGCCGGGATGATGAAGATGGCCACCGGTGATGATTTCCCCCTCCGGCGGAGTGCCGAAACGGGGTCTAGATTGGTTTCTCGTGGGTACAAAGCCTTGCGGCGGTGGAACTTATGATCTAGGTTAACCCCAAGGGTTTTTGGAATATTTGTGAATTTATAGGGTAAACAGGGGGTGCCGGAGGCCACTAAGGTGGGCACCCCCCAGGTGCTGCTCTGGCCCATTGGTGGTCTTCTGGTCCATCAAAATTCCACAAAAAGTTCCGCGGTTTCTGGACTCTGTTTGATATTGATTTCCTGTGATGTAAAAAACAAGCAAAAAACAACAACTGGCACTGGGCACTGGGTCAATAGGTTAGTCCCAAAAAATGATATAAAGTTGCTATAAAATGATTGTAAAATATCCAAGAGTGATAAAATAACAGCATGAATACTTCATAAATTATAGATACGTTGGAGACGTATCAGCATCCCCAAGCTTAATTCCTACTCGTCCTCGAGTAGGTAAATGATTAAAGAAATAATTTATGAAGTGTGAATGCTAGCAAAGTGCATAAGTTTGATCAATGAAAATTTCAATCACTTTTCCTAATATCATAACATCAATTGCTTTTTTATAAAACTTCTCATGTTAAAGTAGCAACCAGTTCACATGTTAAGGTTCAAACAATGAATTTTCTTGAAACTCAACAACCTATGTTCTCAGTCACCAAGCAATTGTAATTCAACTTATTCAACAAAGTTTAAGTAAGAGCTCCACATACTCAACCATCATATAGTCTTCTATGATTGCTAACACTCACCGCATACACATGAGAAAAACGTTTCAACCGGACACATAGAAAGATAGGGGCTTATAATTTCGCCTCCCAACGTATTCACCTCAAGGGTGATGTGAACAATAATAACTCATGCTACCCATATCCAACTAGATATATGTGCCTAGATATTTCCTCACCACATGATGCTTGCCAAAGGAGAAAAATAAAAAGGAATAGAGAGAAAAACTTTGACTCTTGCATGAAAGAAAATACATAAAAGTAAAAGATAGGCCCTTCACAGAGGGAAGCAGAGGTTGCCATGCGCTTATTTGTTTATATGCTCAACCCTTGAGTGCAAAAGAACGTACGTTATATTGCCCCTTATGATAGCAACCTTTATTATGCAGTCTGTCACTTTTATTCTTTGCCATCACAAGTTCGTACAACGCTCAATTTTCTCTTACACTAAATGATGTAACACTTTTAGAAGCAATTTTTATTGCCTTATTGCACCTATGACAACTTACTTGAAGGATCTTACTCAATCCTTAGGTAGGTGATACGTCTCCAACGTATCTACAATTTTTTATTGTTCCATGCTGTTATATTATCATTCTTGGATGTTTTACAAGCATTTTACAATAATTTTATATCATTTTTTGGGACTAACCTATTGACCTAGTGCCAAGTGCCAGTTGTTGTTTTCTACTTGTTTTTTACATCACAGAAAATCAATATCAAACGGAGTCCAGATGCAGCGAAACTTTTTGGAGAATTTGTATGGACCAGAACACCCAGGATGGGCCAGCGCAGCACCTGGGGGGTGACTTGAGGGGGCACAACCCACCAGAGCGCGCCTAAGTGGGTTGTGCCCACCTCGGTGGCCTCCTGCACCCCCTCTTTACCCTATAAATTCACAAATATTCTGAAAACCCTCGGGGTTACCCTAGATCAAAAGTTCCGCCGCCGCAGGCCTCTGTAGCCACTGAAAACTAATCTAGACCCGTTCCGGCACCCTGCCAAAGGGGGGGGGATCATGTCCTGTGGCCATCTTCATCATCTCGGCGGCCACCATGATGAAGAGGGAGTAGTCCACCCTCGGGGCTGAGGGATTGTACCCGTAGCTATGTGTTTAATCTCTCTCTCTCTCATGTTCTTGAGATGTCACGATCTTGATGTATCGCGGGCTTTGTTAATATAGTCGGATCATATGGTGTTTCTCCCTCTCTATCTTGTTGTGATGAATTAAGTTTTCCCTTTGAGATTTCATTGTCATCGGATTGAATACTTTTATGGATTTGAGAACACTTGGTATATGTATTGCAATTGAATACTCTTTATGACAATGGGGTATCGTATTGATTCACTTGATATATGTTTTGGCACTCAACTCGCGTATTCCCGAGGTGACACACTGGGGTAATCTATGCATAGGGGTTGATGCACGTTCTTGTCTTTGTTTCTCCGGTAGAAATCTTGGGGCACTCTTTGAAGTTCTTTGTGTTGGAATGAGTATTATGAATATGAATTTGATTTGGTTTATTTTAGTACGAACTCTAGGATAGATCAAACGGAAAGAATAGCTTTGTGTTATTTTCGTACGAACTCTTGAATAGATCAAATGGAAAGAATAGCTTTGAGGTGGTCTCGTACCCTACAAACAATTTATTCTTATGTTCTCCGCTAGATAGGAACTTTGGAGTGATTCTTCATCGCACTTTGAGGGGTGGTTATATGATCCAATTATATTAGCATTGTTGAGATATTGCACTAGCGAAGGTACGGACCCTAGGCCTCATTTTCAAGCATTGCAATACCGTTTTTGTGTCAGTCTACTATTTGCTACCTTGTTGTTTTTATTTATTCAGATTGTAAAAATAATTTCTACCATCAATATTACACTTTTATCACCATCTCTTCGCCGAACTAGTGCACCTATACAATTTGCCATTGTATTGGGTGTGTTGGGGACACAAGAGATTTCTTGTATTTGGTTGCAGGGTTGTTCGAGAGAGACCATCTTCATCCTACACCTCCCACAGATTGATAAACCTTAGGTCATCCACCTGATGAAAAATTGCTTCTGTCCTACAAAACTCTGCGCTTGGAGGCCCAACACGAGTCTACAAGAAATAAGTTGCGTACTAGACATGAGTAGGTATTGTGGACTCTTGAAAATAAGATTTGGGTTTAAGGGTTTTTGGATGCACAAGTAGTATCTCTACTTGGTGCGGAATTTTTGGCTAGCAAGGATGGGGGGCAAGCACCACATGTTGAAGTATCTATGACAATATAACTTCTATGTGAATATGAAGATTCCTTGTCCAGCGTCAACAATTTTGACATATAATATTTTGATGGGGGCTCACAATCGCAAAAGATTTCCAAGATAGTGTATTTGCATGTGAAAGTTCTCTTACTTATACTAATTATTGATGAATTGCTTGTATGACCAATATTGTGATTGTCAAGCTTCAAAAGATTCACTTTCTAAACCCAATGTGAAGCTACCACTACACATGATATGAACATATGATCATAACTTCATGATATTCAATTCATTCAACAATTTACTCATAGGATATAAGTGAAGCACAAGAGTAAATGACAAGCTACTCCAAAAGGATATAAGTGAAGATCAAGCGATTAGTAATGTAAATGGGTAGATAAATGAGGATTCTCTCTTATTAATGACTTTCAGATCTAAGAATTTTATTAGCAAGCAAAACAAACCAAAAATGGCATTCCAAGAATCACACATCACATGAAGAAGTAAAAACATAGGCTCAACCAATACTAACCGATAATTGTTGATGAAGAAAGGTGGGATGCCTAACGGGGCATCCCTAAGCTTAGATGCTTGAGACTTCTTGAAATAATATCTTGGGGTGTCTTGGGCATCCCCAAGTTTGAGCTTTTGTGTCTCCTTAATTCCTCTCATTATCACGGTTTTCCTAAATCTCAAAAGCTTCATCCACACAAAACTCAGCAAGAACTCGTGAGATAAGTTAGTATAAACCAATGCAAAAACCTTATCATTCTCATCGTCGCAAATCACTAAAATTATTATTCAAAATTTCATACTAAATGCCTCTGCAAATTTAATACTCCTATCCTCAAATAGAATCATTAAACAAGCAAACATATGCAAACATAACAGCAATCTGCCAAAGCAGCACAGTCTGTAAAGAATGCAAGAGTATCGATACTTCCTAAACTCCAAAGATTATGAAAATTTACCACCCTGTAGAAAATTTATCAGAGCTTATTTTGCAAAAAGTTTCAACATTTTATCACATTCCTACTTTTCTAGGGAATCTTTGCAACAACGGTAAACTTTCTGTTTTCAAACAACAACATGTATACTTGCAAAATAAGCATGGCAAAGGCTATCATTGCCACTTTTATTGAAATAAAAGATGCAAAACATTATTATAAATAACAGAAAGCAAATCCTAACAAAATAAAATGATGCTCCAAGAAAAACACATATCATGTGACGAATGAAAACATAGCTCCAAGTGAGGTCGCCGATAATGTTGGAGACGAAAGAGGGGATGCCTTCCGGGGCATCCCCAAGCTTAGTTGCTTGGATCTTCCTTTAATATTACCTTGGGGTGCCTTGGGCATCCCCAAGCTTAGGGTCTTGTCACTCCTTATTCTCCTCATATCGACATCTCACCCAAAACTTGAAAACTTCAATCACACAAAACTTAACGGAACTTTGTGAGATAGGTTAGTATGATCGAGAGCAAACCATTTCACTTTTGGTACTGTCAAAGACAAGATTCATAATTGTTCTCACACAATGCCTACTATAGCATATCATTTCCACAATTTATATTGAGCAATATAAGCCATGGAAACTAGAAAACAAGCAAACTATGCATTGAAAACAGAATCTGTGGGGTCCCTAATCGAAACGACTCGGGCTCTCGTTACCGCGTCGCCCCCGTAGGCGACCAGCCGCGCCCCGGTTCCTCCTCCGCTAGCTCTCCCTCACCCCCCCTCCTCGCCGCCGTCGCTGACGTTCACCGCCGGGCCTGGCCCGTGCGATGTTAGTGGCGGTGGCCCCGGGCCATTCCCCCTCGGTTGCTCTCTGGCACGGGGCGTAGGGCGCCTGGGGGTGCTCCCTAGGCGGCGGCGGGGCTTCCTAGTTCAACGCGGCAGATCGGCTGGACGGCGGCGTCACCGTTGGCGGCGGGGTGGCACGACGGCGCGGCCAAGCGGCGCCCGCTCGGCCCAGACCTGGGCCCTTTGGGCCCCATCCGGGTCTGCGCGGGCCAACGGCGGGGCGGGTCAGCCGCGTGGCTTCCAGGAGGCGGGGAAGCGGCGATGGGCGTTGGGGGCTGGCAGTGCTGGTGCAGCCCTGCTGCAGCGTGGCCGGCGGGGCTTAGCGGGCACGATCCGGGCCTGGCCGGGCCAGGGGTGGCCTGGTATGCCCTGCTGCTTCGTTCGAACGGAGACCGCGACGTTGCCGGAGGCATGAGCCTCCTGCATGACGGCGAAGGAGGTGGTTCCCTCCCGCGCGGCTACGGCGCTGCTGCTCCCGTCGACTAACGCCTCCTCTCATCGTTCTCTTGGCCTCGTGGTGGTGATCTCAGTGAGACAGCGTGGGTGGTGTTGCGACCGCGGAGGCGCATGCTGGTGGGCGGCGAGCTGGCTGGTTGGCTCCGACCCGGTTGGGCGGTGGGGTTTGGAGTTGGGACAAATCCTTGCCGGGTCTTCCGGCTCCGCTGCGATGACGTCTGCGGGTGCCACCATTCCTCCGTGGAGGGTGTCGGTGGTCTTCATTCCCCTCTACCCTCCGTGTGCCGGGGGAAACCCTAGGACATGTCCGGGCAGCAGCGTCGTTGTCGGTGTCAAAACCGGCGGATCTCGGGTAGGGGGTCCCGATCTGTGCGTCAAGGCTGATGGTAACAGGAAGCAAGGGACACAGATGTTTACCCAGGTTCGGGCCCTCTCGATGGAGGTAAAACCCTACTTCCTGCTTGATTAATATTGATGATATGGGTAGTACAAGAGTAGATCTACCACGAGATTGTAGAGGCTAAACCCTAAGAGCTAGCCTATGATGGTATGATTGTAATTGTGATCGGCCTTCTAAGGACCAACCTCTCCGGTTTATATAGACACCGGAGAGGGATAGGGTTTACATGGAGTCGGTTACAAGGAAGGATATATAATATCCGGATCGCCAAGCTTGCGTTCCACACCAAGGAAAGTCCCATCCGGACACGGGCCAAAGTCTTGAATCTTGTATCTCCGCGCTTCAATAGTCCGGACGTTGTACACAGTCCGGATACCCCCTAATCCAGGACTCCCTCAGTAGCCCCTGAACCAGGCTTCAATGACGATGAGTCTGGCGCACAATATTGTCTTCGGCATTGCAAGGCGGGTTCCTTCTCCAAATATTCCAAGGTAATTATCAAACACTCAAACCGTGTCCGGATCCACAATATGATCTTCGCATGCCACCGTAGAGAGAACGACGTCTCACAAATGCAATCTGTTGACCACTTTTTAGACAATGCGACGTGTCATTATGGTCGAGTCATTATTCGAACCTTCTTCCCATAGCCAGCCACAGCGCATATTGCGAGGCGTTTTCCTTGACATGTCTGGTCAAAGCAGAGATCGTGTCCCCTTATCACGGGATTCTCATCAATACGGGCATGGGTAATCCAACCACAACGCTAATCGTGGCGAGCGGGAGGCAAACGGGCTCAACCAGGCCAGTGGGGAGGCGCAAAAAGCACTTACCGCCCCTGTAAAGAGACAAGGCCTCTTTCTCTTTACCCACGCCTTTCTCCTTCCGCTTGCTCATTCCCCTCTTTTCGAGCCCTAACGCCCAAGCACTCTTCCTTCCCACCAAAGAGAGGCTTTCCAAAGATGTCCGGATCCGGAGCAGGAGGCAGATGGATGGCCTCTACTGTCCGGGAGAAGGATATTAAGAAGCTCCGGGACGCCGGGTATCTGGCTCAGAAGATCGGCCACCATCTCCCCCCGGCGGGACAGATCATCCCCACTCCGGAACCTCACGAGAGAGTCGTGTTCCTTCCCTATTTTGTCCGCGGTCTCGGGTTTCCCCTGCACCCATTTGTTCGTGGAATCATGTATTACTATGGGATCGATTTTCATGATCTTTCCCCCAACTCCTTCCTCAATATCTCGACGTTCATCGTCGTGTGCGAGGCTTTTCTTAGGATCTCATCTCACTTCGGCTTGTGGCTTAAGATTTTTAATGTAAAGCCCAAGGTGGTGAGCGGCGAACACACCGAGTGCAGTGGCGCCATGGTGAGCAAGATGCCCAAGGCCGTTTGGCCGAAGGGCGCTTTCAACGAATCCGTCAAGGAGTGGCAGCAGCAGTGGTTCAATATCACCGAACCACGCGGCAAAAAGTGGGCGGCGACTCCAGAGTTCAGATCTGAGGCTCCACTGCGGCTCACGTCCTGGCCCAAGAAGGGCCCGAACTAGTGCTCGTCCGATGAGCTGTTACTTCTCCAGACGCACCTTCAAGGTGTGGTCGATAGGGACGTAAAACTTGTGGATGTAGTCCAGGTGATGCTAGTTTGCCTGGTTCTCCCATGTCAGCGCCGAGCTTGTACTCTGTGGGAGTTCGACCCAGCCGAGCACCACACCCTTCGGGAGCTTTATGATTCCTCCCACAAGGATATCTAAAAGGTGCTCTTTAAGCCCGGCAAATCGTGGTCGGGCCCCACCGAGGACCGTGGGTATTAGTCATCCCATTCTCCAAGCTCGGTAAGTCACAGTCAAGCTCTGTCTATTCATGCTTCAGCTGGCATGTCATGAGGGAGACATCCTAATCGTGTTTCATCGTGACCTCAGGGATGGATAAAGAAAGTGGAGCGGATACATTGTCTGCCCGTGCTGCGGAGGAACCGGCCGGACCTCTTGACAAAGATCTTGGTCCCCGCGCCTTACGAGGCGCCAAAGAAGGAGGCCTCCAAGAAGGTCAAGAAGACCCGGAGTGGCCTCCGTCACCGCGAGGCTTCGGATGCAAATTCCGAAGACTCAAGCGACGCTCCTTCTTCGGAAAACGAAGAGGAAGAAGTAGAGGAGGATGAGCCTCACTCTAAAGGTGGGAAGAAGCGTGTAGCTCCCTCGTCCCTGGAGGCCGAATCGCCCAAGAGGAGAAAAGGTTCCCTCCCAGAGGCATCCACCACGGCTGCCGATAGCAGCCCGGAGTGGGATTCCAGGGCCCAGCCCCTGGAGAAGTCATAAGTGTACAAAATCCGAACACGCGTACGCGTCCGGGATTGGTTTCGGGTATAGTAATTTTAACTGCTGCTATGTTTTGCACAGTCCGACGAGGTCTCGCGCCGGCCAGTCCTCATCCGAGGATTCGTTGAGCTCGGACGCCTTGGCGAGCGAGACGCCTCCAGAGGCCCCTTCCCCAAAGTCCCGGCGCGACACTGAGGTGTCGTCTCAACGGGGCTCGGACCAGGGGCATATCACTGGAGCTGGACACACGGGAGCGATGGCCCCGGAGTGTGCCGTCAGCGGGGGCAATCTTAGGTTCGGCCAACAGCCGGACCAGGTCCGGGAGACCTCTAAGGCTCCCGGATCTGGCGGGCAGCCACCTTCAATGGTGGGCGGCCTGCCTATTCTGCCGGCAACCTCTGTTAGAGCAAAGCTGCCAGACAGTGTATCGACATCGTTAAAGAACGCGTCTATCATCGATGAACATCGGACCCTTATGGGTGCAGTGGTTGAAAAGATTCAGTCCGCCGAGAGCGGGCTGAACGAGTCCTGCCTTGGCCTTTTAAAGGCCTTTGAGGTATGTTTCCTGAGAAACCTTTGAGGAATCGTCATAATATGAGTAGTAGCCCACGATACCCGTCCGTGAGAGAGAGGGAGCCGGGCAGGGGATCAAATCCTTATTTGTCGTGGGAACTTACGTTAACGACGTGTACCTCTTTGTTTAAACACGGGCATCTGCGGAGAAGACATCCGCTCATTATGCGGAAGTGTCCGAACTGAAGCGGAGCCTGGAACGGGCTGAGGAAGAACTTGGCCGCGTGAGGAAGCAATTAGAAGAGAAACAAGGTATGATAAAACATTGTCTTGCATTAGGCACAAATAAGTAATTGTGCTTAAAGTATTTGTGCCCTAGGAGTGAGTGCCTAATATGAGGCACTGAAAAAGGCTGTGGATGATGCCAACGAGAAGGCTACCGCCGAACAGGCACTTCGTGAAAAACACGAGGCCAGGGTTGTCACCGCTGAGCGGGAGCTCCATGAGGCTGTGAAGAAAAGCGAGGGCTTGGAGCAGAGTCTAATAGGGAAAGAATCCGAACTCGCCCAAGCGCTCCAAGTCATGGAAGATGCTCGGGAAGAAGCCCGAGGTGCGTCAGGACATTCAGTGATGCAGGAAGGTTGCGACTGGTAAGGCCTTCTGTATTCTTAGCCATTTGTTCATGATAATGGGAAGAATTCTAAGCGGCAAGCTGAATTCTTATTTTTCCAGGGGCGTTTGCGGATCTTCCTCGCAGCATATCAGCCGCCGCCCAATTCTACCGATCCGAGGAAAAGAAGTCTGCGGAGGGGGATTTTTGGTCGCAGTATTTGGCACCGAACTATCCGGTGCCCTTTATCGATCAGCTGAAGCAGCTAGTCGAACTGCACCAGGCGGCCGAACTAGCCATGAAGAACTTGATTGTCCGGCTGTGGCCGGCAGAGCCAATTCCGAGCAGTTACTTCGGGCTCGTGAAGCGGATTGTGGGCGCTTGTCCTCGGCTTGATGCTATTAAGCGATCGGTCTGCATAGAGGGTGCACGTATGGCATTCGCCCATGCAAAAGTGCATTGGGGGAAGCTTGACGCGGAGAAGCTGATGACTGAGGGGCCGCCAGAGGGTATGGAGCATCGCAATCGAAGCTGTACTATGAAGGTGTCTTGAAGGGAGCCACTATGCGGCAGATAAATGTAGCAAAGACATTATATTTCCCTGAGGGCATTCGTGCCGCTTTTTGTAATATGGGATAGTGGCATTTTTATTGTATATTGCCTATTTTGTTTGAACATATGTTCTTCCTGTGCGGCTGTTTATTGTATGTGAATCCTGAGAGTTGGCGATCGTCGGCCTACCTTTACGTAGAAAGAATACGGGGGTGTTCGGGATATATCTGAACGCTCTTTATCCCATAGTTGGGTCCTTTTGCGGAGGCGTTTCTCTCCACGAACCAGGCGATCGGACTATAAGGCTTTATTACTCTCACTTAGCCATAGGAATTCGAGTATGGTTGGCGCAACCCCTAGTGTTCGGAAGGCCGAACTAGGGGCTCTATTGGCGCCTGATCGGAAGACCGATCCATCGCACTCTGCATTTATAATGGCGTTGTGCGGAATAAATCTTTAAGGATTTTACAACCTCTCGAACAGCTGACCAACTCTCGCTATATCATGACAGTCAGTTTTCAGCTTTCTCTACTGAGGTGCTCGTCCGGCAGATCCGGGAAACAATCGCATTAGTTCTCCCTGCGCTACCTTAGTCGATATAACGGAACATAAGGTACCAAAACAAGGGATCCGGGCAAACCCAACCAATGACCCAAGACATGATTCGGAGCTGATGCATATAGTGCTATAAGTTCGGGGTGCCGGACGACCGAGAAGGTGGTCGGACTTTATTGTCAGATTATGAAGCCCCTGGCCTAGTCGGGCGTAACACGAGGTGTCGATGAAAAGCGACGACCGGTAACTGTTATTTAGGTCTACGCATTGTAGTAGAATGATATGTCTAGGCATACGAGTATGATGTATGATTATGAAAAGAGGTGTTTTTTGGCGGAACCTGTGATGGCCGGACTGGAGTGAGTTGTCAGTGGATCAAGAGTGAGTCCGAGCTGCCTTCATTTAGGGGGGAGGGCTCCTTGTGTGTCCGGGCCGAATTCCACGTCACCAATCCTGTTCTGCGTTAAAGTTAGTTTGTAAGGCAAATACTCGGGGGTAGCCGAGCATCCTCTTGTGGTTGGTCCGAGGGCTCCTAATCGGTCCCTGGTAAACCCAGCCGTTATACCGTTTGGTAGCACGGACTCCTCAATTGGTGTCCGAATAGTTGACTGTCATATCAAAATTTTGATAGGCATGCGCGACTCACTACTCCGGCAGCTGTATGATTTCCGCCCTGAGGGCGGGGTTCTGCCGTGTGATTGACCACGTGGAATCTAGTCAACATGGTTCGTCCCATTAACATACGGTAAATTACTGCATGGTGGGAAGGTGCCGAAGATTTATTCTTTGGCGCAGTATTGTTTGGTGATCGAAGACAACCGCTTAGAATGATGGGCCAGAAGAATTCGACCTTTGCCCCTAGCATCTTTTAGGACATGTTGTTTGCGGTTTCACACCTACGGGGATTTTATGTGTTCTGGGACCCCCAGTTTGCTATGTCCGGAGGTACTGCAATTGAGTTGCTTTGGTTAATGTGGTCGGGGGCGATCGGCCGTACTCTTTATGCTATGGGGGGGGGGGGGGCTCTTGAACAGATGCCTCCCTTCATTATTTTCGGAACGCGACCAACCGCTTTGTTTTGAGGATCCGACATTCTCTATTGGTATGCTTTGCTGTCCTTCTAGGAGTACCATGTATTTCACAAGGCTGATCGAGTGTGTGGCTCGGGCCGGATAGGTCTGAGCTGTTCTTTGTCCGCTGACCGGACTGAGAGTTGCTAGAATTAACACCAGCCTTCTTGTTTTGACGCTTATGACAATTGCGCCGAGCCTTGAGGATGCTTCTTCTTTTGTCCTTCGTATTGTTTTGGACAGTAGCGGTGTGTTGACGTTGCGGCGTGTGCCTTGAGTTCTCCTGCTTAGGTTGGGGCGGCCGGTTGTGCCCTGTGTGCCCTTTGTCGGGGTGGTCCGGTCCGTATCTTTCAGTGGCCAGGACCTTGGTCCATCTGTCCACCAGCGAGTCTTGGTCAGCTTTAAGCTGATGTTGCTTCCTTTGCAGGCTCTTCGCCATGGCCATGAGCCGTCGCTCGAAGCGAGCTTGTTCCACTGGATCTTCAGGCACGCCAAATTCGTCATTGCCGAGACTTGCCTCATCCTTGGAGGGGGGTGTATAGTTATCCCTCTCCAAGTATCCCACGATGGCGATTCGGCCTTACGAAGGCAAGCCGACTGGGGTTATATTCATCTTCGGCGCCATCCGGATTGTTTTCGACTTCTGGGCCGGTATTCCTGTGACGGGGCTTGGGGCGGTGCCAACGACGCCCATGCTTTACTTTTCCCCCTGGGGGATTATCATTCGCTGCCTCATCGCCATTAGTTTCCTTCGGAGTGTCCGCCATGTGTTTATCATGGGGATAGGCGGCTATCCACCACCCAAAGGTGGCGGTGGCTCTGTGATTCTCCAAAGATCGCTGCTCATACCATCGATTTATTTGGAGTCAAAGTCAATCACGTCGGTTAAATCATCGACCGTGGCAATGAAGTGGGTGGTGGGTGGGCAAAGAATTCCTTCATCGACTGCTTCCCACTCGAGTCGGACATAGTTCGACCAAGAGCCTCCTGACAACGAGAGAGACTTTAACGAGTTCAGCGTGTCGCCGGAGGGCGAGTGCTGGAAGATATCCGCAGCGGTGAACTCCATTACCGGAGCCCAACCTGGCTCGACTGGATCGGGAGTGCGCGGGCCAGAACCAACGTCCGGGTACGAATTCGGGGGTCCGGATTCACAGACCCCCACAGGGGTAAGCCCGTGTTCGGCTCTACCGCCGATGAGTGCGCGACCTGTGGGGCGGGGTCCAGCCACCCGTCCTTGGGTAGCGCAACCTGCTCCGGATTTAAGTCCGAGGCAACTGCGGGGGTGACACCCCGAGCTTTGTTCGACAGCAGGTCCAAGCCGTGTTCGTCGTTACTGTCCGGTGCTCCTGGCATAGGCCTGAATCCGTCGAAGATCCAGTCTCCGCGGATGTCCACCGTGCAGTTCAGGTTTCCGACCCTGATCTGGTGGCTAAGGACGTGGCTATCGATCTGATCCAGATGGCCAAGCGAATTAGCCCGCTGGGCAAAGCTGCCGGACACGAAGATCTGCCCGGGGAGAAAAGTCTCGCCCGGGACGGTGTTGTTGACGGTGGTTGAAGGAGTCATCGATCCTGACAGCGACGACACAGAGGAACTCTCATTGAAAGCACCAATATCGATGTCAAAACCGGCGGATCTCGGGTAGGGGGTCCCGATCTGTGCGTCAAGGCTGATGGTAACAGGAAGCAAGGGACAGAGATGTTTACCCAGGTTCGGGCCCTCTCGATGGAGGTAAAACCCTACTTCCTGCTTGATTAATATTGATGATATGGGTAGTACAAGAGTAGATCTACCACGATATCGTAGAGGCTAAACCCTAAGAGCTAGCCTATGATGGTATGATTGTAATTGTGATCGGCCTTCTAAGGACCAACCTCTCCGGTTTATATAGACACCGGAGAGGGATAGGGTTTACAAGGAGTCGGTTACAAGGAAGGAAATATAATATCCGGATCGCCAAGCTTGCCTTCCACGCCAAGGAAAGTCCCATCCGGACACGGGCCGAAGTCTTGAATCTTGTATCTCCGCGCTTCAATAGTTGTAACACCCCCGATGCGGCTATATCTCCCACGTGTCGAGGCACGACTTAGAGGCATAACCGCATTGAAAGCAATGTCGCAAGTGAGGTAATCTTCACACAACCCATGTAATAAATAAGGGAAAGAGATACATCGTTGGCTTCTGATCGCCACTTCACACAATACATAAATAAACATCCATCATTGAGTACACTCAAGGTCCGACTACGGAACCAAAATAAAAGAAGATACCCCAAATGCTACACAGATCCCGATCGTCCCAACTGGGCACCACTACTGATCATCGTGAAAAAGACACATAGTAACGACCACGTTCCTCGTCGAAATACCACATGAGCTCGGTTGAGACACCAGAAATCGCATCGTCGGCACATGCAACAGTTTAGGAAGAATCAGAGAGACACGGGGACTCAGCAATCTCACACCCGCGAGATCAAGACTATTTAAGCTTATAGGAAGGACAGAGTAGTAAAGTGGAGCTGCAGCAAGTTTACTAGCATATATGGTGGCTACATCGCAAAAGAGAGCGAGAAGAGAAGCAAAGCACGGACGTGAAGCTAGTAGCGATCAAGAAGTGATCTGAACTACTTACGCCGACATAACTCCAACACCGTGTTCACTTCCGGACTCCGCCGAGAAGAGACCATCACGGTTACACACGCGTTGATGTGTATTTTAATTGAGGTCAACTTCGGGTTTTCTACAACCGGACATTAACAAATTCCCATCTGCCTCATAACCGCGGGCACGGCTTTCGAAAGATAATACCTGCAGGGGTGTCCCAACTTAGCCCATTATAAGCTCTCACGGTCAACGAAGGATATTCCTTCTACCGGGAAGACCCGATCAATCTCGGAATCCCGGACTACAAGACATTTCGACAGCAATAAAACAAGACCAGCAAAGCCACCCGGACAGCCGACAAATCCCGATAGGAGCTGCACATATCTCGTTCTCGGGGCACATCCAGATGAGACAGGGCTACGAGTAAAACCAAGCCTCGAAGTTTCCCGTGGTGGCCCTTGAGCGGCTCGGTTCGGGCCAGCACTCGAAGGAGCACCGTCCGGGGTTAAAATAAAGATGACCCTCGGGCTCGCGAAAACCCGGGGAAAAAGGCTTAGGTGGCAAATGGTAAAACCAATGTTGGGCCTTCTTTGGGACGAGTCTTATTCAAAGCGAACCGTCAAGGGGGTCCTATAAATCACCCAACCGTGTAAGGAACGCAAAAAATCAAGGAACATAACACCGGTATGACGGAAACTAGGGTGGCAAGAGTGGAACAAAACACCGGGCATAAGGCCGAGCCTTCCACCCTTTACCAAGTATATAGATGTATTAATTATAGCAGATATATATTGTGATATCCCCAACAAGTAAACATGTTCCGATCAGGAACAACATCTCCATGTTCCAACAAGGAACAAACTTCAACTTCACCTGCAACTAGCAACGCTATAAGAGGGGCTGAGCAAAGCGGTAACATAGCCAAACAACAGTTTGCTAGGAAAGGATGGTTAGGGGCTGACATGGCAATATGGGTGGCATGATAAGAAAGTGATAGGCATCGTAGCATAGGCATAGCAAAAGAGCGAGCAACTAGCATAGCAAAGATAGAAGTGATTTCGAGGGTATGGTCATCTTACGCAATGTTCTCAGAGTTGTCGAAAGCTTGATCCTCGTAAGCGTTCTCAACGGGTTCCTCGTTCACGTACTCGTCTCCCGGCTCTACCCAAAGCAAGAACACAAACAAAGGAACCACAATAAATCACGGTGCAATGCACAATCAACATGATGCAAAACATGACATGATATGCGAGATGTGATATGCAATGCGTATGTGCGCTCCGAAAGGAAAATGATGAACCAGGCATCAACTTGGCAAACCAAGTATGCCACTGGAAAGATGAGATGATTTCGGTTGAAATCGATATAAAGATCACCGGAATCGGATGCACGGTTTGGAAATGACAAGCAAAACAAGAATGACACAAATCTGCCATTAACAGCATGATGCCACTTAGCAAGCAACAATAAATTAAGCTACTGCACCCAAACGTATCAACAAAGTATATGGCAGTGATCTACACAAGATTCTTGACAAAAGATGAGCACTGAGCTTGGCTAAATCACATCATAACAGGTTCAAACAAGCATGGCAAAAGTGCACAAAATATCGAAATTTGGACATGGCAAAAACAGCATCAGGTTGCAATGTTCAGAGCAACAAAACTACATGCTACAGGAACTTAAAATAGCAAAAAACAGGGCACGGCATGAATCGACTCAAAGCATAGAACAAAAGTCCCTTACTGACCATAAGCCAAAAAGGATCAGAAAATATAGTAACACCCATGTCAATATTGAATGTTTCGTTAATAGATTCAGCAACATGGAATGTCAAAAACTGATAACAAGTAGGCATGTTTAAGAGCTCGATGCACTCACTACAGAACCTTATATGATAAACTAGGCATACATACATCAAGAAGACATGGCATGGAAGACATAAATGGCAAGAACAATAACATAGCATACATGGATCAACCACAACAACCTTGGCAAAATTGAATAACATGTAAACAATCTGCCAGGAAACATTTTATAGCAAAAGTAGAGCTCGATTGACTCAAGCTATGGTACTCCATAATTGCAAAAAAGGACATGCATGGATAAAGCAAGACATGTTTAACAAAACATCTTTACTAAAGTATCTCAAAATATGCATGGATCTCTCGGTAGCATCAAGTTAACATGGCATCAAAATATCAGCAAAACAGAGCTGAAAACAGCAACATCAGGACACCTACTTTGCATGCTTGTGCTAGTCACCACATAGATCACAAAAATACATGGCATACACCCCTGGAAAGATGGCATGGCATATTACAAAACACATGTAGGACTCAAATTCATAGGGTGCACACATCAATCATGGCAAAAATAACAAAAGTGGAAGTTCTGTTAAGAAACAGAAACTAAGATCACATAGCCCTCTTCTAACAGCATTTCGGGCATCAAGATGAGCTCAAATGAAAATGATGCAATGAGATGAAATGATCTACTCTTCGAGTCGAACATTTTGACATATTATACACGCAAAATGGAGCTACAATGACAGAGATATAGCATGAAGAAAATGACACAAAATATCAAAACTTCGGGGACTTAGACGATTTTTGAGGTCAACCCTCGATCTAGGGTTGCACGGAACCCGAGGCGTGGCGCGAGCTCGCCGGAGTGGATGCGGGGTGGCCGGAGAAGGGAGGTGGCCGGGTGGGCGGCGAGGCGCTGGCGGCGGGCGAGGTTTCGCCGGCGCCGGGCGGCGAGGGTGGTCGGGCGCAGGGAACAAGGGCGGAGCCGGGCGACCCGGGATGGGCGGCCGGAGAAGAGAGGTCGGCGAGGCGAGCGAAGTGAGGCCGGGCGAGCTCCGGGCGGCGGGGCGAGATGCGCGCAAGGGAGCTCCGGGGAGGCGCGGGCAGAGGCGGCGGGCTCGGCGGTGAGTCGACCGGCGAGATGGCGGTTCGCCAGCCACGGGCGGGCGCCGGAGGCGACGGGCGGCGGGCGGGCTCGCCCGGCCCCGGCGGCTCGGGCGGGCCCCGATCTGGGCCGGGAGGGCCGGCGGCGGGTGGAGAGAGAGAGACCGGCGCGATGAGGTGGCGGCGCGTGAGTGGAGGAGGGAGGCGGCGGCGCTGACGTGGCGTCCCCCGATTCGTCGGAGCGACGTGGCGGCGGGGCTGGACACGTCCAGCGGCGGAACGGACACGTCCGATCAAGGGAGGAGGAAGATGGTGGGGTTGACCGCGAAAAATCCGGGAGGGACACATATTTGTAGGTAGAGGGAGCTAGGAGACTCCAAATGAGGTGCGGTTTCGCCCACACGATCGTGATCGAACGACGGAGAGCATGGAAGTGACTTAGATGGGTTATTGGGCTGTTTTGGAGGGGTGTTGGGCTGGAACTTAAAAGAGGCCTTTGCGAGAGTGCGGTTAACCGTTGGAGTACCAAACGAGCTCCAAATGACCCGAAACTTGACCGGTGGTCTACGGGTGGTATACCAAGGCCACTAGAAAACCTCGGTCCATTCCGAGAAGGTTTAGTACCCGCACACGGAAAAACATAAAAGGGCCGGGGGAGATAGGAGTGTCGGATTGCAAAACGGACAACGGGAAAAATGCTCGGAATCATGAGACGAACACGTATGCAAATGCGATGCACATGATGACATGATATAAAATGCATGACATGGACAAAATGCAAAAAGGAGAAAAACCCAACCACGGAGGGAATATCATATCACAATGCCGAAAATGGCAAGAGTTGGAGTTACAAAAATGGAAAGTTACTTCCGGGGTGTTACAACACTCCACCACTAAAAGAGGATCTCGTCCCGAGATCTAGGACTGAAAGAACTCCGGATATTCGGAACGGAGGTGATCCTCGCGCCCCGTGTAGCTTCTCGGTCGGAATGGTGTGACCACTTCACTTTCGTGAATTTGATTGACTTGTTGCGAGTCTTGCGCTCGGTTTCTTCAAGAATAGCAACGGGTGCTCATGATAAGAGAGATCTTCTTGAAGGTCAATTTCTTGAAGTTGATAGTGCGTCAGGAGTCTTGAAGCACTTGCGAAGTTGTGACACGTGAAACACATCGTGCACGTTTGCAAAGTTGGATGGAAGCTCAAGTTGATAGGCGAGATCGCCTCTTTTGCCAATTATCTTGAAAGGACCCATGTATCTAGGGGCAAGCTTCCCTTTGATACCGAAGCGACGAGTGCCTTTCATTGGAGAGACGCGGAGGTAGACATGGTCTCCGATTTCAAAAGCCACATCACGGTGCTTATCATCCTAATAGCTCTTTCCGGGCGCGATTGCGCGGCTTTGAGATTCTCACGAATGACTTGGCACATTTCTTCGCTTCGTGATCAAGTCATTGCCAAGAAGTTGGCGTTCACCTGTCTCGAGACCAATTGAGAGGAGTACGGCACTTTACGCCATAGAGAATTTCGAATGGGGCCTTGCCGAACTCGCTTGGAAGCTGTTGTTGTTGTAGGAGAACTTCGGCATATGGAAGACAATCTTCCCACTTCATACCGAAGGAAATGACACAAGCCCCGAGCATATCTTCAAGGATTTGATTGACTCGCTCGACACGGCCACTTGTTTGAGGATGGAAAGCTGTCGAAACGAATGTTGGTGCCCATGGCCTTCCTCAAAAGAATCCCGTAACTTGGAGGTAAAGATGCTGCCACGGTCTCAAGAGAGATCACTTGTGGAATGCCGTGCAAGGAGACAATCTGGAGGTGTATAGCTCGCCAACCGAGCTGCTTTGTGATGGATTCTTTGATAGGAAGAAAATGAGCCACTTTAGTAAGCTTGTCAATGACAACGAAGATAGCATCATTTCCACGCTTGGACTTAGGAAATCCAGTCACGAAGTCCATTTCAATATGATCAAACTTCCATTCAGGAATAGCAAGAGGTTGGAGGAGACCAGCTGGTCTTTGGTGTTCTGCTTTCACTCTTCTGCAGACATCACATTCATTCACGAATTGAGCAATTTCTCGCTTCATTCGAGTCCACCAATATGACTGCTTGAGATCATGGTACATCTTCGTACTTCCATGATGAATGGATAGAAGCGAATTGTGAGCCTCATTCATAATGACTTTTCTCGAGATCACCCTTAGGAACCACAATCCGGTCCTCAAAGAAAAGAGTATCTTTGTCATCAATGTGGAAGCACTTATACTTGGAAATGCCCTTGTCGATACCACGTTTCACCTTTTTCACCATGGTATCCAGAAGTTGAGCCTCACGAATCTGATCTTCCAAAGTAGGAGAGACTATGAGGTTGGCAAGAAAGCCTTGAGGAACAACTTGAAGATTCAGCTATGGAAAGCTTCACAGAGATCCGGCTGAAAGGGCTTGAGGATTAGACTGTTGCAGTAAGCCTTCCTGCTCAAAGCATCTGCAATGACATTGGCCTTGCCCGGAGTATATTCAATACTTGGGTTGTACTCTTGAATCATTTTGACCCATCGAGTCTGCCTGAGGTTGAGGTTGGGCTGAGTGAAAATGTACTTGAGACTCTTGTGATCGGTGAAAATGTCCACTTTCCTTCCCAACAAGAGATGTCTCCATGTTATCAATGCATGGACAAGCCGCCAAATCAAGATCGTGAGTGGGGTAGTTCTTTTCGTTGGGCTTCAATCAAGTAGAGGTATAAGCCACAACTCTCTTCTCTTGCATTAACACAAAGACCGAGACCTTGAAGAGAAGCATCACAGAAAACTTCAAATGGCTTGGATTCATCAGAGGAGTCAAGACAGAGGCTGTGACGAGTTTCTCTTTGAGAGTATTGAAAGCAACATCACAATCGGGAGACCGGACATACTTCACATGCTTACGGAGGAGGTTGGAAAGAGGCTTTGCAATCTTGGAGAAGTTCTCAACGAATCTTCGCAATAGCTTGCAAGACCAAGAAAATCATGGAGCTGCTTGACATTCTGAGGAGGTTCCCAATTCACAATTGCGGTCACCTTCTCGGGATTAACAGCGATGCCCTTGGCGGAGATGATATGACCAAGATAAAGCACTTCATCAAGCCAAAATTCACATTTGGAGAACTTCGCATAGAATTGGTACTCTCGAGCTTGTCTAGCACCAATCGCAAATGTTTGGCATGATCCTTCTTATTCTTGGAGAAGACCAAAATATCATCAAGATAGACCAAGACGAATTCATTGGTGTAGGGGTTGAAAATGAAGTTCATCATCCGAGAGAATGTTGGAGGAGCATTGACGAGGCCGAAAGACATGATAGTATATTCATAAGAACCAAAGCTTGTTCTGAATGCTGTCTTGGGAATATCTTGTTCACGAATGTGAATCTGATGATAACCCATACGAAGGTCAAGCTTGGAGAACACTTTAGCACCTTTGAGTTGCTCGAAAAGCTCATTGATGTTGGGAAGTGGATACTTGTTCTTGATTGTCTTCTTATTCAATGGACGGTAATCGACGCAAAGTCGGTCCGTGCCATCCTTCTTCGGACAAAAGAACACCACAACCCCAAGGAGATGAACTCGGTCCGATCAAACCCAGACGCTCTTGTTCATCGAGCTGCTTCTTCAATTCCTTCAGCTCATTAGGTCCAAGCTTGTATGGACGCTTGCAAACGGGTTCGGTGCAGGGCTCAAGATCAATAACGAACTCAATCGCCGGTGAGGAGGCATTCTGGAAGCTCTTCCGGAAAGACATCTTGGTACTCACAAACGATCGGAATCTGAGAGATAGCATCCAACTCGCCCTTCTCATTGAGAGAAAACAACCGAATGGTTTCATCACGAGCGGCATAGATGATCACATCATTGGAAGAGTGAGTCAATTGAATTTCCCTGGCAGCACAATCAAGCTGAGCTTTGTGCTGAGAAAGCCAGTCCATTCCGAGAATAAGATCAATATCCGAGTCACCAAGAACAATTGGTTTAGCCAGAAATCTATAATCACCCATCTTGATACCGACATTTGGAACCAACATGGTAGATCTCAAACGCTTAGCCGGAGAAATAACTTGCATAGCTTTAGGTAATGCCTCTGTATCAAAATTGTGCTTCATGCAAAAGGATATGACATGAAAGAATGCGATGCACCAAAGTATCAAATAAGACTTTTGCAGAATATCATTAATCGGAAGATTACCCATTATCACATCGAAGATTCCTTCGCTTGCGCTGCATTCATCATATTCACCTTGGCATGCTTTGGATTATGCTTGACCACCGCATTCTTTGGATGATTTCACAGAGGAGGAGGCGGAAGGCGCCTTTGGTTGAAGCACTTGTTCGCATAGTGACCTTCTCACGACATTTGTTGCAAGTCACCTCGTAGAGCGGACGGTGGTAAGGAGCACTTGACCTTGGAGCTTGAGAATTAGACTTGTTACGATAGCTTGGGTTGGGTGGGTGGGAAGATCCACGGCCACCGAGTTCTTCTGGCGATAAGGCCGGCGGAACGGAGGAGGAGGAAGGTAAAACTTCTGCTTAGCTGCCACTTGAGAGGAAGAAGAAGACTGAATCGCATCCCTGATTCTCTTCTTAGAGGCCTCACATTTGAGCTGGGCAGCTTCTTGCTTCATGCCATGTTGTAGAATTCATCATACTTATCTCGCTCAAAAAGCACAAGAGCTAATTGCAGATCTTCTCTCGGACCACCTCCGAATTGATAGATCATACTCTTTTCATCGTGAACGCCTTGCTTAGCAAAACGAGCGAAGCTCGAACTGGATATTGTATTGATAGACAGACATGTTGCCCTGCTTGAGATTGCGGAACTCCTCACGCTTGCTCTCAACAACACTTTCGAATGTGGTGAGCTCACGAAATCTCGGCGAACTCATCCTGTAATGACACGACCTCCTCCGGAATCTTTGTATTGTCGGTACCATTCAGCAGCTTGATCCTTGAGTTGAAATGATGCAAACTTGACAAAGTCCTCGTGTCCGACATTGCTACAATCAAAATGCTTGCAGATGTCCACAAGCCAATCGTCAGCGTCTGTGGCCTCGACACAGAAACTGAAAGACTTCGGCTGATTAGCGAGGAACTGACTGAGAGTAGTAAAGTGCGGCTGATTGTTGCCTTGACCCTGATTTCCTTGACTGCCTTGCCCTTGAGTATGTTCTTGCAAGAGCTGCAAAATCATCTGAGCATTGGCATTGGTGGCTGCCATGATAGCTTGCCAGGCCTCTGGAGGCGGAGGTGGAGGTGGAGGTTCGTGATCCCCATCATTGCGATCCGGATTCGATCCACGTGGCGGAGCCATCTGAAGAGGGTGACATCCGTTAGTCCTTTGATAGACAAAAGATAAGTAGAATCAACGGATAGAAATTGCAACATATAGTCTTCACAATAAACATTCGAACAAGAATGAACGAATGAATTCCAAAGTTAATCATCACACGTCCATTAAGGTGAGAAGCCACTTAGATAAAGGTATGGAATCATCATCTGCCTTTGAAACAATTCGAATATCACAACTGAAAACAAAGATTGGCTTCTAGAATGAGCCGGAACAAACACATGATAGAGATTTCGCCCAAAGTGTTCGTGGTGGGGCCCACACGGACACGACGTATAGCGGACGTCACGAATGACAAACAAGACGTCCCCGAATCAGCATAGCCAAGGATTCTTTAAGACGTCTCGCGACCACTGTAAATCGACCGTGAATGGGCGGACCACTAGACGTTGGACCCCAATCTCAAATCATACATCTATCGGAACGATATCCCGTAAGCTACTAGAATTCCCACCTATAAACTCCCGAAACTTTACGGTTATGCAATGCGGTGTTGGGGATACAGGGACACAAAATATATCACCCAAACTAACAATACCTAGATCCAAATTGTATCCATCCGTCAACACATAACCAAGAAATCCTCGGAAATCGTGGTACCTCGACCTTGAAAAACATCCGTTATACAAGTCATGGCAATACTCCACTTTTCGCCTCAAGATCGGGCTATCAGGGTTATCTCACCAACAATCGCACAAAAGAGATTTCGATGTCGGCAAAACTCAGGTATTCCAGAATCGCAACGATAAAATTGTGACGACAACACCTCGGAGCTCAACTCCCCGGACACCGCCACAACCCCTAAATGTCGAGGCACCAAGAACAATGTTCTCGTCACAAAACCATCGGAACGATTCCAAGATACCCACGTGATCCTAAATTTTTTTTAGTGAAATTTGAGGAGAGAAGAGTCAAAACACTACGTCAGGATACCTCACAGAGCGATGAAGGGACTGGGAAGTAAAAAGAATCCTACTCTCCGATATATATAATCCTAAGACTCAAAACATTTTCCATTCTAGACTCAACAACGCCAAAGAAACAATCAAGTAGGGGCTCCTAAGTCGGGAAGGCTCGATTACCAACTTGTAACGCCTCGATGCGGCTATATCTCCCACGTGTCGAGGCACAACTTAGAGGCATAACCGCATTGAAAGCAATGTCGCAAGTGAGGTAATCTTCACACAACCCATGTAATAAATAAGGGAAAGAGATACATAGTTGGCTTACAATGCCACTTCACACAATACATAAATAAACATCCATCATTCGTAGTACACTCAAGGTCCGACTCACGGAACCAAAATAAAAGAAGATACCCCAAATGCTACACAGATCCCCGATCGTCCCAACTGGGCACCACTACTGATCATCGGGAAAAGACACATAGTAACGACCACGTTCCTCGTCGAACTCCCACTTGAGCTCGGTTGAGTCACCTGCACTGGCATCGTCGGCACCTGCAACTGTTTTTGAAGTATCTGTGAGTCACGGGGACTCAGCAATCTCACACCCGCGAGATCAAGACTATTTAAGCTTATAGGAAGGACAGAGTAGTAAAGTGGAGCTGCAGCAAGCGACTAGCATATATGGTGGCTACATCGCAAAAGAGAGCGAGAAGAGAAGCAAAGCACGGACGTGAAGCTAGTAGCGATCAAGAAGTGATCCTGAACTACTTACGCCGGACATAACTCCAACATCAGTTCACTTCCGGACTCACGAGAAGAGACCATCACGGTTACACACGCGTTGATGTGTATTTTAATTGAGGTCAACTTCGGGTTTTCTACAACCGGACATTAACAAATTCCCATCTGCCTCATAACTGCGGGCACGGCTTTCGAAAGATAATACCCTGCAGGGGTGTCCCAACTTAGCCCATTATAAGCTCTCACGGTTAACGAAGGATATTCCTTCTACCGGGAAGACCCGATCAGTCTCGGAATCCCGGACTACAAGACATTTCGACAGCAATAAAACAAGACCAGCAAAGCCCCCCGAGTGAGCCGACAAATCCCGAGAGGAGCTGCCCATATCTCGTTCTCGTGGCACATCCAGATGAGACAGGCTACGAGTAAAACCAAGCCTCGAGTTTCCCGTGGTGGCCCCTTGAGGCTCGGTTGAACCCGCACTTTCGAAGGAGAACTGGCCCGGGGGTTAAAATAAAGATGACCCTCGGGCTCGCGAAAACCCGGGGGAAAAAGGCTTAGGTGGCAAATGGTAAAACCAATGTTGGGCCTTGCTGGACGAGTCTTATTCAAAGCAAACTGTCAAGGGGGTCCCATAAATCACCCAACCGTGTAAGGAACGCAAAAATCAAGGAACATAACACCGGTATGACGGAAACTAGGGTGGCAAGAGTGGAACAAAACACCAGGCATAAGGCCGAGCCTTCCACCCTTTACCAAGTATATAGATGTATTAATTATAGCAGATATATATTGTGATATCCCCAACAAGTAAACATGTTCCGATCAGGAACAACATCTCCATGTTCCAACAAGGAACAAACTTCAACTTCACCGCAACTAGCAACGCTATAAGAGGGGCTGAGCAAAGCGGTAACATAGCCAAACAACGGTTTGCTAGGAAAGGATGGTTAGGGGCTGACATGGCAATATGGGTGGCATGATAAGCAAGTGATAGGCATCGTAGCATAGGCATAGCAAAAGAGCGAGCAACTAGCATAGCAAAGATAGAAGTGATTTCGAGGGTATGGTCATCTTGCTCGCAATGTTCTCGTGAGTTGTCGAAAGCTTGATCCTCGTAAGCGTTCTCAACGGGTTCCTCGTTCACGTACTCGTCTCCCGGCTCAACCCAAAGCAAGAACACAAACAAAGGAACCACAATAAATCACGGTGCAATGCACAATCAACATGATGCAAAACATGACATGATATGCGAGATGTGATATGCAATGCGACAAAAGGCCCGAAAGGAAAATGATGAACCAGGCATCAACTTGGCAAACCAAGTATGCCACTGGAAAGATGAGATGATTTCGGTTGAAATCGATATAAAGATCACCGGAATCGGATGCACGGTTTGGAAATGACAAGCAAAACAAGAATGGCACAAATCTGCCATTAACAGCATGATGTCACTTAGCACGCAAAAATAAATTAAGCTACTGCACCCAAACGTATCAACAAAGTATATGGCAGTGATCTACACAAGATGCTTGACAAAAGATGAGCACTGAGCTTCGGCTAAATCACATCATAACAGGTTCAAACAAGCATGGCAAAAGTGCACAAAATATCAGGCTGGACATGGCAAAAACAGCATCAGGTTGCAATGTTCAGAGCAACAAAACTACATGCTACAGGAACTCAAAATAGAAAAATAAGGCATGGCATGAATCGACTCAAAGCATAGAACAAAAGTCCCTTACTGACCATAAGCGAAAAAGGATCAGAAAATATAGTAACACCCATGTCAATATTGAAAGTTTCGTTAACAGATTCAGCAACATGGCATGTCAAAAACTGATAACAAGTAGGCATGTTTAAGAGCTCGATGCACTCACTACAGAGCCTTATATGATAAACTAGGCATACATACATCAAGAAGACATGGCATAGAAGACATACATGGCAAGAACAATAACATAGCATACATGGATCAACCACAACAACCTTGGCAAAATTGAATAACATGTAAACAATCTGCCAGGAAACATTTTATAGCAAAAGTAGAGCTCGATTGACTCAAGCTATGGTACTCCATAATTGCAAACAAGGACATGGATGTATATAGCAAGACATGTTTAACAAAACATCCTTACTAAAGTATCTCAAAATATGCATGGATCTCTCGGTAGCATCAAGTTAACATGGCATCAAAATATCAGCAAAACAGAGCTGAAAACAGCAACATCAGGACACCTACTTTGCATGCTTGTGCTAGTCACCACATAGATCACAAAAATACATGGCATACACCCCTGCAAAGATGGCATGGCATATTACAAAACACATGTAGGACTCAAATTCATAGGGTGCACACATCAATCATGGCAAAAATAACAAAAGTGGAAGTTCTGTTAAGAAACAGAAACTAAGATCACATAGACCTCTTCTAACAGCATTTCGGGCATCAGGATGAGCTCAAATGAAAATGACGCAATGAGATGAAATGATCTAATCTTCGAGGCGAACACTTTGACATATTATACGTGCAAAATGGTGCTACAATGACAGAGATATAGCATGAAGAAATTGACACAAAATATCAAAACTTCGGGGACTTAGACGATTTTTGAGGTCAACCCTCGATCTAGGGTTGCACGGAACCCGAGGCGTGGCGCTCTCGCCGGAGTGGATGCGGGGTGGCCGGAGAAGGGAGGCGGCCGGCGGGGCGGCGAGGTGCGCCGGGCGGCGGGCGAGGCTCGCCGGCGCCGGGCGGCGAGGTGGCCGGGCGCAGTGGCGGGCATGAGCCGGGCGACCCGGGGCGCGGGGCGGCCGGAGGTCGGGCGCCCGAGCAGCGGCCGGCCGGAGAAGAGAGGCGGCGAGGCGAGCGGAGGCCGGGGCGAGCTCCGGGCGGCGGGGCGAGCTGCGCCGGCGGGGAGCTCCGGCGGGAGGCGCGGCAGAGGCGGCGGGGCTCGGCGGTGGAGTCGACCGGCGAGGCGGTGGTTCGCCCAGCCACGGGCGGGCGCCGGGAGGCGACGGGCGGCGTGGCTCGTCCGGGCCCCGATGGGCTCGGCGGGCCCCGATCTGGGCCGGGAGGGCCGGCGGCGGGTGGAGAGAGAGAGAGACCGGCGCGATGAGGTGGCGGCGCGTGAGTGGAGGAGGGAGGCGGCGGCGCTGACGTGGCGTCCCCCGATTCGTCGGAGCGACGTGGCGGCGGGGCTGGACACGTCCGGCGGCGGAACGGACACGTCCGACTGCGGGAGGAGGAAGATGGCTCGGGTTGACCGCGAAAAATCCGGGAGGGACACATATTTGTAGGTAGAGGGAGCTAGGAGACTCCAAATGAGGTGCGGTTTCGCCACACGATCGTGGATCGAACGACGGAGAGCATGGAAGTGACTTAGATGGGTTATTGGGCTGTTTTGGAGGGTGTTGGGCTGGAACTTAAAAGAGGCCTTTGCGAGAGTGCGGTTAACTGCTGAGTACCAAACGAGCTCCAAATGACCCGAAACTTGACCGGTGGTCTACGGGTGGTATACCAAGGCCACTAGAAAAACCTCGGTCCATTCCGAGAAGGTTTAGTACCCGCACATGGAAAACGTAAAAGGGCCGCGGGGAGATAGGAGTGTCGGATTGCAAAAGCGGACAACGGAAAAATGCTCGGAATCATGAGGCGAACACGTATGCAAATGCGATGCACATGATGACATGATATAAAATGCATGACATGGACAAAATGCAAAAGGAGAAAAAACCCAACCACGGAGGGAATATCATATCACAATGCCGAAAATGGCAAGAGTTGGAGTTACAAAAATGGAAAGTTACTTCCGGGGTGTTACAACACTCCACCACTACAAGAGGATCTCGTCCCGAGATCTAGGACTGAAAGAACTCCGGATATTCGGAACAGAGGTGATCCTCGCGGCCCTGTGTAGCTTCTCGGAATGGTGTGACCACTTCACTTTCAGGAATTTGATTGACTTGTTGCGAGTCTTGCGCCGGTTTCTTCAAGAATAGCAACGGGTGCTCATGATAAGAGAGATCTTCTTGAAGGTCAATTTCTTGAAGTTGATAGTGCGTTCAGAGTCTTGAAGCACTTGCGAAGTTGTGACACGTGAAACACATCGTGCACGCGTTTGCAAAGTTGGATGGAAGCTCAAGTTGATAGGCGAGATCGCCTCTTTTGCCAATTATCTTGAAAGGACCCACGTATCTAGGGGCAAGCTTCCCTTTGATACCGGGCGACGCAGTGCCTTTCATTGAGAGACGCGGAGGTAGACATGGTCTCCGATTTCAAAAGCCACATCACGGTGCTTATCATCATAATAGCTCTTCCGCGCGATTGCTGCTTTGAGATTCTCACGAATGACTTGGCACATTTCTTCCGCTTGCGTGATCAAGTCATTGCCAAGAAGTTGGCGTTCACCTGTCTCGCACCAATTGAGAGGAGTACGGCACTTTACGCCATAGAGAATTTCGAATGGGGCCTTGCCGAACTCGCTTGGAAGCTGTTGTTGTAGGAGAACTCGGCATATGGAAGACAATCTTCCCACTTCATACCGAAGGAAATGACACAAGCCCCGAGCATATCTTCAAGGATTTGATTGACTCGCTCGACCGGCCACTTGTTTGAGGATGGAAAGCTGTCTTTGAAACGAATGTTGGTGCCCATGGCCTTCCTCAAAAGAATCCTTAACTTGGAGGTAAAGATGCTGCCACGGTCCAAGAGATCACTTGTGGAATGCCGTGCAAGGAGACAATCCTGGAGGTGTATAGCTCTCGCCAACCGAGCTGTGATGGATTCTTTGATAGGAAGAAAATGAGCCACTTTAGTAAGCTTGTCAATGACAACGAAGATAGCATCATTTCCACGCTTGGACTTAGGAAATCCAGTCACGAAGTCCATTTCAATATGATCAAACTTCCATTCGGAATAGCAAGAGGTTGGAGGAGACCAGCTGGTCTTTGGTGTTCTCGCTTTCACTCTTCTCGCAGACATCACATTCATTCACGAATTGAGCAATTTCTCGCTTCATTCGAGTCCACCAATATGACTGCTTGAGATCATGGTACATCTTCGCATTTCCGGGATGAATGGATAGAAGCGAATTGTGAGCCTCATTCATAATGACTTTTCTCGAGATCACCCTTAGGAACCACAATCCGGTCCTCAAAGAAAAGAGTATCTTTGTCATCAATGTGGAAGCACTTATACTTGGAAATGCCCTTGTCGATACCATCGTTTCACCTTTTTCACCATGGTATCCGAAGTTGAGCCTCACGAATCTGATCTTCCAAAGTAGGAGAGACTATGAGGTTGGCAAGAAAGCCTTGAGGAACAACTTGAAGATTCAGCTTATGGAAAGCTTCACAGAGATCCGGTGAAAGGGCTTGAGGATTAGACTGTTGCAGTAAGCCTTCCTGCTCAAAGCATCTGCAATGACATTAGCCTTGCCCGGAGTATATTCAATACTTGGGTTGTACTCTTGAATCATTTTGACCCATCGAGTCTGCCTGAGGTTGAGGTTGGGCTGAGTGAAAATGTACTTGAGACTCTTGTGATCGGTGAAAATGTCCACTTTCCTTCCCAACAAGAGATGTCTCCATGTTATCAATGCATGGACAACTGCCGCCAAATCAAGATCGTGAGTGGGGTAGTTCTTTTCAAGGCTTCAATCAAGTAGAGGTATAAGCCACAACTCTCTTCTCTTGCATTAACACAGCACCGAGACCTTGAAGAGAAGCATCACAGAAAACTTCAAATGGCTTGGATTCATCAGAGGAGTCAAGACAGAGCTGTGACGAGTTTCTCTTTGAGAGTATTGAAAGCAACATCACAATCAGGGAGACCAGACATACTTCACATGCTTCGGAGGAGGTTGGAAAGAGGCTTTGCAATCTTGGAGAAGTTCTCAACGAATCTTCGCAATAGCTTGCAAGACCAAGAAAATCATGAGCTGCTTGACATTACGAGGAGGTTCCCAATTCACAATTGCGGTCACCTTCTCGGGATTAACAGCGATGCCCTTGGCGGAGATGATATGACCAAGATAAAGCACTTCATCAAGCCAAAATTCACATTTGGAGAACTTCGCATAGAATTGGTACTCTCTGAGCTTGTCTAGCACCAATCGCAAATGTTTGGCATGATCCTTCTTATTCTTGGAGAAGACCAAAATATCATCAAGATAGACCAAGACGAATTCATTGGTGTAGGGGTTGAAAATGAAGTTCATCATCCGAGAGAATGTTGGAGGAGCATTGACGAGGCCGAAAGACATGATAGTATATTCATAAGAACCAAAGCTTGTTCTACGAATGCTGTCTTGGGAATATCTTGTTCACGAATGCGAATCTGATGATAACCCATACGAAGGTCAAGCTTGGAGAACACTTTAGCACCTTTGAGTTGCTCGAAAAGCTCATTGATGTTGGGAAGTGGATACTTGTTCTTGATTGTCTTCTTATTCAATGGACGGTAATCGACGCAAAGTCGGTCCGTGCCATCCTTCTTCCGGACAAAAAGAACACCACAACCCCAAGGAGATGAACTCGGTCCGATCAAACCCAGACGCTCTTGTTCATCGAGCTGCTTCTTCAATTCCTTCAGCTCATTAGGTCCAAGCTTGTATGGACGCTTGCAAACGGGTTCGATGCGGGCTCAAGATCAATAACGAACTCAATCGGCGGTGAGGAGGCATTCTGGAAGCTCTTCTGGAAAGACATCTTGGTACTCACAAACGACTGGAATCTGAGAGATAGCATCCAACTCGCCCTTCTCATTGAGAGAAAACAACCGGATGGTTTCATCACGAGCGGCATAGATGATCACATCATTGGAAGAGTGAGTCAATTGAATTTCCCTGGAAGCACAATCAAGCTGAGCTTTGTGCTGAGAAAGCCAGTCCATTCCGAGAATAAGATCAATATCCGAGTCACCAAGAACAATTGGTTTAGCCAGAAATCTATAATCACCCATCTTGATACCGACATTTGGAACCAACATGGTAGATCTCAAACGCTTAGCCGGAGAAATAACTTGCATAGCTTTAGGTAATGCCTCTGTATCAAAATTGTGCTTCGATGCAAAAGGATATGACATGAAAGAATGCGATGCACCAAAGATCAAATAAGACTTTTGCAGGAATATCATTAACTGGAAGATTACCCATTATCACATCGAAGATTCCTTCGCTTGCGCTACATTCATCATATTCACCTTGGCATGCTTTGGATTATGCTTGACCACCGCATTGCCGGAAGATTTCACAGGAGGAGGAGGCGGAAGGCGCCTTTGGTTGAAGCACTTGTTCGCATAGTGACCTTTCTCACGACATTTGTTGCAAGTCACCTCGTAGAGCGGACGGTGGTAAGGAGCACTTGACCTTGGAGCTTGAGAATTAGACTTGTTCTGATAGCTTGGGTTGGGTGGGTGGGAAGATCCACGGCCACCTGAGTTCTTCTGCTGATAAGGCTGACGGAACGGAGGAGGAGGAAGGTAAAACTTCTGCTGCTTAGCTGCCACTTGAGAGGAAGAAGAAGACCGAATCGCATCCTGATTCTCTTCTTAGAGGCCTCACATTTGAGCTGGGCAGCTTCTTGCTTCAAAGGCCATGTTGTAGAATTCATCATACTTATCCGGCTCAAAAGCACAAGAGCTAATTGCAGATCTTCTCTCGGACCACCTCAATTGATAGATCATACTCTTTTCATCGGGAACGTCTTGCTTAGCAAAACGAGCGAGCTTTGAACTGGATATTGTATTGATAGATGACATGTTGCCCTGCTTGAGATTGCGGAACTCCTCACGCTTGCTCTCAACAACACTTTTCGGAATGTGGTGAGCTCAGAAATCTCGGCGGAACTCATCCCGGTAATGACACGACCTCCTCTGGAATCTTTGTATTGTCGGTACCACTCAGCAGCTTGATCCTTGAGTTGAAACGATGCAAACTTGACAAAGTCCTCGTGTCCGACATTGCTACAATCAAAATGCTTGCAGATGTCCACAAGCCAATCGTCGTCTGTGGCCTCGACTACGTAAACCGAAAGACTTCGCTGATTAGCGAGGAACCGATCGAGAGTAGTAAAGTGCGGCTGATTGTTGCCTTGACCTGATTTCCTTGACTGCCTTGCCCTTGAGTATGTTCTTGCAAGAGCTGCAAAATCATCTCGAGCATTGGCATTGGTGGCTGCCATGATAGCTTGCTGTGCCTCCGGAGGCGGAGGTGGAGGTGGAGGGTTCTGACCGATCCCCATTATTGCGATCCGGATTCAGTCACGTAGGCGGAGCCATCCTGAAGAGGGTGACATCCGTTAGTCCTTTGATAGACAAAAGATAAGTAGAATCAACGGATAGAAATTGCAACATATAGTCTTCACAATAAACATTCGAACAAGAATGAACGAATGAATTCCAAAGTTAATCATCACACGTCCATTAAGGTGAGAAGCCACTTAGATAAAGGTATGGAATCATCATCCGCCTTTGAAACAATTCAATATCACAACCGAAAACAAAGATTGGCTTCTAGAATGAGCCGAACAAACACATGATAGAGATTTCGCCCATAGTGTTCGTGGTGGGGCCCACACGGACACGACGTATAGCGGACGTCACGAATGACAAACAAGACGCCCCGAATCAGCATAGCCAAGGATTCTTTAAGACGTCTCGACCAATCGTGAATCGACCGTGAATGGGCGGACCACTAGACGTTGGACCCCAATCTCAAATCATACATCCGTCGGAAAGATATCCTCGTAAGCTACTAGAATTCCCACCTATAAACTCCCGAAACTTTACGGTTATGCAATCTGGTGTTGGGGATACAGGGACACAAAATATATCACCCAAACTAACAATACCTAGATCCACCAGTATCCATCCGTCAACACATAACCAAGAAATCCTCGAAATCGTGGTACCTCGACCTTGAAAAACATCCGTTATACAAGTCATGGCAATACTCACTTTTCGCCTCGATCTTTGGGCTATCAGGGTTATCTCACCAACAACTGCACAAAAGAGATTTCGATGTCGGCAAAACTCAGGTATTCCGAATCGCAACGATAAAATTGTGACGACAACACCTCGGAGCTCAACTCCCGGGACACCGCCACAACCCCTAAATGTCGAGGCACCAAGAACAATGTTCTCGCCACAAAACCATCGAACGATTCCAAGATACCCACGTGATCCTAAAATTTTTTTAGTGAAATTTGAGGAGAGAAGATTCAAAACACTACGCCAAAGATACCTCATGAGCCATTTAAGGACTGGGAAGTAAAAAGAATCCTACTCTCCGATATATATAATCCTAAGACTCAAAACATTTTTCCATTCTAGACTCAACAACGCCAAAGAAACAATCAAGTAGGGGGCTCCTAAGTCGGGAAGGCTCTGATTACCAACTTGTAACGCCCGATGCGGCTATATCTCCCACGTGTCGAGGCACGACTTAGAGGCATAACCGCATTGAAAGCAATGTCGCAAGTGAGGTAATCTTCACACAACCCATGTAATAAATAAGGGAAAGAGATACATAGTTGGCTTACAAATGCCACTTCACACAATACATAAATAAACATCCATCATTCAGTACACTCAAGGTCCGACTACGGAACCAAAATAAAAGAAGATACCCCAAATGCTACACAGATCCCCGATCGTCCCAACTGGGCACCACTACTGATCATCGTGAAAAGACACATAGTAACGACCACGTTCCTCGTCGAACTCCCACTTGAGCTCGGGTTGAGTCACCTGACCGCATCGTCGGCACCTGCAATCGCTTTTGAAGTATCTCGTGAGTCACGGGACTCGGCAATCTCACACCCGCGAGATCAAGACTATTTAAGCTTATAGGAAGGACAGAGTAGTAAAGTGGAGCTGCAGCAAGCGACTAGCATATATGGTGGCTACATCGCAAAAGAGAGCGAGAAGAGAAGCAAAGCACGGACGTGAAGCTAGTAGCGATCAAGAAGTGATCCTGAACTACTTACGCCGACATAACTCCAACACCGTGTTCACTTCCCGGACTCCGCCGAGAAGAGACCATCACGTTACACACGCGTTGATGTGTATTTTAATTGAGGTCAACTTCGGGTTTTCTACAACCGGACATTAACAAATTCCCATCTCGCCTCATAGCTGCGGGCACGGCTTTGAAAGATAATACCGCAGGGTGTCCCAACTTAGCCCATTATAAGCTCTCACGGTTAACGAAGGATATTCCTTCTACCGGAAGACCCGATCAATCTCGAATCCCGGACTACAAGACATTTCGACAAAGAATAAAACAAGACCAGCAAAGCCACCCGGTTGTGCCGACAAATCCCGATAGGAGCTGCACATATCTCGTTCTCAGGGCACATCCAGATGAGACAGGCTACGAGTAAACCCAAGCCTCGAGTTTCCCCGTGGTGGCCCCGCAGGCGGCTTTTGTTCGGGCCAGCACTCGAAGGAGCACCGTCCGGGGGGTTAAAATAAAGATGACCCTCGGCTCGCGAAAACCCGGGGAAAAAGGCTTAGGTGGCAAATGGTAAAACCAATGTTGGGCCTTGCTGGACGAGTCTTATTCAAAGCAAACTGTCAAGGGGTCCCATAAATCACCCAACCGTGTAAGGAACGCATAAAAATCAAGGAACATAACACCGTATGACGGAAACTAGGGTGGCAAGAGTGGAACAAAACACTGCATAAGGCCGAGCCTTCCACCCTTTACCAAGTATATAGATGTATTAATTATAGCAGATATATATTGTGATATCCCCAACAAGTAAACATGTTCCGATCAGGAACAACATCTCCATGTTCCAACAAGGAACAAACTTCAACTTCACCGCAACTAGCAACGCTTATAAGAGGGGCTGAGCAAAGCGGTAACATAGCCAAACAACGGTTTGCTAGGAAAGGATGGTTAGGGGCTGACATGGCAATATGGGTGGCATGATAAGCAAGTGATAGGCATCGTAGCATAGGCATAGCAAAAGAGCGAGCAACTAGCATAGCAAAGATAGAAGTGATTTCGAGGGTATGGTCATCTTGCACGCAATGTTCTCGAGTTGTCGAAAGCTTGATCCTCGTAAGCGTTCTCAACGGGTTCCTCGTTCACGTACTCGTCTCCCGGCTCAACCCAAAGCAAGAACACAAACAAAGGAACCACAATAAATCACGGTGCAATGCACAATCAACATGATGCAAAACATGACATGATATGCGAGATGTGATATGCAATGCGTATGTGCGCTCCGAAAGGAAAATGATGAACCAGGCATCAACTTGGCAAACCAAGTATGCCACTGGAAAGATGAGATGATTTCGGTTGAAATCGATATAAAGATCACCGGAATCGGATGCACGGTTTGGAAATGACAAGCAAAACAAGAATGGCACAAATCTGCCATTAACAGCATGATGTCACTTAGCACGCAAAAATAAATTAAGCTACTGCACCCAAACGTATCAACAAAGTATATGGCAGTGATCTACACAAGATGCTTGACAAAAGATGAGCACTGAGCTCGCTAAATCACATCATAACAGGTTCAAACAAGCATGGCAAAAGTGCACAAAATATCAGGCTGGACATGGCAAAAACAGCATCAGGTTGCAATGTTCAGAGCAACAAAACTACCTGCTACAGGAACTCAAAATAGCAAAACAAGGCATGACATGAATCGACTCAAAGCATAGAACAAAAGTCCCTTACTGACCATAAGCGAAAAAGGATCAGAAAATATAGTAACACCCATGTCAATATTGAAAGTTTCGTTAACAGATTCAGCAACATGGCATGTCAAAAACTGATAACAAGTAGGCATGTTTAAGAGCTCGATGCACTCACTACAGAGCCTTATATGATAAACTAGGCATACATACATCAAGAAGACATGGCATAGAAGACATACATGGCAAGAACAATAACATAGCATACATGGATCAACCACAACAACCTTGGCAAAATTGAATAACATGTAAACAATCTGCCAGGAAACATTTTATAGCAAAAGTAGAGCTCGATTGACTCAAGCTATGGTATTCCATAATTGCAAACAAGGACATGGATGTATATATCAAGACATGTTTAACAAAACATCCTTACTAAAGTATCTCAAAATATGCATGGATCTCTCGGTAGCATCAAGTTAACATGGCATCAAAATATCAGCAAAACAGAGCTGAAAACAGCAACATCAGGACACCTACTTTGCATGCTTGTGCTAGTCACCACATAGATCACAAAAATACATGGCATACACCCCTGGAAAGATGGCATGGCATATTACAAAACACATGTAGGACTCAAATTCATAGGGTGCACACATCAATCATGGCAAAAATAACAAAAGTGGAAGTTCTGTTAAGAAACAGAAACTAAGATCACATAGCCCTCTTCTAACAGCATTTCGGGCATCAGGATGAGCTCAAATGAAAATGACGCAATGAGATGAAATGATCTACTCTTCGAGGCGAACATTTTGACATATTATACGTGCAAAATGGAGCTACAATGACAGAGATATAGCATGAAGAAAATGACACAAAATATCAAAACTTCGGGGACTTAGACGATTTTTGAGGTCAACCCTCGATCTAGGGTTGCACGGAACCCGAGACGTGGCGCCTCACGGAGTGGATGCGGGGTGGCCGGAGAAGGGAGGCGGCCGGGCGGGCGGCGAGGTGCACTGGCGGCGGGCGAGGCTTCGCCGGGCGCCGGGCGGCGAGGTGGTCGGGCGCGGGAGGGCATGAGCCGGGCGACCCGGGAGGCGGCCGGAGGTCGGGCGCCCGGCGGTGGCCGGCCGGAGAAGAGAGGCCCGGCGAGGCGAGCGGAGGCCGGGCGAAGCCCGGGCGGCGGGATGAGATGCGCTGGGAGCTCCGGCGAGGTACGGCAGAGGCGGCGGGGCTCGGCGGTGGAGTCGACAGCGAGGGGCTGGTTCGCTGGCGGCCACGGGCGGGCGCCGGGAGGCGACGGGCGGCGGCGGCGGTCTCGTCCGGGCCCCGATGGGCTCGGCGGGCCCCGATCTGGGCCGGGAGGGCCGGCGGCGGGTGGAGAGAGAGAGACCGGCGCGATGAGGTGGCGGCGCGTGAGTGGAGGAGGGAGGCGGCGGCGCTGACGTGGCGTCCCACGATTCGTCGGAGCGACGTGGCGGCGGGGCTGGACACGTCCGGCGCGGAACGGACACGTCCGATCATGGAGGAGGAAGATGGCTAGGGTTGGATTGCGAAAAATCCGGGAGGGACACATATTTGTAGGTAGAGGGAGCTAGGAGACTCCAAATGAGGTGCGGTTTTCGCCCACACGATCGTGATCGAACGACGGAGAGCATGGAAGTGACTTAGATGGGTTATTGGGCTGTTTTGGAGGGGTGTTGGACTGGAACTTAAAAGAGGCCTTTGCGAGAGTGCGGTTAACCGTTGGAGTACCAAACGAGCTCCAAATGACCCGAAACTTGACCGGTGGTCTACGGGTGGTATACCAAGGTCACTAGACAAATCTCGGTCCATTCCGAGAAGGTTTAGTACCCGCACACGGAAAAACGTAAAAGGGGCCGCCGGGGAGATAGGAGTGTCGGATTGCAAAGCGGACAACGGAAAAATGCTCGAATCATGAGACGAACACGTATGCAAATGCGATGCACATGATGACATGATATAAAATGCATGACATGGACAAAATGCAAAAGGAGAAAAACCCAACCACGGAGGGAATATCATATCACAATGCCGAAAATGGCAAGAGTTGGAGTTACAAAAATGGAAAGTTACTTCCGGGGTGTTACAATAGTCCGGACGTTGTACACAGTCCGGCTGTCCGGATACCCCCTAATCCAGGACTCCCTCAGTCGTCGTCATCGCATTCCTTCTTGGAGGTGTTGCTTGGTACGCAGAGGATCGGAGCCTAGGATCGTGGTGCGTAGATTTCAGAGGACGCAGCGGTAGTGGGTCATCCGCACTTTGTCGAGCTGCCGGTGTTGGCATTGTTTCTTCTTCTTTTTCTTTGGCTTGTTGTGCTGCTAGCCCCAGCGTATGCTCTGTGATCGGTGTTGGTGCTTTGGAATACAAAGCGGGGGGAACCCTTTTTCGGTAAAAACAAAATATGTCAAAAACAAAACAGTCGGTAGTAATCTGTACTCCAAAAATTCTGAAAAATTAGGAAAACCTGGGCAATTTGTCTATTAATCTTCTGCAAAAAAATAAGCATTTTATCACGCTTCTGCTAAAAGTTAGAATGGTTTTCCTGAGCGCAAAGTTTCTATATTTCAGCAAGATCAAATCAACTATCACCGTAAGTCCTCCCAAAGGTCATACTTAGCACTTTATTGAAACGAAAGCAATAAAACATGATTACTACAGTAGCCTAATCATGTGAACACACAAAAACAGTAGGTAAAAGTGTTGGGTTGTTTCCCAACAAGCGCTTTTCTTTTATGCCTTTTTAGCTAGGCATGATGATTTCAATGATGCTCACATAGAAGATAAGAATTGAAACATAAAGAGAGCATCATGAATCACATGGCAAGCACATTTAAGCCTAACATACTTCCTATACATAGGGATTTGCGTGCAAAAAAATTATGGGAACAAGAATCAACTACCATAGGAAGACAAAACAAACATAACTTCAACATTTTCAACACATAGAGAGGAAACTTGGTATCATTGTAATTCCTACAAGCATAAGTTCCTCCCTCATAATAATTTTAGTGGCATCATGAATGAATTCAACAAAATATCTATCACATAAAGCATTCTTTACATGAAGCATAAGCATAGAAATTGTGTTACTCTCCACATAAGCAAATTTCTTCTCATCAGTAGTAGTGGGAGCAAACTCAACAAAATAACTATCATGTGATTGGAAATTAAAATCATGATGACAAGTTTCACAGTTATCATTATTCAATATAGCATACATGCCATCACCATAATCATCACAGATAGCAACTTTGTTATCATAGTCAATTGAAACCTCTTCCAAAATAGTGGATTCATCGTTAAATAAAGTCATGTCCTCTCCAAATCCACCTTCATCAATATTCATCATAAATAGGAGGCATGCTATCATTATAAAAAAATTGCACATCAAATCTTGGGGGACTAAAAATATCATCTTCATCAAATATAGCATCCCCAAGCTTGTAGATTTTCATATCATTAGCATCATGGATATCCAACGAATTCATACTAATAACATTGCAATCATGCTCATCATTCATGGATTCTATGCCAAACATTTTGTAGCATTCTTCTTCTAACCATCGAGCACAATTTTCCTTTCCATCATTTTCACGAAAGACATTATAAAGATGAGTAATATGATGCAACCTCAATTCCATTTTTTTGTAGTTTTCTTTTTATAAACCAAACTAGTGATAAAACAAGAAACTATGATTCGATTGCAAGATCTAAAGATATACCTTCAAGCACTCACCTCCCCGGCAACGGCGCCAGAAAAGAGCTTCGTTGACGGGGTGTGAGTGCCGCTTACCTAGCCTCCCCGGCAACAGCAACAGAAAAGAGCTTGATGACTACTACGCGACTTTATTCTTGTAGAATCGTGTTGGGCCTCCAAGCGCAGAGTTTTGTAGGACAGTAGCAATTTTGTGGATGACCTAAGGTTTATCAATCTGTGGGAGGTATAGGATGAAGATGGTCTCTCTCGAACAACCCTGCAACCAAATACAAGAAATCTCGTGTCCCAACACACCCAATACAATGGAAAATTGTATAGATGCACTAGTTCGCCGAAGAGATGGTGATAAAAGTGTAATATTGATGGTAGAAATATATTTTTATTATCTGAATAAATAAAAACAGCAAGGTAGCAAATAGTAAACAGGCACAAAAACGGTATTGCAATGCTTGAAAATGAGGCCTAGGGTCCGTACTTTCACTAGTGCAATCTCTCAACAGTGCTAATATAATTGGATCATATAACCATCCATCAAAATGCAATAATGAATCACTCCAAAGTTCCTATCTAGCGGAGAACATACAAAGAAATCGTTTGTAGGGTACGAAACCACCTCGAAGCTATTCTTTTCGATCGATCTATCCAAGAGTTCGTACTAAAATAACACCAAATAATTTCAGATTCATAATACTCAATCCAACACAAAAAACTTCAAAGATTGCCCCAAGATTTCCACCAGAGAAACAAAGACGAGAACATGCATCAACCCTATGCATAGATTACCCCAATGTCACTGCGAGAATCCGCGAGTTGAATGCCAAAACACATATCAAGTGAATCAATATGATACCCCATTGTCACCACGAGTATTCATATACAATACATATATCAAGTGCTCTCAAATCCATAGAAGCATTCAATCCGATAACAATGAAATCTCAAAGGGAAAAACTCAATTGATCATAACAAGGTAGAGAGGGAAAAACACCATATGATCCGACTATATTAACAAAGCCCGCGATACATCAAGATCGTGACATCTCAAGAACACGAGAGAGAGAGAGAGAGAGAGAGAGAGATTAAACACATAGCTACTGGTACAAACCCTCAACCCCGAGGGTGGACTACTCCATCCTCATCGTGGTGGCCCTCGGGATGATGAATATGGCCACTGGTGATGATTTCCCCCTCCGGCGGAGTGCCGAAACAGGGTCTAGATTGGTTTCTCGTGGGTACACAGCATTGCGGCGGCGGAACTTCTGATCTAGGTTAACCCCGAGGGTTTTCGGAATATTTGTGAATTTATAGGGTAAAGAGGGGGTGTGGGAGGCCACCGAGGTGGGCACAACTGGGCCCCCAGACGCTCCCTCGTTGGTTGTGCCCCCCTCGAGGCACCCCCATGTGCTGCTCTGGCCCATTGGTGGTCTTCTAGTCCATAAAAAATCCACAAAAAGTTTCGTGGTGTTTGGACTCTGTTTGATATTGATTTCCTGTGATGTAAAAAACAAGCAAAAACAACAAGCGACCTTTGAGCCTTCGGGTCAATAGGTTAGTCACAAAAAATGATATAAAGTTGTTATAAAATGATTGTAAAACATCCAAGAATGATTAAATAACAACATGAATACTTCATAAATTATAGATACGTTGGAGACGTATCAACGGACCCTACGGGTTCGAGAACTATGTAGACATGACCGAGACGCCTCTCCGGTCAATAACCAATAGCGGAACCTGGATGCCCATATCGGTTCATACATATTCTATGAAGATCTTTATCGGTCGAACCTTATGACAAATATACGTAATCCCCTTTGTCTGTCGGTATGTTACTTGCCCGTGATTCGATCGTCGGTATCTTCTTACCTAGTTCAATCTCGTTACCGGCAAGTATCTTTACTCATTTCGTAATACATCATCTCGTAACCAACTTCTTAGTCAATTTGCTTGCAAGCTTCTTGTGATGTGTATTACCGAGAGGGCACAGAGATACCTCTCTGATACATAGAGTGACAAATCCTAATCTCGATCCATGCCAACTCAACAAACACCTTAGGAGATACCTGTAAAGCATCTTTATGATCACCCAGTTACGTTGTGATGTTTGATAGCTCACAAGGTATTCCTCCGGTATCCGGGAGTTGCATGATCTCATAGTCGAAGGAATATGTATTTGACATTAAGAAAGCAATAGCAACAAACTAAACGATCATATGCTAAGCTAACGGATGGGTATTGTCCATCACATCATTCTCCTAATGATGCGATCCCGTTATCAAGTGACAACACATGTCTATGGTTAGGAAATCTTAACCATCTTTGATCAATGAGCTAGTCTAGTAGAGGCTTACTAGGGACACGTATTTGTTTATGTATCCACACATGTATTTAAGTTCCCGATCAATATAATTATAGCATGAATAATAAACCTTTATCATGAATAAGGAAATATAATAATAACAACTTTATTATTGCCTCTAGGGCATATTTCCATCAAAGTGAGCCTATTTCAAGACATTTGGCCTTCTCCCATTTCTCCTCAGCTTTAATGGCACACCGACCATTCTCAACTCCACGACCCTTACCACCCTTTGGACCATTGGAGACTGAAGCCGCACTCCTTCAACCTGCCCCTTAGTGAGATGACGGTCACTTCGAGGACTTTGTGATGATCACTGCCCTTTCGATTGAGGGAAGAGCTCTTACTAGGAATGTGATGTCCGAGTGGTGGCAGCAATGGGTTATGATAGCCTGCAAGTGCACAGGGTTTAGTTGTAGCCTTTTCGAAGTAAGAGTATCAATCCCACAGGGAGCACACGAATTAGGCTTTTGCCCCCTTGTAAAGAATTATTTAGCTTTGTGCATGTAGATAATTGTAGTCTTGAAACAGAGTGATGGCAGATTTAAATAAGGATTGAGCAACATGGTGACGTGTAACTAAATAGCATGAAAATAAAATAAAGGCAAGGACAGTACGTGAAACAACAGAATTAAAAAGGCGTTCTCAGGGAATCTGGAATTCCATTGGTATGTTTCTAGTACTACTATGCATAGGCATAACATGGAATGGATACATGAGCCACTTTTGACAATGATGTTGGGCGGAGCTGGAGTGTAACACGTTCTACTCGTGGTAGACTTTGTGCCACACACGCCAACGTCATTAGGTTACATGATTTATTGGTGTTGAACCTGTGTCATGGACCGACCCAATCAAGAAGGATCCTAGGTCAGCTAGATTAGTGCACTTGTGGCTGCGAGAACATGGGTGCGGTTGCCTAGAGAATGTCGAGGTAATTGAGGAGAAGTGCGCTACGGTGTATTTGTAGCACCTCTTGACTTTGGTGGTGTTTCCATATGGTTCAGGGGACACACCGCCTCCTGGATGTACTTGGACGCACTATGTGACTGGGACATGAAATGGTGTTGGAGGCTAGTGGGACTAGCTTTCTTATACCCAATAGGTAAAACCCAATGGCATCCATGTTCATGGTATGAACTTAATGATTGTGTATCATGTTTTCACACGTTTTTGAATGTGCAGATGGACGAGGCATGTTAGAGGTAGAAGCTGACCTCTCGCATTGGTGATTTTGTGTGGGCCCTGCACATTCGGTTGTGGGGATGTATCCCTGTGGACCATGCAGACAAAGTGGCTCTAGGGTAACAATGGCAGTGATCTTATAATGAGGACCCCAAGCGCCTCCCCACTGTCGCGTACACATGGGCTAGTGTGGAAGTGTCCATGGCAAGCTCCATGGGTTGATACAAGTCCTACATAAATGAGCGTGACACAAGATAAGCACGTCGCCCGCCTGCTACCCACGCGAATCATACATCGACTCGCCATCAGGCAATTCATAATCGTTCATGAATAATTTCCCTCATTGTTGGCAAATGCTTTGTGCATAAGTAACATGATGTGATGTAGGTCAATGGGAGGTCTTACATGGTCATGAGATAATTCCCTTTGAACGTGTTGTGCCACCGTGAGGAACAACTTTAGCGGGTGTGGTGCCCCATTATATGCTTTTATGTGGTTGAGTGCCATCTCGCACACCATGTCACAAAGAAATGGGAGTAAGGCAACAAACCCCACCAGCCTATGTGGAGTCAAGTATGAATCTCCATAGGTGAACACCCATTCTAGTACAGAATAGTCATGCTACATCCACATCTAGGATGAATTAGAGAAACTTCAAGAATGTCACAAATTGGGAGAAGCACCACCAATAGTGGGAGGTGATATGTCTCAAACGTATCTATAATTTTTGAATGTTTCATGCTATTATAATGTCACTTTTGGATACTCCTTATAGCAATTTAAATTATTATTTTTGGACTAACTTAACCTATTAATTCAGCTCCAAGAGCCACTTGTCATTTTCTGCATGTTTTTAGTTTTACTATAAATCGATATATCTGGACCTCAAAATACTGTGGGGATTTTTGATGATTTCTTCGGAAGGAGAAGGTTCCAGAAAGCACCAGAGGGAGTCAGGAGGACACTCATGGCCTCCAAACAGCCAAGCTACCCCTGAGCACCGCCTTACGTCCATATTTGCCAAAATTCTGATATTTCCCTAAAACCCTCGAGACCATGTTTTCACGACTTTTTTCGCCGTTGTAAGTTCCTATTCCGGGGAGATCCATTTTGGAAACTTGATCCGGCACCCTGTTGGAGGGGGAATCCATCACCAGAGCCATCTTTATCAACCTTGCTGCCACTGATACGTCTCCAACGTATCTATAATTTTTGATTGCTCCATTCTGTTATATTACCAATCTTGGATGTTTTATATACATTTACAAGCAATTATATATCATTTCTTGGGACTAACCTATTAACTTTGGCTCTCCATCATCCTTGCTGCCCTCCGATGATGCATGAGTAGTTTACCACGGACCTATGGGTCCATAGTTAGTAGCTAGATGGCTTCTTCTCTCTTTTTGATCTTTAATACAATGTTCTCCTCGGTGTTCATGGAGATCTATTTGATGTGATGACTTTTTGCGGTGTGTTTGTTGGGATCCGATGAATTGTGAATTTATGATCAAATCTATCCATGAGTATTATTTGAGTTTTCTCTGAACTCTTTTATGCATGATTGTTATAGCCTCGTATTTCTTCTATGATTTATTGGTTTGGTTTGGCCAACTAGATTGATTTATCTTGCCATGGCAAGAGGTGCTTTGTGATGGGTTCGATCTTGCGGTGCTCAATCCCAGTGACAGAAAGGGACATGACACGCATGTATCGTTGCTACTAAGGGTAACAAGATGGGATTTATTTCATACGTGAGTTTATCTTGTCTACATCATGTCATCTTGCTTAAGGCGTTACTCCGTTCTTCTATGAACTTAATACACTAGATGCATGCTGGATAGGGGTCAATGTGTGGAGTAGTAGTAGTAGATCCAGAATCGTTTCGGTCTACTTGTCTCGGACGTGATGACTATATACATGATCATTTCCTTGGATATCTTCATAATTATTTGCTTTTCTGTCAATTGCCCGATAGTAATTTGTCTACCCACTGCATGCTATTTTTATGAGAGAAGCCTCTAGTGAAAACTATGGCTATTTTCTATCATATATTAAAACCAAAAATATATCGTTGCAATTTACATTTATTTATTTTATTTTGTATTTTTGTTTGATCTATCTATCAAAAACTATATCGTTTAATCTTACTCATAACCTTGAGGGATTGACAACCCCTCTTCGTGTTGGGTTGCAAGTATTTATTGTCTGTGTGCAGGTGTTGTTTACATAGTGTTGCTTGGTTCTCCTACTGGATTGATAACCTTGGTTTCATAACTGAGGGAAATACTTATCTCTAATATACTGCATCATCCTCTCCTCTTCGAGGAAATCCCAATGCAACTCACAAGTAGTAGCCACCATGACCATGTGTGAGTAGTTTCCTTAGGACCATGGGTCCATAGAAGTAGCTAGATGGCATCCTCTACCCCTTCTGAGTAAATGCAAAGTCCCATGAGCTACCTCACATTATCAGGATCCATATGATGTAATCCGTGTTGTGTTTGTTGAGATATGATGAATTGTCACTTTATGATCAGATTGTTCATTGAATTATATTGCATTTATGAGGTCTTTGGTGCATAATTAAGTATTCATATATGCTCTCTGATCTATTTGTCAACTTTGGTCGAGTTTGATGGGTAATTGTTTGTGTATGGTAGTGGGTTTAATCTTGTGGTAATCTATATTCCAGTGACAATATGGGACAAGTCAAGTATTGTGTTGTTGCTACTAAGGATGAAACGATGGTTTCATTATCACACTTGGATGATAATTTTACTGTCTAGATTATCATCATGCTTATTACAGTACCCTATCTGCATAAACTTAATACCTCGAGATGCATGATGGATAGCGATCTTTAGCTGGAGTATTAGTTATAGATGTAGTTGGACAGTCTACGTATCAGAGACATAATGTCTATGCAATATTATGCCATAAATGATCATAGTAATAAATATAAATATTGCAATTTAATTGCTGCCCAACTATAATTTGTTCATCACAACACATTTATCTTGCTTGGGGAGATGCCTCTAGTGATGCTATGGCCCCTGGTCCATCTTCATTTAATCACATACACCATTAAAATTTAATTTCTTCATTGTTTTGTTTTTATTATTTTACCTATTTATCAGTTCCTACCATACAATACAATTTACCCTTGTAACTAGCATGACAAGAAGCTTGACAATCTTCTTGAAGTGTTGGGGCAAGTCTGTTTTGTGTTTGGTGTGCATGTACCCAGGATTAGTTACTGCAGAAGAAATTCCTATAGGTTTGATTTGGTTCTTAATCGAGGAAAATACTAATTGCTAGGTTACATCACCCTTACATATGGGGGTTACCCAACCACTCTTACGAGAGAGCAAGCAGATGAACATGCGGAATGTATAGAGAAATTGTCAAGTTGAAACGGACAATACACCTGGAGTAGCTTCGTGGAGAGCTCCGGCTTGGGAACAAGGATGCTTGGACTTGAGCTAATTGCTTGGACTTAATACCCAATGAGGCTACTGATGGTGCATTCAACAATGCTATCAGGGAGACCATTGGAAGGCACCTTTATATGTCCCTATTCATGACTAAGTGGTATGTTTATCTATCCAAACCTAATTTAGTGTCATGCCTCATGTGTATAACAATGATAAGTATGCAACACACATTCATTGCCGGGTGCACAGCCGTCTGAGATGTGTTAATGAGGGTGAACTAGCGCTCTCGCATGCCTTGGTACCGATCTGATATGATGCATACCTCCTATCTGGAGCAATGACCGTGCTCCTCACAAGTCTCATGAACCATTCCTAGTTGACTTGCTTCTCATATGACACCAAATCAAATGCCACGGCAACACCTGATCATTAGCGTCATGTGTCATTGGTATCATGTGTGCCCTAGTATTTTCCTATCAAGAATGTTCCATCTATAGACAAAACCAGTCGATAGTGCAGAAAAGTCGTGATGAATGGTCCGAACATCCAGAAGTCAAGGAGGAACACTCCATCAACATCCTTGACCGTATGATACATGCCCGGGTTCCTATGGGGCATCGCTCCCAACAAACTAGGGAGGTGATTGTATGCTTATTTCCATCTACTATACAAAATTCTAAGAGCGACTTGCTTGGCCTTCCATGTCTTTCGGTACTTCACTTTGTATACAAACTTATCATCTACCCAGCTCATTATCAACTTCATCTTAATGGTTGGATCCTTGGCTATATATTTTGTGTACCTGTAACCGATGAATTCAGAGGACAGCTGACGGTCTATCTTGTGTGCTTTAGCAACTGGCGGTTTGCATTGGTGAATGGCTTGGTAATTAGGTATCTTCCACCATCCATCTTTTATGATTCTTGCATGGACTTTCCATGAGCTTCCTTTTGTCTCATATTTCATGTTGTATCGCTTCTTGTAGTCCGACTGAACAACCAAGAAAGGCCTATGGTTCTTAACAACATATCACACAGCCACATCATGTATTCTAGTATATGCTCAAAAAACCATTCATTAAGTAGGATTTATCAAACTCCTCAGATGTACTATTTTGGCACGTACTCAGCTCAGTCATATTACTCATGCCACCATCAACTATAGCCTTACAGGCAAGGCTAACATCACAGAACAATGGTATTCGAGGACCCCGACCAATGATATTTGTGTACCAATCTACTTCCTTCTCTGTGAATCCATCCTCGTTCAAATCATTCTTACGACACACATACTTCGAGCCACCGGCATAGGAACGCTGATAGATGATCGCAGGATCCATGTCCCTATGCCTGACTTGAGCTGCTATGTCACCAAGATCATTAGTGTGCCTCTCATCCTCTTGCTCCGGGTCATCACCATCATCATTCACCGATGCACCACCCTAAGTCTAATTTACTTGATTCACATTGACATAATCAACTTGTTCATTGACTTGGTGAATATATTTCGCCTCGAATTCATCCGATTGGCTAATAGGAGGTTCGCACATTACATTAGCGACCTGCACTTAAACTGTTTCCTCAATAACTCACACTTCTAATTGGGCTCATATCATCCAACGAGGTTCGGTTCAATTCAACATGAAATAGAGGACCTTTGACATTAGTGGAAAATAATTCAAGTGATTTGACTTCTGAGAACGCAACAACATCCTTATATGCACCCCATTTCAAATACGAATTGATAGGCATCTTCTTCATTAGAGACTTATGTCATGTCCCAACATCATATCTTACTAATAGTTCAATTGGGCCAAACCCATCCAATTTAACATGATCCATATTTGTTCCACAACCTCCTCATAGCTAGGAATTGTAGACATCACTTCCTCGTTGTTAAAATTCTTGCCATTCACAAATGTTGCCTTGTCAACATAATGAACATTCATGATTCTCACCATCTAAAAAACAATGGCAACGTCAATACTTAAAAGTATCAATGAAAAATCTACCATATGGCATAAAAACAAACTAGAACAAGTTATAATACAAACCCTAACCCTAAACCTTCCCATCAACATCACAAACCACCAATATTTGACAAACCCTACTCGTTACTACACACCACAAACATCATATTAGTCACAATTTCACCCATGCAAGAATGGATTTAGGAGAAACTGTCAGAACTAGGGTTAGGGGTCACATAAACAATGCCATCCAAATATACAACTCCAACTGAGGGAGTCCTGGATTAGGGGGTCTCCGGACAGCCGGACTATATCCTTTGGGCGGACTGTTGGGCTATGAAGATACAAGACTGAAGACTTCATCCCGTGTCTGGATGGGACTCTCCTTGGTGTGGAAGGCAAGCTTGGCAATATGGATATGTAGATATCCTCCCTTGTAACCGACTCTGTGTAACCCTAGCCCCCTCTGGTGTCTATATAAACCGGAGGGTTTAGTCCGTAGGACAACAACAATCATACCATAGGCTAGCTTCTAGGGTTTAGCCTCTATGATCTCGTGGTAGATCAACTCTTGTAATACTCATATCATCAAGATCAATCAAGCAGGAAGTAGGGTATTACCTCCATCGAGAGGGCCCGAACCTGGGTAAACATCGTGTCCCCCGCCTCCTGTTACCATCCGCCTAAGACGCACAGTTCGGGACCCCCTACCCGAGATCCGCCAATTTTGACACCAACATTGGTGCTTTCATTGAGAGTTCCACTGTGCCGTCATCGTAAGGAAGGATGGCTCGTCTCGTTGTCAGGGACAACATCACCTCTGGGGGAGCCCTGGCTTTAGGCCAAACTCTCCGACTAGGCGGCTTCGTCATGACCGCCCGTTCGGCCGCTGCGCCGACGATGACTTCTCGGGTCATCGAAAACAGCCTCCACATCGGCTCGGAGCTTACCGAGCGGATGAATCCAATGGAGCTCTCCTCTTTGAACGAGCTCTTGGATCGCATCGCTGCTTTGGGAGTCGCTACGGACTATGATCGGATCGGGCTTAAACCCGACCAAAGGGAGATTAACTCTTCGCCGGTCACCCATCAGATAGCGGTGGTGGAGGAGCAGTGCGGCAATTCTTCCTCTATCTTGAGGACAAGCTATGTCCGGATTCCTGAGCTCTCCGAGCCGGATACCTGCCCACGGGAAGACATCGCCCAAACCCTGAACCTAGAATCAGGCAACAAATCGAAGCCCGAACTTCCAAGATCAGAAACTCCCCCACCCCTTGGTCTCAAACCGGGTCAAGGTCCGGACTTAAATCCACCCACCCGCCCAGATACAAACGATTAGGCAAGAGCCCCAGGAGACAGTACATCACTATTGGGCCAGATTCCTCCTTGTAATGAACAAGGTCAAGGACTGTCGCGAGGAAGACGCAATTTCATCCTTTTGCAATAATTGCACGGACAAGGGAGTCCCCAACGCCATAAGTTGCTGTGACATAGCACGCTTCGCTGACTTGGCGGCCATAGTACGAAAGTACTGTGCGATGGAAAACGCTAGGAAAACCCAAACAAAATTTTGGGATAATCCGGCTCTGACAAAACCCCCAGTCCGAACTAAAAGGGTGCACTCTCATAAGTCGCCCGACTCAATTACAAAGAAGCAAAAGCCCACTAAAGTGCGTGTAACCGTATTGGAGGGATGGCTTAACGGGCCCTGCAAAATTCACAGTACAGCGGAAACCATACCAACACACAGCCTTAGAGCATGTTGGGTACTCCGGCAGGTGGCCATGAGCAGTGAGGATCTCCTCATTCAAAACACCGCGGAGCACCATCCCGTGGATAATAATACAGTATTGACAGTCTTCAAGACCTTCACCTCCAATAATAGGCGTAAGCGAGCACTCCACAGCCTTGCCGAAGTCCGCCACGTGGCAGCAATAAATCCATGGAGCGACAGGGCTATCACCTTCAAAGCCAGTGACGAACCTAAATTCCGAACAGCCCGAGCACCAGCTGCCTTGGTCCTCAGTCCAATTGTGGACACCTTTCGGCTTACTAAAGTGCTCATGGACGGCGGCAGCGGATTAAACCTCATTTATGAGGAGACTCTTCAGAGGAATCATCCCCAGTCGGGAGGCACGTTGCGCTGGGAAAATCACACTAGATGTGGTATTCGGCATTCCGGAAAATTACAGGTCCGAAGAAATCACATTCCAAGTGGCCCCGTTCAATAGCGGATACCACACCCTTCTAGGGCGGGAGGCATTCACGATCTTCCAAGCCATACCTCATTACGGGTACATGAAGCTCAAAATGCCTGGGCCCAATGGAATCATCACTCTAGCTAGTGATCCGGGCATCACACTCCGCGCCGAAAACAAAACAGCCGCACTGGCCCTCGATGCATTATCCGAAACCCTTGCGGCGGAGGAATTAACTGCGCTGCGCTCCACAGTGGACAGGGACGACTTGATACTCGACAAAAGATCCAAGTCTACCTCTTTTAAACTAGCGGAGGAAATAATCAAATTCCAAGTCCACCCAACGGACCCTACAAAAACAGCATCCATCGGGGCACAATTAAACCCCGCTGTAGACGCCGCACTACGGGAGTTCCTACGCGAGAATTGGGACATATTCGCCTGGCATCCTTCAGACATGCCAGGAATCCCACGCAGGCTGGCCGAGCATAGCCTTAACATTCTAAAGGGATTCAAGCCGGTCAAGCAGACTCTTCGGCTTTTCTCGAACCTAAGCGACAAGCCATGGGAGAGGAGCTAGCTGTTCTTGGAGGCCGGATTCATTAGAGAAATAAAACATCCGGACTGGCTAGCAAATCTGGTGATGGTACCAAAGAAGGACAAATCCTGGCGCCTATGCGTCGACGTTAAGGACCTTAAAGGCTTGCCCAAAGGATCCCTCCCCCCTCCCTCGCATCGATCAAATTATCGATGCTACCGCGGGGCACGACTCACTGTGCTTCCTCGACGCATACTCCGGCTACCACCAAATTAAGATGGCGGAGTCTGATCAAGCCGCAACGGCATTTATTACCCCATACGTCCCCTTATGTTTCAACACAATGCCCTTCGGGCTCAAAAACGCCGGCGCAACGTATCAACATATGATTCAGACATGTCTGGAAAAGCAGATCGGCAAAACAGTGGAGGCATACATAGACGATGTGGTCAATTAAACCAGACATGTCGGCTCCTTAATAGAGGACTTGAGACTCACGTTCGACAATCTCCGAACGTACGACATTAAGCTCAATCCGGAAAAATGCGTTTTTGGCGTGCCCACCAGAAAGCTCCTGGGCTTCATCGTCTCCAGTAGAGTAATTGAAGCAAATCCAGCTAAAATCCGATCTCTGTCACAGTTGGCTATCCCAACCGACCTCATGCAAATCCAGAAGTTAACTGGATGCTTGGCGGCTTTAAGCCGCTCTATCTCCCGATTAGGAGAAAAGGCATTACCCCTTTATCGCCTTCTTCAACGCATCGAACACTTCGAGTGGACGGACGCAGCCACAACCGGATTGGAAGAAATAAAGGCCATCTTGGCCACCAACCCAATCTTGGCCACGCCAAATGTCGGCGAACCAATGCTGTTATATATAGCGGCAACTCACCAAGTTGTAAGCGCAGTACTCGTCGCCGAACGAGAGATGGACGGACACAAATTCCCACTTCAAAAGTCGGTATATTATGTATCCACTATCCTCACTCCATGCAAATCATGGTACCCACATTATCAAAAGATAGCATACGCGGTATTCATGGCATCCCGGAAACTACGTCACTACTTTCAAGAGTGTTCAATCACGGTGGCCTAGGAAGTACCACTCAACGACATAATAAACAACCGCGATGCCACGGGCCGGATTGCCAAATGGGCTATCGAGCTCCTCCCGTTCGACATAACATATAGACCACGGTGATCCATTAAGTCGCAGCATCTTGGCCGATTTTGTCGCCGAATGGACAGAAGCCGAACTCCCTAAAGAGTACGGCGCATACTCCAATTGGATCATGCACTTCGACGGCTCTAAAATGCTGGCTGGTCTGGGGGCTGGCGTCGTCCTAACGTCCCCCATAGGAGATACAGTCCAATACGTACTCCAAATACTATACACAGACTCCAACAACGCAGCCGAACACGAGGCCCTGTTACATGGTCTTCGGATGTCAGTTTCCATGGGCATTCTATGCCTGGAGGTGCGTGGGGACTCGAACCTCACAATATCTCAAATAAATGGAGACTTCGACAACAAGGATCCAAAAATGGCGGCATATCACAACGCCGTCACCAAAATGTCAGCTCGGTCCGGGGGACTCGAATTCCACCATGTGGCTCGGGATAATAATCAGGTGGCGGATGTCCTCGCCCGTATCGGCGCTAAGCACGACCCTGTCCCACCTAACATCTTCTTGGAAAGGCTGTTTAAGCCATCCGTGGTATGGGAAGGGGACACCGGCAACAATAGTCCGGACCCGGCCACAACACCAGATACCGAACACTTTGATACAATCAGAGGCTCTGCCACCGAAATAACACCTTCATCCCACGTGATAATGGCCGTCATCGCCCCGTGGACAGAACCATTCATGGCCTACCTAACCAGGCAGGAACTACCCGAGGACCAAAATGAGGCACGCTACATAGTGCGGCGATCTAAAGCCTACAAGGTCCACGAGGGAGAGCTTTATAAGAAAAGCACTACCGGAGTCCTTCAAAGGTGCATCTCCGAAGAGGAAGGGCGGAAGCTTTTGGCAGAAATCCATGCTGGACTCGGCGGCCACCACGCCGCAGCCCGGGCCCTTGTAAGCAAGGCCTTCCGTACAGGTTTCTATTGGCCGACAGCCCGGGCAGATGCACAGGATCTGGTCCAACGTTATTCGGTTGCCAGCCTTTTTGCAAACCAAAGCCATATGCCGCCCATCGCTTCTTCAACCAATCCCCATTACTTGGCCCTTTGCGGTCTGGGGCTTGATATGGTCGGACCCTTAAAGGGGGAACCATAAGAAAAAATACTTATTGGTCATGGTGGATAAATTCACCAAATGGATAGAAGCCAAACCCGTTAAAACGGCTGAATCCGGACCGGTGATAGACTTCATATCTGGGGTTGTACACCGTTATGGCGTCCCCCACAGCATCATCACTGACAATGGCACGAACTTTACAGCCGACGAGGTGAAACTTTGGTGCAGCAACATGGGCATCAAGCTCGATTATGCTTCTGTCTATCACCCGCAAACTAACGGTCAAGTCGAGCGAGCAAATTGTCTTATCATGAGCGGCATTAAACCCAGATTAGTGCGGTCCTTAAAGGAATCAAACACGCACTGGGTAGAGGAGCTCGACTGCGTACTCCGGGGGCTGCGGACCACGCCGAATCGCACTACTGGATACACACCGTTTTTTATGGTGTACGGCGCAGAGGCGGTTCTGCCCTGCGAAATAATTCATGACTCACCTCGAGTGCGCATGTATGAAGAAAAAGAGGCCGAACTCGATCGGCAGGACAGTTTGGACGCCCTGGAGGAGGAGAGTGACGTGGCAAAAGCCCGTTCCGCATTCTATCAGCAACAGGCTCGAAGGTACCAAAGCAGAGAAATATGGGCCAAAACGTATAATGTTGGCGAACTAGTTCTACGCCTGCCGGAGAAGAAAAAGAACAAGCTCAAGCCCAAATGGGAAGGTCCCTTCATTATTGACCAGGTTCTGACCGGTGGAGCGTACCGTCTGTGGGATGCATCGGACAATCGACTCGAGCCAAACCCATGGAACGCATCCAGACTCCAAAGATTCTACGCCTAATGCCGGACTCTATGTTCGTCTCCTTACCCTCGTCAAATTTTTTGCATGTCCGTTAACTGTCTTTTCTCTTTTCTTCTTCTTTTTCCTTCTTCTCAAGGCCTTAAAAGGCTAACTTGTGTCTTGACTACACAATCTTGACGCGCTAACCGCGCTCATTATACCTGGGGGCTTCTTATACAGAAGCTTAATATAACTATTTTTCTGGGCTTTATGCCCCGCACATGTGTTATTCTTCCGCATGTACCTTTTTTCGCCATTATATGCATCGATATGACTTAAGTTTTGGCCAAGGTGGGTTGCATGGCTCTTGTATTTATGCCCTACGTTCCCGTTAATTCGGCTAGGGCATAAGGGGAGCACCTCTGCGATTATTATCACGGTCACCGGATGTGTACCTCAGACTGGGTGAAGCCGAAAGCTAGCGTTCTTAAGGGAATATTCAGTCAGTGAACAAAAGATGACTTTTATTTATTTTGATACATGCCCCCAGATGTTTATAGCCTGCGTCTCTTTTGGCAGTTCAGACATGCACATTAGGGCATGCGTACCCAGGGAAAGGAACCCTTAACGGAACTATTCTCCCTGGAAGATGTTTCTTACTATCCATGTAATATAACATAGCTAGTTGGGTACTTGTCTGTTCAAGCACTTATGACCCCTACGCCTGGTTTCCATGCATACCCCAGTTTTTACATAACTGAGCGGGTATTCGGAGACACTCCGGACTATCGGGTCCAGAGGTCGAAGCAAAAAGGTCCGCCATGACAAATGATTTACAATCTAGCTAGATACATTATATATGGCACTTAAAGTACACAGTCACTTAGACTGATTAAATTCTTCTTCTATACCATCCAACAGGCTGTCTAGACTACAATCCTGTTGGGAATACTTTGCGGCTAATTCTACTTGGTCATACACCAAGCTGACGGGGATCTCTTTCCCATCAGGCCCCACAGGTCCGACCTCGGCCATGTGGTTTGGGTCAGCTTTGGTATATCGCGTCTTTACCATGGCCCAGGCTTCCCTTGCACCTTGTCGGCAGGCTGATATCTTCCATAATCGGAAGCGCCACCGCGCTCCCTTGAGGTTCTCTATAAGCTCCCCCATGCCTCCTGGCAGGGAGGCGGAGGGCCACAAGGCTTGGGCAATACCCTGCATCACCTGCCGAACTTGTTCGTGCGGCCAGTGAGAGCTCAGTAGAAGATCACCCGCAAACCCGGGCATCTCCTCCGCGGGACGACCCGTCAGCATACCTGCAGACATAACTCTATTAGCCAGCTTCTTCACCGAACTCTTTTAAAACTTCGTTCAAGCACTTACTGAAAATGCCGCATCGAAGCCGCTTATTCTCCTTCATGGAGTCCGCAAGCTGGGCTCGGACATCTTTCAGTTCCACGCCCAGCTGGATATTGGCGTCCTGGAGATCATTTTTCTCCCGCCTGACCCGCGTAAGCACGCGCTCGCCAGCATTTAGCTGTTGATTAACACGTCGCGCATCCCCCGGCACGGCCTCTGGATTCACTCCGGAGTCATCTGCAACATCCCCCCCCCCCCCCCCGCATTATACATATTGACATAACCTCAGTTATTGTCAATCCTGATTGAGCCAGCACTTTTATCCGACCCATCAGGTAAAGGACTTCTCCGTTATCTTCCTCCTGAGGGCTCCGAGGGCGCCAACTGCGGTGTTTCTTCAAAGGGGCATTATCGAACTCGGGAAGACCCATCCGAATAGGATCTAGAAGGGGGACGTCCTCCATGTAAAACCACTCCAAAGGCCAGTCTTCAGACGTCTTCTTCGGGGTGCCGGACAGGTATCCGGTCCCGGCTATGTGCCATATTTTGGGTCCGCCCACTTGATATATTGAACCCTTCTGTGTACAGGGCACGAGGCAGAATAGCCTCTTCCATAGCTCGAAATGAGCTTCGCAGCCCAGAAACAGCTCACAAAGGGCAACAAAACCAGCGATGTGTAATATGGAAGCAGGGGTGAAGTTATGCTATCGAGGCCATAAAACTCCGTGAGCCCGCGGAGGAACGGATGGATTGGAAATTCGAGTCCCCTTAATAAATAAGGGACAAGGCATACCCGCTCCCCCTTGGAGGGATTGGGGAAGCTCTCCGCTTGCTCCACGCCATTGTAGGTGACGAGCCTGGCTCGAACGGGGACCATATACGCTGGAGGAAAAAATCCCTGGGTCTGTAACTCTACTAATTGGCTGTGCGGGATGGAACACTTCTTCCAATCACCGGGCTTTGGGCTACAGGAGCGAGAGGAGGAGCTGCGATGGCCGGCCATGTTGGAATGGATTTTTCCGAGCGCGCTCCGATGGATACTCGTCGTGGGAGGATGGTGTGATTTGGATCTACAAATCCCCGTCTCTTTAATGGACAGTTTACTCACATGGCTAGGGTGGTAAATGTAAAAATGCCCTGGCTTCTCGCATTCACTCGACACGTGGACGATAGCCATTATTGGACGCGGAAGCCAAGAAGTGCAACATTAGAGGTCGGACACCACTCAGCAGGTATTCAGAATTTGGAGAAGAACCCGCCTCGCAATGCCGAAGACAATCTGTGTGCCGGATGATAACCCACAAGTATAGGGGATCGCAACAGTTTTCGAGGGTAGAGTATTCAACCCAAATTTATTGATTCGACACAAGGGGAGCCAAAGAATATTCTCAAGTATTAGCAACTGAGTTGTCACTTCAACCACACCTGGAAACTTAGTATCTGCAGCAAAGTGTTTAGTAGCAAAGTAATATGATAGCGGTGGTAACGGTAACAAAAGTAAAGACAACAAAATTAATGTTTTTGGTATTTTTGTAATGATTGTAACAGTAGCAACGGAAAAGTAAATAAGCGAGAACCAGTATATGGAAAACTCGTAGGCACCGGATCAGTGATGGATAATTATGCCGGGTGTGGTTCGTCATGTAACAGTCATAACATAGGGTGACACAGAACTAGCTCCAGTTCATCAATGTAATGTAGCCATGTATTCCGAATATAGTCATACATGCTTATGGAGAAGAACTTGCATGACATCTTTTGTCCTACCCTCCCGTGGCAGCGGGGTCCTATTGGAAACTAAGTGATATTAAGGCCTCCTTTATAGAGAATCGGAACAAAGCATTAGCACATAGTGAATACATGAACTCCTCAAACAATGGTCATCACCGAGAAGTATCCCGATTATTGTCACTTCGGGGTTGTCGGATCATAACACATAATAGGTGACTATAGACTTGCAAGATAGGATAAAGAACACACATATATTCATGAAAACATAATAGGTTCAGATCTGAAATCATGGCACTCGGGCCCTAGTGACAAGCATTAAGCATAGCAAAGTCATAGCAACATCAATCTCAGAACATAATTGATACTAGGGATCAAACCCTAACAAAACTAATTCGATTACATGATAAATTTCATCCAACCCATCACCGTTCAGCAAGCCTACGATGCAATTACTCACACACGGCGGTGAGCATCATGAAATTGGTGATGGAGGATGGTTGATGATGACGACAGCGACGAATCCCCCTCTCCGGAGCCCCGAACAGACTCTAGATCAGCCCTCCCGAGAGAGATTAGGGCTTGGCGGCGGCTCTGTATCGTAAAACGTGATGATTTCTTCTCTCTGATTTTTTTCTCCCCGAAAGCCAATATATGGAGTTGGACTTGGCGTCGGAGGGCCACCAGGGGGCCCACGAGGTAGGGGGGCGCGCCCCCACCCTCGTGGATAGGGTGTGGGCCCCCTGGTCTTCATCTTTGGCGATGATTTTTTATTATTTATTCTAAGATATTCCGTGGATTTTCAGGTCATTCCGAGAACTTTTGTTTTTGCACATAAAACAACACCACGGCAATTCTGCTGAAAACAGCGTCAGTCCGGGTTAGTTCCATTCAAATCATGCAAGTTAGAGTCCAAAACAAGGGCAAAAGTGTTTGGAAAAGTAGACCCGATGGAGACGTATCAACTCCCCCAAGCTTAAACCCTTGCTTGTCCTCAAGCAATTCAGTTGATAAACTTAAAGAGAAAAAGAAAAACTTTTACAAACTCTATTTGCTCTTGTTGGTGTAAACATGAAAAGCCAGCATTCAAGTTTCAGCAATTATTATGAACTAACCATACTCACAATAACACGTAGGTCTCACAATTACTCATATCAATAATATAATCAGCTAGCAAGCCATAATAATAAAACTCGGATGACAACACTTTCTCAAAATAATCATAACATGATATAACAAAATGGTATCTCGTTAGCCCTTTCTGAGACCATAAAACATAAATGCAGAGCACCTTTAAAGATCAAGGACTGACTAAACATTGTAATTCATGGTAAAGAGATCCAGTCAAGTCATACCCAATATAAACCAATCATAATGAATGCAAACGACAAAGGTGCTCTCCAACGGGTGCTTTTTAATAAGAAGGGTGATGACTCAACATAAAAGTAAATAGATAGGCCCTTCGCAGAGGGAAGCAGGGATTTGTAGAGGTGCCAGAGCTCGATTTTGAAATAGAGATAAATTATATTTTGAGCGGTATACTTTCACTGTCAACGCAACAACTATGAGATGGCTGTATCTTCCATACTACATGCATTATAGGCAGTTCTCAAATGTAATGGTAAAGGTTTATACTCCCCTCCTCCACAAGCATCAATCCATGGCTTGCTCGAAACAACGAAAGTGCCTCCAACATTCAACGGGTCCCAAGGGGAGTTTTGTTTAATTATTTTGATTTGCTTTGATCTTTTGGATCATGGGACCGGGCATCCAGTTATCGCCCTTTCTCGTGAATGAGGAGCGGAGTCCACTCCTCTTGAGAATAACCCACCTAGCATGGAAGATATAGGCAGCCCTAGTTGCACATGAGTTGCTCGAGCATACAAAACAGAATTTCATTTGAAGGTTTGGAGTTTGGCACATACAAATTTACTTGGAACGCGTGTAGATACCGCATATAGGAAGGTATAGTGGACTCATATGGAACAACTTTGGGGTTTAAGGAGTTTGGATGCACAAGCAGTATTCCCGCTTAGTACAGGTGAAGGCTAGCAAAAGACTGGGAAGCGACCAACTGAGAGAGCGATAACAGTCGTAAACATGCATTAAAATTAATTTACACCGAATATAAGCATGAGTCGGATATAATCCACCATGAACATAAATATCATGAAGGCTATGTTGATTTGATTCAACTACATGCGTGAACATGTGCCAAGTCGAGTCACTCAATTCATCTAAAGGAGGATACCATCCTATCATACCACATCATAATCATCCTAATAGCATGTTCGCATGCAAGGTAAACCATTATAAGTCATAGCTGATCAAGCATGGCACAAGCAACTATAATCTCTAAATGTCATTGCAAATATGTTTACTTCATAATAGCTGAATCAGGAACGATGAATCATCATATTTACAAAAACAAGAGAGGTCGAGTTCATACCAGCTTTTCTCATCCCAATAAATCCATCATATATCATCATTATTGCCTTTCACTTGCATGACCGAACGATGTGTATAATAATAAGAGTGCACGTGCATTGGACTAAGCTGGAATCTGCAAGCATTCAACTCAAGAGAGAAGACAAGTAATATGGGATCTAAGTTAAATAAACGATCATGCATATGAGATCCACTAAGCATTTTCAATATGGTCTTCTCGACCCCCAAAGAAAGGAAAAGAAATAAAAACTATTTACACGGGAAAGCTCCCAACAAGCAAAAGAAGAACGGGAAATATTTTTGGATTTTCTTTTTAATTATTACTACAACAGGAAATAAACCACTACTAATTTTTTTTGGTTTTTCTAAGGTTTATTAAACACACAAGAAGAAAGCAGGAAAAAGAAATTTAAACTAACATGGATATTACAGTGAAAGAGTATGAGCATCGACATCTAGCAATGAGTGTGTGTGAGCATAAATGTAATGTCGGTGAGAAATACGTACTCCCCAAGCTTAGGCTTTTGGCCTGTTGGTCTATTGCCGAGGATAGCCCGGCCGATACCCGTAGCTGGGTCGTCTTTGCGATGAAGAATAGTTGGGATCATAATGTGATGAAGAGGACTCGATCGCCATCGGTGGCAACCTCCTCTCGATCCCAAGATAAGCAGACATTCATGGAGGCTCATCTTGTGGCTCCGGTTCCGGCTGGTGCAGGATTCCGCTTAGGCTTGAACAGCCATACGGAACAATGTAAGGACCTGTAGACAAGTTAAACAAAGAGGGAGAAGGCAAAGTAATAGTCTGAGGGTGATGTTTATCAAAGTACAATTTATATTTAAGCTCCCCTTCGCGACTCTTAACAAGAAAATCATGCGCTATCATACTCTTATAATCTAAATAAGCACGGGGCATCGCTCTTTCTTCTTTCTCCTCATGCCTAATAGGTATCTCAAAATATTCAGCTGGGCGTGAAGCATAAATGCCTCCAAAGATGGGGCCCTCAGTATGGTTCAGACTTAACCGTCTAGCAACAATTCCACCCATACTAACAGAGTTATTGCGGTATAAACCATGGAACAAAATAATAATATCAGAATACTAAGGTTCCCACAGGTTCGCGTCCAATCAAGCAACGACTAGCAAATAAGGCAAAGTAACGTAAAATAGGAAAATGTATGCTAGTGATTCTTGCATCGAAACCTTCCTGGTTTCTCCCATGATGATAGTGTTAATAAAAGCTTCCACTTCATTACGGTGTGGTTCATCTAAGGTGCCCTCAAAGGGTATTTTGCAAACCTCGCAAAATTCAGCTAGTGGCATTTCCTTAACAACGTCATATAAATGAAACTCTACTGTTGGAGGTGATTTCTTAGGGAAAAAGTAGAAGTTATGCACAAAAGTATTTGTGAGTAAGAGATACTGATGATGTTGGTTGCGGAGGAAGTTGGTGAGGCCGGCGTTCTCAATCAATAGATAGAAATCCTCATAAATCCCGGCTCTCCTCAAGAAGTCATTGGAAGGCCATTCACAAGGTCGAACCTCCGCGGTGCGAGGCAAATTAAATTTGGGCTTCTGCTCTTCTTCCTTTTGTTTTTCCCTCGAGCTTCGGCTCGACGAGCCCCTCAAAAATTTCTTCATTATTTCTGAAACAATCTGAAATTTTTAGTAACTTCAAACAAAAGTGAACCAACTTCAATAAAACTGATAGCAACTACTCATACAAGTGCCTAGAGCATATATCAAGCATTAGAACTACTTGGAACCATATATATTTGACATGCAAGCTCAAGAACATGGTCACCTATGCAGCACAAATTTGCAATGAATAAAGCACTAGAACAAAAACTAATTGGATCAATGGAGGATTCACATACCAAGTAACAATCTCCCCAAGCAGTTTTGCGAGAGGTGCTTTGAGCAAGGAGATCGAAAATCACAAAGAAAAGTTGGCCGGAACACGAGCTTGAGTTGGTTTTTCGGGTTTGTGTGAGACAGAGGAAGAAGATGGGTGTAGGGATAAGTGGAGGAGGGCCACCGTGGGCCCACGAGGCAGGGGGGCGTGCCCAGGGGGGTAGGGCGCGCCCTCAACCCTCGTGGCCAGGTGGCAGCTCCCCCCGCGGTAATTTTTGCACAGTAAATCCTTAAATATTCCCGAAAAAATCATATTAAATTGGCATGGCATTCTGAGGACTTTTATTTTCGGGATATTTTTATATTGCACGGATAAGTTGGGAGGCAGACAGAAAAATACTATTTTACTTTATTTTCACTAAATAACAGAGAATATAAAGAGGGTACAGAAGGTTGTGCTTCTAGTTTCATCCGTTTCATGCTCATAAAAAAGAATCCACTAGCAAGGTTGATCAAGTCTTGTTAACAAACTCATTCCAATAATCATGGAACCGGAGAAATTTCAAATAACACTATGTTACCTCAACAGGGATATGGACATCCCCAATAATAAGTATATCATATTTTTTCTTGACAGTAGGGAGAGGAAATTCAAAACCTCCGAATATAATCGATGGAATTTTTCCAATAGAGTTGATACTATGAACTTGAGGTTGTTTCCTCGGAAAGTGTACCGTATGCTCATTACCATTAACATGAAAAGTGGCATTGCCTTTGTTGCAATCAATAACAGCCCCTGCAATATTAAGGAAAGGTCTTCCAAGAATAATAGACATACTATCATCCTCGGAATATCAAGAATAACAAAGTCCGTTAAAATAGTAATGTTTGCAACCACAACAGCACATCCTCACAAATACCGGCTGTGTATAGCAGTTGATTTATCAGCCATTTGCAAAGATATTTCAGTAGGTGTCAACTTATTCAAGTCAAGTCTACGATATAAAGAGAGAGGCATAACACTAACACCGGCTCCAAGATCACATAAAGCAGTTTTAACATAGTTTCTTTTAATGGAGCATGGTATAGTAGGTACTCCTGGATCTCCAAGTTTCTTTGGTATTCCACCCTTAAAAGTATAATTAGCAAGCATGGTGGAAATTTCAGCTTCAGGCATCTTTCTCTTATTTGTAACAATATCTTTCATATATTTAGCATAAGGATTCATTTTGAGCATATCACCAATCGCATACGCAAAAAGATGGGTCTAATCATTTCAAAGAAAGCGCTCAAAATCCTCATCATCCTTTTTCTTGGATGGTTTGGGAGGAAAAGGCATGGGTTTACGAACCCATGGTTCTCTTTCTTTACCATGTTTCCTAGCAACGAAGTCTCTTTTATCATAACGTTGATTCTTTGATTGTGGGTTATCAAGATCAACAGCAGGTTCAACTTCTACATCATTATCATTACTAGGTTGAGCATCATCATGAACATTATCATTAACATTTCCACTAGGTTCATGTTCATTACCAGATTGTGTTTCAAAGATCGGACATATAGAGATATCATTTGGATTATCGTGTGGTTCAAAGCAATAGGTTCACTAGAAGTTTGCACAGTTCTATCATTTTTCTTTTCTTCCTTTTATAAGAACTAGGCATATCAATATTATTTCTCCGAGAATCTTGCTCGATTCTCTTAGGGTGGCCTTCAGAGGATACAAAGGTTCCTGAGTCATTCTACCAGTTCTAGTAGCCACTCTAACAGCATAATCATTTTTCTTACTATTCATTTCAACAAGCACTTCTTTCTGAGCTTTAAGTACTTGTTCTACTTGAGTGGTAACCATAGAAGCATGTTTGCTAACAAGTTTAAGTTCACCTCTAATATTAGCCATATAATCACTCAAGCGTTTAATCGTAAAGGTATTCTGTTTTAATTGTCTACCAAAATAAGCATTAAAGTCATCTTGCTTAAACATAAAGTCATCAAACTCATCCAAGCAATCGACTAGCAATTTTAGTAGGAGGGACTTCACTTTATCATATCTATAGAGAGAATTTACCTTTACTACCTGTGTCGGGATATCGGGAGGTTCTTCAGTAAATAAGTAATTGAGATCCTATACTTCTTCAACAGGCAGTAAATTAAGAGCATGTATTTCTTCAATAGGAGGTAAATTCTTAACATCTTCAGCTTTAATACATTTTTCCTTCATAGATTTCTTTGCCTCTTGCATATCTTCGGGACTGAGAAATAGAACACCTCTCTTCTTCGGAGTTGGTTTAGGAATAGGCTCAGTAATTGGCTCTGGAGCTTGCTCGGGAGGTGGCTCAGGAGGTGCCCAATTATTTTCATTTCCCAACATATTATTCAATAGAATTTCAGCTTCATCCGGTGTTATTTCCCTGAAAAGAGAACCAACACAACTATCCAGGTAATCTCTGGAAGCATCGGTTAGTCCATTATAAAAGATATCAAGTATTTCAGGTTTCTTAAGAGGATGATCAGGCAAAGCATTAAGTAACTTGAGAAGCCTCCCCCTAGCTTGTGGGAGACTCTCTTCTTCAATTTGCACAAAATTATATATATCCCTCAAAGCAGCTTGTTTCTTATGAGCATGGAAATATTTAGCAGAGAAGTAATAAATCATATCCTAGGGACTTTGCAACCAGGATCAAGAGAATTAAACCATTTCTTAGCATCACCCTTTAATGAGAACGGAAATATTTTGAGTAAATAAAGGTATGCGATCTCTCATTATTAGTAAACAGGGCAGCTATATCATTTAACTTACGAAGATGTGCCACAACAGTTTCAGATTCATTGCCATAAAAAGGATCAGATTCAACCAAAGTTATTATATCTGGATCAACAGAAAAATCATAATAATCCTGATCAGGAACACAGATAGGTGAAGTAGCAAAAGCAGGGTCGGGTCTCGTCCTATCTCTAAAAGATTCTTTACTCCATTTAACTAGCAACTTCTTAAGTTCAAGTCTATCCTGGCAAGCAAGAACAGCTGCAGTAGATTCAACATTAAAAAGATAACCCTCAGGAATAGCAGGCATATTATCATCATTACTAACATCATCGTGTTCAGTTTCAATAATTTCTCTTTCTCTAGACCTAGAAATTTGTTCATCTAGAAATTCACCAAGGGGCACAGTAGTATCAAGCATAGAAGTAGTTTCATCATAAGTATCATACATAGCAGAAGTGGCATCATTAATAACATGCGACATATCGGAAAGAATAGCAGAAGCAGGTTTAGGTGTCGCTAGCTTACTCATAACAGAAGGTGAATCAAGTGCAGAGCTAGATGGCAGCTCCTTACCTCCCCTCGTAGTTGAGGGATAAATTTTTGTCTTAGCGTCTTTCAAGTTCTTCATAGTGTCCAGCAGATATAAATCCCAAGTGACTCAAATAATAGAGCTATGCTCCCCGCCAACGGCGCCAGAAAAAGGTCTTGATAACCCAGAAGTATAGGGGATTGCAACAGTTTTCGAGGGTAGAGTATTCAACCCAAATTTATTGATTCGACACAAGGGGAGCCAAAGAATATTCTCAAGTATTAGCAGCTGAGTTGTCAATTCAACCACACCGGAAACTTAGTATCTGCAGCAAAGTGTTTAGTAGCAAAGTAATATGATAGTGGTGGTAATAAAGAATAAAAGTAAAGACAACAAAATTAATGTTTTTGGTATTTTTGTAATGATTGTAACAAAGAGTAACGGAAAAGTAAATAAGCGAGAACCAAAGATATGGAAAACTTCGTAGGCACCGGATCGTTGATGGATAATTATGCCGGATGTGGTTCGTCATGTAACTCATAACATAGGGTGACACAGCAACTAGCTCCAATTCATCAATGTAATGTAGGCATGTATTCCGAATATAGTCATACATGCTTATGGAAAAGAACTTGCATGACATCTTTTGTCCTACCCTCCCGTGGCAGCGGGGTCCTATTGGAAACTAAGGGATATTAAGGCCTCCTTTTAATAGAGAACCGGAACAAAGCATTAGCACATAGTGAATACATGAACTTCTAAAACTATGGTCATCATCGAGAAGTATCCCGATTATTGTCACTTCGTGGTTGTCGGATCATAACACATAATAGGTGACTATAGACTTGCAAGATAGGATCAAGAACACACATATATTCATGAAAACATAATAGGTTCAGATCTGAAATCATGGCACTCGGGCCCTAGTGACAAGCATTAAGCATAGCAAAGTCATAGCAACATCAATCTCGTAACATAATGGATACTAGGGATCAAACCCTAACAAAACTAACTCGATTACATGATAAATCTCATCCAACCCATCACCGCCCAGCAAGCTTTACGATGCAATTACTCACGCACGGCGGTGAGCATCATGAAATTGGTGATGGAGGATGGTTGATGATGACGACGGCGACGAATCCCCCTCTCCGGAGCCCCGAACGGACTCCAGATCAGCCCTCCCGAGAGAGATTAGGGCTTGGCGGCGGCTCAGTATCGTAAAACGCGATGATTTCTTCTCTCTGATTTTTTTCTCCCCGAAAGCCAATATATGGAGTTGGAGTTGGCGTTGGAGGGCCACCAGGGGGCCCACTAGGTAGGGGGGCACGCCTAGGGGGGAGGGGCGCGCCCCCCACCCTCGTGGATAGGGTGTGGGCCCCCTGGTCTTCATCTTTGGCGAGGATTTTTTATTATTTATTCTATGATATTCCGTGGAGTTTCAGGTCATTCCGAGAACTTTTGTTTTCTGCACATAAAACAACACCATGGCAATTCTGCTGAAAACAGCGTCAGTCCGGGTTAGTTCCATTCAAATCATGCAAGTGAGAGTCCAAAACAAGGACAAAAGTGTTTGGAAAAGTAGATACGACGGAGACGTATCACCGGACTCATCGTCATTGAAGCCTAGTTCGGGGGCTACTGAGGGAGTCCTGGATTAGGGGGTCTCCGGACAGCCGGACTATATCCTTTGGCCGGACTGTTGGGCTATGAAGATACAAGATTGAAGACTTCGTCCCGTGTCCGGATGGGACTCTCCTTGGCGTGGAAGGCAAGCTTGGCAATACGGATATGTAGATCACCTCCCTTGTAACCGACTCTGTGTAACCCTAGCCCCCTTCGGTGTCTATATAAACTGGAGGGTTTAGTCCGTAGGACAACAACAATCATACCATAGGCTAGCTTCTAGGCTTTAGCCTCTACGATCTCGTGGTAGATCAACTCTTCTAATACTCATATCATCAAGATCAATCAAGCAGGAAGTAGGGTATTACCTCCATCGAGAGGGCCCAAACCTGGGTAAACATCGTGTCCCCCGCCTCCTGTTACCATCCGCCTAAGACGCACTGTTTGGGACCCCCTACCCGAGATCCGCTGGTTTTGACACCGACACCAACCAACCAAAACTTGGTGGATGAAGGAGGTTACCTCAATAAATGCAAAAGACATTGAATCCATGGATAGATGCCAGATATTTGAAAGGGTTTGAAAGAGGAATGAGTGGAGGAGAGATAAGGGGGGAGGGTCGTAGCTCGGGCGGGGAACGAGGAGGAAAAAAGTGAGATGAGTGATGGGTGTGAAACTGCTAGTTATCGACTAGAGGGGGGGGGGGTGAATAGGCGATTTTTATGGAAGTCTTCAAAACATGGAAGTTTCGAAGACAAACAATATAAATGAACCTATTAACATGCAGCGGAAGGTAGACTACACTAGGCAAGCCATAGTCAAGTATTCAATGAAGAGAAAGGACGAAGACTAATAGCAGCTAGGTAGTAATGATCAGGATGGAAGATAGTATGAAGCCAAACAACAATAGTAGTCACACAGTGAAGTCAAACAGGTAACGCAAGCAGGCAATGACTTCATGAAGACAAACTGTAAGTAAAGAGAGGGAGAAGATAGAACCAGTCGCTTGGTGAGGACAAGGATTTGTTGGACCAGTTCCAGTTGCTGTGACAACTATACGACTGGTTAGGGAGGCTGAGATTCAACTCAGAAGACCATGTCTTCACCTTATTCCCCTTGAGCTAAGGACACCCAGTCCTCGCCCAATCACTCTGGTAAGTCTTCAAGGTAGACTTCCAAACCTTCACAGACTTCGTTCACCGGCAATCCACAAAGACTCTTGGATGCTCAAAACGCGACGCCTAACCGGGCCGGAGGATTCACAGTCCTCAAGTGTAACAAGTCTTCGTGTCACGCGATGTAAAGACTTGATGATGCCTAACACTCTTTGGCTCTGGGTGTTTTGGGCTTTGTCCTCGCAAGGATTTCTCTCTCTCAAAAACTTCGGAGGTGGGTGATACGTCTCCTTCGTATCTATAATTTTTTATTGTTCCATGCCAATATTATTCAACTTTCATATACTTTTGGGCAACTTTTTATACTATTTTTGGGACTAACATATTGATCCAAAGTGCTCGGTGCCGCCTCTGTCTCATTGCATGTTTTTGGTTTCGCAAAATATCCATATCAAACAGAGTCCAAACGAGATAAAAGCAGATGGAGCTTATTTTTGGAATATTTGGAAAATCTGGGAGAAAGATCAACGCGAAACGATGTCCGAGGTGGCCACGAGGCAGGGGCCCACGCCCTCCCCAGGAGGGCGCGCCCCCACCCTCATGGGCCACCCGTAAGGCGGTTGATGCCCTTCTTCGGCCGCAAGAAAGCTAATTTTTGGTAAAAAATCATGGCGAAGGTTTCAGTCCAATCGGAGTTACGGATCTCCGTATATATACGAAACGGTGAAAGGGCAGCGTAACGTAACGCAGTAAACAAAGAGAGAGAGAGAGACAGATCCAATCTCGGAGGGGCTCTCGCCCCTCCCACTCCATGGAGACCATGGACCAGAGGGGAAACCCTTCTCCCATCTAGGGAGAAGGTCAAGGAAGAAGAAGAAGGAGGGGGGCTCTCTCTCCCCCTCGCTTCCGGTGGCGCCGGAGTGCCACCGGGGGCCATCATCATCACCGCGATCTTCACCAACACCTCAGCCATCTTCACCAACATCTCCATCACCTTCCCCCCTCTATCTACAGCGGTCCACTCTCCCGCAACCCGCTGTACCCTCTACTTGAACATGGTGCTTTATGCTTCAATTTATTATCCAATGATGTGTTGCCATCCTATGATGTCTGAGTAGATTTTCGTTGTCCTATCGGTGGTTGATGAATTGCTATGATTCATTTTTAATTTTCTTGTGGTTATGTTGCTGTCCTTTGGTGCCCATCATATGAGCGCGCGTGTGGATCACACCATAGGGTTAGTTGTATGTTGATAGGACTATGTATTGGAGGGCAAGAGTGACAGAAGCTTCAACCTAGCATAGAAATTGATGCATACGGGATTAAAGGGGGACCAATATATCTTAATGCTATGGTTGGGTTTTACCTTAATGAGCGTTAGTAGTTGCAGATGCTTGCTAATAGTTCCAATCATAAGTGCATAGAATTCCAAGTAAGGAATGTCATGCTAGCAGTGGCCTCTCCCACATAAAACTTGCTATCGGTCTAGTAAAGTAGTCAATTGCTTAAGGGACAATTTCACAACTCCTACCACCACTTTTCCATGCTAGCTATATTTACTTTATTGTGTCTTTTATCTTAACAGCCCCTAGTTTTTATTCTCGTGTTCTTTATATTCTTGCAAACTCTATCTAAAAACACCTACAAAGCACTTCTAGTTTCATACTTGTTTCCAGTAAAGCGAACGTCAAGTGTGCGTAGAGTTGTATCGGTGGTTGATAGAACTTGAGGGAATATTTGTTCTACCTTTAGCTCCTCGTTGGGTTCGACACTCTTACTTATCGAAAGAGGCTACAATTGATCCCCTATACTTGTGGGTTATCAAGACCTTTTTCCGCACCGCTGTCGGGAGCAATAGCGTGGGGTGAATATTCTCGTGTGTGCTTGTTTGCTTTATCACTAAGTAATTTTTGTTTGCTGTTCTTAGTTGTTTTCTATGTTTAGTTATGGGTAGGAAACGCAAAATACCAAATAAATTAGTTGTACCTACTGAACCAATGGTTGAAGAACCACTCAAAATCTATCACACTTTGAAGCTTATTACTTGGATCATCTTCGATCCATATGTGTCTCTTTGAAACCCCAACTAGCTTAGTTGAGGGCTAATCTTTAGATGAGCATGCTTGTTATGTGCGATAATCGTATATCCGAAAAAGGGAAAAATTCTATTGGGTCAAATTCATCGTTTGCAATGCTATGCTTGGAATTTATGTGAAATATATGATTTTACTTGTTGTTCTGAAAACCCTAAGAAACACCTTCCCTACCAATGTGAGTATAGTGATAATGGAATCGTATCTTCGTATGCTAAGGGTGTTTATAATTACTATGATGTTCAACAAATTGAAGAATTTGTTGCTTTTAAGGGTGCTTATGAAATTGCTTCTTTGATTGAAAAGTATGGTGCTGCTCTTTACAAATCTGAAAATTTTGCCATACTTAAATATTGCTATGATAATTATGCTTCTAATGCCTATGTTAAACCATATATTGAGGACTCTTCCGCTGTCCAAGAAGAGACTAATATTTTGCAGGAGTCTATGGAAGAAGAAATTGATGAAACTGTGAGCTCATTGGATGAAAAAGATGAGGAGGAGAGCGAAGAACAAAGGGAGGAAGAGCGGATTAGCTACCCGTGCCCACCTTCTAATGAGAGTAACCCTCCAACTCATACATTGTTTAATTTCCCTTCGTGCTTACCGAAGGATGATTGCTATGATGATTGTTATGATCCTATTGATTCTCTTGAAATATCCCTTTTTGATGATGCTTGCTATGCTTGTGGCCAAGATGCCAATATGAATTATGCTTATGGAGATGAACTTGCTATAGTTCCTTATGTTAAACATGAAATTGTTGCTATTTCACCCACGCATGATAGTCCTTTGTCTTTTTGAATTCTCCCGATTATACTATATCGGAGAAGCTTGCTCTTATTAAGGATTATATTGATGGGTTGCCTTGTACCGTTGCACATGATGATTTTTATAGATATAATATGCATGTGCTTGCTGCTCCTACTTGCAATTATTATGACAGAGGAACTATATCTCAACCTCTCTATGTTTCCAACATGATAAAATTGCAAGAAACTGTTTATACTATGCATTGGCCTTTACTAGGTGTGCATGAATTGTTCTTTTATGACATGCCGATGCATAGGAAGAGAGTTAGACTTCTTCATTGCTTGATATATGTTGCTTTGTGCTCACTACTAAATTCTAAATTATTGCTAATTAAAATTGGCTTTGATATACCTTGGGATCCGGGTGGATTCACTACTTGAGCACTATATGCCTAGCTTAATGGCTTTAAAGAAAGCGTTGCCAGGGAGACAACCCGAAAGTTTTAGAGAGTCATTTATTTTTGTTGCATGCTTTCGTATAGTTTAAAAACAAAAAAAATAGGGGAACCCAAAACTTTTCAAAAAGAAAAGTGATAGTGAGAGAGACGAGCATTGTGAAAGTGGGGGACGTCCTTGAACTTTGTTCATGCCCATGGGAACTTTGTGAATCTTAATTATAGAAACTTTTCGATAAAAATAATTATCCCCTTGTACAATTTCATTGTATTATAAAAATAATGTGCCAAGGTTGCCTTTAGGATGTTTACAATACTTGTTGGTTTTTGCGGTGTAGGACAGAAACTTTGGCTGTAGTGCGTGATTTTTACTTTTTTATTGGAACGTCAAATGGTTTTGATTCTTTTTGCACTGTCTTTCTATACGAATTGTTTATTTTTCCTAATTTTCACAGAATTTTTCAAGTATCATAAGTACTAGATGAATAGGCGCGCTCTGCCGCGCCTGGTGATATTACGACCGGCAGTTGTTGTTTGGCCTGGTAGAACGCTTTAGCGGGTCATATGAACAGGCACTTTTTTGCTGGCATGGTCTGCTGTGCACATGCCATCCAATGCCATCCTGCCCATCTATCCAATAAAACAATGGCAACACTAACGAAAAATGTGGTAAATAGAAAGCCATACTGATATCCGGAAGCATAACCGAGCTAAATAATGGCAATCTTCAGAGTACAATACATGGGAAGTGAGCTAAAGTTTTTACTGCAGGAAATGTCCCAGGTGCACAAGTGCAGAACGGCCATTAGACAGAATTGTACATGCACAAGTTTAATATTGGATTTATGTAATTGTACAGAAACTAAGAGATTGAAAAGTGTGAACTAAAAAAGCAGGTCATCATTAAGAGATGAGACAAAGTTGAAGTTCCCCATATGCATCTCCATAGTATTTCTCGTTTCACTTGAACAACGCAATACTTGTAATAGATTTCTTCATATCTTCACAAGTGCTTCATTTGCACTGCATTTCCATATTCTTCTTCATTTCGTATTACCATGTCTGCAAACAAAATGAAAATGAATTATGATTCCCATGGTACATTTTAGAAGAAGAAAAAGAGACATGACCCCAACTTAGCACAAGGTGATAATAATCATCACTGTCTCAAATACTACTAATGAAAAGGGAGATCAGCAGGGCACAACTTATTACCAACAAAAAATAGATAGCACTAACATGGAATGGAGACTGTCATGCTTGCTAGTAAAAAAAATCATAATTAAAAGATCATATCACATCCCTGATCAAGTACCATATATACGGATGAACATCTACATAGAACAGATCATGAGCAGATCCTAACAACCACCAGTAGCATTAGTAATAAACTATGAAGGTCGTCTAGAAAGCTAAAAATATCTTCAAGAGCACTGTCTAAGCATCAGATAAGCCTAAAGTGTAACATTTAATAATTGATAAAAATTCTTATGTAAAAAAATCATCAACATAATAGAAGCATCTATGCCATAGATTCGAGGAAACAAAAGATGCAGAAAACAACACCCTGGAGCAAACCAACTGCATTTGAATGATATTAGAAACGGTATGCAGGAGATGTAGCACACAACTGGAGAACTGATAGATGCTTGCACTGGTTGGATGTGCACAACGTCGTTCCATATTGATTTGTCGGCATACTTATCAATAAGGATATCTCCATAACCTGAAAAACAAGAGTTAGAACAACTTTGAGCAACCGGTTGTTTAGTTATCATAGTTGCAGCTTGCATCAGGCCATATGCTCAGCGGGACCAGATTATCCTACAAGTAAAACTTCAACATCATAGTAACTATGTGAGTAAGATTGATCAAAATATTTCACAACATCGTGAGCCCTTTTCGCAGTCCAGGATAGTGCTACAAGGTATACTCTAATAATTAAGATTCAGGTTATTCCAAAAATAGCACAAGATGTATAACTACATCTACACTGATTAACTACAAAACATAAATGGCTATAAGCCTATTGCCACCACAGCGTCGTTGGCTTCATACTTGTTATGACCATATTGGTTTGCCCCATACTTCAAAACCTGCATACTCTGAAACACTAAGAATGTAAACAGCCAATACAAAACAGTAGTCCGGTAGAGAAAACGATTCCTTTTGGAATAGAACTCTGATATTCCATCTTCAATCTTCGGAAAAACTATATCTTTCAGAAGTAGTATCAATATTCATATTTAGGAGTAGAACAATCATCAGCTTAATAGTAGACTACAATGTCATATATTTCAATTTGCAATAGTAGACTATAATAAGAAGTGTACTATATGTATCCAAATAACGACGAATAATTGTGCCTTCCTTTCACAGGTTGTGATATCAAGAAAATAATCGATGCGACTAACCGATCAGTTTACATAACACAGATAATATACACTCAAGCATGCATACACTTTTCTTAAATCAAGGGACTAAAGGTCACTTTGGCATTTTTGTTTCCTTGAGTACACACTGTCTCCATGGTTGACAAACAACCACTCATCAAAAGATCATGAAAAAGTATGTTTGTTCACCTTGCCATCAGCCATGCCTAAGATGATGCTTGCATCAGTGGACAAAATTGACCACCACCATGGTTCGTATCCGAGTCAACCAAACTTCAGCATGAATCAAAGTATCAAACTCTCACCCGAAAATTCCGAGGCAGGGATTTTGAGCAGATGAAGGTGCGACCAGGAGGGGGAGCCCTGGAGGAGGGAGGCGGATGGGAGGAGAAACTCGCTGCTGGGATGCGCCAGTCTGCAAGACGCGACAGCGAGGGAGATGGCACGGACGGCAGCTTGCTGGAGGTAGCCGGGATCGAAGGACGCCGCATTGGCAATTTGGGAAGACAGTGAAAGGTTCAGGGGATTAGAACCCGCGGCCCGCCTCAACGGACGAAGAGAAGAGAACCAACTACAACCAAGAGAAAGAGAAGAGGAAATGAAACCTGCTGCAGATTACAAGAAGGCAACACGGCCAGAGCGGATGCAGCAGACGGCCATCCCCGTCGAGCCCCCATCCAAGAGAAGAAACATGAAAAATCTGACGCGGAACAGCGACAGGCCAGAGGCGCGGCAGCGCACTCCCGTCAGCGACGTAACGATAGGGCAGCCCTCCTCCACGGCCAGAGGCATGACAGCCCTCCCCTGCGAATCGAAGACAAGGGCATCGCCCCCACAACCGCCGCCGCAACCGCCGCTTATACTATCGCCATTGAACACGAGAACAGAAGCACCCAGCGAGACGCACGCTAACACATGCCTCACACACGCCACCTCACCTTAACAAGCCCGTTTCAAACCGACCATACCCAAAACCAGGCCCACTTACCGCCTAAACAGCCCCGACGCAGTTCACACTCTCATTTTTTGGGAGCTTAGTATCTGTAGTGATGGTGAATGTTCAGATTATTACAGACTGTTCTGTTTTAGACAGATTCTATTTTTAATGCATAGTTTGCTTGTTTTGATGAAACTATCAATTTATATCAGTGGATTAAGCCATGAAAAGTTATATTACAGTAGACACAATGCAAAAACAAAATATGAATTGGTTTGCAACAGTACTTAGAGTAGTGATTTACTTTATTATACTAACGGATTTTACCGAGTTTTCTGTTGAAGTTTTGTGTGGATGAAGTGTTTGATGATCGAGAAGGTTTCGATGTGAGAAGAAGGAAGAGAGGCAAAAGCTCAAGCTTGGGGATGCCCGAGGCACCCCAAGTAAATATTCAAGGAGACTCAAGCGTCTAAGCTTGGGGATGCCTCGGAAGGCATCCCCTCTTTCTTCAACAAGTATCGGTATGTTTTCGGATTCGTTTCGTTCATGCGATATGTGCAAGTCTTGGAGCGTCTTTTGCATTTAGGTTTTCATTTTTCTTTTATGCATCATGCTGGTATGAGATAGTCCTTGGTTGATTTATAGAATACTCATTGCACTTCAGTTATATTTTTTGAGTATGGCTTTTTAGAATGCTTCATGTGCTTCACTTATATCATTTGAAGCTTGGATTGCCTGTTTCTCTTCACTTAGACAACCGCCATTTGTAGAATGATCTTTTGCTTGACTTATATTTGTTAGAGCGTGGGCATATATTTTGTAGAAAGAATTAAACTCTCTTGCTTCACTTATATCTATTTAGAGAGATGACAGGAACTGGTCATTCACATGGTTAGTCAAAAGATCCTACATAAAACTTGTAGATCGCTGAATATGATATGTTTGATTCCTTGCAATAGTTTTGCGATATAAAGATGGTGATATTAGAGTCGTGCTAGTTAAGTAGTTGTGAAATTGAGAAATACTTGTGTTGAGGTTTGCAAGTCCCGTAGCATGCACGTATGGTGAACCGTTATGTAAGGAAGTCGGAGCATGAGGTGTTTATTGATTGTCTTCCTTATGGGTGGCGGTCGGGGACGAGCGATGGTCTTTTCCTACCAATCTATCCCCCTAGGAGCATGCGCGTAGTACTTTGTTTTGATGACTAATAGATTTTTGCAATAAGTATGTGAGTTCTTTATGACTAATGTTGAGTCCATGGATTATACGCACTCTCACCCTTCCATCATTGCTAGCCTCTTCGGTACCGTGCATTGCCCTTTCTCACCTCGAGAGTTGGTGCAAACTTCGCCGGTGCATCCAAACCCCGTGATATGATACGCTCTATCACACATAAACCGCCTTATATCTTCCTCAAAACCGCCACCATACCTTCCTATTATGGCATTGCCATAGCCATTCCAAGATATATAGCCATGCAACTTCCATCATCATCATATACATAACTTGAGCATTTATTGTCATATTGCTTTGCATGATCGTAAGATAGCTAGCATGATGTTTTCATGGCTTGTCCGTTTTTTATGTCATTGCTACGCAAGATCATTGCACATCCCGGTACACCGCCGGAGGCATTCATATAGAGTCATATCTTTGTTCTAGATATTGAGTTGTAAGTAAATAAAAGTGTGATGATCATCATTATTAGAGCATTTCCCCAGTGAGGATAGGATGATGGAGACTATGATTCCCCCACAAGTCGGGATGAGACTCCGGACAAAAAAAATAAAAAAATAAAAAAAAGAGAAAGGCCAAAAAAAAAGAGAAGGCCCCAAAAAAAAGAAAAAAAGAAAAAAATGAGAGAAAAAGGCAGAAGGGGCAATGTTACTATCCTTTTACCACACGTGTGCTTCAAAGTAGCACCATGTTCTTCATATAGAGAGTCTCTTGAGTTATCACTTTCATATACTAGTGGGAATTTTCATTATAGAACTTGGCTTGTATATTCCAACGATGGGCTTCCTCAAATGCCCTAGGTCTTCATGAGCAAGCAAGTTGGATGCACACCCACTTAGTTTCAGTTTGAGCTTTCATAAACTTATAGCTCTTAGTGCAGCCGTTGCATGGCAATCCCTACTCCTCACATTGATATCTATTAATGTGCATCGCCATAGCCTGTCGATACGCCTAGTTGATGTGAGACTTTATCCTTTTTTGTCTTCTCCGCATAACCCCCATCATCATATTATATTCCACCTATAGTGCTAGGTCCATGGCTCACGCTCATGTATTGCGTGAAAGTTGAAAAGGTTTGAGAAAACGTCAAAAGTACGAAACAATTGCTTGGCTTGTCATTGGGGTTGTGCATGATGTGAATATTTTGTGTGGTGAAGATGGAGCATAGCCAGACTATATGATTTTGTAGGGATGAGCTTTCTTTGTCTATGTTATTTCAATAAGACATAATTGCTTGGTTGGTATGCTTGAAGTATTATTGTTTTTATGTCAAAGGATAGACTATTGCTTTGAATCACTCGTTTCTTAATATTCATGCCATGATTAGATACATGATCAAGATTATGCTAGGTAGCATTCCACATCAAAAATTATCTTTTTTATCATTTACCTACTCGAGGACGAGCAGGATTTAAGCTTGGGGATGCTGATACGTCTCCGTCGTATCTATAATTTTTTATTGTTCCATGCCAATATTATTCAACTTTCATATACTTTTGGGCAACTTTTTATACTATTTTTGGGACTAACATATTGATCCAGTGCCCAGTGCCAGTTCCTGTCTGTTGCATGTTTTTGGTTTCGCAAAATATCCATATCAAACAGAGTCCAAACGAGATAAAAGCAGATGGAGCTTATTTTTGGAATATTTGGAAAATCTGGGAGAAAGATCAACGCGAAACGATGTCCGAGGTGGCCACGAGGCAGGGGCCCACGCCCTCCCCAGGAGGGCGCGCCCCCACCCTCGTGGGCCACCCGTACGGCGGTTGATGCCCTTCTTCGGCCGCAAGAAAGCTAATTTTTGGTAAAAAATCATGACGAAGGTTTCAGTCCAATCGGAGTTACGGATCTCCGTATATATATGAAACGGTGAAAGGGCAGCAGAATAGAACACAGAAACAGAGAGAGACAGAGAAATAGATCCAATCTCGGAGGGGCTCTCGCCCCTCCCACGCCATGGAGACCATGGACCAGAGGGAAACCCTTCTCCCATCTAGGGAGAAGGTCAAGGAAGAAGAAGAAGGAGGGGGGCTCTCACCAACACCTCCGCCATCTTCACCAACATCTCCATCACCTTCCCCCCTCTATCTACAGCGGTCCACTCTCCCACAACCTGCTGTACCCTCTACTTGAACATCATGCTTTATGCTTCATATTATTATCCAATGATGTGTTGCCATCCTATGATGTCTGAGTAGATTTTCGTTGTCCTATCGGTGGTTGATGAATTGCTATGATTGATTTAATTTGCTTGTGGTTATGTTGTTGTCCTTTGGTTCCCATCATATGAGCGCGCGCGTGGATCACACCATAGGGTTAGTTGTATGTTGATAGGACTATGTATTGGAGGGAAAGAGTGATGTAAGCTTCAACCTAGCATAGAAATTGATGCATACGGGATTAAAGGGGACCAATATATCTTAATGCTATGGTTGGGTTTTACCTTAATGAACGTTAGTAGTTGCGGATGCTTGCTAATAGTTCCAATCATAAGTGCATAGAATTCCAAGTAAGGAATGTCATGCTAGCAGTGGCCTCTCCCACATAAAACTTGCTATCGGTCTAGTAAAATAGTCAATTTCTTAAAGCAGAATTTCACAACTCCTACCACCACTTTTCCACACTCGCTATATTTACTTTATTGTGTTTTTTTATCTTAACAACCCTTAGTTTTATTCTCGTGTTCTTTATATTCTAACAAACCCTATCAAAAAACACCTACAAAGTACTTCTAGTTTCATACTTGTTTCCGGTAAAGCGAACGTCAAGTGTGCGTAGAGTTGTATCGGTGGTCGATAGAACTTGAGGGAATATTTGTTCTACCTTTAGCTCCTCGTTGGGTTCGACACTCTTACTTATCAAAAGAGGCTACAATTGATCCCCTATACATGTGGGTTATCAGTGGGTTGCTCTTAAACGACAAAAGCCGTGCACTAACTCTGAGCAGCCACTAATTTATGGTTTAGGGGGTGGGCTATTTAAAGCCACTAGGCAACCCGACCTGATTTATCCGAAATGACCCTAGGTCACTAAGGAACTGACACTTGTTCCAATGGTCAGATTTCAAACACATGCGGTAGCTTGACTTGGGCTACAAGTAAAGCTGAGTCATCCAGCTCTGGATAAGATTTGCTCTCATTGTCTTCGCTCGAAGACATAGGATTTTGTTGAGCATCACTTCAGTCACTCTGACTTTGTTCACTTGGACCCCACTTAACAGTACGATGGTTCCTATGACTCAGGAAAGAATAAAAGGAAACTATGAAACAACTATGTCTTCGCACTCCATAGTCTTCACGTGAATGTCTTCTCGAGTCATAAGCTTCGGTGTGATTGTATTCAAGGTGAATATCTTCAATGTGAATATCTTCACATACCACCATTGTCTTCAATGTCTTCATACATTTTTAGGGGTCATCTTCGGTAGGTAAACCGAATCAATGAGGGACTACCACCTGTGTTATCCTGCAATTCTCACAAACACATTAGTCCCTCAACCAGGTTTGTCATCAATACTCCAAAACCAACTAGGGGTGGCACTAGATGCACTTACAACCTCCCCCTTTTTGGCGATTGATGACAAACTGGTTGAAGTTTCAACGGGAATAAAAGTATGTGAAATTGTGAGGAATTTAGGTATTGTCTTCGTAAGTAGCAAAAGGCTCCCCCTGAAGATGTGCATATAAGTATTTTGCTTTTGGAATGCAAATGCACATGGCAGGTTGTACTTGTGGAGGTCCTCTACAACGTATGAAGACAATTCATCATGCATGAAAAGATATAACGAAGATAATGGCATGCATAATGAAAAAATGGACGTCTGCAATATGACTTCATGCGGGATTTATCATCGCACATGCGGAATTTATCATCGCATCACAGAATAGCAGAAGAAGTAGCAGATGACCATCAAGTTTTTAAGTGTTACAACTCAAAGAACTAGAAGTATCAAAAGCAAGAGTTGTAAGCACTTGGCAAAAGTATAGCAACCACCCATATGGACCCGCTTGAAGACTATCAACTCATATGCTTCTCCCCCTTTTGTCAGTAAGGACCAAAATGGTTTGAAGACAGAGAGCCTCTACTGCTCCCCATCGGGAGTAGATGAAGCAACAGGTCGTCGTTGAGGTTTGGTGGTGTAGAAGAACTTGGTGCAAAGGTCGATATGCTACCAAGTCGGAGGTGGTGATGTAGCATCATCTTCATCATCGGTGACTACGGCATTAACGATTCTGCACTGAGGAAGAATAGTCAGAGTCTTCAAGTGAGGGAATTCGACGCAAGACATCATTCCTGGGAGGAGTGGAATCAAACTTGAATCTCTCTGTGAAGCCGTCGTCTTGAAGATCAGCTTCAGCACTGAGCAATGTCAGACTCTTCCACGATCTCAGACAGGTTTCGTGAGTGACAAATGCATTCTTGGTGGCAAGGTTGCGAATGCGGTTGACATCCACCAAGAGGCTTTGCATCTGACGCTTCAACCAGTCGTGATGCTTATCTTGCTTTTGATGCAAGGCAACAAGAGGATCTCGGTCATTGAGAACACGAGAACGCTTTCGAGGCCTTTGAGCAATTGTGCTTTCAGTGGCTTCAGTATGGGCACGATGAGGTGCACGTGTATTTCCAGCCAAAGGATAAACACGAGTGGCAGCCAGAACTCCTTCAATGGGCTGAGTGAAGCTTTCGTGATCGGCGTTGTGAAGATAAATGAGCTCCTTGGCAGGCTGTGGGTATATGGCTTCGACAGACAGATCAACCTCTGGCAAGAATATCAGATGGTTGCGCGCAAACGGCTGATAGTTGACAGCAGAGTGAAGCTTGATAAGGCGCATAACCCGTGGAGCGTATAACTTAAGACCAAAGAGATCTGAGCCAGATGCAGCCAATTTCCTGAGGAAGAAGTCTTGAGCATTGAAGCTAATGCCATTGAAGATATAGAAAACCAATGTCTTCATTGCTCCTTCAAGCATCGCTGCAGGAGAATGTCCCTTGATAGGCCATAGAGTTCGCCTGATAATATGATAAATAGTGCGGGACATGTACTCTAGGTCTTCAACAAATAATTCCCTTGGATATTCAGCGTCGCATGGCAGTGGCTTCATCATGCTCAGCATTTGGCTCATGTTGGGCTCAGGCTTCTGGAGGATGCTCTCCAAAGCATTGGGGTGAAGCTGACAACCAGGTTCAAAGAGTTCTCTTGGAGTGGGCAGACCAGTGAGCTCAATAATATCAAGAGCTTTGGCTTCGTGATGTACATTACCTGTCATCCACTCAAGGATCCATGTCTTCGGATCCATGTTGTAGCCGCGAATGTGGAGGGTGGCATAGAATTGCAGCAGAAGCTCTTCGTTCCAAAGGTTTTTATCACCACAAATTGCGATGAGACCAGCATCTCGGAAATAGTCAAGGGCTTCTTCTAAGCAGGGCAGTCCAGCAATAGCTTCGTAGTCTAGACGCATATGGGGAAAGATGCGCCCTTGATCATAAAGAACACAAGAGTAATAACTGCGTTGCTGATAGCTCTAGAATCGATCAGATGAAGTACGTGGCTTCTAGTATGGGTTCTTGTCGCTGTCAAAGAAGGTGTTGTGTGCAATGAAGCCATTCACATATAAAGATCCTGGTGAAGTTGCAGTACCTGGAAACCTTGGCAGCCTTGGTTTTGGCTTCTGGACCTGAGGCTTGTGCTCCACACGAAAGTCAAATTGATATCCGGGAGCAGGAGGAGGAACCAGAATTGGCCAGCGAACCATGACAGGTTGCCCGCGATCAAATGCCAGCTCAATAGTGTGTGGCCTGGTAGGAGGTACAGGAGGATCGGCATTGACATGAGCTGCGAGTGGTACAATGGCTTCAGGTGCAACATTGACTTCAGGTGCATTAGAAGCTTCAGGCTCATTAACTTCAGGCGCCACATTGACTTCAGGCGCCACATTTGCTTCAGCCATGACAACGTCATTGGCTTCAGTATTGGTGTTGGTGGCCGCCTCAATGTTATCAACCTCCACTTGAGTAGTTGGAGGGTCGAACACGTTCTCCTCGATACCAACTTCTTGGTTGGACGGGGGTGTAGCAACAGCCGGAATGTCTTCAGCAGCTTTGGCTTCAGACTCTGAGATGTTCACAGTTGGAGTGGCTTCAGGAAACACTCGGCGTGATACTGAGTTGTGGTGCTCTTCTCCTTCTGGAACACTCGAAAGAGTGACTTGGAGCCTTGGTCCTTTGCGAAGCCTGTGAAAAACGGGCGACGCTTGTGGAGAGGGAGTTGGCTGGGCCTCAAAGTCGTCATCATCAAGCACCAGAGTGGTGACTTGAGTTGGGGGAGTACTTGGTGATTCTTCTTCACGAGGGGAGTCTTGAGGGTGATCAGCCCATGAATCATCCTGAGCAATTGGCGTCAGAGGACGACCAATGCTGATGAGTTCGTTGTTCGTTAGAACAGGCGATGATACCATTTTGTGCTTGATCTGAGGAAGGACTTCATCATCTTCTACATTGTCTTGGGGACCAATGTCTTCAGCTGCGTTGTGGTTAACAGCTGGATCTTCTTGAGCTTCAGGAGCCTCTGTGGTAGCAGGCTCGTGAACTATCAAACGACGCTCTTGATGTGTGAATGCAGGACGAGCAATAGAGATTGGCTCAACTACAAGGGGCTCTATGGGAGCAGCCCGATCTTTCTTCTTTGTCTTTCTTTTCTTGGTTGGTGGAGCATCGTCAGTGGTGTTCTTGGACTTGTGCTTTCTGGCTTCGGCTTCAACCGTTCTTGTTTTCTTGAGATCTGAAGCTACTGTGGGGACCTTTGGCTTCAGGCCTGTCATACTGGCCGGGAAGACAATGCGAGGTTCTTCCCGCCTGGATGCTTCAGCTGCAGTGGCGGAGACAAGGGGGGCGAGCAGGGGCCTGGCCCCCCCTAACGATCGATCAAACGTTACGTACATACTCATTAATTAGCACTGCGATTGCATTACAGAAGTTCCTAGCCCCCTATCTCTTGACATGAAATTGTGCAAAAACTAAAAAGGCCCATGTGAAAGCCCACCAGTGAGTTGCTTTCAAGTCCATAGCAAAGCCAGATTGGGCGTTGGGAATATCTCCCGTGATTAGCGCTTGCGGGTGTTGGTTGTTGCCGTCGTGCCTGCGCGCCTCTGCTCTTGCGCAAGATCCGATTCCGACGGTGATGCAGGCTGCTTCAATCATCAAGTCTGTAGGCTGCCAATGAATTAGCCAAGGTCAACACATCAAATTGTCTACTATCTCTCTATTCTCACCTTGTATCATGTCGAACTACTCCAAATTTTAATTATTTTGATTGCATGATTTGGTATGCGTCGCCGGTCTAGGCCCAGGCACCCGTGACCATTCGAAAGCTCGAAGCAGTAGATTCCTCGTAGAGCTTTGGTAAGCACGGATAGTTTTTGTGCGCCTGCCAACGATGGCCAACTGATCTACTTCGACATACAGGCAGAGAGCACGAGCAGCGGCAGGATATGATTCTCTAGGTTTGTACTCTAGCAATATTGATAAAAATTTTCCTAATATAACTACAGAACTTCGTTACTTCGTATATGATGATTTTTTGTAATGGTCTATCAGTTATGAATTGTCATTCAATCATGTATATATACAAGCTAAAATCCACTAAGCGAACCATTTGGTTATACAATGATTGTTATTGTTTGCATAACTTAAATATTCTTATGATAACATTTCGTAGCAAGGCATTTAATTCAAATCATGTTACAAAGTCATTTGATTAAAAACTTTGTCTACTTGGCCCGTATGTGAAATTATTGACGAATATTAGCTATAGCTAGACATGCTCCATCTGCAAGAAAAAAGTGTGTGTGTGTCTACTGTCTTGGCCAGGCTTAGATATGAAGCTATCGGGAAGTTTGTGTGGCACAAATGTTTTTTTGGCTTCATCGACATCTTGGCCCCCCTGTGTCTAAATCCTGGCTCCGCCCCTATTCATCTGGGTCCATAGCAGGCTTCTTCTTCTTGGCAGCCATCTTGGGGTCGATGCCAGGATGCCCAAGTGCCTTGCGCTTCTCGGCTTCATTGTAAGCTTAAACACATTTGGCAGCGAGGAGTTTCATGCGCTCGCGTGAACCTTTAGCCTCGTCACGTTTCTTGTGAAACGCCTCCTTGAGCTCATGCATCATTTGCTTGAGGTTTTGGACATCAGTCACACTGAGCTTGGCCATATGCTTCTTGAACTGGGCTTTTTCATAGTCAATTTTTTTCTTGAGTTCAACAATTATCTAAGCTAGAGCCAGCTCAGGAGCAGTGGCTCCATGGAAGGAGATGCTGAGGCCAATCGGGAGCTGAAGACCATCAAAACTGAGGTTTGGGGTGTCAAACCACTCATCAATGAACTTGTTCAGGATGTCCACATCAAAAAGGGGAAGATCGTTGAAGATTTCCGCCCCTTGCTTGCTCTTTATCAGCATCTCGAGAGCATCGTCGCCAAGGTCGTCATCACTTGACAGATCAATGGCTTCATTTTCATTCCTCAGAACGGCAGCTGGGGTCCACTACAAAAAAAAATACACTTACGTGATGATACGTGTTTGTCACAATAGGTCGCGTTTTTTGTCATGCATGTACATCCATGACGATTTTATGACAGAATCAAGATAGTCATACCTGTGTTGTCGTAGAAGTGTTCCATGACATTACCAAAATTATCATCACGGAGTGTCCACTTCCATGACGATAAATGGCGCGTCACGTAAGTGCTTTCATCAAGGGTGACCGACACATGGCATCCATTGTATCGAACGCCGTTAAGCTATCGGGTCGGGTTTTGGATCTGATAACCCGTTAACAGCCCCGACCAATGGGAAATTTCCACGTGTAAAATTCTTATTAGCCGGACGAAACACGTGTCAGCTCGTCAGTGGGTCAGATAGGCGCTTATGATATGTCGACACGTGCCACGGCCCACCACTGGCCCATTTAGCTTACAAAGTCGGCCCGTTTGACTTGGTCAAAAGTTAACGGGCTGGCCCATGAAAAGCCTGTTAACGGTCTCTTCACAAATAGCCCATTTTATGGCCCGTTAACTCACGGCCCGTTAGGCCCTAAAGGAAATCGGCCCAACAACGTCATGTGGACCGTTGAATATAACACCAGCCCATTTCACTTTCGACCCATGTATGGCCCACAACTTCTTTCGGCCCATATGAGGCCTTCGTATCTTTCGGCCCTTTATAGGCCCATGGTGACTCTAGCCCATAATGAACAGTAATTTTCTTTGTACCCGTTAACGGCCCGTGATTTACATGGGCCGTTTCCAGCCCGTGTTAGCTTTCGGCCTATTGACAGCCCATACCTTCTTGGGCTCCTTTTCGGCCCTCGATTACTTCCGGCCCGTTACTGGCCTGTTCCCCTAATGGGCCAAATTCGGCCCATCGCAAGAGTCGGCCCGTTACTGGCATGTTCCCCAAATGGGACAAATTCGGCCCATGGCAAGAGTCGGCCCATTACAGGCCTATTACCCTAATGGGCCAAATTCGGCCCATGGCAAGAGTCGGCCCATTTCTGCCTGTTAACCCGTTGCGCCGTTGAGGGAGTCCTGGATTAGGGGGTATCCGGACAGTCGGACTGTATACAACGTCCGGACTATTGAAGCATGAAGATACAAGACTCAAGACTTCAGCCCGTGTCCGGATGGGACTTTCCTTGGCTTGGAAGGCAAGCTTGGTGATCCGGATATTATATTTCCTTCCTTATAACCGACTCCATGTAAACCCTAGCCCTCTCCGATGTCTATATAAACCACAGAGGTTGGTCCTTAGAAGGCCGATCACAATTACAATCATACCATCATAGGCTAGCTCTTAGGGTTTAGCCTCTACGATCTCGTGGTAGATCTACTCTTGTACTACCCATATCATCAATATTAATCAAGAAGGAAGTAGGGTTTTACCTCCATCGAGAGGGCCCGAACACAGGTAAACATCTGTGTCCCTTGCTTCTGTTACCATCAGCCTTGACGCCTTACAGATCGGGACCCCCTACCGAGATCCGCCGGTTTTGACACCGACATTGGTGCTTTCATTGAGAGTTCCTACGTGTCGTCGCCCGTCGGGCTCGATGGCTCCTTCGATCATCATCAATGACGCTGTCCAGGCAGACTTTCCCCCTCGGACAGATCTTCGTGTTCGGCGGCTTCGCACTGCGGGCCAACTCACTTGGCCATCTGGAGCAGATCGACAGCTACGCCCCTGGCCACCAGGTCAGGTTCGGAAACCTGAACTACACGATGGACATCCGCGGAGACCTGATCTTCGATGGATTTGGGCCTATGCCAGGAGCACCGGACAGTCTCGACGAGCACGGCTTAGACCTGCCATCGGACGAAGCCCGGGGTATCGCCCCCGTAGTATCTCCGAACCTAGATCCGGAGCAGGCTGCGCTACCTAAGGAATGAGGGGTGGATCCCGCCACTCAGGTCGCGCCTTCATCAGCGGTGGAGCCGAACACGGGTCTTACCTTTGCGGTGGCCCGCGATTACGAACCCCTGGATTCGTATCCAGACACTGGTTCCCATCCGCGCACTCCCGAGCCCGTCGGGCCAGGATGGGCTCTGGTAATGGAGTTCACCGCCGCGGATATCATCCAGCACTCGCCCTTTAGCGACATGATGGACTCATTAAAGTCTCTCTCTTTGTCAGGAGGCTCTTCGTCGAACTATGTTAGGCTTGAGTGGGAGGCAGGTGACGAAGGAATTTGTTGCCCACCCACCACCCACTTCGTTGCCACGGTCGATGACTTAACCGAGGTACTGAATTTCGACTCGGAAGACATCGACGGCATGGACGCATTTATGTAGGAGAAGAACATGAACCACTGCTCACTGGGCGGTGGACATCCACCTCTTCTTATGATATATATATATATATATATATATATATATATATATATATATCTATATATATATATATATATATGGTGGACACTCGAAGGAGACAAATGGTGATGAGGCAGCGGAGGATAAAACCTCGGGAAAAAACCAAAGAATGGGCGTCGCCGGGCGCCACTCCAAGCCCCGCCACACTAATACAGGCCCGGAGGCGTAAACAATCCGAATGGTCTGAAGAAGCATACAACCTGATCAGCCCGCCGAGCAGGCCGAGCAGAGTATGAGCAGGTCAGCCCGGAAGAACAAAGCGACGAACGAATACCCGGAGGAGGACATCTACATGCCCTCCGAAGGCGAGATTAGCCTCGGCGACAGCGAGTTCGGGCGTGCTCGAGGATCCCGTGAGAGCAAGAGCGCTGGCGTCGGCTTATAGCCACCGCGAGGAGCACGAAAAAGAAACAGCAGCAACTCCAAGCTGATCAAGATCTGCTCACAGATAGATGGAGGGAAGTCCTGGCAGCCGAGGAATACGAACTCGAGCACCATACGGCTGACCGGCCACCTCGTGGCCGGGATAAAACGGCATACCAGTCCGCATACCAGCCAACACCCCCACACCAACATACTACGGCCCGGGGCAACAGAACGGGACAACCAAGATCGATCTACGGATCGTGGGGGCGCGCCTCGGCACGCGACGAGGACCGTCACACCGGACACATCTTCAACAAGTCCGAGCGGGCCAAATATAGCCACCCAGAGCAATTCGACCTGTGTAGCCACATAGCCCGGCACAGAGGCACCGTGCACCCCCTCTGCTTCACTGATGAAGTAATGGATCATGAATTACCAGAAGGGTTTAAACAAGTAAACATCGAATCATACGATGGCACAACAGACCCCGCAGTATGGATCGAAGATTTCCTTCTCCACATTCACATGGCCCGCAGAGAGGATCTAGACGCCATCAAGTATCTCCCCCTTAAGCTCAAAGGGCCAGCCCGGCACTGGCTAAACAGCCTGCCAGCAAATTCCATTGGCAGTTGGGAAAACACGGAAGACGCATTCCTCGACAACTTCCGTGGCACTTATGTGCGACCACCGACGCCGATGACTTGAGCCACATCACTCAACAGCCCGGAGAGTCAGCCAGGAAATTCTGGACTCGGTTCCTAACTAAAAAGAACCAAATAGTTGATTGTCCGGACGCCGAAGCCCTAGCGGCTTTCAAGCATAATATCCATGACGAGTGGTTCGCCCGACACCTCGGCCAATAAAAACCCAAGTCCATGGCAGCCCTCACAACACTAATGACCCGCTTTTGCGTGGGCGAGGACAGTTGGTTGGCTCGCAGTAGCACTACGCCACAGTCTGGCAATTCGGATGGCCGCGACAATAACGGCAAGCCATGGCGTAACAGACATAAGCGACGGAACAACAACGACAACACTGAAGACACGACGGTCAACGCCGGATTCAGCAGATCCAAGCCCGATCAGCGGAAGAAGCCGCTCAAGAGAAATAATCAGGGACCGTCGATGCGGACCGCATCTTTGAGCGCTTCGTGCCAAATTCATGGCACCCCAGACAAGCCAGCCAACCACACCAATAGAGATTGCTGGGTATTCAAACAGGCTGGCAAGATAAACGCCGAAGACAAAGACAAGGGGCTGCACAACGACGATGACGAGGAGCCTCGACGTCCGAACACGGGGGGATAGAAGAATCCCCCCCCCCCAGGTGAAAACGGTCAACATGATCTACGCCACGCATATCCCCAAGCGGGAACGGAAGCGGGCACTAAGGGACGTCTATGCGATGGAGCCAGTCGCCCCCAAATTCAACCCATGGTCAGCTTGTCCGATCACCTTCGATCGTAGGGACCACCCTACTAGCATCCGTCACGGCAGCTCGGCCGCATTTGTCCTAGACCCAATCATTGACGGATTCCACCTCATGCGCGTCCTTATGGACGGTGGCAGCAGCCTGAACCTGCTTTACCAGGACACAGTGCGCAAAATGGGCATTGACCCTTCAAGGATCAACCCACTAAAACCACCTTTAAAGGTGTAATTCTGGAGCAGAGGCCCGCTGTACGGGCTCTATACTTGATGGAAGTGGTCTTCGGATCTCCGGATAACTTCCGAAGCGAAGAGTTAATCTTCGATATCGTCCCCTTCCGTAGTGGTTATCATGCACTGCTCGGACGAACCGCATTCGCCAGATTCAATGCGGTACCACACTACGCATATCTCAAGCTCAAGATGCCAGGACCACGCGGGGTCATAACGGTGAACGGAAATATGGATCGCTCCCTACGAACAGAAGAACATACTGCAGCCCTTGCGGCGGAAGTATAATGCAGCCTTCTCCGACAAACCAATCCGGCGACAACAACTTCGAGCACAGTCAAGGGAGTCCGGAGCACCCCGCAACAGGATCATCAGGCACGCCAAGAGCGCGACTAGCAGTTCGGCCTGCGCTTAAGCCCCATCAAAGCAGCATTCGTGCCACATGCACACAATTACGCACTTAAAATACCATGGGCATAGGCGGAGGCGCATCAACGACTCAGTCAATAGTGCGGGTAACCGCCAAATACTTTCATACTCTTTCCCTCTTACCTTTCAGGACACGCATTGGGGCAACATCCTCAAAAGAGCCGAATTGCCGGACTTATAGGGAAGAGACATCCAGGGAGGCAATAGACATTGTGCATAGAAGAAAATACCCAGGTGGAATCTATTTGCGATCATTATACCTGCTTTATCTACCCGCACACAGCCTGCCCCTGGATAGGACATGTCAAATAGTCCTATTTTATATTTGCTTAATGCATCCATTGTAAATGTACGCTTAAACGTATTTTTTGTCAATGAGAGATTATATATAGCGTCAGCTTATTATTCTCATTTGAGCATTTTTCTCTTATAAATTATTATTTAATATTGCATCCGTACACCTTAGTGCGGCCGGTTTGCCTGGGGCTTCTTATGGCGCCCCGCTCTATGGCAACTAAAGTCCGAACACTTTCAACAGTGCGGCACCCCGAACTTATAGCACTATATGCATCAGCTCCGAATCATGTCTTGGGTCTATAGTTGGGATAGCCCGGCTCCCTTGTTTTGGTGCCTTACATTCCGTTATATCAGCTAAGGTAGCGCAGGGAGAACTCTGCGATTGTGTCCCGTTCATCCGGACGAGCACCTCGAGAGAAAGCCGAAACTGACCGGCATGATGTGGCGAGACCTGGTCGCTGTTCGAGAGGTTTTAAAATCCTTAAAGATTTTCCGCTTTAGGCGATAAATCGGCTTCGTCCGATCTAGGCGTGTATAGCGCCCCAATTCAGCCTTCCGGATTCTAGGGGCTTCGCCGAAATTTGAAATTGTAGACTTTTATGGCTAAGTGAAAGTTATAAAGCCGCATAGTCCGATTGCCTTGTTCGATGCGCCGGACACCTCCTTAAGGGACCAAACATTTGGGTAAAGAGTGTCCGGATTTTCCACGAACACCCCAGTGCTAGTCACATGGGGGCGGAAGCCGACGACTGGCCTACTTTCAGGATTTTATAAAGAGCCGCACAGAAGGTAATATTTTAAATAACAAAAGCGCTACATAGCGCAAGTAACTTCGTCCTTCATTACAAACATGACAGAAGTGAATTCATTCAAATATGGCATCCTTGGTACACTCATTGGCGACGAGACGAGCACCCTTCATCACGCCATCGTAGTACAATTCGGGATGGCGATGCGCCTTGCCCTCCGGTGGCCCGTCCTTGACCAGCTTCTCCGCATCCAGCTTGCCCCAATGCACCTTGACGCGGGCAAAAGCTCGGCGGGCACCTTCAATGCAAACAGATCGCTTGATCACTTCAAGCCGCGGGCAGGCATCCACCATCCGCTTGATCAGGCCAAAGTAGCTACTGGGCACTAGCTCACCAGGCCACATCCTGGCTATGAAGTCCTTCATAGCCAGTTCCTCGCCTCTGGAGTTCGACCAACTGCTTGATTGGTCGCTCGAGGCATCGGATGTTCGGCCCCAAAGACATCGGGACGAACAACTTCTTCGTTGAGCTGCCCTCACGGCACGGTAGAACTCCGCAGATGTCTGAGGCGCTGCGTGGCAGATTTGCAAATGCCCCTGGAGAGCTCCGTATTCGAGTAAGTAAAAGAAACGCCTCCTCCACATGTTTGCTTTGCATAAAGAATTTCTTACCCGCTGCTATCTTCTTGGCCTCCTTGATCTCCTGTTGTGCTTTCTCGGCTTCGGCCTTGGCATCTTTCAAATTCACAAGGGCCTTCACAAGCTCGGCCTCCTTCATCTTCAGATTATGCTCCACGGACTCGCACTTCTTGTCGAGGTCCTGGAGCTCCTGCTGTACCTCGCCCACTCTAGCACTTTGCTTTTCGCGCTCCTTACACTCCGAGGCCGCCTTGTCTTCAGCCTTGGACAACGCCTTCTTCAGGGAGGCCAATTCGGCGGTGGCCCCTGTTACACAGTCACGACACTTAGGTGTTAGACCCGTCAATTCTGCCTATGCTTAAACGCATAAGAGCGGGAATTACTTACCCTTGTTCTCTTCAAGCTGCCTCTTTGTGAGAACGAGCCCTCCTTGCGCCTGCTCCAGGTGCCGCTTCAGTTCGGCAACCTCGGTAGTACGGGCAGCAGCAGCAAGCAGCACAACCTGCTTATTCACAACAATACTTATTATTTGTCTCCTGCGGATTATAGTTGACCCTCCATTTGGCTTTTCTTTCAGAACACCAACCAGAGTATCAGGGGCTACTACCTATCGGGTGGTAATTTCATACATTTTTTACTTACCTCAAAGCCCGTCAGAAGGCTTGTGCAGGCTTCGATTAGTCCGCTTTTGGCGGACATAACCTTTCGAATCACCGCACTCATAAGAGTATGGTGCTCTTCTTCCATGGAGGCGCCTCGGAGCGCTTCCACCAGGCTATCCGGCGCCGTTGATGCGCCGTAATTCCTCGGCACGGGCGGCTCGCCCTCCCTAACGAGGGGCTGCCCGCCCAAGTCCGGAACTGTTGGGGGTTCCGGAGCAGTGTTTGGTCGAGAGTCCGCCTTGTTGCGGCTCTCCTCAACGCGATATGCGGGGACCTTGAACCCCGCATGTCCGACATTCGGAAGTCCGCCTTTGGGCGTCTCCAGTGTCACCTCCCCCTGCTCGGGGAACCTCCGGGACAACACCTCCGTGTCATCCGCAGGCTGAGGAGTGGTGGCCGTCGGGAGCAAGTTCATCTCTGAAGCGCTCAGAGACCCGTCCGAGGACGACTCCTCCGGATGAGCCCTGGCCAGACTGCATATATACTCGGCGTCATTAAAACATCTATAACCTAAAACCGCGGTAGAATGCGGACACTTACGATCGCACCAGGGGCTTCCCCTGGGCAGCCACCCTTCATCGCTGTAGGCGGCCGTGGTGGAGTAGTCCGGAAGGGATGCTTTCCCCTTCTTGGACGCCCCAGTCTCCCCCTCCGAGGCGACTTTTCTCTTCTTCTCCCCCCTAGTGTGGGGAGGTGGGATTTCTTCTTGATTCCCCCCGCCTCCATGGGAGGAATGTGTCTCGTCGTCATCGGACGACAGAGGAATAACGGCCTTGCGCCGAGGGCCTTTTCCGGCCCCCTGGCCCACTTCGCCGGGCCCCTCATCCTTCTCGGATGGGGCGTCTTCTTCTTCTTCCTCCTCCCCTTCATGGGAGGAGTCCGCCTTGTCGTCTTCGGAGGAGGCTTCGGACGCAACCTTACGCCGGGGACACTTCCTGGTCGCCGGGGCCTTCTTTTCGGCCTTCTTCTCCGGCACCTCGTACGGTGCCGGGACTAGCATCTCCGTCAGGAGAGCATCCGCTGGATCTTCCGGAAATGGAGCCGGGCAGTCAATCTGCTCCGCTGTCTTCACATAATCCTGAGGCAAATACATACAAATACTTAAACCTGCCCCCATGAATGTATTGGGAAAAGACTAAACCCGATGGTGGCCCCAAAACTCACCGGATTCGGGGGCCGCGCTGCATGAAGTCCGTGGTCCTCGGATGTGGGAGGAGGTACTTTGGACGCCTTGAACAACACTTTCCATGCGCCTTTGTGCGTCATGCCGTAGAAACTTCCGGGCGTGCGGTGCTCGGCCGGGATGAACTCCCACAGATTTACCGCTCGCCTTTGGCAGGGCAGGATCCGGTGAACGAGCATGACCTGGATCACATTGACAAGCTTGATGTTCTTGTCTTTCATGCTTTTGATGCATGTCTGGAGTCCGGCCAGCTCCGTGGAATTTCCCCAGGACATGCCCTTCTTTTCCCAAGAGGTGAGCCGCATAGGGATTCCGGATCGAAACTCGGGGGCCGCCGCCCAGTTGACGCTGCGCGGCTCGGTGATGTAGAACCACCCTGATTGCCATCCCTTTACGGTCTCCACGAAGTAGCCGTCCAGCTAGGTGACTTTGGGCATCTTGCCCACCATGGCCCCTCCGCACTCCGCTTGTTGGCCGCGTACAATCTTCGGCTTCACGCAGAAGATTTGCAGCCACAGGCCGAAGTGATGCCGGATGCGGAGGAAACCCTCGCAAACGACGATGAACGCCGAGATGTTGAGGACAAAATTCAGGGCTAGATCATGGAAATCTAGCCTAGAACATGAGCCCGCGGACGAAGGGATGGAGTGGAAATCCCAGTCCACGGACGAGGTGGGCGACGAAGACGACTCTCTCGTGGGGTCCTGGGGTCGGAATGACCTGCCCAGCGTCCGGTAGCCGGTGCGCTATATCTATGGCCAAGTATCCGGCCGCCCGAAGATTTTCTATGTGATCCTCCTTGACGGTGGAAGCCACCCACTTGCCTCCTGCTCCAGACATGTTTAGCTGTGCGGAGGAGACTTGGGCTTGGGCGCTGGAGCTCGAGGGGGCAAGAATGGGCAAAGAAGGAAGAAGGCGTGGGTCAAAATGGGGAAATCTTATCCCTTTATAGAGGTGACGAAAGCGGTGCGCCTCCCCACTTGCCCATTGGGAATCGCTTGCTTCCCAAGCGCCACGATTAGTGATGTGGTGGGATTACCCATACCCGTATTGATGAGAATCCCGTGATAAGGGGGCACGATCTCTGCTTTGACAAGACGTGTCAAGGAAACCGCCTCGCAATATGCGTTGTGGCTGGTTATGGAAAGACGGTTCGAGTAATGACCTGACCGTGGTGACACGTCGCGTTGCCGGCAAAGTTGTCAGCAGATTGCATTTCTGAAACATCATTCTCTCTACGGTGGCGTCATTTTGTGGATCCGGACACGGTTTGAGTGTTTGATAATTACCTTGGAGTATTCGGAGGAGGAACCCGCCCTGCAATGCCGAAGACAAGACTGCGCGCCAGACTCATCGTCATTGAAGCCTGGTTCGAGACTCTTGAGGGAGTCTTGGATTAGGGGGTATCCGGACAGCCGGACTGTATACAACGTACGGACTATTGAAGCATGAAGATACAAGACTCAAGACTTTGGCCCGTGTCCGGATGGGACTTTCCTTGGCGTGGAAGGCAAGCTTGGCGATCCGGATATTATATTTCCTTCCTTGTAACCGACTCCATGTAAACCCTAGCCCTCTCCGGTGTCTATATAAACCGGAGAGGTGGGTCCTTAGAAGGCCGATCACAATTACAATCATACCATCATAGGCTAGCTCTTAGGGTTTAGCCTCTACGATCTCGTGGTAGATCTACTCTTGTACTACCCATATCATCAATATTAATCAAGCAGAAGTAGGGTTTTACCTCCATCGAGAGGGCCCGAACCTGGGTAAACATCTGTGTCCCTTGCTTCCTGTTACCATCAGCCTTGATGCACAGATCGGGACCCCCTACCCGAGATCCGCCGGTTTTGACACCGACAACCGTTTCCAGCCCGTCCTATATTCTGGCCCATTAACGACCCGTTATGCCTGTGACAGAATTAAGCCTTTGCAGTCCTACGGCCTATTAACGACCCGTTACCGTGCTGGTCCGATACCAATTACGTCCCATGTAGACCCATTTATCCGACGGCCTGAGGCCCACCGATTACAGGCCCATTTATCGACGGCCCGAAGCCCACCGATTACAGGCCCATTTATCGACGGCCCGTAGGAGACCCATGGATCCTACGGCCCGTATATGGCCCATGGTAGTTGCGGCCACTAGCAAACTAGGGAAAAAGAAGACTAGGAAATAAATAAGACCGAAACTAATGCTAGGCTATTAAGGCGATTGCACATATTACATCCACTCGGCATCAAAGATCGCCACCAGTGCAAATACAGGGAACACCCTACACTATACAAAAATGGCTTGCTGTTTTCTTCAGCCGGTGGCTGCACGTTAAGAATAAATTTTGTATCGCACCAAAACGAATTACAACTATATAACAAAAGGAAGGTCAGCATAAAACTTAACAGTCTAGCAGATAAATGCACCACCAGAAGTTCAGAAGCTCAGTTCATTTGACCTGACTGTTATGTTTTCATGCTGTATTGTCCGATGGAGCACCATAACCCTCGCCTTCATTTCCCCTAGGCTCTGAATAACATAGCAAATGTCGATAGTCTGGTTTCAAAACCATGCATATCTTGATGACATTGAGCAATGTTTCTCCTTGTTTCACAAAGGGCCTCTGTTAGGGAATGGACTTGTGTGCAGGCCTTGAATACAACATTTCTTTGAGCTTGCATATCTTGATCATGAGGCAGTTTGGATGATATTGCCTTAACAACCAGCCCAAGATTACACGAGAACGTGCTTTTAGCCTTTGTTAGTGGACAGTCTTGACCCAACTGCAGCAAGAGTCGACATTGCGATTATAGTTGCCTCGCCACCTTCAAAAGGTGGCGGTTCCACCATTTTTCCATAGCTTCATTTGAAAAGTTGAGGTTTTACATTAGTAGTACCAGAACAGAAGATATTAAGGATGTAGCAAAACCAAACAAAATAGCTTTGGTCTATATACATAACTTATTCTGGTGAACCCATGTAAAATATTAGTTGTATTTTATTGCAAAGTACATAATAAAACCAGGTTCCAAACATATGACCATGTACCATCGCTAATGTATTGTCTATTTCTTCACATTGTATTGAGGGCTAAGGATAAAGAGACGAAGTTTATAATCTGATAAGCATAGTATGAGATCATTCATATCACAAAACAAGCGAGAAACAGACAAACATGCAATTGTAACGTTGTGTGGGCAAGTCCAGCACGGAACTAGATTACGGGTCAAGATCAAAGGAACATCACTCCTCTCTTTTAAACCTTGTAAGGTGCAATGATACGCTAAGACAATTGTGTATAAAATTGAAAAGAGTAATAGACATTGGCTGCAAACCATGCAGTTCAAGGCACAAGTCAGAGTAAGTAGTAGTTAAAAGGCATGAGGATTAAGGACTTACAACAGCGACTTTGACTGGTGTAGTCATGCCCTTCTTCTTCTTTGGTGTGACAGTCCTTGAAGATTTCCACAACATTTGGTTCAGGTACTTTTTGGTCCTTGCGGGCTTTCCTCTGCATTTCAAACAAGTCAATATAGATATGATAATATGGTACAACAAAAAGAGTGAAACAACAGCTAATTACAAGAGCCTCGCAGTGTGCAATATAGCTACGAGATCCTGTCGTCTGTTGGAATTTCAGTTTCGTACGGTTGGCCTTGTTCTTTGAACAGCTCACCTACAAGAAGATAGGTTTGTGTGACACATGCGTAAATAGGACTTCAACATGTGATCTGATCACATATATATAATGTACCTGATACTTCGGATCAAACCATTGTTTAACAAGGCCCCTCCAGTCTTCATCCGATATATTTTCCCTTTGGAGATGTTTGGGAAAGTTCACTTTGTTAGCCTTGCCTTCAAAGTGAGTTTTCCTCAAGTTATACCGATATTGTCGCAGAGCGAGACTTGAAAACATGGGTGCAAGCTTGTCAGTTTGCATCATCTTGGCTATCCAACTTGAACCTCATACATTTGAAAATTATGGGAGTCTCATTATCGACAACCTAGAAAGTATGGGAATGAGCAAGGCGATATTACTAGTTTCCATACATAACCATACTTACAGATAAATGGTCGAGGAAGGTGTTGAACTGGGTTTCGTCTTTGTCATTCCTGTACTGAATCCATGTTGGGAGGATACGTACATGACACCTAACGGCAACCACTGCCTCTGATACTAACTTGGTTGACTCTATAGCATCACGTGGCCTTTTTAAACCTGCCTCAAAATGGATCGCCATTCTTCCTCCTCTAGATTTAGTTAACCTATCGAGCATTATCCCTGATGTTTGTTTCCTCTTGCGCCGAGGTGCTAGTCCAACAACGAACATAGGAAGTGTTAGTGTACATCAAACTGTGAGACTACATATAAAGAAGCATGGAATTGTAACTTGACTCCAGCAACTACCTTCTTGCTGTTGAAGCTCACAAGGTTCATCTGATATTGCCAACTCGTCTTGTGTCAAGAGAGCTTGGGAAGTAGTGTCAGGTGGCAAGGGAGCTTGGGAACGTGTTGCTAGCTCAGTTCACGCACGAGTAATTCATGCATTTGGTAATCTTGTGGTAGGTGTTGCAAGAACTAGGGCTGTCTCTTGCTTGTTTGGTGGCAGCTATTTGTTTCTGTTTGGCTTTTTTGCAGCTCGTGTAGCATGGGATGTCGTGTTTGTAGAATTTTCCATTGGACTTTGACCTTCTTTCGCACCATCGGTACCCGGAGAATCTGCAGGATTCATCCGCTTCTCATTCCCTGCCATTATGTGTTTCTTCCTCTTTCTACGTGCCATGTTAAGTCAAGCCGACAAGAAAAGCGAATAACAATTTAGTTCTTGAGAACAAATTGATGCGTGATGCGCATTTAACTGAACTTTGATGTTAGACAACCACATGATAGGAGGATGTAATATGTATGAAAAACAGGACGGAAGAGATAACCAGAACTATGATGTGTAAACTAAGAAGAAGACATTTCACCAAATTAGAAGCAATGCAATGGAAGGTAGACACCATATGAAAGATGCTACAAATATCGCTCTGCCAAGTTAACGGTGTCTCTTCATAAATGGCGTTTAAACAAATGTGAAGCAGTACAAGAAATAAATCATATGCAAGATGCAAACAACATCACACTACCATGTTAGAGGTCTCTCGTCATTAGTGCCATTGCATATTCACAGCATTGCATATTCACGACTTATGATGTGTAAACTAAGGAGAAGGCATTTCAACAAATTAGAAGCAATGAAAGCTAGACACCATATGAAAGATGCAATGAATATCACTCTACCAAGTTAAAATTGTCTCGTCATAAGTGCCATTTCAACAAATTAGTAGTACAAGCTAGAAAAGAATGTGAGATGTAACCTATATCACACTCACGAAGTCAAACGTGTATTATGATAAGTGATTGTTGCAGGTTACACAACAGTAGTAATTTGATGTAAGAACATGGTGTGATAGATGATATTGTATGTTCTAGAAACAGGAACACGTGTCTTATTCAAGTATAATGTGTAAAGTAGGCAGATGGAATTCAACAAAATTAGAAGCAATACAAGCTAGACATCACGCATAACATGCAACCACATATAATAGTGCCAAGTTAGAGGGAGCACCAGTGATGCTGCACTAGGGGAGACATGCTCATCATAAACACAGTTTTGTTGAGTGTCTATGCATGTGTTGTCTTGGAAATCATCTTGGGGGTGTGGAGGAGTAGAAACTATAGAGGCCCTCTGTTCGGAAGGAGCACCTTTATCCGCTGCCTTGCTAACTTCCTTCCGCTTTATTGATTTTGAATTGTCAAGTAAAACCGACAAGAAAAAGCAATAAAATTCTCTCTTCGAACTCATTCATGCATGATACTGACAATCACTACTTTGATGTAAGGCAAACACATGATACCAGGATGGAATATGTACGAAAAACAGGACGACATGGCATGTCCACAACTGTTTGTGTAAACTAAGCAGAACCCATTCCAGCAAATAAGAAGCAATGCAAGCTAGACACCACATGAAAGATGCAACCAATATAACTGCCAAGTTAAAAGCGTCCCATCATAAATGGAATTTCAACAAATTAGAAGCAGTGCATGCTATAAATCATATGAAAGATGCAACTAATATCGCACGGCATATACTAAAGGTGTCTCGTCATATTGATTGATGCAGGATACAAAAAAACAATAGTTTTATGCTTAATAGACAGATGTACTATGTACTAAATACAGGAAGGCATGTCACATTAACAGGTATAATGTGTTATAAGCTAAGCAGACTAGCACATGCAGTTTAACCAGATTGGAAGAATTACAATCTAGACACCATATGCAACATGCAACCACATATCACGCTGCCAAGTTAGAGCAAGCACCTGCGATGCTAGTGTCGGGGAAATGCTATAATCAACTACAGAGCTACGTTCACTATCTTCATCTAGCATTTCTGTTTCTTGAGAATCATGTCGGGAGGCTGACGCTGCATTCTTTAAATGAGTAGTCCCCTTGCATGCCTGCCTCATCATAAGTGATTGATGAGGGATACACAAGAACATTAGTTTGATCTAAGAACATGGTTAATACACAGATGTACTAGTATGTACCAAAAACAGAAAGGCATGTCATATCCAAAGGTATAATGTGTAAGATAAGCAGATGCAATTTAACCAAATTGGAAGCAATACAAGCTAGACATCCGGCTGGAGTGGTGAACATGATCATCTAGGACCTGAGAGCCTAGTGGGAGGCGGGATGCTTCGCCACCATGGCGGCTTTTTAGTTGGCTTCGGTGATGCCTGTCTTTCTTTGGGCTTGTCACTGGCTCGGCCAGTGCCCTGACTAGCTATTTGTCTTTGGGTGCTCACGGGATGGTGGTTCATGTAAAAACTATCTTTCCTTATCTTAATAAAGACCGACTTCGGCCTTTCGAATACAAGCTAGACACCATATGGAACATGCAACCACATATGGCACCGCGAAGTTAAAGTAATCACCTGGGATGGTGGTTCATTGCGAGCGAGGTCATCAACTCCAGAGCTACGTTTACCGTCTCCATCTGCTGACACTGCACCCTTTATAGCGATGTAACGTGCCGTGCCTAGCCGCGTAGAAAGCCGGCACGACTTGTCTCTTTTCTTTTTTGCTTCTATCAAGGAAGACTCTGAAATACCCTTGCATAAAAACACAATAGTGAGAGTATGGGTGAAGTGTGTGCAGAACTAGTGCACTGTAAAAGTAGCAGATAGCAGGTGGCTGGAAAATAAATGACAGGAGACATATGATAGCTCTACAAGATTGCATGGCAAACAAAATTAAATTCTACTCCGTATGATTTTGTAATATATGAGCACAGGAAATGCAGGTACTCCTCCAGCACACCACCACATGTGGTCATATCTAAGATAACTGTCGACTAAAAATAAATAGGTCAGTCGATTTTTTTAATGAACCGTCCGATCTATAAGGAACGGGCAGATGGCCTTCGTCTACCTCCCGCCATTCACTGTTGACAATCTTTCTCGAACCGCCAGCGTCCACCGGCCCAGACACCTGCCTCCGCCGCCCCGCCCTCCCATCGACCTCACACCACCGCCATGCTTGGCAGCGCCCCCAAGCCATCCCTTTAATCCCGGCCGACCTCCAGATCGGGCGCCAGTAGCTCTAGGCCGCTGCGCCCCTAAGATAAACACCAAGGCGCTGCTTCCCGGCGTAATAGTCGTACTAAGCGCATGTTACGCGGGAATGCTTCCGTTAATTGGGAATCAATAGGCCGTAACTTGAAATTCAGGGGACGGACCTCTAGCTAAGGTGAAATAGTATATGAGGAGAAACCTTGTGCATCGCGAGTTACTAGGAACATCTAGTATCAAGAAGAAGCGGTCAACTAGTGTCTTCTATGGGATGAATACCGTGCAAGTAGAGACGTAAGATTTGCACGAATAAGGGAAGAGGAGTACCTTCCTCGGTTGCCGGTGTGGTCACCTCCACATGTTTGCGTCGATCTTCTTCTTTTTACCGGGGAAACCGATGTTCTGGAGGGTGCAGGCTTGGACGAACCCATGGCCAAATTGTTGACTGTGTTGCCGTGGCCGTATGTTGGTGGAGGGGAAGAAGCTTCAAGGCGGCGAAGGACGGCGTAGCAGGAACAACTCCGGTGCGGTGGAGAGTGGTGAAGTTGGAGCGGCAGTGGTGAGGCGCAGGACGGCGTGGTTGAACTGGCTCGGGTACGGACGACTCGGCCTCGGCTTCAACTACTAGCCGTGGAGGGTGTTGCGGTTGAGGTTGCGGTGGACGGCGGCGTCGGGGTATCGGCTCGGCGTGATGGAGGAGGCGGCGGTTGATGGGTGGGATGGGGTGGCGGAGGGAGGACGCCGGGTTTCATGACTGGTGGAGAGGTAGTTTTGGCGCCCACGAGTCTGAATGGGGAATCGGACGGTGGGGGGAACCATGTTTGATGCAGGATGCACTTGTTTTTGGCTTTTTGAGCAGGAAGATGGGATGCGCTTGTTTGAAATTTGGGGAAAGTACAAACTTTGTCCCCCTCTTAAATTTCAGACCTCTTTACTTGGTCGGGTACGATGGTAATCCCAGTGTCCCAAATAGTGGGCGGAGCGATTTGACACAGCAGCGCATGTGTGCTTAGCGCCCATTGTGTATGAATGTTTTTCAAGGCGGTTGCGTGGCGTCTAGATGAAGCTACAAACCTACCCGGTTTAGACCTTTGGACGTTAGGCGGTAGGTTTCACGGGTCGGAGTTATTAGAAAAGTAATTTCCTTGTACTACCAAACATTGGTCTCACGCGGTTTCAAGTAGTAGAGGCTCTTTTGGCGCTTCGTTCGAAATTTTGAAACACAAGCATTCACGTTTAGAGTACTCTTGAACTATGAGGATTGACCTAAATAGACAACGTTAAATTTGACCTTGTATGTTTGAAAACCTCATTAAATTATCTGCTTCTTTTTGAAATTTTGACACTTGAAAATCCTATAACTACGATTATTCTGGAATGGAGGAGCTAAATTTGAATCTATTTTGTACACGACTACATATGCTATCATGTACAAAATCAGAGCAAAGATTGGTGCCCCCATAATTTAGGTATGGTTTACAAATGTCATGATATCAAATTCAAATAATTAAATGGACTTCATGTTGAATTCGATTTTATAAACCACTTTAAGTTGAATTCAAATGTATGCTAGTTCATATGTAGCTATTTATATTGTCCATTGTGTGACTTTCGTATGTATAATGTGCTTTACACACACAACATGAACTATATTCACGTTTATATTCGATTGCTAAAGCGATGCATTGTCTGGAGTTCAAAATACTAACTATGTGGATGAATTGTGTCGAATAATAACATAGACATGCTCAAATTCGATAGAATCTAGATGTCTGATGGATCAATGACCGCTCCTTACATCTAATTGCAAATATCATGATCCCATCCTAATATTTGGATACAATTTATATCTTTAATCAATGTGTAGAGCAGTCTTTTACGTGTAGTTTCACTCTCCATCGGTGGTCTCTCACACATGCTCACACACTCTACTCGAGGTGTCTTTCTACACACATGCTCTAGATATAACCCTCCCTCCCTCTCGTAACCATTTACAACTGTTTTCACTAACCTTTATCACAAGCACTCTTCCTCTAGCAAACATACACACGCACAATCCTCATCGACCCTTTGTATATACATGGACCTGCCTACGTGTCTCATGTACGCACATTATCTTTACGCCTGTCTCTCACGCATTGTCTCACACCTCTCTTCCTAATCGATTTAGTATGATTCTAGCGAGCATTCTGTAGGATGCCCCTTAAAGTTAGGTTGGATGAATTATAATATCGAGATAAAGGGTTACCTTAGTTCGAGAACCTAGGGTTACAAATCCTAGCCGGCTTTGTCGGTGGACACGAGTCCTTCACAATTCTGCTATCTTTGTCTTGTACGACTAGTCATCCATGGGTCTTCCTAAATGTGTCATGGGCCGACCAATGTGGCACATGACGAAACCGAACGAAGGGCCTCACCTCGACCCACTGGACCTCACGCAGTGACACACCCTCTGCCCCCACGTCTCATTATCTTCTCACACCCACACATACCAACACAAACACCACACACACAGAAAATTTCTCCTGGTGCCTCTATTCCCTCCCCCTTGCATATACACACTCAAGGGAATGGAATCTCTTGTCGTGACATCATATTCGTCTCTCTCTCTCTAGACCACTCTCATTTATCATGCTATCTCTCCCACGCCCCCCTCCGTCGGCCACTCTATCCATGCCTCTCTCGAATACGTAATACACACACATACCTCTCTAGGCCCCACCAAATGCATCAACTACACATTCACACATGTTACATCACGTACCCCATTGATCTAAAAAGCCCTCTCTTCACGTTTTTTCGCATACAACATTCCTTTTGAATAACGTGTGGCCAAAAAATTATTTTAGAGTTCCTACATATATACAACATTACAAAGTTATATGGAGGAGTACGAACGCTAATTTGCATTGCATGGTGCCCACAATGATATTTATTTCCGCACTGTGAATTTGTATATTTTTATATTATATACAAAGTTAATCATAATAAAGAGAAACGAAGAGCATCTCTCTCTCCATCGCATACACCCCCACATCGCCCCTTTCACGTATGCACACAAAACTATCTCCGTGTCCTCTAAAAGTAAGCCCCCAGAAAATTCACGCGTGTTTCATCTTTCTCTCGCGATATATGCAATGACGATCATTATATTTGAAGCGAAAGCATGATACATAAATTGGACTTCATAATCCACTCATTACGGTCACCGTTTACGTTTAGTGGTTATTATGAAGTCACGGGCTCACCGTACAACTCTGTATTTGCTCATGACATGACTAGTTGACAAGTTAAACGCTCCACGTGGCACCTCTAGTGTTGCATCACATTATCTCACTACCATCGTGCCCACCTGTCGACTTGTATCTACTCTACATCTACACTCTTATAAAATACATAAAATACACTCTTATAAAAAACAGAGTTGGTGATGATGGTGTGCCTACCATCACCGCAATATAGGCCGTCCGATTTAGTATCTCGATTTGATAGGAAAGAAACTATGGCAATTTTGCAAAAAGGTACCCGCACACCTCTCCACATTTGCAAATAAGGCCTTCCCTTGTTCATCCTTTTCTCTCACAAGATAAACAAGTCATACAAATGCATCTTGATGTTACGTGCAATGCACGGGCATCTTGCTAGTAAGAATGAAAACAAACGACAAAAAAATATTTTGACGGTGGTTCGAAGTCATGACCGCGGGCACAACGGACAAGGTGGCCTTGTATTGGTATGTTGAGCCGTCTGTTTTAACACACAGGAGCTGGTGTGGTGATTATACACACACGCACGCATGCACACGAACTGCATCCACGGAACACTCACACAAACACATGTACCCACGCACGCACGCAACACTCACACGTACACTCGCAGCCACGCACGCACGCAAAACTCACACGCACACACGCACGCATGCATGCACACACCAAAGACACCACACCACCAACACACACTCTCACGCTCAAGTGCTCAACCTACACGTGCATGCGCACACATCGAATACAGCAGACACATACACAACAGGTGATTCCAGCGCCGCGGGTTGGAGCCTTGTCGGCGCTGCGTAAATTTGTGTTTATCGACCTTTTCACTATGCGAATCGGCGGTGGGACCCACAAGGAACGTGGTTAATTTAACTAGTCAACATGGCGCCACACAGACTATTTGGCGGTCAGCAGAGTGCAATCCGATGCCGAATCGTGAGCAAGTGACGGGTAATCACCACAAAACGTATATAGTGACCGTAATCAGCTTATTACGAAGTTCGGTGACCGTATTACGCTTTTTCTCTCTGTAGGCCCTCCAAAACTACATCTCTACACGTTCTCGCATGTTACATCTAACAACTATGCAATACAGCACTACTACTACACTCTAACACAATAAATCTTATGTGTTTTAGTTTTACTAGATATCATATTGTTACTTATAATTATTCAGTTTGCATACATTAAAATTGCCTTTGAAATGTATGGCCAAAGATTATCATCTACCGCTTTGAAAAATCCCGCCCTTTCCTGTTTAATCGGGTTTGTATCGATGGATCGTGCGAAACAGCAAAACTATAGTACTATACTGATACAAGTGACAGTTCAACGGCCCGTCGTGTCGTCTACTCCTCCGTCGTAAGAGTGGAGCGCTCGCTTTCATAAATCTTCTAGTCCCTTTCGCCGACATGTGGGACATCAAGCTACCGGGTCCACGTGCCATACCGGAATACAATGCAGAGCAGCCAGGGTGAAGCACCCCAGTCATGGCGCCGGCATAGTAATGAGCAATGAGGCGTCAAATCACAAAGATGCACCTTTCCTGCAGTTAAGTTGGAGGGACGAAGTAATAATGCTAAAAAAGAAGTTGGAGGACGAAGCAACCATCATTTCACTCGTTCTTTGAATCCGCTTCTCCTCATCTTCTTCAACTTAACCACGTGTTGCTTCGCCGTTGTTACGCCTCATGTGCGACGCGGATCGGCTTGGTAAAGCAACGACACATGGGACCGCATGTTAGCAAACCGCCATCCAGCGGCAAAATCACCTCCTTTTTACTAATCTTGATTCTATATTTTTAGATCAATATAATTGAGATTTGTATAGATAGCACACAGGAGCAAAAACCAAGTGGTATGGTTAAGGGCATCCACAATGTGTAGCCAAATGTGAAAATAGCTTTTGGCATCGTGGGAACCATTGTGGGCGGTGTTGCCAAAGCCAAAAAGATGGCACCGAAGCTCCCTGATTGATTGATTGAAGGAATAGGAAATGCAACGTCTCTCCTCTTTCTCCCATGCTTGGGCGCATGTAGTACAGTATAGAGCATGAGTCTACTTCCCTGTCCCTTCTATCACAAATCACAAAGCGGTGAGGCATCAAATCACAAAGCAGACGAAGCAACCATCATTTCACTCTTCGTTGACTCCGCTTCTCCATCGTCTTCTTCGAGAAACCATCTCACCGCACTAGTACTCCTAGTAGTAGTACTAGTAAAGGACTTCCTGGATGCAAATAAGGTGGTTGTCTCGGCTTGCAGGCGACACTTGCGAACGACTTACCGTGGTCTCCCTCAATGGTGTTCTCCGTCGAACGAATTTGCCAAACCACAAAAAAAGAAAAAAAAATCGTCGACGTCGCCGCAATGGGGAAGGAAGTCAAATATAGTTACTACCTCCAATTTTTTGTACACAAGGCCAGTATTATCAAAATTACAATTTGCAAAGGGCTACTAACACTAATCGAGGCAAATTTGATGGAGTTAGCAACCAAGGACATTAATATCCCCTGCATGCATGCGGAAGTGAGAAGGTTGGTTTGCATGGCGCTGCATTAATCAAGCGATGAGGAGTGAGATGGTTAGCTCTTTGTTCTTTCGATTAAAAAATACGCATTAATTGACACGTGAAACGAGGATTTGTATTGATTAAATCATGAAGGAAAACCCGCCTTTCTTTTTTAACACTAGTACTCCTGAAATGCGTGCATTACTTATCCTGTTTGGGTCTAGGCCTTGCATTGCCAAACTTCGGGACACATTTTTGCGAAGCTTGCCTAAAGTTTTCAAAATGAGAAGGAGGTACACTTGCGCAAGGCTATCGCAATCGCACCGCATCCTCACTGCAGTCGCTTCCTGCCTTGATGCATACGCACCCTCACAAGTCGCTCCTGCACGCCGCAAACCCAACCAAGGGAACGCACCCTCACTGACACGTGTTGTCGCATGTGAACAAACCAAACTTAGCCATCCTATCGCTGACACATAATTTTCATTCATAGAGTATGTTTATCCAACCGCATGTTGGGGAGTAACCGTACGGCCCGTGCGGTGGTCGGTTGGGGAAGAAGAAGAGGTGAGGAAGAAGGAAAGAAGGGTTAGGAGACGTAGGATATTCATCCAACCGCCTGAAATGGCAGTCTGGCCCAAGTCAGGCGACTTGCATAACAAATATAGTATGTTTTTACACAGCAAAAGATCCATAAAAACAACAACATAAAGAAAAACTATCACTGCTCGCGGAAAGAGATGGCCTCATCGTCTTTGGCTGCCGGCGCGAACCAGCCGTCGCTGCCGACGTGTGTCTCCGCACCGTGGTTGTCCTCGGCCTCCAGCTACTCGTTCAAGCGGAGGCGTCTGGGTGCTCTGCACGGACGAGAGCACAGCCAGTTCAAGTCGAGGGCGTCCGGTTCCGCCTATAGGAGGGCCTCGATGGCGAGAGGCATCTGGGCGCTTCTGCGTCGATCGAGCCTCCACCGCCAGTTCAAGTCCGGGGCGTCCGGTTCCGCTGCAGGAGGGCGTCGATGAGAGAGCATCCGCGCTCTGCGTCGAGTCGAGCCTCTGCTGCCGGTTCATGTCGGGGCGTCCGGTTCCGCCTGCAGGAGGGTCTCGATGGCAGCGGCATTCGCGCGCTCCGCCTCAAGTTGAGCCTCCGCTGCCCGGTTCACATCCACGACATCCGGTTCCGCCTGTAGGAGAGCCTCAATGGCAGCGGCATGTGCGTGCTCTGCGTCGAGTTGAGCCTCTGCCTCCCGGTCCTCCTTTAGTATCGCCATGTTGAACCGCTGGTCCGCCTGCACCATGGGGGACTCGGACGTCGGCGAAAGTCGGCGTCCATCGTCTCATACCCATCGGGGCCTTACTGCGTCGCGACCTCGCGATGAACATTGGATCGGCTTCCTCCTCCTCGTAGCTTGGCTCCAGAGAACTTCGGGATTGGCCCGCCATAAGCGAGCTTGGAAAGCGGAGAGTGCGTGGCGCCCGGCCGCGCCCGCGATTTCTGCTTGTGACGCTCCGGCGTCGACATCTTGTAGTAAGTGATCTTGCGGCGCACCATGGCTTTCCAGCGAACTAGGGGCGCTTGATGTGGGCTAGGGGATCGAAAGGTGGGGAATGGGCTGGAGATTTGGTGTGGTTTTAGGGCAGTGGCTGGCGTGGGCGGCAGCGAAGGTTCTGGTGTGAATAGTGGTTCCGGTGACGACCGGTCAATCGGTTTTGACTGTACATCGCTCTTGTCGCGTTTGCGTTGCAGCCCGGCACGCTGGACCCTCCACGTCGCTCACCGAATGGAACGCGCTTCGTCTTGCGTTTTCGCTCGCTTGTGGGACCGCAGTTGAGAGCAAACCGACGTCCCTCCCCTCCCAAGCCCGCGTCATTAATTTAACCACCACTCCCTCCGTTTTATGCGGAGTAAATAAAACAGAGGGAGTATACTGCGGATGAGGATCCTCGACAGCGTGGCGAACCCATTGAGTAAGCGACATACGGGGCCTAGCAAGCATGGGGTCCGCCCGATGAAAGTGACGAAAGGGAGGGTAAGGCAGGGATACCTATGTCGAGAGGATCCACTTCCACTATACTACTTTGACCAAATGTTAGAGTAATAATATATGACATGCAACTTACACAAATGTTAGAGTAATAATATATGACATGCAACTTACACAAAGCATACAGGGTCTAATGCGTTTTTCGAGGCTAACTTTGACCAAATGCTAGAGTAATAATATATGACATGCAACTTACACAAAGCATACGGTCAATTTCGTATGTGAAAGGAGTTTCCAATGATATAATTTTCACATTATACATCTCATGTACTATTAATCTTGTCAATAGTCAAATTGGAAACCATCTCGAGTACAAATCTAGGAGTACGTATGAATCTAACAATATTGATTGGGCGTTGTTGAATGTTCATACCTTTTTTATCATAGTAGAGATACTTTGACTACACATAAAACTTATATGTAAAGTAGAAAGGATAGGAGGGAGTATATTGTACGTTCAAAAATGAAACGAATATTGGATACCCTTTATATATGATTTGCGGATGCTATGATCACCGGTTCAAAATTTTGAATCCGCCTTAGGTATCACGTGCCCCCACTCGTTCCCTCTCGATTTCATCTCGGGGTCCGGAGATCTATTGAAAGAGGACTAGGGTGGGTACATGCGAATGATACTCGGTGGAATGTTCAAATGAGGCATGCGGGAGGATGGACTCGACTGGAGGGCGACATGATCGATGGAGAAGAGGGTTGGAGAGGAATGAGAAATAAGCAAACGCCACAAGATTATACTTGAACGGCTCAAATAAACAATAAGCTGTCTCGCTTGGCCTACATAGTGAAAGGCCTAATGCGCAACGCGAGCACTAACGCTTGAATATGGCGGGAAAACAGAGAAACCGACATGTGGGGCACACCCGTCGGGACGACGTAGCGCAGACTAGTCCAATGGAGGAGCTGGCCCACGACCTCCTCGCCACCGACAACCGTTCATGTGGGTCGTTGGGGCCAACAACGGGGCGCAGCTCCAGCACCGCCTCTGGACACGGCGACCGCGGTGAGCGACACACTCATATCGTCGCTAGACACGGTCAGTTTCAGTGTGCCGAGGGTGGCGTTAGTGCTGTGGCACGACCAACGGTATGTTTGGTTTGTGCCCAAGGTTGCCCCATCAGAGCATTGGGTAGCCAAAATTTTGGTTGAGGTATTGGTTGCCCATGATTTCGCCGACATTGGCAAGAAAAATGAACTAGAGTTGGCTAGATTTCATTGGCATGCCAAAGAAATGGCAACCATCCAAACAAAGACCAATCTTTGGGTCATGACCCAAATTTTGGTTGAGGTATTGGTTGCCCATGATTTGGCCGACATTGGCAAGAAAAATGAACTAGAGTTGGCTAGAGTTGATTGGCATGCCAAAGAAATGGCAACCATCCAAACAAAGACCAATCTTTGGGTCATGACCAAAATTTTGTTTGAGGTATTGGTTGCCCATGATTTGGCCGACATTGGCAAGAAAAATGAACTAGAGTTGGCTAGAGTTCATTGGCATGCCAAAAAATGGCAACCATCCAAACAAAGACCAATCTTTGGGTATGACCAAAATTTTGGTAAGGTGCACTTTGGCCACAATCCAAACACACCCCAACACCCGGCTCGTCGAGGATGCACGGGTGCCGCGACAGCGTCCGCTGGAGTGGTGTAGCGTGACCAAGCTGCATCCTCTGGACTGAGACCATGCCGGTCGTCTTTGCTTTTTCAATGACATGCAGGGATCGCATTTGAGCAAAGGGCATCTCCAACGTTGCCATGACCGCAGCTGACTACCCTGGCACACCAAAGCCCTCGTCCCTCGCGCCGTCGCGCGGTGTGTTCCCAGCCGGCGCCAGCTGCCCGCATTCATGCCGTCATTCGTATGTCATCGTTAAGAGGCTCGGTGCCCGAGGAACCAACTCCGGCGACTTAATGACGCACCCGGACGCTTGGCCTCACCAGAATGCGCTACTTAAAGCGGCAACGCCTAGCTAACCTCCACACCATAGCACATCGCCCCTCCTACGGCACCACATCCGCCATGACCGCAAGTGCGAACGCTCTGCGGGAGAGCTTGTCTTCGGGGATGAAGCTCGAGGTCGCCGCCCTCGCTCAAGTCACCTCTCGCGACGCAATAGCGCCGTAGCCGGACGCGGACGTGACCGCACAAGCAGTGGCCACGCTGGCGGCCGACGACGGGAGCACCGTCATCCACGCGTCCTACTTGCCGTCGTCCAACGTCCGGCATCGCCGAGGTCGGGGACTCCTCCGAGGATGAGTAGGGCATGGGAGGCAGCAGGCCATGGTGTGCCAACTGGCCGGTCCGTATCTCGTGTTCTACTCTTCCTCGCCGGAGACCGCACCTTCACTTCACGGGTCTTGAACCCCGCCCCCGTACATAGAGATCGCAGATGGAGGACGTCGGTCGCCGCCATAGAATAGGTTTAGGGTCAGGTTTCTTTTATTTTTCTGTCCTATAAAAGTTGAAATGTAATGAAAATCTGTCGTGTTTGCATTAATCTCGGCGGTGTATATGAACTTTCACAATAATATACATATTGTAGGAGTACTAGCAAGATGCACGTGCATTGCACGGAAGATCAAGATCTTGTGGGAGAAAAGGATGAACGAGGGAAAGACTTATCTGCAAATGTGGTGAGGAGTGCGGGTAAATTGTCATACTTTCCTTCCTATCCGTTAGATATAGATCGGACGGCCTATATTGCAGGATGACAGGCACACCACCATCACGAACTCTGCTTTTTATTGAACCGAGACAAATTTAAAAAACCCAACTAAGCCAACCTCCCAGCATATCGCGCGGGAAAATACCCGGCCATGCCGTTTTAGTCGGGATTATCGGATTACTAGTAGTAGTATCGATGGATCGCGCGAAGCAACAATTTTTTTTTGAGGGGGAGAAGCACCTACTAGTTTAAAAGGAAAAAAGGCGGTACACTCACAGCACTCCTGTCGCGGTCGCATTGCACCACACACACGTTCGGTCCTGCACATGGCTCATGCAAACGGGCAGCGGGCTTGCCTCTTCACCGACACGTGGGACTGCACTTGGAGAAACCGACCATGCGCCAAACTCCCCGCCCACCGCGAAAATCCTCCCCCACAAAAATTCCCCCAAATCCGATTCAAGCGCCCTTCGCCAAATATTCCCCAAACCCCTCCCCCGTCCCCCTCCACTACATTCACTCCGCCAAAGCCCCCCCGCCGCCGCGTCGTCACGCCACGCGGTTCGTCGAGGGGACGACGGCGATCCTCTCGCTCCACGATGCGCTCTCGTAGACTGCCGTCCTCTAGCCGCGCCGCCACCTCTGGCTACGTTCTTGTGGAGGCGCACGGTGGTCAGCGCCGCCACCACTGGCGACGTTCGTGTGGAGACGCACGACAGTCAGCTTCTCCCACGGTATGCGCATTCTAGACTGAGACCCCGTTCATGCCGGTGTAGCGCTGAATGTTAGCTGATAGACGCTGTTAATCTCATTGTTTGCCGAAGTAGTTTACTGTTAATATGCTCGCTTAAGAAGCTTCCTTGCCTGATACGCACTCAATCTGCTTAGCTGAGATGGCATGCCATGGCCGATTAGTTGCTAAAATATCCTTCCATATATTTATTGTGACGTAGATTGCCATGGTCTAGTAGCCAATCTGTTAGGTGAAATAGCTCTACACCGTTTTATACTCGATCTTTGTTGCTGCGATGGCCTTCGATAGTTCGATGGCTATGTGCTCAGCCTCACTGACTACTGAAACAGCCTGCCATAATTTAGCACTCAAATCTGTTTGCTAAATTAGCTTTACGTATATTTCGTTACTTAGATCTGCTCGTCCAAATATCTTGCCATAGATTTAGACAACGACCTAGGTATTTTTTTCTAGACTTCATCAAAAAGCATATATGTTTTTCCTGTAATATCTAGTAGAAGAACTAATTTGTATGTCTAACAGATGGACAGGACTTGGATAACTTCTGCTCGAAGATTCTCCGCTGCATATGTCGAGGGGTTGAAAACTTCATGAACTTTATCGGAACTAAATGCGGTGGTCCGAAATCAGATGTGCTTTCTGCTGTGTAGCAGTTGTATGAATTCAGTTACAAGACCCCAGTCAACTGTGCAAAATCATCTACACTTGTATGGGATGTCGGTCATATATACTAGGTGGGTTCATCATGGTGAAGCTATGAACGTCAATGTTATTGACTATGTGGAAGCAGCAGATCACCATCTTGATCTGCCTGATGCTCAGGTGGAAGAGGAGGAGGTGGTGGTGGTGGCGGAGCGATGAGTTTGACCAACATTGAAACAATGCTACGAAATGCTCGTGCATTCCGTGAACTTTCACCTGCGAGAAGAAAAGCGGTGGGCCCGCATGTTGGAACAATGCAACGTTCTTTGTCACCCCAGGAAATAAGCTGTCAAGATTCTCAGCTATGGTCACCTTTCTTGGTGAAGACATCTGGCGGATGACCAACAAATCATTCGATCGTTGTTGGCTGCTTTCATAAATCTTTCCCAGATGTTATGCGAGCTGCCACACACCTACTGATAAAAGAAGAATTTCCTTCATGCAGTTGGAATTGGATATGATATGATCCATGTTTGTAAGAATAATTGTGTTACATTAGGAAGGGTTATGCCAACTTAAGTGAATGCCCGAAATGAAAATCATGAAGATGGAAAGATGGCGATGCTATGAAGAGGATTCCTCATAATGTTCTGAGACATTTTCCAATTACACCAAGATTGCAGAGGTTGTTTCATGATCTTTGAAACAAGAGAGGATGTACTGTGGCATTCTAGGAACCAGGAGTACAGAGATGAGAATGTAATGAGCCATCCATCTCATGGTAGTGAGTGGAAAAGCTTCAATGATAAACACAAAGAGTTTGCTGCTGATCCAAGAAACATTAGAATTGGCTTAGCTTCAGATGGATTTAACCCATTTGGCCACCAGAACGCCACATATAACATGTGGCCAGTGCTTGTTATCCCTTACAACATGCCTCCAAATGTCTGCACCAAAGAATCAAACTACATGATGGCCTTGCTCATCCCAGGTCCAAAAAGTCTTGGAAAGGATTTTGATTTGTTCATGGAGCCTCTTGTGGAGGAACAAAAACAACTATGGAAGGGTGTTCTCACTCGAGACCTATATAGTAGCCCACCAGCTGATTTCTTTACGCATCTTTGTTGTAATTTGGTGCATCCATGATTATCCGGCTTTGGGCACTATGTCAGGGCGAACGACACATGGTTACAATGCATGTGTTCGTTGTGACATGAATCCGCTATCATACGCAATACTTAGCAAGATCGGTTACATTGGACACCGCCTTTTCCTTCCCAAGGACAAGCCGCATCCTAGAAAATACCAAAGACATGTGTTTATTGCAAAGCATGAAAACCGTGATGCACCAAAGAGGCTCACCGCCGATGAGTTGCAAGTGGAATTAGAGAAGGTCAGGCATATTACACCGTGAAAGCGATCACGGCAATGGTAGCGGAAAAGGAAGCATGGCACGCGATGAAGAGAGATTATTGTTTACCCGCAGGTCCACTTTGTGGGACTTGGAGTATTGGAAAGATTTGGATCTGCGGCATAATCTTCATGTGATGCACATCGAGAAAAATATATGTGACAGCATTATCGGCACACTTCTTAACATTGAAGGCAAGACGAAAGATACCTTAAAATCTAGGATCGATTTGACACACAGGTATCGAGAAAGGATTTGCGGTGCAAGATGAAGGTAAACCACGGGATATGGCACCATTTGTATGCGTCTTGGACAAGGTAAAAGAAAAGAATTCTGCGAGGTCACGCCACGTGTGAGATTCCCTCATGGATTTGCTTCCAACCACGAAAGGAGAGTCGGTCTGAGATGGAAACAAGGTACAAGGGTTGAAAACTCATGAGCGCCACGTCCTACTTCAAAGGGTTTTACTGTTATCCTTAGAGGATTGGGCATACGACTTATATAGAGCGATTGCGAGTTGGGACAATTCTTGAGGAACTCTGCAGTAGAAATATCAGGATATATGCTTTGGAGCGTCTTAGAGACAAGATACCAAGTATCCTATGCGACCTTGAGAAGATATATCCTCCAGCCTTCTTTGATGTGATGGTGCATTTGGTTGTTCATCTACCTGATGAGGCACTACTTAGAGGTCCAGTATAGTATGGCTGGATGTACCCTATTGAAAGGCGGCTAGGCACTTTCAAGGGCTATGTTAGGAACAGAGCTAGACCCGAGGGTTCCATTGCAGAGGCCTACATTTCAACAGAAGCGTTGACATTACGCTCAAAATACATTGAAACGGTGATCGACTTAGCAAAGAGGTGGGTGAAGACAATCCCGGGCTCAATGTTTCGATTATTACATTCGAGTTACGGGGAAGAGTCGACAAGAGGACAAACCTAAAGATTTGGACAAAATGGTTTGGTATGTGTTGAATAACTATCACGAGATACTACCTTATATCAAGTAAGTGCGATCTGCAGCTTATACATCGTAATCTACTAAACTTGCAGCACATTCTTATATATTTAGATGTTTAACTTGATCACTATGTTGTGCAGCATCTAAAAGAGGAGTTCTTGCCGCAAAATCCAAGAAACATTGACAAACTGGTTATGGCAGGATTTGCGAAATGGTTCAAGAACCATGTAAGCTTTTGAATTGCACTGACAGTTTTTTTAATATATTGAGTACATAAGATGATCAACTTGTCTATTTTCTAACCATAGGTTAATAAGATGCGGAGGATGGGCGGTCAATTGATGATGCCCTTTACTCACTAGCAATGGGTCTGATACTCGGGTAAGACATTATGAATCTTGCGTTGTTGGAGATGTGCGCTACAACACCCTTTGCGAGATGAAGGCGGGAAGACACAAAGCAGTGCCATCATGAGCATGGATCATTATGACAAAGAGACAACTGAAATGTATGCTAACATAAAAACATTGTTGATTGCAGTATATCTCAATTTCGAGGATCATCGGTGTGTGGTTACATTGTCTTTGTCGCTGGTATAACCTGTTTTCCAGGATCGCAAAACCCAGAGCTGATGATTATTTCAAATCCATCAATGTCAAGGCGACGTACCAGACCAACGAGCCTTTATTTTGGCAAATCAAGAAACACAAATATTTTTCTTGGAAGACACATTTGCACGTAGCGATGACTGGAGAGTATTGCAAAGGTTTGAGCAGAGGAATTCATTTAATGAAGTTGCACAACAAATGATGCTTACACTGCTCCTGATGTACAAGATAACACAGATGTTCCTAATATCTTTGAGAACCCTCACGTCAATGACGCCGGCGAAAAGATTGCCTGTCATGTTGTGGACATACAAGAGTTGATCAAGAAGAAGCCAACGTTCGAGGATGTTGAGGACAAAGAAGAAGATGACACCATGGGGAATTACGATTCAAACTGATACAGATGGCGAAGGTGTTGACGCTGCTGCTGCGGATGATGATTACATTGCTTTTGTCGTATTTGCCTGTCAGAAGACGTTTTTTTATCTACTATGTGAAATTGTGTTTGCTATGACAACTGAAACCTGATGAACATGTTGTTTAGTATTTAGCTGTGAGAACATCACTTGTTATGTATGCTGACTTGTGTTTGGTGATTGTATGACAACTAAAACATGATGACATTGTTGTTTACTTGTACTCATATTTGGCTGTGTAACTTGAATTTGATGACATAGTTTGTTGTTGGACTGCAATTTGCTCGACGTCTTCGAATGAGAACAAAGCCGACCCGACAGAGCCTCTGCTATTTATTTATTTATATGAGAAAAATGGGATACCCCCTGATTTCTGTTAATAGAAATCATTAGATGTTCACAACACTATGCCCATCCTGCTACACAGGTTTCATTCATTACTAGTTTCACCAAAGTGCTCATGTCGTAGCCACTGAATACATCACGAGTGCTACATACACTGCAAATAAAGAGAAAATCATCCTACAGAGCACATCGATTTTTCCCATTATCTTCACAAGCTCTTTCATCTCCTCATTGTTGTCAAGGCCGTTCAGCAGCTATTGCTTGTCCATGATCGGAGGAACTGCATCCTTAACCTTCTGCTCTACATCTTCCTCTTCTGCCGTTCCTTCAGTTGCTTGTCCAACACCCCAACCTGCTGGTATTGGGATTCCTCGGCTAACCAAATAACCAGCGTAGTTGCGTTCCCCCACATCAGCAACTTCCCGGAAATACAAATCACACGAATCTACCCTTTTCTGCACGAATCAAATTGGAAGATCATCAACCAAACTATTAAAAAATCAGCAATTGAAAGCAGCAGAACAACACTTCCTGTCGGTGTACTAGAGTAGGGGTACCCTAGTATCCCGAACTTGTGCCGCAGGCGATTCTGACCCTCCAGCGGCAAGGCTTACCGGGTGACCGCCAAGGTCCTCCTTGGTTCCTTTGGAGCCATTCAATAACAAAGTATTCAAGCCAAGGAGACAAGACCCGGCAAGAGGAGCTTGCCGGAAGGCCGCAAGGCACCTAGAAGACAAGGCCCGGCAAGAGGAGCTTGCGGAAAGGCCCGATGAGCGACAAGCTTCCGGCGCGACAAGACAACAACCGCGGCAAAGCGCTTGCCATGAGCCACCTCTCGGTACCTACGCTCCAGCGCATCCACTTACGATGTCGCATACAGGACCTTCCCGAGCGTGCGTGGCGAGAGGTCTGCAGCCGGTGATGCGGTGGCAAGCGGCGGCGACAAGATTGCCATCGTGTCAAGCGGTGGCGCCCCTGACGGTCCCTGTTTGCACTGTTAGGGCGACGTAGACGGGCATTTAATTCCTTTGTCCCCTGCCGTCAGGGTTAGGTATGGTACACTGTACACTTTACAAGTAGGTGTACCAACCACTACTTTTCCATTTGTACCCTTGTCTACGTTGCCACCTGTCGGAGACCCCTTGAGCATATAAAAGGAGGCCCATGCGCAACGTAGAGGAGGTCGGTCAGTTCCCCCCACGCTCAGTCTCGTTAGCAGCTCGTGTGTAGTGTAGCACTCAGCGCTCATGAGCAAGAACGGAATACACCTAGACATGCAGCAGTAGGAGTGTTATCTCTCCGGAGAGCTCCGAAGCTGGGTAAACCTCTCGTGTGCTTCGCCTCGATCTGCTCTTCGTGCGACCTCCGCCCCCTGCCGAACCAAAAGGGGCTCGGTCCGCCGGTCCAATAGGTGTTCGTGGGTCAGATCAGCCGCCCCGACATCTTAACATATTATTACCCCATGATTCTGACATTTGTAGAAGACTCGGCCAAGGTTGCGGATTGTGGTTGAGACGCGACGGACGACTCTGCGTGATTTGCAGCAGTGGCACCACACTAACGGCAGCGGGTTGCGATGAGCAACCAGGCTGCGATCTGCGTCTTGGCGGGGTGTGATGAGACCCACATGCGATGGTACGGGTGGCGACTTGGCGCATATCTGGTTTACTGCTTGAAGAAGCAGGTGGACGAGCAACCAGCGGACATGGTTGCTGCGGCGAGCTTGATGCTAAGCGAGTAATTATTTATTGGATATGTCGGTTTCATTACTTGCGAGTAGCATAGCACCATATATAGTCATAGTCTAGGTTTGGATTCGAACCTCTCTGAGAACACGCGTCTTTCTTTTTTTCTAAAACTTCGTAGCGTCTCTTTCTTTGGTACACTAGCTTGTTCAGACGCCTTCCCAAGTCTTTGATTTTCTTTCCCTTTTTTGCGAGGAAGGAAGGAGGACAAAATTGAGAGTTCCTCGGACTCGAACCCAAGACCTCACGGTTGAAAACCAAGGCGCTTAGTCACTTATGTGGCGAGCGGCGCATTTAACGCATTTTCCTCGCAGTTTTCTTCCTATATATAAAAAGTATGCTACTTGGTGTCCGCTTAGTCAAAAACGAGTGTGCCAACCTTGACCGTTGGATTGACATTCAACATCTGTCGCGTTTCTTCAGTCTCTTCTTCCTCGAGCCGCCAAAGCCAAACTAGCGCTAGCGGGACGGCCTGCTCCCGCCTCCCACGGCTGGCTATGATCTTCCCCGGATCCTGTTCGTTCCCGCCCGAGGCCTCACCATCGTCCTCCGCCTTGGTTCGCTCACCGCGGCGCCGCCCTCCGGTGTTGTCAACATGGTCAACAACCGAGAGGAATAAGGAGATGACTGTACATGGTGAGGATGACGATAAAGGGACCCAACAGCGCAGTAATTTTGTTTTTTCGGGATGGAGAAGGGTATCAACTGGGTTGTGCGGGACCCGTGGCCCGTCTAACCCAGGCTTTTATTTCATATGTTTAGCACATGACCAGCCTAGTTTGTTTTTTTTCCTTTCTGAAAAATGGCTAGGTAGCTATTTTGTTTTTTGCAGAATAACCAACATAGGCCTACTTGCTTTTCTACGCCCTCTTTGGTGGAAATCTTTCAAGGCGAGGAGGGATGCATTTTTCCCGAGAAAATGGGCTATAAGTAATAAGAAATGGGCTATACGTAATAAGAAATGGGCTATAAGTAATAATAAGTGGGTTGTAAAATGAAAAAATACAGCAAACAGGCAATTAGTTCCAAAATACTGTTTTCTTTTGGATTTTGATATTTTAAATTTCATTGTTTTTGTGCAGGTAAAATTTCATTGAATTTAAATTAAGGTATATTTAGATTTAAAATTAATTTGAATCTGGCTAGAAATTTCGGGCTGTATGCTGTTTGGGACAGATTTGGAGGCTGACTTGTGGGTCTACTAGATTGACGTGTACTTTGGCTTTGTCAACTTAGTCCATAGCGATTCTAGCTTGGTGATGACCGTTGGATGTTAATCCAACGGCCGTCTTCTTCTTCAATATCTGATCTTCTTGCTCCACCGCCCAAACCAGCTCGGTGGGACTGCTGCTCCGCCTCCGTGGCGGTTTGTCTTTGCCGCCCTTACCGCCCACCCTACTTCATTCTTGGCAGGCCATTCCTCTACTCACACACACCTCCTGTTATTTTCCGGCGGCAACGGTAGGACCAGTAAACCCTTGTACTCCCCACGGCGTGGGCAACCATTGCCGAGAGTCTTCCCGGCTCGATGTCGTTCCTTCCTAGGCCTCGCCGTCGTCCACCGCCATGGTGCTCTCGGCGCGGCATGGTCAACGTGGTCAGCGAGCGACATCCATCGGCCGTGGAGTACGCGCAAAAATAATGATTCCTCCACCTGACAGCTAGGACCCACCGGAAGGGCCTCTGTATTTCGCGAAAAAAACGTTCCCCCCGCTGACATGTCGGACCCACCAGCTATATCTTCGCACACAAGGAAGTGCCTCCTTATTACGCTCAAAAAAATGAATACCCACCCTGCTAGCTGGGACCCACCATAGTCGGAGGATGACTTGTGGGCCAACTAAGTTGACGGGGACGGAGGGCTTTGTCAACTTAGTCAATATGAACGATTCTAGCTCCAAAGGACCGTGACGATGTCCATCCAACGGCCGTAGTGCTTCTTCAACCTCTGGTCTTCTTGCTCCAGCCGCCCAAAGCAGCGCCGGTCGTGCCGCATGCTCCTACCTCCCGTGGCCGGCTATGCTGCCGCGGAGGCCTCACCCCAATACTATTCCCACTGCTGGCCAGGCCCTGCGGCGACGACAGCCTCACACCGCAGCCGAACTAGTGAACCCTCGTACTCCTCTCCGCGGGGGGCTTCCACTGCCACGTCTTTCCCGGCTCCGCGTCGTCCCCTTCCTAGGCCTCACCGTCGTCCACCGCCTTGGTGCTCTCGGTGCGGCCTGGTCAACATGGTCAAGGAATGACTTTCGTCGGACGTGGACTGTACGTGGAGAGGCTAACAGCTGGTCCACGGCCACAGCAAGGAAGTGCCTCCTTATTACGTGGAAAATAATGATTCCTCCACCTGACAGCTGGGACCCACCGGATGGGCCACTGTATTTCGCAGAAAAAACGTTTCCCTCTGACTGCTGGGACCCACCAGCTTCATCTTCGCATGCAAGGAAGTGCGTCCGGGCAAAAAAAATGATTCGCCCCCTGACTACTGGGACCGACCGGATGGGCCACTGTATTTCACGGAAAAAACATTTCCCCCTGACTGCTGGGACCCACCAGCTTCATCTTCGCACGCAAGGAAGTGCGTCCGGGCAAAAAAAACGATTCGCCCCCCTGACTGCTGGGACCCACCAGCTACACCTTCGCACGCAAGGAAGTGCGTCCGGGCAAAAAAAATCAAAATGATTCGCCCCCCTGACTGCTGGGACCCACCAGCTACATCTTCGCAGGCAAGGAAATGCTTGACAGTTGGGACCTGTCGGTGTCAAAACCAGCGGATCTCGGGTAGGGGGTCCCGAACTGTGCGTCTAAGCGGATGGTAACAGGAGACAAGGGACACAATGTTTTTACCCAGGTTCGGGCCCTCTCGATGGAGGTAAAACCCTACTCCTGCCTGATTAATATTGATGATATGGGTAGTACAAGGGTAGATCTACCACGAGATCAGAGAGGCTAAACCCTAGAAGCTAGCCTATGGTATGATTGTTGTTCGTCCTACGGACTAAAACCCTCCGGTTTATATAGACACTTGAGAGGGCTAGGGTTACACATAGTCGGTTACAATGGGAGGAGATCTACATATCCGTATCGCCAAGCTTGCCTTCCACGCCAAGGAAAGTCCCATCCGGACACGGGGCGAAGTCTTCAATCTTGTATCTTCATAGTCCAGGAGTCCGGCCAAAGGTTATAGTCCGGCCATCCGGACACCCCCTAATCCAGGACTCCCTCAGTAGCCCCCGAACCAGGCTTCAATGACGATGAGTCCGGCACGCAGATTGTCTTCGGCATTGCAAGGCGGGTTCTTCTCCAAATTCTGTGTACCTGTTGAATAGTGTCCGACTTCTCGTGAATATTGCGCTCCTTGGCTCCCATGCCCAATAATGGTCGTCTTCCATGCGTCAAACGAATGTGAAAAGCCAGGGTGTTTTTACATTTACCCCCCCTAGCTGCGCAAATGAGCTGCCTATAAAAGAGACGAGGATTTAGATCCGAATCACACCATCTTCCCTTCGCGAGCATTCGTCGGAGCACATCCGACAGAGATCCATTCCATCATGGTCAGTCGACGCAGCTCCTCCTCTCGCCCTCCCAGCCCTCAGCCTGGAGGTTGGGAGAGATGTTACATCCGCACATGAGCTAGTGACGCTCCTAACCGAGGGATTCCTTCCCCCAGCCTTCATGGTCCCGGTTCGAGCCGGACTTGCCACCTATAATGGCAGAGAGCAAGCGGAGAGCGTCCCCAGTCCCTCCAAAGGAGAGCAGGTATGCCTTGTCCCTTATCTGATAAGAGGGCTCGAATTTCCAATTCATCAATTCTCCGGGGGCTCCTGGAGTTCTCTGACCTCGATTGCACAACCTTACGCTGCCTCCATATTGCATATTGCGGGCTTCGTAGCCCTTTGCAAGCTGTTTTGGGCATCGAGGCTCATTTTGCTTGTGTGAAGCTGTTCTGCCTTGTGCCCCGTTCTCAGGAGGGGTCAATATATCAAGTGGGCGGAGCCGAACTATGGCGCATCGCCGGGACCGGATATCTATCCGGAACCCCAAGGAAGGCGTCCGAAGACTAGCCTTTAGAATGGTTTTATATAGAAGATGTCCCCCTGCCGGACCCTGTTTGGATCGGCCTCCCCGAGTTCAATAATGCTCCTTTGAAGAAGCGCCTAAGCTAGCGTCCACGAAGCCCTCAGAGGGAAAATGACAAGGACGTCCTTTACCTGATGAGCCGGATAAGGTTGTTAGCTCATTCCGGACTGACCATGATCGGGGTCATGGCCACATGCATTATCTTGAAGTGCAGCCGCTTCGATATAGAGGCCACCCATGTGGGATTTCAACGGGAGGATGATGCCACCAGCTGCGGCCGTGGCGCCGGGATCGATTGCGCTTCGGCGAAGATCTTGTCCACATTGTACAAGGGAGAAGAGGAGGAATTTCTCCGCGTCAATCCACATGGCGGATTTTCTATGCACAATCCTCCGACACTTCTTTTTGCCCATCTGTTCCATATTCCCATAGTCAAGTACCTTATCTTGTGATTTTGATGCAGGAATTGCGCCGGGCCGTAAAGGATATAAACAGCCCTCCTCCACAACCCGAGGATCCAGAACGGTCCCTCGATCCGGCCTCCCAAGAGGATCCAGACATATCCGTGGAGCTGATCGATGGGGTATTTCACCAACTGAGCATCGACAATGCCTTGGTGGATATTACAGCCGATTATCTGGACTGCTCCCGCCTCACAAGTAATCGAGACCGAAGTCCTAATACTTGAAGATGATCCATCCGTGCTTATTTTTTATCACCGTATACCAATGGTGTTAAGCGGGGAGGATCTCGAGGCGAGAATGCCGAGCTGCGGCGACTAGCCAACAAGGGACCTTGAGGCGGGCAGGCTAAAGAGACACCTTGATCCGGGTCGAGGCACCTCAGCAAAGAAGGCGCACTGCCTTATTCCAAGAAATTATTCTTATGATGCATACTAACACCCGTGCTCTCCTTTTTTTTAGGAAAAAGAGGGCTCGCCGGACTATATCCGGAGAGATTGCCAATCGAGCCTCCACCAGCCAGGCTCCAAAGCCAGGTCCAGAAGCGGAGGCGAACACGAGGCGTGCGTCGGACGCTCCTCCAACAGAGGATGCGGACAGACTGTCCGCCACCAATTCTGAGGTGGAGAGTGCCATGAACCACAGGCGTCGCCGGACAGTTCTTTGTGACGCTTGTTTCTCCCAAGAGGCATTGGATGCCTTCAATTCGGGAGATGCATACCTCCGTGCCGCTCAAAATGGTCTAGGCAGAGCCACGGAGCAGTATGTGAAAGACATACGGGTAAGAAAATTTGATGGTTATATATGTCAGTAGCCCCCTGGACTTGAAACAGTTAGAATAACTGATTTAAGGATCATTTGTTATGCAGGATCTTACAAAAAAGAATACCCAACTGTCCCGGGAGCTGGAAGAGTGCAAAGCCCAACTTGAGGCCGCACTAGCCGCGGGGAGTCCAAGGTGACCCCTACGGTAATATACGCGAAAGATAACTATGTTGCGGCGTGTGTACCGTCAGTGATAACATTGCAGATGGCGCCGGAGTAGATCCGGACAAGCAACAACTCTTTCACCGGTTAAAGGCTGGTGAGAACGTGCTTACGAGGGTGAGGCAGGAGAAAAATAATCTCCAAGATGCCAACATCCAGCTGGGCGAGGAACTAAAGGATGTTCGTGCCCAGCTGTCGGACTCCGTTAAGGAGAATCGGCGGCTTCGACGCGACATTTTTAGTAAGTGCTTGAACGAACTTTGAAAAAGAGTTTGGCGAGGAAGTCGACTAACAGAGTTATGTCTGTAGGTATGCCCATAGGTCGTCCTGCAGAGGAAATGCCCAGTTCTATGGGTGACCTTCTTCCCGAGCTCTTACAACTGCACGAACGAGTTCGGCAGGTGATGAAAGGCGTCGCCCAGGCCTTGTGGCCATCTGTCAACATGCCCGAAGGCCTTGGAGAACTTGCAGAGAGGCTTAAGGAAGCGCGGCTGTGCTTCCGATTATGGAAGATATCGGCCTGCCGTCAAGGCGCCAGGGAAGCCTGGGCCATGGTGAAGACGCGGTACACGAAGGCTGACCCAAACCACATGGCCGAGGTCGGACCTGTGGGGGCCGATGGGAAGGAGATCCTGTGAGCTTAGTGTATGCGGCCAAGTAGAGTTGGTCATTAATATTCCCAACAGAATTGTAAATTAGACGACTGTTGGATGGTATTGAAGAGGAATATGCCCAGTCAAATTGACTATGTAATTGAAGATGACATGTAAAATGCCTTCTAGCCGGATTGTAGATCGTTTGTCATGGCGGACCTTTTCACTTCAGCCTCGGGACCCGATAGTCCGGAGTGTGTTCGAATACCCTCTCGGATATGTAAGAACCGGGGCATGCATGGAGACCAGGCGTAGGGGTCATTAGTGCTTGAATAGACAAGTGCCCAACTAGTTATGTTATATTACATGGTTAGTGACGGTGTCCTGGACTAGGGGGTACTCACCACGTCATCTCCCGATCTGTTAGATTGGGCCGAGGACCCCCATGGCCGTATACTGATGGGCCAGTCCGGACAGCTATCGCATACAAGGAAGATTCCGCAAGACTTGGCGATCAAGACAAGGACTCCTCCCCCACCGGGCGATTTCGGCTAGGACTCTTGTTATCCTAGGCCTCTGGTGCATTATATAAACCGAGGCCAGGCTAGTCGATAGAGATATACAACAATCATACCATAGTCTAGCTTCTAGGGTTTAGCCTCTACGATCTCGTGGTAGATCAACTCTTGTAATACTCATATCATCAAGATCAATCAAGCAGGAAGTAGGGTATTACCTCCATAGAGAGGGCCCGAACCTGGGTAAACATCGTGTCCCTTGTCTCCTGTTACCATCCGCCTAGACGCATGATTCGGACCCCCTACCCGAGATCCGCCGGTTTTGACACCGACATTGGTGCTTTCATTGAGAGTTCCACTGTGTGTTCGGCAAAAGGTTGATGGCTCGCCTGCAGATCAACTGCGACTTCGGCATCTTCGTCACCAGCTCGACTGGTCACCTTGGTTTGACCAAGGACCGCGCCCTACTTCCGATCGTCATTTTCGGATGAGGGCCTTTATAAACATCAACTCCGATCTCTATCAAGATCATGGAGGAATCATCCAGGGAGCCCGGGGGCTCAACGTCAACATTGCCCTCGGGCGACCGTGCTGTTTTTCTGGACAACAAACTTGTGTCCGCCGCCACCGCCTCCTCAAGTGTCTTTTTAACGATCACTTTTGTGGAATTGTGCGGAATTGAGTTTACAACAACCCCGGAAAATATCATCGAGTTCCGATGGAGGAATCTCTGGCAATCCATGATATACCGGAGCCTTGTCAAATCTGGACGGGAATCTGGATGAGTTTAGGGCGTGGTGTCCAGCTTCTAGCTCAGACGTCCTTTGGAAGATCCAACCGTTGATCGGCTGCGGAATTCCTATATCTACCACCTCTCAAAATTTCAGCTCGATCCGACCGTACGAACTCCGGGAACCTTCCGATTAGTCCATCACTTTTCGGATCTGTTTTCTGCGCGAAAATGAATCCGACCCGAGTTTCGTCTTTTTTATGAACGGGATTTCGGACATCCCTTTTGAAGGAAGTTTTGTATGGGGTATTGTGTTTTGTTCCCGAACACGTCCCACTAACTTTAAGATCTTTTGAACATGATCTTCAATATCATGATGGTGTCAAACCAGTCCAGCAATATTGCTCCACGGTTGTCGACCTGCGCTAGACACGTCGTCACTTTGTTGAGCCGAGCTCAACTTCTTCGGATCATCATCTCGGCAAGCCGAACAAGAGTCCAGCATCGTGAAGGATAAATCATCACCAACATCGCCGCCCCACGGATTACACGGAGCGGGCATACCGCATCGCCGCCGCGGTCGCTTCATCAAGCCGGCATCGACCACATCACGACACGCATCGGCGAGGGCCGCACTATTGCTTCTTCAAGCTGGTGTCCATCACGCCCGACCTACTTGGACATCTCGGCTGGACCGGGGCTTCGCCATCTCTTCATCAACCTACTCCGGACACTTGGCGTCACTAGCCGACCAGGCTCCGAATCACGTTAGCTGGACCGAGGGCTTTGCCTCGGCGAGCCAACCTTTGCCCGGCATTGCCATGCCGTCGTTTTATCGCCCATCGAGCAATGGGTGCGTGGATCGAGTCCCAATTTTGGGAATCACCTTCCTTCGGATTGCTACAACAAATAAACCAGGTGCTATTAATCCCGGTATTTTTTGCTTGTTTGGGTTCATTTTCCCAAGGAATTATTACTCTGGTTTGTCCATCATATGTACAGGTCTATCAAATGGTGGCGCGTGCGACGATCGCATGGTGGTTCGGTCAGTTTCCGTACATAGTACGGCGAACGCCGCATCCGGAGCTCGGACCGACCTGTGAATTCAGGCTTTGCGATGCCTTTACTGCATCACGCCGACGCCCTGCATCGACATTGACTTTGGCGCCAGGCCATATTTCTTTTATTACTCACTTTGCATAAATTATTGATTATGCAACAATTTTTTTATTACTATTATCTCCGGTTTGCACCATTTTTTATGCACAGGAAAATGATCCGGGGACTTCGGCGTCACTCTGCCGGTCTGCATTGACTGTGCTATGTCACCACTTCGGCGTGTCGAGCTCTCCGCTCCGCCACCTCAGGACCGGCTTGGGGGATGGAACCTTGTCCCGTATCAAGCTCGGACCGCGTCATCAAATACCGAACACATTAACCAGCTAAGTCGCTTTCATGCTCAAAGCTTTAACTTCTAAATTGTGTTCGGTTCGACCAAGCATTATACTTTTTGGAAAAATGTTGCTTGTAAAAATTTCCTTGTCCAAACTTTGTTTGTAGACGCATAAATTCAAATACCCAATTCATTTGGGGCTTCCTTCATGAAGCTTTTCCTCTTGCATATGATTATACTTATGCGACTTCGTTCCTTGTTCGTGTGTATTACGCATACAATATGCACCATATTGACTTAAGCGATTTGCAAGCTGGGTTGCCTCGCTCCTGTGTTTGCCCCTACGTTCCCGATTGTTCGGCTAGGGAGTAAAGGGAGCACCTCTGCGATTGTCACGATCGGGTCATCCGAGCCGGATCTCAGACTGGGTGAAGCCAAAAGCTAGCGCTCTTATAGTTTTCAATGATGGTCGGCACACAACGGAACTCATGAGAACAAAAAATCTATTGCACAAGTCTCATAATAACAATGAGCACCAAAGAAAGGTATCGGTGGGGGTACTATTTTCTTGAAGATGCTTCTTACACTTCGCGATAATATAGCATAAGTTCCTGAGTGCGCTTTATGCATTCTGACCTTATGGCCTAATTGCCTGGTTATTGGAAACACCGTCGATATTCTCGACAGATGGAGTACATAACACTTTTCGGTCTTTGACGAAGAGGAAGAAGCCGACGATCGGTTAAGGCAGCGTTTAAAGTTCGGTTGAACATAGATATGATATAAGTACTTCGGTACATGCAATCATTCTTTTACCCAAGTCACTTGAGGGCTCTTAAATTTATATGAGTCGTTTTATGATAAGTGTTCTTCTTCTTAGTCGTTTCAAACTTTTATTATTATTATTATTATTATTATTATTATTATTATTATTATTATCTATCACTCCTTTTTTCGACACGAGCGTGTGGTCACTAGCCGGGGAGCCTAATTTCTCTCTCAAAGCCGCTAGAGTTTAGTTTGCTAAACTGGCCTAATGAGAACTACTCCACCCTCGGGATAGGAGGTTGAAGCCGTAGGCAGACCCGCTTGAAGTCTTGAGATAAGATGTATCATGTTAAAGCACGACAGAAGCACTTCTTTTGCTAAGGCCAATTTTCGGATTGGCACGAACACTTGATCTTGTTAGGACGTCAAGTTTTCTTACCGACGTTTTTGGTTTTCCAAGCTTATGGCACTTTTAAACTATTTGTGTGTTTTCAGCACAAGTCTCGCAGTGCAACATGGGACACCTTTAGAGATTCGGCAAAAACATTCTCGGATATTGCTATATATGCATCGGTTTCGAATTCTGTCTTCGGTCAATAGTTGGGTTGCCCGGCTCCTGCGCTTGCCTCCTACGTTCCGCTTTGTTCGGCTAGGTGTGCAAAGGGAGAACCACTGCGATTGTGCTTCCAGCTCACATGGTTAAGCACCTCGGAGAAAGCCGAAACCGATTTGTCACAATAAGCGTAAACTGGTCAGCGATCCGATGGCGGTGTTAAGCGACGGGCCATTCATAACAATGGCCAAAGTGTTTCTGGCTTGACCTCATTGTCGCGAACACTACCAGGGGCTATTAACTGGCCTCCCAAACTAAATCCTCGGTATTTTGCTCTTACATTGGAGCTGAGGTTTCATGATCATGCTTAGCATGACAACCCAAAGAAAGGAACCGATAGGGGGACTATTTTCTTTGGAAGACATTTCTTTTGTTAAACATTAATATAACATATCTCTCCACGTACCTTTGTTTATAAAAATGTATGGCCAGATTGCCTTGTTTGTTGTAAATCTTTGCCCTCATAAAGGCTTTATAAAGTAGGACAAACACTCCTCGGCTACTGGCCGAGGAGGTGGAAGCCGATGGTCGGTCAACAAAGTTTTGTACAATGCGGATCCGAGCATTAATGACGTAAAGTACTTGGATACATAGGGTCATTACACATAATTTGTGATTTTACTATGGATATCGATCCTTAATTCTGCCTCTCGTGCCTGCATTAAGGCTCGGGAGACTCTTGGGCTTCGGGCTTATTATTTACAAATATTAAAGGGTCACATCGATCCCCTGATCTGGTGTTGCCACCCGACCAGTGTCTCGGGGGCTACTGCATTGTTTGTCCAATGTACAAAATTTTAAGTGTAATACAATCTCCGAGGAGATTTTGATCCTCAGGTTGGTCGGACGCACCCAACCTGAGTCTAGAAATCTTGAGCACGCCGCTTTTGTGTCCCAAGTATTCGCCGAGCTAGGACTTGATCCTCGGACCGATTTTGCAAATCAACTTTGAGTCTCGGCACCTCTGAGGATCAGCGGTCTTATGTCATCCTTCATGTGCATCTCGGGTTTTGGACCGTACCCACCTTGAGGTCTACTGGCTATGTATCTCGGCAGAGAATAAATTGCACCAATCAAAAATATTGACAAAAATCAGCCCACATTCGGGGTGGTGCACCACCTCGGAAGCAGTCCGGCATAAAGCTCGGGCGCTAGTGGATGGCTCCATAGAGGGCATTTCCGGCATTAAGCTCGGCTAAACTCCTTCAAACTTCTGTGAACCAAGGTGATTTATTTACACCTCGGATACAGTCCCAAAGATTGGAGCTCGGATACATAGTGTGGCGTTGGAGCTCGGATACAGTCCGGCGTTGGAGCTCGGATACATAGTCCGGCGTTAGAACTGGGAAGCAGTCCGGCATTGGTGCTCGGATGCAAAAGATACATTGAATGCAGTCTGGCGTTGAAGCTCGGACGCAAGAGGACGTTGCCGCCCGGGAACAACTTCAAACCCGAGGTGTGGCATAAAAATAACAAGGCATTGACAAAGGCCGGAAACTTAAAGGAGCTCCTCGGATACCCGACGTGTAAACTCGTCGAATGCATTTCGGCGATCCTCAAGATCGAAGATGAGAAGATTTGTTGAACCAATTTTCAAGACCGATGACTGAAGATGAAGAACGGTTCGGAAGAATCGAGGAGCGTCCCTAAACTTGAAGACCGGTTCAGGGGGCTACTGATGGTGTCCTGGACTAGGGGGTACTCACCACGTCATCTCCCGATCTGTTAGATTGGGTCGAGGACCCCCATGGCCGTATACTCATGGGCCAGTCCGGACAGCTGCCGCATACAAGCAAGATTCCGCAAGACTTGGCGATCAAGACAAGGACTCCTCCCCTACCGGCGTATTCGGCTAGGACTCTTGTTATCCTAAGCCTCTGGTGCATTATATAAACCGAGGCCAGGCTAGTCGATAGAGATATACAACAATCATACCATAGGCTAGCTTCTAGGGTTTAGCCTCTACGATCTCGTGGTAGATCAACTCTTGTAATACTCATATCATCAAGATCAATCAAGCAGGAAGTAGGGTATTACCTCCATAGAGAGGGCCCGAACCTGGGTAAACATCGTGTCCCCTGTCTCCTGTTACCATCCGCCATAGACACACTGTTTGGGACCCCCTACCCGAGATCCGCTGGTTTTGACACCGACAGTTAGTAAGAAACATCTTCCAGGGAGAATAGTTCCGTTAGGGGTTCCTTTCCCTGGGAGGCATGCCATAAAGTGCATGTCCGGACTGCGAAAAAAGTAGAAAAGCATCTAGGGGCAGATAAATAAACAAGTGAGAAATCATCTTTAGTTCACCGACCGAATATTCCCTTAAGAACGCTAGCTTTCGGCTTCACCTACCGAGGTACACATCCGGTGACCGGCAGTAACAATCGCAGAGGTGCTCCCTTTCTTGCCTAGCCGATCAATCGGGAACGAGGGGTAAGCACAGAGCCAGCAACCAAGCTTGGCCAAAACTTAAGTCATATCGATGCATATAATGGTGAATAAAAGGTACATGCGGAAGTGTGACACATGTGTTGGGCGTGAAGCCCGCATAAATAAGCTTCTGTTAAGGAAGCCCCCAGGTATAACGAGCGCGGATAGCGCGTCAATTGTGCGCGAACATGGCGCAAACGAGCCTTCAAAGGCTTTAAGAGAAAGGGAGGGAGAAGTAGAGAAATATAAGACAACTAATGTGTAAAAAATAGACAGAGGAAGGAGACGAACACAGAGTCCGGCGCTAGGCGTAGAATCTTCGGAGACGGGCTGCGTTCCATGGGTTCGGCTCGAGTCGGTTATCCGATGCATCTCGCAGACGGTACGCTCCACTAGTCAGGACTTGGTCAATAATAAAGGGACCTTCCCATTTGGGCTAGAGTTTGTCCTTTTTCTTGTCCGGCAGGCGTAGAACTAACTCACCAACATTGTAAGTTTTAGCTCGTACTTTTCTGCTTTGATATCTTCGAGCCTACTGTTGATAGAATGCGGAACGGGCTTTTGCCACGTCATGCTCCTCCTCCAAGGCGTCCAAACTGTCCTGCCTATCAAGTTCGGCTTCTCTTTCTTCATACATGCGCAGGCGAGGTGAGTCATGAATTATGTCGCAGGGCAGAACTGCCTCTGCGCCGTATACCATAAAGAATGGTGTGAATCCGGTGGTGCGATTCGGCGTGGTCCGCAGCCCCCAGAGTACGGAGTCGAGCTCCTCTACCCAGTGTGTGTTATATTCCTTGAGGGACCGCACTAATCTGGGTTTAATGCCGCTCATGATTAGACCATTTGCTCGCTCGACTTGACTGTTAGTTTGTGGGTGATAGACTGAAGCATAGTCGAGCTTGATGCCCATGTTTTTGCACCAGAGTTTGACCTCGTCGGCCATAAAGTTTGTGCAGTTATAAGTGATGATGCTGTGGGGGACGCCATAACGGTGTACGACCCCTGATATGAAGTCTATCACCGGTCCGGATTCGGCCGTCTTAACCGGCTAGGCCTCTATCCATTTGGTGAATTTATCCACCATGACGATGAGGTATTTTTGCTTGTGGGTTCCTCCTTTAAGGGGTCCAACCATGTCAAGCCCCCAGACCGCGAAGGGCCAGGTGATGGGTATGGTTTGGAGGGCGGTAGGTGGCATATGGCTTTGGTTAGCAAAGAGCTAGCAACCGACGCATCGTTGGACTAAGTCGTGAGCATCTGCTCGGGCCGTCGGCCAATAAAATCATGTACGGAAGGCCTTGCTTACAAGGGCCCAGGCAGCAGTGTGGTGCCCGCCGAGTCCGGCATGAATTTCAGCCAGAAGATTCCGCCCTTCCTCTTCGGAGATACATCTTTGAAGGACCCCGGTCGTGCTTTTCTTATAAAGCTCTCCCTCATGGACTTTATAGGCTTTAGATCGCCGCACTATGCAGCGTGCCTTGTTTTGGTCCTCGGGAAGTTCCTGCCTTGTTAGGTAGGCTAGGAATGGTTCTGTCCACGGGGCAATGAATGCCATTATTACGTGGGCTGAAGGTGTTACTTCGTTGGCAGAGCCTCCCATTGTGTCGGAATGTTCGGTGTCGGGCCGTGCGGTTGGGTCCGGGCTGTTATTTCCGGACTCCCCTTCCCATAATACGGATGGCTTGAACAGCCTCTCCAAGAAGATATTGGGGGGGACGGCATCGCGCTTTGCGCCAATGCGTGCCAAGACGTCTGCTGCCGTATTGTTTTCCCGAGCTATATGGTGAAATTCGAGCCCTTCGAACCGAGTTGACATTTTTAGGACGGCGTTGCGATAAGCTGCCATTTTTGGATCCTTGGCATCAAAGTCTCCATTTATTTGGGATATCGTGAGGTTCGAATCCCCGCGCACCTCTAGGCGTTGAATGCCCATGGAGACCGCCATCAGGAGACCATGTAGAAGGGCCTCAGATTCGGCTGCGTTGTTGGAGTCCGTATACATTATCTGAGTACGTATTGAACTGTATCTCCTGTTGGGGACGTCGAACAACGCCCGACCCAGACCGCCAACATTTTGGAGCCGTCGAAGTGCATGATCCGGTTGGAATATGTGTCGTACTCTTTAGGGAGTTCGGCTTGATCCATTCGTGACGAAGTCCGCTAAAACTTGCGACTTAATAGCTCGCCGTGGCTTATAGGTTATGTCGAACGGGAGGAGCTCAATGGCCCATTTGGCAATCCGGCCCGTCGCGTCGCGGTTGTTTATAATATCGTTAAGAGGTACTTCAGAGGCAACTGTTATTGAACACTCTTGAAAGTAGTGTCGCAGCTTCCGGGATGCCATAAACACCGCGTACGCTATCTTTTGGTAATGCGGGTATCGTGACTTGCATGGAGTGAGGACAATGGACACGTAGTAAACTGGTTTTGAAGGGGGAATTTGTGTCCGTCTGTTTCTCGTTCGACGACGAGCACTGCACTTATAACTTGATGAGTTGCCGCGATGTATAATAGCATTGGTTCGTCGATGTTAGGCGCGGCCAGGAGCAGGTTTGTTGCCAATATGGCTTTTATTTCTTCGAGTCCGTGGCGTATGCATCCGTCCACTCGAAGTGTTGATGCACGGAGGAGGCGATAAAGGGTAATGCCTTTTCTCCCAAGCGGAGATAAAGCGGCTTAAACATACGCATCCAACCAATTTTTTATTTGTTTGAGGTCCTTTGGGATATCCAATTGTGACAGAGCTCGGATCTTGGCTGGGTTTGCTTCAATTCCTCTACGGATACAATGAAGCCCAAGAGCTTTCCGGCTGATGCGCGAAAACGCATTTTTTCGGGTTAAGCTTGATGTCATATGTTCGGATGTTATCGAATGTGAGCCTCAAGTCGTCTACTAGAGTTTTGACATGCTTGGTTTTGACGACCACATCATCTACGTATGCCTCCACTGTTTTGCCGATCTGGTTTGCCAGAAATGTCTGAATCATGCGCTGATATGTTGCGCCGACGTTTTTGAGCCCGAAGGGCTTTGTGTTGAAGCAGAATGGGCCATATGGGGTGATGAATGTCGTTGCGGCTTGGTCAGGCTCTGCCATCTTAATTTGATGGTAGCCGGAGTATGCGTCGAGGAAACACAATGAATCGTATCCTACGGTAGCGTCGATAATTTGATCGATGCGGGGGAGGGGGAAGGGATCCTTTGGGCAAGCCTTGTTGAGGTCCTTGAAATCGACACATAGGCGCCAGGATTTATCCTTCTTTGGTACCATCACCAGGTTTGCTAGCCAGTCCGGATGTTTTATATCACTGATGAATCCGGCCTCCAATAGTTTGGCTAGATCCTCTCCCATGGCTTGTCTCTTAGGTTCGGAGAAACGCCGAAGAGCCTGCTTGACTGGCTTGAATCCTTTTAGGATGTTTAGGCTGTTCTCGGCCAGCCAGCGTGGGATTCCTGGCATGTCTGAAGGGTGCAAGGCAAAAATGTCCCAATTTTCGTGTAGGAATTCTCGTAGTGCGGCATCTACATCAGGGTTTAATTGCGCCCCGATGGAGGTCATTTTTGTAGGGTCCGTTGGATGGACTTGGAATTTGACTATTTCGTCCGCCGGTTTAATGGAGGTGTCCTTGGATCTTTTATCGAGTATCACGTCGTCCCTGTTCACCATGGGCCTTGTTGATCAGTTCCTCGGCTGCTAGGGCTTGGATAGTGCCTCAAGGGCCGGTCTGGCTGTCTTGTTTTCGGTAGCGAGTGCTATGTCCGGGTCACTAGCAAGAGTGATGATTCCATTGGGCCGGGCATTTTGAGCTTCATGTACCCGTAATGGGGTATAGCTTGAAAAATTGTGAATGCCTCTCGCCCTAATAGAGCGTGGTATCCGCTGCTGAACGGGGCCACTTGGAACGTGACCTCCTCGGACCTATAATTATTCGGCGTGCTGAACACCACATCCAGTGTGATTTTTCCTGTACAACTCGCTTCCCGACTGGGGATTATTCCTCTAAAGGTTGTGCTGCTTCGCTCAATGCGGCTCCAGTCTATTTCCATTTTTCGAAGGGTTTCCTCGTAAATGAGGTTCAATACGCTACCACCATCCATGAGTACCTTGGTAAGGCGAAAGCCGTCCACTATTGGACTGAGGACCAATGCGGCTGGTGCTCGGGCTGTTCGGAATTTAGGTTCATCACTGGCATTCAAGGTAATAGTCGTGTCACTCCATGGGTTTATCGTTGCTACTTGGTAGACTTCGGCAAGGCTGCGGAGTGTTCGTTTCTGCATATTATTTGATGCGAAAGTCTCGAAGACTATTAATACCATACTGGTATCCCTGGGCTGGTGCTCTGTGGATTCTGGGGTTAGAAGCTCTTCGCCACTTTTGGCCACCTGCTGGAGTATCCAACATGCTCTAAGGCTATGAGTTGGTGTGGCGCCCTCTGTACTATAAATTTTACAGGGTCCATTGAGCCATCCCTCCAGTACGGTTCCATGCCCTGTAGGGGTTTTTTGTTTTTTGGTGTTTAACCCGGGTGTTGGCGATAATGCACCCGTTTATTTTGACTGGGTTTGTATTGAGGGCGGATTGTCCCAAAATCTTACTTGGTTTTCAGTGCTTTCCATAAATGCAGTACTTCGTACTATGGACGTAAGTCGACAAAGCGTGTAATTTCACGGCGACCTATGGCGTTGAGGATTCCCTTGTCCGTGCAATTATTGCGGAAGAATGAAATTGCGTCGTCCTCGCGGCGATCCTTTATCCTGTTCATAACCGGGAGGAATCGGCCCACTAATGATGTCTTTGTTTCCTCGGGCTCTTGCCTAATTTTGGATAGATCGCATATGTTCGGTGGGTGGGTGGAATTAAATCCGAAACCTCACCCAATCTGAGACTCAAGGGCCAAGGAGTTTACGAACTTCGGAAGTTTGGATTCTTGGATGTTGTCCAATGAATCTAGCCCGTTACTGACTCTAAGTTCAGGTCTTGAGTGGCGTCCTCCCCTCATGGTATCCGGCTTGGAGGATCGGGAATCAAACATAGCTAGTCCTTAAGATAGATGAAGGGTCGCCACATTGTTCCTCCACCACAGCAACGTGATGGGTGACACAGGAGAGTTAATCTCTCTCGAGATCGGGTTTAGGCCCAATCGATCATAGTCTGTAGCGACTCCCGAGCGGCGATGCGATCGAGAGCTCGTTTAAGGAAGAGAGCTCCGTCGGATCTAAGCTTGGCGAAGTTCGAGTTGACGTGAAGATTGCATTCGATGACCCGAGAAGTCATCGTCGGCGCGGCAGCCGAACAGGCGGTCATAAGAAAACCGCCTAGCCGGAGAGTTTGGCCGATAGCCAAAGCTCCTTTAGAAGCAGTGCCGTCTTTAAAGACGGGATGAGGCATCCTTCCTGATGGCGACAACACAGAGGAACTCTCAATGAAAGCACCAATGTCGGTGTCAAAACCGGCGGATCTCGGGAAGGGGGTCCCGAACTGTGCGTCTAGGTGGATGGTAACAGGAGACAAGGGACACAATGTTTTTATCCAGGTTCGGGCCCTCTCGATGGAGGTAAAACCCTACTCTTGCTTTATTAATATTGATGATATGGGTAGTACAAGAGTAGATCTACCACGAGATCAGAGAGGCTAAACCCTAGAAGCTAGCCTATGGTATGATTGTTGTTCTTCCCTGGGACTAAAACCCTCCGGTTTATATAGACACGGAGAGGTCTAGGAGTTACATAGAGTCGGTTACAATGGGAGGAGATCTAGATATCCGTATCTCAAGCTTGCCTTCCACGCCAAGGAAAGTCCCATCCGGACACGGGACGAAGTCTTCAATCTTGTATCTTCATAGTCCAGGAGTCCGGCCAAAGGTTATAGTCCGGCCATCCGGACACCCCCTAATCCAGGACTCCCTCAGGACCCACCTGGTCAAAGCGTACGTAGCATTGTCATCCTGGTCGCGAATGTGTATGTACATACTGGTCGATGTAGAGGTGCGCACGTGTCGTAGTAGAGGCGCGCACGTGTCGTAGTAGAGGCGCGCACGTAGCATGTACGTGCGTGCGTCTGAGGCCAGGGTGCAAGAAAGAAAATCTGACCCGCGTATGTGTGCATCTGGCGGGGTCTCGAACGCCTACTCGCGCGACACGTGCGGCGGGGCTCGTGTACATGGCTGGGTCGAACGGAGAAACAGCGTCATCGTCGTGTTCATGGGGAGCAGCGGAATGCGTCGTGTTCATGGGGAGGCAACGGAATGCGTCGTGTTCATCGGGAGGCAGCAGGCAGCGTGGGAGCCAACCGGCTTGGGCGGAACGGCGATGGAAGCGAGGCTGGCGTACCGCGAAACGGAGAAAGCGGCCTTGTGTTCGACCGCCACGTTGAACAGGTCTGTTGATCGGGAGGGTGTGGCGTACCGCCGTCAGATGGAACGGACCTCCCTACGGTCAAAGCGGTGGTCCTGTTGATCGGGAGGTGTGGTGTACCGCAAAGCGGATGAAAGCGGACCTCCCTACTGATCAGCAGGGGGTCTGTTGATCGGGAGGGTGTGGCGTGCCGCAAAAGCGGATGAAAGCGGACTTGTGTTGGGCGCTTCTGATCGAAAGCAGGGGTCCTGTTCGCCGGGAGGGTGTGGCGTGCCGCAAAAGCGAGACTCCACGGGATCTGTTCATCTCCACCATCGACCTCCTCCAGCCTCCACGGGCTACCGTCGACCTCCTCCGGACTCCATGGGCTCCTGTTCATCCAGCCTCCACCGCGCGCTACTCCACCGGCTACTGTTCAACCACCCCTCCACGAGCACCCCTCCACCGTCTACTGTTCATCCAGCCCTCCACACCACGGGGTCCTGTTCAACCACCCCTCCACGGCCACCCCTCCACCGTCTACTGTTCATCCAGCCCTCCACACCACGGGGTCCTGTTCATCCAACCCCCCCCCCCCCGCCCCGCGCAACGCTCACTGTTCATCCCAGAGGCAGCATCGATCGGCTTCAGTTAGCAGCAGTAGCGAAGGAATCGCTCGATCGGGTTCAGTTAACAGCCATCAATCGGTCGCTCGGGTTCAGTAACGCGTAGCCTGCAGTGCAATCGCTCGGTTTCAGTAACGTGTCGGTGTCAAAACCGGCGGATCTCGGGTAGGGGGTCCCAAACTGTTCGGGCCCTCTCGATGGAGGTAATACCCTACTCCTGCTTGATTAATATTGATGATATGGGTAGTACAAGAGTGGATCTACCACGAGATCAAGGAGGCTAAACCCTAGAAGCTAGCCTATGGTATGATTGTTGTTCGTCCTACAGACTAATACCCTCCGGTTTATATAGACACCGGATAGGTTAGGGTTACACAGAGTCGGTTACAATGGTAGGAGATCTACATATTCGTATCGCCAAGCTTGCCTTCCACGCCAAGGGAAGTCCCATCCGGACACATGACGAAGTCTTCAATCTTGTATCTTCATAGTCTTGGAGTCCGGCCGTGATGATAGTCCGGCTATCCAGACACCCCCTAATCCGGGACTCCCTCAGTAGCCCCTGAACCAGGCTTCAATGACGACGAGTCCGGCGCGCATATTGTCTTCGGCATTGCAAGGCGGGTTCCTCCTTCGAATACTTCATAGAAGGTTTTGAACACCAGGATAGTGTCCGGCTCTGCAAAACAAGTTCCACATACCACCGTAGAGAGAATTACTTTTGCACAGATCTGCTGACGTATTCCGCGGCGTCACACCACAGCCAGGCCTTTATATGAATCGTTTTTTACCATTTCCACCTTAGCGCGTCTAGCGAGGCGGTTTCCTTGGCACGTCTTATCAAAGCATAGATCGTGCCCCCTTATTCCGGGATTCTCATCAACACGGACGTGGGTAACCCATCCATGCCCGTTGGCACGCCTCCTCTATCAAAGGCGAGTCCTAATCGACCACGAGGTGGGCTCTTGGTATTCAACCTCTTTATAATGAGATCAAGGCCCTCTTCTTTTTACACCCTCCATCGAGTTCTCCTCGCGCTTCGAGTTCCAACACCCAAAGCTTCAGATTTAGGCGCTTTGGACCTTCGACGATGTCCGGCTCCGACCAGCACGGCCGATGGATGTCTTCCTCCGTTACAGAAAAAGACGTGCTAAAGCTGCGAGACGCCAGGTATCTAACCGGCGAGATCTCGCATAGGCTGCCTGCTCCAGGGCAGGTCATTCCCACTCCTGAGCCCGGCGAGAACGTGGTGTTCGTGTCTCACTTCCTTTGGGGTTTATGCTTCCCGACGGATCCCGTTGTGCGAGGGCTCATGTTTTATTATGGGCTTGATTTCCATGACTTGAATCCGGAGTCCATCCTCCATATCTCGTCATTCATTGTCGTATGTGACGTCTTCCTCCATATTACCCCCCACTTTGGATTGTGGCCCAAGACCTTCAAGGTGGAGCCAAAGATGATCGAGGGGAACCAAGCACAGTGCGGAGGGGCGGTCATAAGCAAATGTCTTTGATGCTCCGTGGCGAGGGCTCTTTTCAAGAGGAGCTTGGTTTGTGGCAACGGGAGTGGTTTTATATCACCGCTCCCAGGGGCACCAAATGGGTGGCACTCCCTGCCTTATGCTCAGGTCCACCACAGCGGTTGGCGTCATGGGTCAACAACGGGCTCGACTGGGGGCCGTCCAAGGACGTTCCCTTGCTGCGGGGCCGTATTCGAGACCTCCAGGAAAGAGAGATCAACCTAGTTGCAGTGGCGCAAGTTATGTTGATCCGGCGCCTTCAGCCCTGCAAACGTCGCCCCCTTCGCCTGTGGGAATTTAATCCGGAGGGACCACAAGCTCTCGAAAATTTTATGGGCACAACGCCCATAGAGATGTATGAACGGTTCTTCGGATCACGAGAGAAGTGTCCAGACCTGACTGAGGACGCAGGGCTAAGCTGCAATCGCCCAGATACTCAAGTAAGTAGTCCTGTAACCGGACAAGCTGTTCATTCATTTATTATATACATGCCCTTTTAAAGGAGCCGTTTCTTGAACAGGAGTGGATAGCCAAGGCAAAGTTGATAAGGTGTCCGGCTCCCCTCCCGGAGACCATGCCGGATCCCATGCTGACCAAGATGTTGAAGGTCACGCCTTTTGAAGAAGGCGAAGGGGAAGCGAGAAGCAACTGCCTCTACGAAAGAGGCTATCAAGGAAGGAGGGATTAAAGGTCCCATCCTTCAAGGAGAGAAGAGGACCGCTTCAGAAGATCCGGAGGTCAATGTAACGCCCCGAGACCGACGCTTCAGAAGCCTTCCAGTTATTTCGTTGTTGTTGTGTGTTATTTATTTGTTTGCTGCATTTCATCATGTCATTATCTGCATTGCATTGGCACTCCGTTGCCGTCTTGTTTTAAAACTTGCATTCGTTAGTCGTGGACGTTCCTCCCTTTGCCTTCATCACCTTCCCTCTTGACCGTTTTGCCTTCGTTGACCGTTCCAGGCCAATCGGGTGTTCGCTCCCCTCTGGATCGTGAAGCCGCCCAAGGCCCCGAGCTCGTCGATCTCCTCATGCCCGAGCACCTTCTCCAAATTCCCGCGCCGCCGGATCCGAAACCCCTACTTTGGACCTGCCGTTCCGGCACTTTTCGCGTCGCCATCGACCACCCGTCGCGAAGTCCGCCGAGCCCGGCCCGGCGTTTGAACCTGCTACTGTTTACATTCTTGAGAACGGGCAACAACTTCGCTTCGCCCGCTGCGTTGACCGCTCCGAGCCAGCGTGGACGGCGCTTAGGCCCACTTTGCTCCATCCGAGGAGCGCCAGTCGCACCAAGGCCCAGCCGGCCTGCCCGCCTCTGCTCCACCGACCGGGCCAAAGCCCATGGTGGCGCCCATAACCTGCAGTTTCGGCCCGAGCCGTGTTTTTTCAGCGCTGCGAATTTGCTATTTATCCAGAGATTTACTGTTTTGTAGAAAACCCCTCATGTACATGCATATAATAACTCTGGCCCCGGGTGCATCGGTTTAAAGTGACTTAAATATGAAAAATGCTTAAAATTGTGTCTAGTTTCATAATATGCTACTTTCATCCAAGTTTAACATGTTTAAAATGTTGTTTACATTAATTTGCTCCTATGCCATGCTAAAATGTTTTATTTCATAACTAAATAACCGTAGCTCTATTTTAAATAAACTTTATATGTAAATGGGGTGGAAAATGCCTAGTTTAACATGGTGCAGTTTATTTTCCTGTTTAACAACAATAAAATATGCTTTAAGGCAGATCAGTACCAAATTCATAAATTGTGTATGAGGATTTTCCGGAATTGTTGTTTGTTGTTTCCGGCCTCATTTAAACTTGCCTAGATAGGTAGTTTAATTATGCTCCACCTCTTGCCATGCTTAACAACATTTAATATTGTTTGGTAGCTTAAACAAGATCAAACTAAATATGTCAATCTGGTGTTTTGTCAATATGCAACTCGTTGCATATTGAGCTCCACTTAACTTGTAGTATTGTTTGTTGCATATTGCCACGCCATGCCTCATTAAACCGGACATGCATCATACTTGATTGTGCATCGTGCCATGTTTATGCTTGTGCATTTACCATGTTGTTTGTTTCTTTCCGGGTTGCTTCTCTCGTTAGCTTCGGTTTCATTCCGGAGTTGTGAGGATTCGTTCGACTACTCCCGTTCATCTTCTTCATGGACTCGTTCTTCTTCCTAAGCGGGATTTCGGGCAAGATGACCGCTACCACGGATCTCACTACTATCATTGCTATGCTAGTTGCTTCGTTCTATCGCTTTGCTTTGCGCTACCTATTACACATTTATCAAGCCATCCCAAATTGCCATGTCAGCCCTAACCTTTTGCACCCTTCCTAGCAAACCGTTGTTTGGCTATGTTACCGCTTTGCTCAGCCCCTCTTATAGCGTTGTTAGTTGCGGTGAAGATGAAGTTTGTTCCTTGTTGGAACATGGAGATGTTGTTCCTTCTTTGGAACATGTTTACTTGTTGGGATATCACAATATTCCTTATATTATTAATGCATCTATATACTTGGTAAAGGGTGGAAGGCTCGGCCTTATGCCTGGTGTTTTGTTCCACTCTTGCCGCCCTAGTTTCCGTCATATCGGTATTATGTTCCCGGATTTTGCGTCCCTAACGCGGTCGGGTGATTTATGGGACCCCCTTAACATATCGCTTTGAATAAGACTCCTCCAGCAAGGCCCAACCTTGGTTTTACCATTTGCCTCACCACCACCTATATTTCCCTTGGGAGTAATTAACCCAAGGGTCATCTTTATTTAGCCCCCCCGGGCCAGTGCTTCTCTAAGTGCTGGTTCGAACCGAGTAGGCGGGGCCCCCTCGGAAACTTCGGGTCTGGTTTTACTCGTAGGATGTCTCATCGGTGTTGCCCTGAGCGAGATATGTGCAGCTCCTATCGGGATTGTCGGCGCATCGGGCGGCTTTGCTGGTCTTGTTTTATTGATGTCGAAATGTCTTGTAGCCGGGATTAGAGGCTGATCGGGTCTTCGGGAGAAGGAATATCCTTCGTTGATCGCGAGAGCTTATCATGGGCTAAGTTGGGACACCCTGCAGGTATAAACTTCGAGAGCCGTGCCCGCGGTTATGTGGCAGATGGGAATTTGTTAATATCCGGTTGTAGTAAACTTGAAGCAAACTCTTCTAAAATACACCAACCGTGTAATGCGTAAGTGAGTGTCTCTTTTCGGGGTTGATCGAGAGGAGAACACGGTTTTGGGTTATGCTTGGCGTAAGTAGGAGTTCAGGATCACTTCTTGATCATTACTAGTTGTGACCGTTCCTTTGTTTCTCTTCTCGCTCTCATTTGCGTATGTTAGCCACCATATATGCTTAGTCGCCATCGCAACCTCACCACTTTACCCCTTCCTTTCCCTCTAAGCTTTGCTAGTCTTGATACCCATGGTAATGGGATTCTTTGAGTCCTCGTGGCTCACAGATTACTACACCACCGATTGCGGTACAGGTTGTCACGATGATCATGACGCGAGAGCGATGCTTGCTTGCGTTGAGTTCTTCTTCTGCTTCTTCTTCGATCAGGGGATAGGTTCCAGGTCGGCAGCCTGGGCTAGCAGGGTGGATGTCGTTTGAGCTTCTGTTTATGTTTCATCCGTAGTCGGATGTTGACTTGTATATGATGTTGATGTATTCTTGTGGAATTTGTGCCTTATGTATGTATCCCCATCTATTATGTAATGTTGATGTAATGATATCCACCTTGCAAAAGCGTTTCAATATGCGGGTCTATCCTTGGTGGGACCGTCGAGTTCCTTTTGGATAGGGTCGCATATTAGGCGTGACAAGTTGGTATCGAGCCTCGACCGACCCTAGGAGCCCCTTGATTGATCGTGTAGTTTGGCCGTTGTTGAGTCTAGAAGAAAACTATTTTTGAGTCTAGTTATATCGGAGTAGGAATTCTTTTTACTCCTCGGTCCTTTGTCGCTCTGGTGAGGAATCTTGGCGTAGGTGTTTTGAACTACTCATATTCCCCTTCAAAATTTTTCTTTAGGATCACGTGATTGGTTTTCCGATCGTTGGTCCTCAGCTCTTTTCATCCGGTGTTTTTCTCGTCAAGTCGACTCGAACCTTTTTGTCTTTGGGAGATCAATCCTCAGCTCTTTTCGATCGATGTTATTTCTCTGTCCGAAGTTGTCCTTGTTTTTACCACCCACCCACCCTTCTTCTTCTCGGAACCGGAGTCCATAATCGAGTATCCATCCTACTCATGCGAAGTCTTTGCTTTCTTTCCTCAATGATTTCAACTGGTGTTTTCTCTTCAAGATATTCGTCGGTTTCCCCTCCCGAGTTGTCTTTGTTTTCCCGCCCTCCCACCCTTTTCTTCCCGGAGTCTGAGTCTCTCTCGACCATCTATCTCATTCGTGCGGAGCCTTTTCAGTCTTTAGTCAATCATTTCAACCGGTGAATTCTCGTCTCGTTTGACATTCATCATCTCTTTTTCTTTACCGGTGGATTCAAGTCAAGTGTTCTTAGATTATCGATCATATTCTTTCCCTCGGCTCAAATATTTCCTTTTGCTCGTTCGCCTCTACTTGATTTATCCTTAGGAGTGTTCAAGACATCTCGGGAGATTAAATGCATGCTCCAATTAATTCGAGGTTGTCACCTCATTCAAATATTTCAATTGTTCCGGTGCATCATCTATCTGTTTAACATCCCTTTCCAACGGTGTTATCTCTTCAGTGGGCCATAACCCACAGGTCTTTTCCCAGGATCTTAACTGGCTCTTCTAATTCCCCCAGAGTTTTTCGCAATTCTTTTCATTTGTGACGTAAGAATGGATCCCATCAGTCACATGCCTTTTCAAGATCGATTTCAAATTATTTTCATCGTTGGTGCAACCCTTCCTCTTTTGCATTCTCCCGGAGTATCTCAGTAATTTCGTTGGTGTTTCTCGTCGTCCTTTGAAGACCGAAGAAGAGTTTTTTCCTCTAAATCTTGCCCGTTCTCTCGAAGATTCGTGGTTCTAGCTTCATATCATCCTCTCGAATTATTTCAGTTTGTCAGATATTCTTTTCTTACCCATCCGTAGTATGTCAGGAGTTGTTTTTCCATTTCTTTTCACCGGAGGCCATCGTTTCAGAAGAATTCTTCGCCCTCATCATTCCAGTTATAGTTCTTTATTTATCCCGGTGCCTCGTTCAAGTGTTCTTTAATCAGCTAATGATCTCTTGGCTCTTTTGCATCTAAATCCCCTCTAGCATATTTCTCCTTCTAATTCTTAGGTGATTCATTCTCTTTCATCAGTCATTTTTGAATTCTTACGGTGGTTCCTCAAGATTCTTTTCCTTGATTATCATTTTAATTCATTCGTTCTTTCCAATCCTACCGGTGGTTCATGAAGACCTTCTTAAGTTTGCGATATGTCACTTCTCAATTCTTTTCTAGAAGAATAAGTAGTGTGCCAAATCCGTTGTTTATCATCAATTAAATTGGTGAAGGATACGCATAACGTAATTCTTATTATTGTTTCATCCAAGTGATCTAGTTTCTTCTTTCCATCATTGCCATCATGTCACATTTATCGGTTCTAAGATGTTCATCTTTTCTTTCCGGAGTTCCAAGTTCTCTCGGTTATATAATCGCGAAGCTCCATCTAAATCATTGCAAGGCTTCACCTTGTGTTTTCAACTTCTCTTTCTTTTCATCATGCTTCTATTACCGGAGTTCTTCATGGAGGCTCTACATGATGGTTCGTCAAGGATTCCTTTCATTCTTGAATTGTTCTTCAAGTTTTTCTCTCGGAGTCATGATCCGCCAAGCTACACTATAAAATAAACATGGTGTTCAACACATGTTTTGTTTGGAGGAGTTCAAGCATTATTCATCTTGCATTCCGAAGTGCAATTCTTTCTACCTTATTTTGAGGTGGTGTTATATCACTCTTGACAACTTCTCTTCGTGGTTCATGATTCACATGTTGTCAAGAATGAGATAACTAAACCCATCGTTTCTTCATTGGAGTTATCTTGGGTTATATTTCACCTAAAGCCTTCCATTGGGGATGTTGCTATTCGTGGTGCTTATCAATGATCCAAGTTTTTCTCCTATTCTCTCGGCGAATCAAGTTTTCACCTGCGTGTTGCTCTCAAGCAATCAATTGTTTTCCATAGTGGCATGTATTCACCTCTAAGTTTTGAGTTGTTTCCATAAGCCCACAACAAGCCTATCCTTACCATTGTTGTTTTTCAAACAACTCCATTCAATCCTACTTCGTAAGGATGCTCTTTCAAATTCATTTATGGTAGGAGATGTTGGTTTCATCCTTCGTTCTATTCATTCCAACTATCTAACTATCATGCTTTGTTTCCGGAGGCATTGTGATGTTGCTCTCTTCTACCAATTATCTTGTTTTGTCAAGATCATGTAATTTTCCTTGCTTATCCGTTTAACCGGAGTGTCGTGTTTTCATTTGAGTTCTCTCATCTTATCAAGTTTTGCCTCCCTTCTCAACCGGAGTGCGGTCTCAAATTTTTCTTACACCATGTGCCATTCTTTCAATTACGGAGGCGGTGTGTTGTTGATTTCATCAAGTATCCTCTCATCTTGTCAAGTTCATGTTCAATTCCTTCTATTTACTTGTCAGTGCTGCCCAAATTATATCATTCTTCCTCTCTCATCTTGTTTTAACGGAGTAGCTTCAAAAATTTATTGTCCCCTAAGCTCTTGGTTCTCATCATGTTCTTTGTTCTTCTCTGCTAGCTTGTGATGTTTTGCAATCTCGTTCACCTCCATTGTATTCTTTCTTTCATTTTGCTTAACATCTCAAGGTTCATGGTTTCACTCGTTTGTCGAAGAAGCAACTTAGTTTTACCTCTCCTCTTCCTCTTTCATTTCTCTTTGGTGCCATCCTAGATCTCGGGACGAGATCCTCTCGTAGTGGTGGAGTGTTGTAACGCCCCGAGACCGACGTTTCAGAAGCCTTCCAGTTATTTCGTTGTTTTTGTGTGTTATTTATTTGTTTGCTGCATTTCATCATGTCATTATCTGCATTGCATTGGCACTCCGTTGCCGTCTTGTTTTAAAACTTGCATTCGTTAGTCGTGGACGTTCCTCCCTTTGCCTTCATCACCTTCCCTCTTGACCGTTTTGCCTTCGTTGACCGTTCCAGGCCAATCGGGTGTTCGCTCCCCTCTGGATCGTGAAGCCGCCCAAGGCCCCGAGCTCGTCGATCTCCTCATGCCCGAGCACCTTCTCCAAATTCAGCGCCGCGGATCAAAACCCCTACTTTGGACCTGCCCGTTCCGGCTTTTCAGCGTCGCCATCGGCCACCCGTCGCGAAGTCCATCGAGCCCGGCCGCGGCGTTTGAACCTGCTCTGTTTACATTCTTGAAGCAGGCAGCAACGGCTTCCTTCGCCCGCTGCGTTGACCCGCTCGAGCCAGCGTGAATGGCGCTAGGCCAACCTGCTCCATCCGAGGCCAGCGCCAGGTCGCACCAAGGCCCAGCCGGCCTGCCTGCCTCTGCTCCACCGGCCGGGCCAAAGCCCATGGTGGCGCCCATGACTGCGATTTCGGCCCGAGCCGTGTTTTTTTCAGCGCTGCGAATTTGCTATTTATCCGAGAGATTTACCTGTTTTGTAGAAAACCCCTCATGTACATGCATATAATAACTCACAAGCTGGTGCATCGGTTTAAAGTGACTTAAATATGAAAAATGCTTAAAATAGTGTCTAGTTTCATAATATGCTACTTTCATCCAAGTTTAACATGTTTAAAATGTTGTTTACATTAATTTGCTCCTATGCCATGCTAAAATGTTTTATTTCATAACTAAATAACCGTAGCTCTATTTTAAATAAACTTTATATGTAAATGGGGTGGAAAATGCCTAGTTTAACATGGTGCAGTTTATTTTCCTGTTTAACAACAATAAAATATGCTTTAAGGCAGATCAGTACCAAATTCATAAATTGTGTATGAGGATTTTCCGGAATTGTTGTTTGTTGTTTCCGGCCTCATTTAGACTTGCCTAGATAGGTAGTTTAATTATGCTCCACCTCTTGCCATGCTTACAACATTTAATATTGTTTGGTAGCTTAAACGAGATCAAACTAAATATGTCAATCTGGTGTTTTGTCAATATGCAACTCGTTGCATATTGAGCTCCACTTAACTTGTAGTATTGTTTGTTGCATATTGCCATGCCATGCCTCATTAAACCGGACATGCATCATACTTGATTGTGCATCGTGCCATGTTTATGCTTGTGCATTTACCATGTTGTTTGTTTCTTTCCGGGTTGCTTCTCTCGTTAACTTCGGTTTCATTCGGAGTTGTGAGGATTCGTTCGACTACTCCCGTTCATCTTCTTCATGGACTCGTTCTTCTTCCTAAGCGGGATTTCAGGCAAGATGACCGCTACCACGGATCTCACTACTATCATTGCTATGCTAGTTGCTTCGTTCTATCGCTTTGCTTTGCGCTACCTATTACATTTATCAAGCCATCCCAAATTGCCATGTCAGCCCCTAACCTTTTGCACCCTTCCTAGCAAACCGTTGTTTGGCTATGTTACCGCTTTGCTCAGCCCCTCTTATAGCGTTGTTAGTTGCGGTGAAGATGAAGTTTGTTCCTTGTTGGAACATGGAGATGTTGTTCCTTCTTTGGAACATGTTTACTTGTTGGGATATCACAATATTCCTTATATTATTAATGCATCTATATACTTGGTAAAGGGTGGAAGGCTCGGCCTTATGCACAGTGTTTTGTTCCACTCTTGCCGCCCTAGTTTCCGTCATATCGGTATTATGTTCCCGGATTTTGCGTCCCTAGCAGCGGTCGGGTGATTTATGGGACCCCTTAACATATCGCTTTGAATAAGACTCCTCCGGCCAAGGCCCAACCTTGGTTTTACCATTTGCCTCACCACCACCTATATTTCCCTTGGGAGTAATTAACCCAAGGGTCATCTTTATTTAGCCCCGGTCGGTGCTTCTCTAAGTGCTGGTTCGAACCCGAGTAGACTGCGGGGCCCCTCGGGAAACTTCGAGTCTGGTTTTACTCGTAGGATGTCTCATCCGGTGTTGCCTGAGCGAGATATGTGCAGCTCCTATCGGGATTGTCGGCATCGGGCGGCTTTGCTGGTCTTGTTTTATTGATGTCGAAATGTCTTGTAGCGAGGATTCCGAGACTGATCGGGTCTTCCGGGAGAAGGAATATGCTTCGTTGATCGCGAGAGCTTATCATGGGCTAAGTTGGGACACCCCTGCAGTGTACAATCTTTCGAAAGCCGTGCCCACTTTTATGTGTCAGATGGGAATTTATTAATTTCCGGTTGTAGTAAACTTGAAGCAAACTCTTCTAAAATACACCAACCATGTGCGTAACCGTGAGTGTCTCTTTTCGGGGTTGATCGAGAGGAGAACACGGTTTCTAGGTTATGCTTGACGTAAGTAGGAGTTCAGGATCACTTCTTGATCATTACTAGTTGTGACCGTTCCTTTGTTTCTCTTCTCGCTCTCATTTGCGTATGTTAGCCACCATATATGCTTAGTCGCTTCGCAACCTCACCACTTTACCCCTTCCTTTCCCTCTAAGCTTTGCTAGTCTTGATACCCATGGTAATGGGATTCTTTGAGTCCTCGTGGCTCATGATTACTACACCACCGATTGCGGTACAGGTTGTCACGATGATCATGGCCAGAAGCGATGCTTGCTTGCGTTGAGTTCTTCTTACGCTTCTTCTTGATCGGGGATAGGTTCGGTCGGCAGCTGGGCTAGCGAGGTGGATGTCGTTTGAGCTTCTGTTTATGTTTCATCCGTAGTCGGATGTTGACTTGTATATGATGTTGATGTATTCTTGTGGAATTTGTGCCTTATGTATGTATCCCCATCTATTATGTAATGTTGATTTAATGATATCCACCTTGCAAAAGCGTTTCAATATGCGGGTCTATCCTTGGTGGGACCGTCGAGTTCCTTTTGGATAGGGTCGCATATTAGGCGTGACAAGTTGGTATCGAGCCTCGACCGACCCTAGGAGCCCCCTTGATTGATCGTGTAGTTTGGCCGTTGTTGAGTCTAGAAGAAAACTATTTTTCAGAGTCTAGTTATATCGGAGAGTAGGAATTCTTTTTACTCCTCAGTCCCTTTGTCGCTCTGGTGAGGAATCTTGACGTAGGTGTTTTGAACTACTCATATTCCCCTTCAAAATTTTTCTTTAGGATCACGCAGTTGGTTTTCCGATCGTTGGTCCTCAGCTCTTTTCATCCGGTGTTTTTCTCGTCAAGTCGACTCGAACCTTTTTGTCTTTGGGAGATCAATCCTCAGCTCTTTTCGATCGATGTTATTTCTCTGTCCGAAGTTGTCCTTGTTTTTACCACCCACCCACCCTTCTTCTCGGAACTGGAGTCCGTAATCGAGTATCCATCCTACTCATGCGAAGTCTTTGCTTTCTTTCCTCAATGATTTCAACTGGTGTTTTCTCTTCAAGATATTCGTCGGTTTCCCCTCCCGAGTTGTCTTTGTTTTCCCGCCCTCCCACCCTTTTCTTCCCAGTCTGAGTCTCTCTCGACCATCTATCTCATTAAATGCGGAGCCTTTTCAGTCTTTAGTCAATCATTTCAACCGGTGAATTCTCGTCTCGTTTGACATTCATCATCTCTTTTTCTTTCCCGGTGGATTCAAGTCAAGTTTTCTTCGTTATCGATCATATTCTTTCCCTCAGCTCAAATATTTCCTTTTGCTCGTTCGCCTCTCGCCAGTTTATCCTTAGGAGTGTTCAAGACATCTCGGGAGATTAAATGCAATGCTCCAATTAATTCGAGGTTGTCACCTCATTCAAATATTTCAATTGTTAGGTGCATCATCTATCTGTTTAACATCCCTTTCCAGCGGTGTTATCTCTTCAGTGGGCCATAACCCACAGGTCTTTTCCCAGGATCTTAACTGGCTCTTCTAATTCCCCCAGAGTTTTTCGCAATTCTTTTCATTTGTGACGTAAGAATGGATCCCATCAGTCACATGCCTTTTCAAGATCGATTTCAAATTCTTTTCATCGTTGGTGCAACCCTTCCTCTTTTGCATTCTCCCGGAGTATCTCAGTAATTTCGTTGGTGTTTCTCGTCGTCCTTTGAAGACCGAAGAAGAGTTTTTTCCTCTAAATCTTGCCCGTTCTCTCGAAGATTCGTGGTTCTAGCTTCATATCATCCTCTCGAATTATTTCAGTTTGTCGGATATTCTTTTCTTACCCATCCGTAGTATGTCGAGTTGTTTTTCCATTTCTTTTCACGGAGGCCATCGTTTGAAGAATTCTTAGCCCTCATCATTCCAGTTATAGTTCTTTATTTATCCCGGTGCCTCGTTCAAGTGTTCTTTAATCAGCTAATGATCTCTTCGCTCTTTTGCATCTAAATCCCCTCTAGCATATTTCTCCTTCTAATTCTTCCGGTGATTCATTCTCTTTCATCAGTCATTTTTGAATTCTTACGGTGGTTCCTCAAGATTCTTTTCCTTGATTATCATTTTAATTCATTCGTTCTTTCCAATCCTACCGGTGGTTCATGAAGACCTTCTTAAGTTTGCGATATGTCACTTCTCAATTCTTTTCTAGAAGAATAAGTAGTGTGCCAAATCCGTTGTTTATCATCAATTAAATTGGTGAAGGATACGCATAACGTAATTCTTATTATTGTTTCATCCAAGTGATCTAGTTTCTTCTTTCCATCATTGCCATCATGTCACATTTATCGGTTCTAAGATGTTCATCTTTTCTTTCCGGAGTTCCAAGTTCTCTCGGTTATATAATTGCGAAGCTCCATCTAAATCATTGCAAGGCTTCACCTTGTGTTTTCAACTTCTCTTTCTTTTCATCATGCTTCTATTACCGGAGTTCTTCATGGAGGCTCTACATGATGGTTCGTCAAGGATTCCTTTCATTCTTGAATTGTTCTTCAAGTTTTTCTCTCGGAGTCATGATCCGCCAAGCTACACTATAAAATAAACATGGTGTTCAACACATGTTTTGTTTGGAGGAGTTCAAGCATTATTCATCTTGCATTCCGAAGTGCAATTCTTTCTACCTTATTTTGAGGTGGTGTTATATCACTCTTGACAACTTCTCTTCGTGGTTCATGATTCACATGTTGTCAAGAATGAGATAACTAAACCCATCGTTCTTCATTGGAGTTATCTTGGGTTATATTTCACCTAAAGCCTTCCATTGGGGATGTTGCTATTCGTGGTGCTTATCAATGATCCAAGTTTTTCTCCTATTCTCTCGTGAATCAAGTTTTCACCTGCGTGTTGCTCTCAAGCAATCAATTGTTTTCCATAGTGGCATGTATTCACCTCTAAGTTTTGAGTTGTTTCCATAAGCCCACAACAAGCTTATCCTTACCATTGTTGTTTTTCAAACAACTCCATTCAATCCTACTTCGTAAGGATGCTCTTTCAAATTCATTTATGGTAGGAGATGTTGGTTTCATCCTTCGTTCTATTCATTCCAACTATCTAACTATCATGCTTTGTTTCCGGAGGCATTGTGATGTTGCTCTCTTCTACCAATTATCTTGTTTTGTCAAGATCATGTAATTTTCCTTGCTTATCCGTTTAACCGGAGTGTCGTGTTTTTATTCGAGTTCTCTCATCTTATCAAGTTTTGCCTCCCTTCTCAACCGGAGTGCGGTCTCAAATGTTTCTTACCCCTTGTGCCATTCTTTCAATTCTGGAGGCAGTGTGTTGTTGATTTCATCAAGTATCCTCTCATCTTGTCAAGTTCATGTTCAATTCCTTCTATTTACTGTCGGAGTGCTGCCCAAATTATATCATTCTTCCTCTCTCATCTTGTTTTAACCGGAGTAGCTTCAAAAAATTTATTGTCCCCTAAGCTCTTGGTTCTCATCATGTTCTTTGTTCTTCTCTCGCTAACGCATGTTTTGCAATCTCGTTCACCTCCATTGTATTCTTTCTTTCATTTTGCTCAACATCTCAAGGTTCATGGTTTCACTCGTTTGTCGAAGAAGCAACTTAGTTTTACCTCTCCTCTTCCTCTTTCATTTCTCTTTGGTGCCATCCTAGATCTCGGGACGAGATCCTCTCGTAGTGGTGGAGTGTTGTAACGCCCCGAGACCGACGTTTCAGAAGCCTTCCAGTTATTTCGTTGTTGTTGTGTGTTATTTATTTGTTTGCTGCATTTCATCATGTCATTATCTGCATTGCATTGGCACTCCGTTGCCGTCTTGTTTTAAAACTTGCATTCGTTAGTCGTGGACGTTCCTCCCTTTGCCTTCATCACCTTCCCTCTTGACCGTTTTGCCTTCGTTGGCCGTTCGAGCCAATCGGTGTTCGCTCCCCTACGGATCGTGAAGCCGCCCAAGGCCCCGAGCTTCGTCGATCTCCTCATGCCCGAGCACCTTCTCCAAATTCAGCCGCCCGGATCCGAAACCCCTACTTTGGACCTGCCCGTTCCGGCTTTTCGCGTCGCCATCGACCACCCGTCGCCGAAGTCCATCGAGCCCGGCCGCGGCGTTTGAACCTGCTCTTTGTTTACATTCTTGAACGGGCAGGCGGCCTTCCTTCGCCCACCTGCGTTGACCCGCTCCGAGCCAGCGTGGGCGGCGCTAGGTAACTTGCTCCATCCGAGGCCCGGCCTTGGTCGCACCAAGGCCCAACCGGCCTGCCCGCCTCTGCTCCACCGAGGGCCAAAGCCCATGGTGAGCGCCCATGACTGTAGTTTCGGCCCAGGCCGTGTTTTTTTCAGCGCCTGCGAATTTGCTATTTATCCAGAGATTTACCTGTTTTGTAGAAAACCCCCTCATGTACATGCATATAATAACTCACAACTGGTGCATCGGTTTAAAGTGACTTAAATATGAAAAATGCTTAAAATTGTGTCTAGTTTCATAATATGCTACTTTCATCCAAGTTTAACATGTTTAAAATGTTGTTTACATTAATTTGCTCCTATGCCATGCTAAAATGTTTTATTTCATAACTAAATAACCGTAGCTCTATTTTAAATAAACTTTATATGTAAATGGGGTGGAAAATGCCTAGTTTAACATGGTGCAGTTTATTTTCCTGTTTAACAACAATAAAATATGCTTTAAGGCAGATCAGTACCAAATTCATAAATTGTGTATGAGGATTTTCCGGAATTGTTGTTTGTTGTTTCCGGCCTCATTTAAACTTGCCTAGATAGGTAGTTTAATTATGCTCCACCTCTTGCCATGCTTAACAACATTTAATATTGTTTGGTAGCTTAAACGAGATCAAACTAAATATGTCAATCTGGTGTTTTGTCAATATGCAACTCGTTGCATATTGAGCTCCACTTAACTTGTAGTATTGTTTGTTGCATATTGCCATGCCATGCCTCATTAAACCGGACATGCATCATACTTGATTGTGCATCGTGCCATGTTTATGCTTGTGCATTTACCATGTTGTTTGTTTCTTTCCGGGTTGCTTCTCTCGTTAGCTTCGGTTTCATTAGGAGTTGTGAGGATTCGTTCGACTACTCCCGTTCATCTTCTTCATGGACTCGTTCTTCTTCCTAGCGGGATTTCAGGCAAGATGACCGCTACCACGGATCTCACTACTATCATTGCTATGCTAGTTGCTTCGTTCTATCGCTTTGCTTTGCGCTACCTATTACCTGTTTATCAAGCCATCCCAAATTGCCATGTCAGCCCCTAACCTTTTGCACCCTTCCTAGCAAACCATTGTTTGGCTATGTTACCGCTTTGCTCAGCCCCTCTTATAGCGTTGTTAGTTGCAGGTGAAGATGAAGTTTGTTCCTTGTTGGAACATGGAGATGTTGTTCCTTCTTTGGAACATGTTTACTTGTTGGGATATCACAATATTCCTTATATTATTAATGCATCTATATACTTGGTAAAGGGTGGAAGGCTCGGCCTTATGCCTGGTGTTTTGTTCCACTCTTGCCGCCCTAGTTTCCGTCATATCGGTATTATGTTCCCGGATTTTGCGTCCCTAACGGTCGGGTGATTTATGGGACCCCCTTGACGATTCGCTTTAAATAAGACTCCTCCAAAAGGCCCAACCTTGGTTTTACCATTTGCCTCACCACCACCTATATTTCCCTTGGGAGTAATTAACCCAAGGGTCATCTTTATTTAGCCCCGGGCGATTGCTTCTCTAAGTGCTGGTTCGAACCAGTAGATGCTGGGGCCCCTCGGGAAACTTCGAGTCTGGTTTTACACGTAGGATGTCTCATCCGGTGTTGCCCTGAGAACGAGATATGTGCAGCTCCTATCGGGATTGTCGGCGCATCCGGCGGCTTTGCTGGTCTTGTTTTATTGCTGTCGAAATGTCTTGTAGCCGGGATTCCGAGACTGATCGGGTCTTCCCGGGGAGAAGGAATATCCTTCGTTGATCGCGAGAGCTTGTCATGGGCTAAGTTGGGACACCCTGCAGGTATAAACTTTCGAGAGCCGTGCTGCGGTTATGTGGCGAGATGGGAATTTGTTAATATCCGGTTGTAGTAAACTTTAAGCAAACTCTTCTAAAATACACCAACCGTGTGCGTAACTGTGAGTGTCTCTTTTCGGGGTTGATCGAGAGGAGAACACGGTTTCTGGGTTATGCTTGACATAAGTAGGAGTTCAGGATCACTTCTTGATCATTACTAGTTGACAACTGTTCCTTTGTTTCTCTTCTCGCTCTCATTTGCGTATGTTAGCCACCATATATGCTTAGTCGCTACTACAACCTCACCACTTTACCCCTTCCTTTCCCTCTAAGCTTTGCTAGTCTTGATACCCATGGTAATGGGATTGCTGAGTCCTCGTGGCTCACAGATTACTACACCACCAGTTGCAGGTACAGGTTATGCTATGATCATGACGCGAGAGCGATGCTTGCTTGCGTTGAGTTCTTCTTACGCTTCTTCTTGATCGAGGATAGGTTCCGGTCGGCAGCACTGGCTAGCAGGTGGCTGTCGTTTGAGCTTCTGTTTATGTTTCATCCGTAGTCGGATGTTGACTTGTATATGATGTTGATGTATTCTTGTGGCATTTGTGCCTTATGTATGTATCCCCATCTATTATGTAATGTTGATGTAATGATATCCACCTTGCAAAAGCGTTTCAATATGCGGGTCTATCCTTGGTGGGACCGTCGAGTTCCTTTTGGATAGGGTCGCATATTGGGCGTGACAAGTTGGTATCGAGCCTCGACCGACCCTAGGAGCCCCTTGATTGATCGTGTAGTTTGGCCGTTGTTGAGTCTAGAAGAAAACTATTTTGAGTCTAGTTATATCGGAGTAGGAATTCTTTTTACTCCTCGGTCCCTTTGTCGCTCTGGTGAGGAATCTTGGCGTAGGTGTTTTGAACTACTCCTCTTCCCTTCAAAATTTTTCTTTAGGATCACGCAGTTGGTTTTCCGATCGTTGGTCCTCGGCTCTTTTCATCCGGTGTTTTTCTCGTCAAGTCGACTCGAACCTTTTGTCTTTGGGAGATCAATCCTCGGCTCTTTTCGATCGATGTTGTTTCTCTGTCCGAAGTTGTCCTTGTTTTTACCACCCACCCACCCTTCTTCTTCTCGGAACCGAGTCCGTAATCGAGTATCCATCCTACTCATGCGAAGTCTTTGCTTTCTTTCCTCAATGATTTCAACTGGTGTTTTCTCTTCAAGATATTCGTCGGTTTCCCCTCCCGAGTTGTCTTTGTTTTCCCGCCCTCCCACCCTTTTCTTCCCAGAGGCTGAGTCTCTCTCGACCATCTATCTCATTCGTGCGGAGCCTTTTCAGTCTTTCGTCAATCATTTCAACCGGTGAATTCTCGTCTCGTTTGACATTCAACATCTCTTTTTCTTTCCCGGTGGATTCAAGTCAAGTTTTCTTCGTTATCGATCATATTCTTTCCCTCAGCTCAAATATTTCCTTTTGCTCGTTCGCCTCTCGCCAGTTTATCCTTCCAGAGTGTTCAAGACATCTCGGAGATTAAATCTGTGCTCCAATTAATTCGAGGTTGTCACCTCATTCAAATATTTCAATTGTTCCGTGCATCATCTATCTGTTTAACATCCCTTTCCAACGGTGTTATCTCTTGATGGGCCATAACCCATGTGTCTTTTCCAGGATCTTAAGCGGCTCTTCTAATTCCCCGAGTTTTTCGCAATTCTTTTCATTTGTGACGTAAGAATGGATCCCATCAGTCACATGCCTTTTCAAGATCGATTTCAAATTATTTTCATCGTTGGTGCAACCCTTCCTCTTTTGCATTCTCCCGGAGTATCTCAGTAATTTCGTTGGTGTTTCTCGTCGTCCTTTGAAGACCGAAGAAGAGTTTTTTCCTCTAAATCTTGCCCGTTCTCTCGAAGATTCGTGGTTCTAGCTTCATATCATCCTCTCGAATTATTTCAGTTTGTCAGATATTCTTTTCTTACCCATCCGTAGTATGTCGAGTTGTTTTTCCATTTCTTTTCACGGAGGCCATCGTTTGAAGAATTCTTCGCCCTCATCATTCGATTATAGTTCTTTATTTATCCGGTGCCTCGTTCAAGTGTTCTTTAATCAGCTAATGATCTCTTCGCTCTTTTGCATCTAAATCCCCTCTAGCATATTTCTCCTTCTAATTCTTGGGTGATTCATTCTCTTTCATCGGTCATTTTTGAATTCTTACGGTGGTTCCTCAAGATTCTTTTCCTTGATTATCATTTTAATTCATTCGTTCTTTCCAATCCTACCGGTGGTTCATGAAGACCTTCTTAAGTTTGCGATATGTCACTTCTCAATTCTTTTCTAGAAGAATAAGTAGTGTGCCAAATCCGTTGTTTATCATCAATTAAATTGGTGAAGGATACGCATAACATAATTCTTATTATTGTTTCATCCAAGTGATCTAGTTTCTTCTTTCCATCATTGCCATCATGTCACATTTATCGGTTCTAAGATGTTCATCTTTTCTTTCCGGAGTTCCAAGTTCTCTCGGTTATATAATCGCGAAGCTCCATCTAAATCATTGCAAGGCTTCACCTTGTGTTTTCAACTTCTCTTTCTTTTCATCATGCTTCTATTACCGGAGTTCTTCATGGAGGCTCTACATGATGGTTCGTCAAGGATTCCTTTCATTCTTGAATTGTTCTTCAAGTTTTTCTCTCGGAGTCATGATCCGCCAAGCTACACTATAAAATAAACATGGTGTTCAACACATGTTTTGTTTGGAGGAGTTCAAGCATTATTCATCTTGCATTCCGAAGTGCAATTCTTTCTACCTTATTTTGAGGTGGTGTTATATCACTCTTGACAACTTCTCTTCGTGGTTCATGATTCACATGTTGTCAAGAATGAGATAACTAAACCCATCGTTCTTCATTGGAGTTATCTTGGGTTATATTTCACCTAAAGCCTTCCATTGGGGATGTTGCTATTCGTGGTGCTTATCAATGATCCAAGTTTTTCTCCTATTCTCTCGTGAATCAAGTTTTCACCTCCGTGTTGCTCTTAAGCAATCAATTGTTTTCCGTAGTGGCATGTATTCACCTCTAAGTTTTGAGTTGTTTCCACAAGCCCACAACAAGCTTATCCTTACCATTGTTGTTTTTCAAACAACTCCGTTCAATCCTACTTCGTAAGGTGGTGTCGCACTCATCATCCGATGACTCTGAGGCGGACTCCTCCCGCGAAAACGAGGAGGAGGAAAAAGAGGTCTCTCCCCTAGCGGGGGGAGAGAAGAAAAGGAAGGCCGCCCCAACTAGGGAGGGGGGGATGGAGGGTCAAAGAAGGGAAGGACCCTTCCTCCGGACTACTCCACCAACGCCGACGACTGCGAAGAGGAGTGGTCATTCAGGGCCAAGCCCCTGGCAAAATCGTAAGTATCCGAATACGGGAATAACTCATGGCGTTCCTTTGTTGCACAGTATCTTCTGACACCGAATATAATCATGCAGTCCGCCCCGAGCCTAGGTCGGCGTGTCGTCGAGCGGCTCCTTAAGCTCGTCGGATGTGAATAGCACTTCACTTCCGGCCGCCTCCTCCCCTCGCGCTGCGGATGATGCCGAGGTGGAGTCCCAAAAGGTGCCAACCGAGGAGGAGGTGGTCCTGGAGGCGCCGCAAGGCGACCTCCCGGACTCCAGGCGCAAAGGGACAAAACCCCAAGGGCTCCAAGTCCGCCTGGGCTCGACACCGCCCAGAACCTTGGTGGTTCCGAGTCCGGCGGCCCCCTAGTAAGAAGGGCAAGCCTACGGCGCCGGTGACCTCCCTCCACCCGGAGGCACCGGATAATCTGCTGGAGGTGCTTAACGGCGCCTCCATCGACGAGGAGCACCGCACTATTATGAGTGTGGTGATCCCGAAGGTTCAGTCCGCCATGGCCGGGCTGATCAAGCTTTATGCCATCCTTCTAACATGCTTTGAGGTATGTATTTCAGATATGTAAAAATATTACCGCATAGACGGTAGCCCCGATGCTCGGTTTGGTGTTCGGAAAGAAAAGTCGAGGCGAGGATCAAAAGTTATCTGTGAGAGTCTAACATAAGTATGTCAATATGGGAATGCAGGCGCTCTTGACCTCTGCCAGACCTTGTTGTGGAGGTCGATGCATTGAAGCAGAGCCTCGAGCGGTCCGAGAGCGAGCTCGGCATTGCCAAGAAGCAGCTCAAGGACAAACAAGGTAAGTGATACCTTATGTAAGTATATTAAAAAGATGTGGTTGCAAAAAATGGCAGGACCAACGTGAGTATTACAGGGGCCACAACCGAGGTGGCGACCCTGAAGAAAGCGTTGTCCAAGGCCGAAGACAATGCAGCCGTGGAACGCGCCGAGCGAGAAAAGCAGGAGGCGCGATTGGCGGAGGTGCAGCAAGAGCTCCAGGATCTTGAGATTGGAGCTTGACTCAAAGACTCGAGAGTCTGAGCTTGCCTTGGCTCTTGAGAGCACCAAATCTGCTAAGGCCGAAGCCCAAAAGGCCCTCCAGGAAATTGAGGCGATGAAGAAGATAGCGGCGGGTAAGGCATTCTTTATGCAAAGCAAACACGTGAAAGTGAATTACTTGTTACTTACCCGAGTCCGGAGCTCTCCAGGAGCATTCGCAGATCTGCCATGCAGTGTGTCCGACGCTGCCGCCTACTACCGCGCCGAGGAGGGGAGCTCGACGGAGAAGGTGTTCTGGTCTCAAGATGTCGAGGCGGACACCAGTGCCCTTGAGCGACCAGTGAAGCAATGGTCGAGCTCCACAAGGCGGCCGAACAGTCCATGAAGGGCTTTATAGTCCGGCTATGGCACAGGAGGTCATGCACAGGAGCTACTTTGGGCTGGTGAGGTGGCGGATGCTGTGCACGGCTTGAAGTCATCAAGCGCTCCGTATGCATCGAAGGCGCCCGTGGGGCCTTGCCCGTGCTAAAGTGCCTTTGGGGCAAGATGGATCTTGAGAAGTGGTGACGGGTGGGCCACCGCAGGGCAAGGAGCATCGCAAGCCCGAGATGTATTATGAGGGCGTCCTGAAGGGTGCCCGCCTTGTGGCGGATGAATGTTCCAAAGATGTAATTTTTTAGTAAACTTGCATTTGTGATCCTATACGCTGAAAACTTGTTCATGTGCGCTAAGAAACGCTTTTGAATTTAAAACATTACCTTCTGTGCGGCCGTTTATTAAATTTGAGAGATGACGAGTCGACGGCTTCTGCCCCCGTGCCACGAGTGCTGGGGTGTTCGGGATAAACTTGAGCGCTCTTTTTCCCATTCTTGGGTCCTTCGAGGGAGGCGCTCACCACAACGAACAAGGCAATCAGACTATAATGCTTGAACACTCTCACTTAGCCATAGAATTGTATAATTTTAAATTTCGACGAAGCCCCTAGTATTCTGAAGACCGAGTTTGGGACGCTATCCACGCCTAGGCCGTACAAAGCCGACTCCTCGCTCTAAGCGGAATAAGTCTTTAGGGACTCGAAAATCTCTCGAACAGCGACCAGCTCTCGCCCTATCATGACGGTCAGTTTTAGCTTTCTCCTTGAGGTGCTTAGCCCAGCTCAGCAGGGCACAATCGCGGTGGTTCTCCGGTGCTACCTTAGCCCATATAACAGAACGTAAGGTACCAAAACATGGGAGCCGGGCAAACCCAACTATTGACCCAAGAGATGATTCGAAGCCGATGCATATAATGCTATAAGTTCGGGGTGCCACACTCCTGAGAGTGTTCGGACATCTCACAACATATTCTGGGGTACGTAAGCCCCTGGTGTATTGGCCGTACCAAAGTGTACGGTTGCATAATGTCATAACTGAACATATTTTCATAAAAAAGGAATGCAATAATAGACAAAAGCTATGTATTGTTTATTCGAAAAGTCTGCGGTAAAAGCGAGCGATACAAATAGTGCGATAAGCAAGAGATGGGACTATTTGACATGTCCCCTCCGAGGCGAGCTGCGGGATGATATGTGAAACAAGTATACTGATCGTTATAGAGACCACCTAGACACTTGACGTAGCTTTCTGCCTCCCTGGCTGTTGCATCGTGTGTTCGGCGATTGTACTGCGAACGGGCCTTCCGGAAAGTGGGGTCCTGAAAGTAAGAAAAAAGAATGAGAAAATCGGGAGCCCCTGGTGCGGTTGAGCCGCATTTTGGGCATGCTGTGGTCGTGCCCCTCCCCCTATGCCCATGGTATTTCCAGAGCGTAATTATGTATGCAGCGTAATCTTGGTTCGCAATTTCGCGAGGGCTGGGGTTGGGGCCGCATTGCTACGCGTGCTCGGAACGGGCCAGGCGGTCTTGTTGTAGGTTACTCCGGGCGCACTTGATGGCGTCCGGACGTTTAATAGCCGAACTCGAGAATTGCCTTGAGAGGCTGCTTTGTACTTCCGCCGCGCGAGGGCCGCCGTATGCTCCTCCGTTCGGAGAGAGCGTTCGGTGTTTCCATTGAACGTAATGACTCCTCGAGGGCCTGACATCTTGAGCTTGAGGTATGCATAGTGCGGCACCGCATTGGACTTTGCAAATGCGGTTCGTCCGGCGATCGCGTAATAGCCACTGCGGAACAGGACTATGTCGAAGATTAACTCCTCGCTTCGGAAATTATCCGGGATCCAAAGACCACCTCAAGTGTAACTGAGCCTGTACAGTTGGCCTCTACATCTGGTATGACGCCTTTAAAGGTCGTCTTTGTGGGTTTAATCCTTGATGGATCTATGCCCATTTTTCGCCTTTGTATCGTCTGAAGAGGTTCAAACTCTTTGCCGCCGTCCATAAGGACTCTAGTGAGGTGAAATCCGTCAATGGTTGGCTCTAGAACCAATGCGGCGAATCCGCCATGGCGGATGCTAGGGTGGTCCCTTCGATCAAAAGTGATCGGGCAGGAGGACCATGGGTTGAACTTTGGGGCGACTGGCTCCAACGCATATACGTCCCTAAGTGCACGCTTCCGCTCCCTTTTGGGTATGTGGGTTGCGTATATCATGTTCACCGTCCGCACTTGTGGGGGGAAGCCCTTCTGTCCCCTATTGTTCGGCAACCGGGGCTCCTCCTCGTCATCGCTATGCAGCCCCTTGTCACTGTTTTCGGCATTTAACTTGCCTGCCTATTTGAACACCCAACAATCCCTGTTGGTGTGGTTGGCTCGTTTGTCGGTGGTTCCATGTATCTGGCATGAGCGATCGAGTATTCGGTCCAAACTGGATGGGCCCGGAGTATTTCTTTTAAATGGCATTTTCCGCTGACCGGGTTTAGAGCCTCTGAATCCGGCATTAACTGCCGTATCTTCAGCATTATCCCCGTTAATGAGGCGCTTGTGCTTGTTATGACGCGACCGCCATTCTTGTCCTTGGTATCCGAATTACAGTGGCTCTTGGTCATGTTATTACTACGAGCTAGCCAGCTGTCTTCTCCCGTGCAAAAGCGGGTCATGAGTGTTGTAAGGGCTGCCATGGATTTCGGCTTTTCCTGTCCTAGGTGCCGGGCAAGCCATTCGTCACGGATGTTACGTTTGAAGGTTGCGAGGGCCTCTGCGTCCGGACAGTCAACTATTTGATTTTTCTTAGTTAGGAACCGTGTCCAGAATTGTCTGGCCGATTCCTCTGGCTGCTGAATTATGTGGCTTAGGTCATCGGCGTCTGGTGGTCGCACATAGGTGCCCTGGAAATTGTCGAGGAATGTGGCTTCCAGGTCCTCCCAACAACCAATTGACTCTGCTGGCAAGCTGTTAAGCCAATGCCGAGCCGGTCCTTTAAGCTTGAGTGGGAGGTATTTGATGGCGTGTAGATCATCACCGCGGGCCATGTGGATATGAAGGAGGTAATCCTTGATCTATACCGCAGGATCTGTTGTGCTGTCGTATGATTCGATGTTTACGGGTTTGAAACCCTCGGGGATTTGATGATCCATTACTTAATCTGTGAAGCATAGTGGGTGTGCGGCGCCTCTGTACTTGGCTATATCGCGACGTAGCTCAAATGAGCTTTGTCTACTGTGTTCGGCCCGGCCGGAATTGCCATATCCGGCATGATGGTTGTAAATCGCAGCGTCGTGGCGTACGCGATCCATAGATCGATCTTGTTTGCCTTGCCTTGTCCTCCAATATATCTCGCAGGTCCGGCGCATTTCCCTGCCTTGGTATTCTTTGAGCGGCCTTGAGTGCGGATTGAGTGGAGGGCCGAGAGGCCTCTACATCACGACCACGAGGTGGCGGTCGGCCGCGTCGTCTTGTTGGTGATGTAGGTTTAGGTGCTTCCTCCTCTAATCGGGGTAGCAGCCTGCACTTTGGGTAGCTCTTGGAGGGGCGTTCGAGTTCGTACTCTTCAACCTCAAGGACTTCAGTCCATCTGTCGGCTAGCAAGTCTTGGTCAGCTCTAAGCTGTTGCTGTTTTTTCTTGAGGCTGCTCGCCGTGGCCATAAGCCTGCGTTTGAAATGCTCTTGTTCGACGGGATCCTCAGGCACGACAAATTCATCGTCGTCGAGGCTTGCCTCGTCTTCGGAGGGAGGCATGTAAATGTCGTCCTCTACCTCTATTTTTGCCGCTCTCTCATGAGGGCTGGCTTCTCTATCCTCCTGTGCTGAATCCTGCTGGAGGGGGTTGCCTTCGGCACTGTCTGGGGTGTTATTATCTCCCGTGCCGGAATTGCCGTTTTTGGTTTGGCGGGATTTAGAGCGGCGCCGCTGACGCCGGCGCTTAGGCTGCTTCTTGGAGGGGTCATCCTCCGTTGTTCCATCGACATTCCCTTCTTTTGGGGTGTCCACCATGTATATGTCGTATGACGAGGTGGCCTTCCAGTGCCCTGTAGGCGCTGGTTCTTGGTCGTCTCCTGCATCGGCGTCCATACCGTCGATGTCTTCAGAGTCGAAGTAGAGCATGTCGGTTAAGTCATCAACAGTGGCTACAAAGTGGGTGGTGGGTGGGCTTTGAATTTCTTCGTTGTCCGCATCCCAACCTTGCTGAACATAGTCCGGCCAGGGCTCTCCTGATAAAGAGAGAGACTTTAGCGAATTCAGGATGTCGCCGAAGGGCAAGTCTTGAAAAGATGTCATGACAAACTCCATGATTGGCGCCCAATCAGATTCGATTGGCAGGGGCGCGGAAGGTTCGGAGTCCGGAGAGGAGTCCGGCACCTTGGAGTCACGAGCTTCGCAAAGGACAAGGCTGGTGTTCGGCTCGATCGCCGTAGAGATTGCAGCCCCCGAGGCGGTGTCCAGCCACCCATCCTCGATCGGCGCGGTCGACTCCGAACTAAGGGTCGGAGCGGACAATGGTGCGGTCTGCAGGGCACTGTTCGGCGGCGGAGCTAGATCATGCCCATCGTGACAGTGCGGCATGCTTGGCTGTGGCTCGAACCCGTCGAAGATCAAGTCTCCGCGGACGTCAACCGTGTAGTTCAAACTTCCAAATCTGACATGATGGCCAGGGGCGTAGCTTTCAATCTGCTCTAGATGGCTGCGAATTGGCCCACAAAGGTGCAAAGCCGCCGAATCACGAAGATCTGTCCGGGAGAAAAGTCTCACCTGGACCGCGTCGTTGTTTTTGATCGGAGGAGCCATCGGGCCTAAAGATGACACGGAGGAACTCTCAACAAAAGCACCAATGTCGGTGTCAAAACCGACGGATCTCGGTAGGGGGTCCCGAATCATGCGTCTAGGCGGATGGTAAAGGAGACAAGGGACACGATGTTTTTACCTGTGTTCGGGCCCTCTCGATGGAGGTAAAACCCTACTCCGCTTGATTAATATTGATGATATGGGTAGTACAAGAGTAGATCTACCACGAGATCGAGAGGCTAAACCCTAGAAGCTAGCCTATGGTATGATTGTTGTTAGTCCCTACGGACTAAAACCCTCCGGTTTATATAGACACTTTGGAGAGGGCTAGGGTTACACAGAGTCGGTTACAATGGGAGGAGATCTACATATTCAGACGCCAAGCTTGCCTTCCACGCCAAGGAAAGTCCCATCCGGACACGGGACAAAGTCTTCAATCTTGTATCTTCATAGTCCAGGAGTCCGGCCATCCGGACACCCCCTAATCCAGGACTCCCTCAGGGCCTATGACATTGGGATTGGCATCACGTGTGCCATCAGCCCGAGGAGCAGAAGGACCGGGGTTGAAGTCTATTCCCAGCGATTTCTTGTTTTCTTTGGCCGATGCCTTTGCAGTCTGAAAGATGCGCTCGAAAATATTATCGTCACGACACCATAGCAATGATGATGGGTCGGCATTGGCAGGCTGTGGTCCATGGACCATACATGGGTAGAAACCCTGAGCAATAGCTTCAGCTCTGTTCTTGGGTTGAAGATTTCGAAAGAGAATATCACCCCAAGGACACTTGATGGCATTCTTCTCAGCATACTCCTGGGTCATGAACTTGTATTTGAACCATTGTTCGGCCCAATATCTTCGAATCCACTTGATTCAAGTTTTGCGCTGATTGTAATCCTCTTCTGGATCAGTCTTGTACAACTCATAGAGATCTGGTGGCAAATCCCTTGATGTGCCCCCACGGCGCTGCCTGCCGCCCTTCCTTGCAGACTTTTCTGTGGCCATGAAGTTCGGCCTGAATGGCTTCAAAGCTGTCAAAGTCTTCCGTCTGCTGGTCAAACAAGAACTAGCTTCAGGAGAATTGATGTGATGTTGTAAGGACTCACACGAAGAACTGCTAGACGGAGTAGAGAGGAGGCCAACAGTTTGATCTTCCGTGCCCTAACTTGGCGACGGAGGACACCTACGGCGGCGGCGGAGAAGACAAGGTCCGCGGCCGGCGTGAGGACAACGTCGATGAGGTCGCGGCAACTAAGCGCTTCGTCGCCGTCATCGTCGAGAGCTAGCGGTGGCGCTAGGGTTTGTCGAGGTGGAGAGGTGGAAGAAAGATTTTGACCGCGATGTGATGTGCATTTATAGGGAGAGGGACAGCACAGCACAATTACGCAGGTGCCCTTCACAGTTCACATCTAAGGGACACATGGCGAACATGCAACACATTGGAAGTTGTTCCATGTCCCCACGCACGCCTGGACTGTCGGGTGGTCGTTCCGGCTTCTCCGGGTTTCAGGCAATAAGGATTGAGCATTTAAAACAGATTCAATGTTTGTCTCTGTATCTTCTGCTAACAAGGACGCAGAGAAGACATTCGACGGTTTCAATAGAATGCATATGATTTGGATAGATAGAATTTGAGGAAGAAGCATAGAAGAGGTTAGGGTTTGATCATGTTCACTTAGTTCAAAAGATTCAAATGAGAAGACATAGCTATAAGTGAATGCTATAGAGGACAGAACACAAATATATGTATATATCCGAGTAAGACTAAATCATCAAAGTAACGATCATCATGAAGACAAATAAATGTTGAAGATAAATCAAATGCGAAGACTTAGCAAGTGTAACGCCAAGATAAAACACTCCAAACAAGAATTTGGTGGTAGCGTTACCCACCGTATAGGAAGTATTAGACCCAGACACGGCGCACAATTATCGTGGCGCTCCAAAGTCAAATTCCGCATTAATGTATTCACACTCAGAGTGTAAGTCTTCATTGATTGAAGATATACATTACTTCGTGTGTTGTACATCTAAGTCGTCAACATGCATAAGTGTTAGGATGTGTGCCTAATCACAGGACATTCGAGGATTCCAAGATATTTAGCTCACACCGCAACTTGCAAAACCTTTTCTCATCCAAGGGCTTTGTGAAGATATCTGCCAATTGCTCTTCAGTGTTGATGTGAATGATATCAATATCTTCCTTCATGACATGATCTACGAGAAAGTGATGACGAATTTCAATGTGCTTTGTCTTCGAGTGCTTTGGCGGGTTGTTGGCAATCTTGATGGCGCTTTCATTGTCGCGATGAGAGTGGTACTTGCTTGAGATGGATGCCATAGTCCTTGAGTGTTTGCTTCATCCATAGAAGCTGAGCGCAAGAAGATCCAAAGAGCAATGTATTCAGATTCAGCAGTGGAGAGAGATACACAGTTCTGCTTCTTTGAAGAACAACAGACAAGTGATCGTCCTAGAAAGTGACATGTGCCTCATGTAGACTTGCGATCCACCTTGTCACCAGCATAATCAGCATCTAAGAATCCAACTAGATCAAACTCTGAGCCCTTTGGATACCATAATCCTAGTGTTGGGGTGTAAGCCAGATATCGAAGAATTCGCTTCACAGCTAAGTGATGCGATTCCTTTGGTGCCGCTTGGAATCGGGCACACATGCAAACACTGAGCATGATGTCTAACCTAGATGCACATAAATAAAGTAAAGAACCAATCATGGAGCGGTATACCTTTTGATCAAACTCTTTACCAAATGCGTCAGGACCCAGATGACTTTTGGTTGGCATAGGCGTCGTGTAACCTTTGCAGTCTTGCATTCTAAACTTCTTCAGGCAGTCTTTGAGGTATTTCTCTTGAGATATAAAGATGCCTTTGCTCTGCTGACGAATTTGAAGACCAAGGAAGAACTTCAGCTCACCCATCACGGACATCTGATATTGCTCTTGCATCATGTGTCCAAACTCATCAGTGTATTTCTGGTTAGTGCAGCTGAAGATAATGTCATCCAAATATATCTGGCACACAAACAGTTCACCATCATATGTCTTCGTGAAGAGTGTGGGATCCAGAGAACCAGGTTTGAAGCCTTTGCTCTTCCGGAAGTCTTTGAGTGTGTCATACCAAGCGCGAGGGGCTTGTTTGAGGCAATACAATGCCTTGTTAAGCTTGTATACCATATCAAGATGTTTTGGATCTTCAAAGCCAGGTGGTTGTGCAACATACACTTCTTCTTCAATCTTGCCATTGAGAAAGGCACTCTTCACATCCAACTGATGCAAAAGGATGTTATGATCGTTTGCATAGGCTAGCAGTATGCGAATAGCTTCAAGCCTAGCCACATGAGCAAATGTTTCATCGAAGTCTATCCCTTCATCTTGAGTGTATCCTTGAGCAACGAGGCGAGCCTTTTTCTCACAACTTGACCATGCTCATCTTGCTTGTTGCGATATATCCATTTGGTGCCTATTATGTTGTGCTTACGAGGGTCAGGACGCTTGACTAGTTCCCACACATTGTTCGGCTTGAACTGTTGAAGCTCTTCTTGCATAGCTTGAATCCATTCAGGTTCCATGAAGGCTTTAGCAACTTTCTTGGGTTCTGATATTGAGACAAATGCAAAGTGCCTACAAAATTTTGCTAGCTGTGTTGCTCTTAAACGAGTGAGTGGACCTGGTGCATTGATGCTATCAATTATATTCTCAATATGTACTTCATTTGCAACACGAGGATGAACTGGACGAAGATTTTGCTCTTGCTGATCATTGTCATCATTTGGAGGATTGTCTTCAGGCTGAGCATTGGCTTCAGGTTGATTAGTGCAGAAATGATGAGTTCCTCTTCAGCCTATGCCTCAGAAGGTATGATCTCTCCAGTTCCCATGAGCTTGATGGATTCACTAGGTGGATCTTCATCTAGCACAGTTGGAAGGTGCTCTCTTTGCGAGCCGTTAGTCTCATCGAACCGCACATCTCTGATTTGACCACTTTATAGTGAAAGAGGTTGAAGACTGTAGGGAGTGCGAATCCTTTCCATAACCAAGCATAAAACCTTCATGTGCTTTCGGTGCAAATTTTGAAGTGTGATGTGGATCCTTGATCCAGCACCTAGCACCAAATACTCTAAAGTAACTGACATTTGGCTTCTTACCAGTCAGGAGTTCATAGGATGTCTTCTTCAGAAGCTTATGAAGATAAACATGGTTGATGATGTGGCATGCAGTATCAATGGCTTTGGGCCAGAACTTTCTTGGAGTCTTGTATTCATCAAGCATCGTCCGAGCCATCTTAATGAGTGTTTGGTTCTTGCGATCCATGATGCCATTCTGCTGAGGAGTGTACGGAGCGGAGAACTCATGAGTGATGCCCAATGTATCCAGGTAAAGGTCGAGGCCGGTGTTCTTGAACTCTGTGCCATTGTCACTTCTAATATGCTTGATCTTGACGCCATAGTTATTCATGGCACGGTTGGTGAAGCGTCTGAAGACATCCTGCACTTCAGTCTTGTAGAGGATTATATGCACCCACGTATATCTTGAATAATCATCAACAATGACGAAGCCATAGAGATAAGCATTAGTAGTGAGAGTAGAGTAGTGAGTAGGGCCAAATAAGTCCATGTGTAGCAGCTCGAAGGGTTGAGATGTTGTCATGATTGTCTTTGAGGGGTGCTTGCCCCTTGTCATCTTTCCAGCTTCGCAGGCACCGCATAAGTGATCCTTCTTGAACTTGACGCCCTCGATGCCTATGACGTGTTTCTTCTTCTTCGAGAGTGTACAGATTCCTCATGCCCGCATGTCCTAGCCTCCGATGCCAAAGCCAGCACTCTGAAGCCTTTGCTAGAAGACATACGGCTAGCTGTGGTCCTGCTGAGAAATCTACCATGTACAAATCATCTTTCTGATACCCTTCAAAGACTAGAGACTTGTCAGATTCCATTAGTACAAGGCAATGATATTTTGCAAATGTCACAATCATGTTCAAGTCACAAAGCATTGAGACAGACATTAAGTTGAAAACAAGGGATTCAACAAGCATCACTTTATCCATGTGCTGATCCTTTGAGATTGCAACTCTACCTAGACCCAATACCTTGCTTTTACCAGAGTCAGCAAATGTGATGTGACTCTTGTCAGATGGACGTAAGGTTGAGTCCATGAGAAGACTTCGATCACCAATCATATGATTAGTGCATCCGTTGTCCATAATCCATTCTTAAGCATGAGGCGTCATACCCTACAGTACAGTTAGGGGGATATGCTTCACCAAGAGTATTGTGAAGCATAAACATTTGACGCACAAGAGGATTATCAAAGCTCAGATCAAGGTTAGGACTGATAGGATGATTGGCAAGCGATTCAGGAACAAAATACATAGTAAGACCATTTGGGCATTTTATCTTGCGCCCTACAAGATGTTTTAGGTCCCCAGCAAAAGCATCGGACGCCTTTGATTTCCGGCTGGAGACCTTTCCCTGCAAAGGAAGGTTATTTTTTCTTAACCACCCACATTTCCAAGGGTGGCTTAGAAGCAATGAGTCTAAGTGCAGCATCTGAGAACTTCGGCTTTGAAGCCCTAGCAAATAGCGTTGTAGGAGGCGAATAGTACTCATATGAATAAGCAGAATAGTTCTTAGTCTTATGAACATAGTGGTTTGATGACACGCGCTCATATTCATAAGTTTGAGTATGATTTCCCTGCAAAACATTGGCGTTAGGGTGACTCAGGTGAGTCATGTGTTTGTGTGAAGCCTTTGGGCCATATGAAACCTTTGGTCTGGGGTTTGTCTTCTTCCTTTGTGGTGTCATGACGACATTCACAGGAAGATTCTCAAGACACTTTTTGGGCACCCAGATCTTCTTTATAGGTGGTCCATTCCTGCAGTTAGTACCAATATACCTGGCAAACACTTCACCATTCTGATTCTTAAACAGTTTATAGTTTGCATCAAAGGATTCATCAATGATAATTGGATTAGCACAAGTGAAGCCAGATAAGGTGGATGGATCCACTGAAGGTCCCTTTGCTGCAACCCATGTGGTTTTGGGGTACTGCTCAGGCTTCCAGTAAGAACCATCAACATTCATTTTCCTCTCGAACCCAACACCCTCTTTTCTAGGATTTCGGTTCAGAATAGGCTTTTTGAGGACATCGCACAGTGTCTGATGCCCTTTGAGACTTTTGTATATCCCTGTCTCAAGCAATGTCTTCAAACTAGCATTTTCATCAGCAGTAGTAGTGGCATCCTCAGCAGAGGGGTTAGTTACCACATCAACAGTTGAAGATATTGCACTAGTAGCAGCAGTAGAACTTTCAGCAACAGAAGTAGCGTTATCACGCTCAAGGCATTTTAGACATGGTGGTTCAAATCCTTCCTGAGCGGGACTGATCTGTTGAGCGTGAAGTGACTTATTCTCTTTTTGAAGATCTTCATGAGTCGCTCTCAATTTCTCAAGTTCTTGCTTCCTTTGAAGATAATCGTAGGAAAGCTTTTCATGAGTTGTTGAGAGCGTTTCATGACAACTTTCAAGTTCCTCGTACTTAACATGAAGATTTTTTATGTCTTCAATTAAGGACTGAGATTGGGTCATTTCGGCGTCCAACGAGGTCATCGCTTTTGTCTAACAGTTTTGAATATGTTCCATAGCTTTACATTGTTGATTTGCAATTTTAGCAAGTGTTTTGTAGCTGGGTTTGGATTCACAATGAGAGTCATCTTCACTTGATCTTTGAAAGTAAGCATCGCGTGAGTTTACCTTGGCACCACGTGGCATGAAGCAGTAGGTGGGAGCGGAGTCGTCCTTGTCATTAGCATCAGCGTTGGTGATGGAGCCATTGTCTTCAGTGTTGAAGATGGACTTGGCAACGTAAGCTGTAGCTAGAGCCAGACTTGCAACGCCAGAGTCGGACTCCTCCTCAGACTCCACCTCCGCCTCCTCAGAAGCAGACTCCTCCTATGAATCCATCTCCTTGCCAACAAAAGCACGAGCCTTGCCAGATGAGCTCTTCTTGTGTGATGAAGACTTTGATGAAGATTTGGAAGAAGACTTGAGGATTTCTTCTTCTTGTTGTCATTAGAATCATATTCCTTGCTCTTTTTCTTCTTGTTGTTTTCATTGTCCCACTATGGACACTCAGAGATGTAGTGACCGGGTTTCTTGCACTTGTGGCATGTTCTCTTCTTCTGGTCATGAGTAGAAGCTTCATCATTTCTTGAGCTGGATCGTGAAGACTTTCTGAAGCCTTTCTTCTTAGTGAACTTCTGGAACTTCTTCACAAGCATAGCAAGCTCCTTTCCAGTGTCTTCAGGATCACGGAACTGCAAATGATTCTTCTTGGATGGGGAGACAACCTTTGCCTTCAAAGCGCGAGTTCGGCCATAGTTGGGACCATAGATGTCTCTTTTCTCAGATAGCTGAAAATCATGTGTGTTGAGCCTCTCAAGTATGTCAGACGGATCGAGTGTCTTGAAGTCAGGGCGTTCTTGAATCATCAGGGCTAGGGTGTCAAACGAGCTGTCAAGTGATCTCGGGAGTGTCTTGACCCTTTCATGCTTGGTGATCTCAGTGGTGCCGAGAGCATGAAGCTCATTTGTGATGTCAGTGAGGCGATCAAATGTGAGCTGGACATTCTCATTGTCGTTTCTCTTGAAGCGGTCGAAGAGGTTGCGAAGAACACTGATCCTTTGATCTCTCTGGGTTGAGACACCTTCATTGACCTTGGAGAGCCAGTCCCAGACTAGCTTCGACGTTTCCAGAGCACTCACACGGCCATACTGTCCTTTGGTCAGATGACCTCAGATGATGTTCTTGGCAGTAGAATCCAGTTGAACGAACTTCTTGACATCAGCATGGGTGACACCTTCACCAGTCTTGGGAATGTCGTTCTTGACGACATACCATAGATCAACATCAATGGCTTCAAGATGCATGCACATTTTATTCTTCCAGTATGGATAATCAGTGCCATCGAAGACGGGGCACGCAGCGGACACTTTGATTATCCCTGCAGTTGACATAGCTAAAACTCCAGGTGGTTAAACCGAATCACACAGAACAAGGGAGTACCTTGCTCTGATACCAATTGAAAGTGCTAATTATCGACTAGAGGGGGGGTGAATAGGCATTTTTTATGAAAGTCTTCAAAACATGGAAGTTTCGAAGATAAACAATAGAAATGAACCTATTAACATGCAGCAGGTAGACTACACTAGGCAAGCCATAGTCAAGTATTCAATGAAGTGAAAGCACGAAGACTAATAGCAGCTAGGTAGTAATGATCAAGATGGAAGATAGTATGAAGCCAAACAACAATAGTAGTCACACAGTGAAGTCAAACAGGTAACGCAAGCAGGCAATGACTTCACGAACACAAACTGTAAGTAAAGAGAGGGAGAAGATAGAACCAGTCACTTGGTGAGGACAAGGATTTGTTGGACCATTTGATTCTTTGTGGCGGTATGCGTGCAGTTAGGGAGGCTGAGATTCAACTCAGAAGACCATGTCTTCACCTTATTCCCCTTGAGCTAAGGACACCTAGTCCTTGCCCAATCACTCTGGTAAGTCTTCAAGGTAGACTTTCAAACCTTCACAGACTTCGTTCACCGGCAATCCACAATGACTCTTGGATGCTCAGAACGCGACGCCTAACCGGCTGGAGGATTCACAGTCCTCAAGTGTAACAAGTCTTCAGGTCACGCAGACAGAAAGACTTCAGTGATGCCTAACACTCTTTGGCTCTGGGTGTTTTGGGCTTTGTCCTCGCAAGGATTTCTCTCTCTCAAAAGCTTCGGACGTGGGTTGCTCTCAAACGACAAAAGTTGTGCACTAACTCTGAGCAGCCACCAATTTATGGTGTAGGGGTTGGCTATTTATAGCCACTAGGCAACCCGACCCGATTTGTCCGAAATGACCCTGGGTCATTAAGGAACTGACACATGTTCCAATGGTCAGATTTCAAACACACGCGGCAGCTTGACTTGGGCTACAAGTAAAGCTGACTCATCCAGCTCTGGATAAGATTTGCTCTCATTGTCTTTGCTCGAAGACATAGGATTTGGTTGAGCATCACTTCAGTCACTCTGAGTTTGTTCACTTGGACCCCACTTGATAGTACAGTGGTTCCTATGACTCAACAAAGAAGAAAAAGGAAACTACGAAACAACTATGTCTTCGCACTCCATGGCCTTCACGTGAATGTCTTCTCGAGTCATAAGTTTCGGTGTGATTGTCTTCACATACCACCATTGTCTTCATTGTCTTCATACATTTTAGGGGTCATCTCCGGTAGGTAAACCGAATTAATGAGGGACTACTACCTGTGTTATCCTGCAATTCTCATAAACACATTAATCCCTCAACCAGGTTTGTCGTCAATACTCCAAAACCAACTAGGGGTGGCACTAGATGCACTTACAGGGTGGAAGGCCATTCGCCGACCCGCGACCAATTCCTTATTCGTTGCAGTAACATCGGGGACTCTCGTGTTTTCAGAGAAGTTGGCAAATTTGGCGTTTCTCCCTTGCCGCGTAAGCAGTCAACGGTGACTATGCCAGGTCGTGGGTCGGTCTAGAAACGTCGGGACTTCAATGTATCTATGTGGAGCAGAAATGCCATACGGTTGGGCGTTTACCAAAAAGATTAGATCATGGTAAAGTTTCTGAAAGGGTCAATATGTGCCAATCTTTCCATCAAGGATCAAAATAGTGATTTTGGCGAGACTTGGCTTAGGCACTTTTATGAGTTGGGCGCTTTAACCAGTTTTCATATAGAAAGATATATCATAGAAAAGTAAAATCAAAAATATTCTGAGATGGAAAATATTTAGAGATGACTATGAAACACCTCTCTGGATCCTCGAATTGAAAGAGAGATTGAGAGGGCATGCAAGGAACCTGGTACGAATTTTTGACGTGCATGCTTGGTGTCTATCAGATATTTTCATTTTTTTCAAGTACTACTGCTATTTTTTAAGGATTATATGCGCATGCGCACAATATAAATGTCATCATCGCCTAAGTAAAATGTGTATCAAGTGATCAAGAGATACGCACACTTGTCTACATCGAGTACTCACTCGGTTCCAAAATATTCAAAGTTTTAAGTTTTTTTCAATTCAAAAAAAGACCAACTTTATAAAAATTTTGCCAATAGCAGCAACATTTAGTATATATAGTACTATGAAAATACATCTTATAAAAATCTAACAAAATTAATTTAATGTTGTAAATGTTGGTATATTTTTTACAAACTTATTTTTTAAAACAAAATTAGAACTTTAAATATTTGGAAACGAAAGGAGTAGTAAATATTGTTTTTTGAGTCCGTCATCAAGGCATTTTACCTAAATGATAAGTGTAACACGTATGGCACGAAGCACTTCGGTCCTGACGTTTTTTACCTAAAGTTGCCATCTAAAAAGGGGAAAACTAACGCAAAAAATATTGATACTTGTCATCCGAAAAGAAGTTGTCATGCTTGACAACTAAACTTGCCATCCTTGCATTACTATACTTGCCATAAAAATGTTCGAATTTGCCATGTGTTCGTGCCATAAGTATGGCACTTATCAGGGTCATTTTATTACTAAAATAGGCGGTGCATCATTTTTTTAACTTATCCCAAAAGGTGACGCACATACACTCATCCTTATGAACGCACGCACGCACATACACACTCTCTCTATGAGCACCTTTGAAAGACTGAGCCGGCACATCCTCAGTAACGTCTCCTCCCATTATACGAACATCACCGGAAGACTGAAATAAATCCACAAGAATACGAGTACAATGTTAAGTCTTGGACTTAAACTCTGGTGGATTGGTTTTAGTACAAAGAACCTAATCATCTGACTTAGACTCAGTTCGCTTGGAAATCAAAAAGGCAGCGATTATACATCAAAGAAGGACCTATTGGACTCCAATTTTAGTGGATTGCTCTCCACGGGGGCCTCATGCAGCCGCCACCTTTCCGAAAAAGCTTAGGGTTTCTTTGCCTCCCGCCAGTGTTCTTCGGTCTGCCTCGTTTTCGGTGGCTTTAGCACCATTGCGGCGTGCTGGATTCCAGACCTTGCCAGTAGGAGGGATCCGCTTTTAGATATTCCTTTGATTTATGTTAAGATTTGTGTTCGGCTTAGGAAAACGAGACAACGGCGGCTCTCTGGATGGAATAAGGTTCTCCCTGATGAAGTCATATACCTAGGGTAGGGTCATGGACCTGTCCAAGATACCCTCCCCAAGGACATCTCTAGAAGAAACTACCTTTCAGTTGACCTGGAAGGGTTCCACTCGACCAACTGGAAGACACTCGACCATGAAGCCAACCACTCGACCGCCAGGAGATCTAAAGCCAGTCTGCACACAAACGGGCGGTCATTAAGTAGCTTTTATGGTCATCATAGCACTTTATGTGGGCGTTACCAGTAACCCCCTATCTTAATGTACCTTAATCCCTGCATAACTGAGGGCCGGAGGGGCTGGCGAACTCTATATAAGCCACCCCCCTCCTCAGTGTAAAGGGTTCGCATCCTATAATACAGTCGACCGCCTCCGGGCTCCGAGATGTAGGGCTGTTACTTCCTCCGAGAAGGGCCTGAACTCGTAAACATCTTGCGTATACAATTACTCCATAGCTAGGATCTTGCATCTCCATACCTACCCCCATTCTACTGTCAGACTTAGAACCACGACAGTTGGCGCCCACCATGGGGCAGGGGTCTTAGCGACTTGTTGGAGAAGTTGCATTTTTTTCCGATCCCATTCATCATGGTTTCAGGCGGAGTTTTGGTTGAGGGCCGCGAGATCCATCTCGACGCGCTCACGTTCATCGCCGACGACTCCGCTTGGTTGCAGAAGGCTCCACTCGACGTTGACGCACTCCCTGTCCACGGGGCAACGCACTTCCGCGCGTGCGTCCGTGGCGTCCTCCTGCGGAAGCCGTCGACCCAGTATCGGTCGGCTCCTGTGCCGTCCTCCTCCCGATCTCGCGCCCGGCATAAGCGCTCCGGTCGGTCGAGGCTTCAGCGGTGGGTGAGACACGCGGTGGCCCGCCAGTCGGCCACTCCCCAAGTCGCGGCAATCGAGCCCGACGAATCTCTCTACGGCATGTTCAATCTGTCGACTGGCTCCGCAGAGACTGCATCCGAGTGCGACAACAGCGATCCAGCGGCGGAGGTTCTGATGGTCGACGGGCCACGCAGTCCTCCTGGTTTTCCTCACACCGACGGAGGCGTTGGCGGAGGCGAGCCGGCGCAGGTTCACGAAGAGTACCAGCCCGAGCCCCTCACTTCGCTGCAGAGGGAGGAGCTTCGCCGCCGGAACATGGATGCGCTTCACACTCCTATCGTTGGAGAAACCCCCGAGGCCCGTGCCTTAGAAGATGCGCGTTTGGCCAACTTGGCTGGCCTTTTCATTGGAAAATCTCCAGCGAGTGCTCGACGAACAAGCGCAACAAGGGGTCCCGTCGTCCAGTCGACGTCAACTCTTTCCACAACCGACTCAGGTATACCGAACTCCCATTCAGAATCTAGTAGCTGCAGCCTGTATAGCAGAGTCCATTCAGCCTTCCCAGTCGAAAGCCGAGCCAGCTGCTCCTGGAGAAGCCTTGGTCGTGACTCCAGGAAAGTTCAAGGGGAAACCCAAGGGGCCTTGGAACCCCAAGAAAGTGAAAGACCAAGATGGAAATGATGTGTTGGACTTGCCATGTCACATTCACACGAAGAAAGATGAAGAGGGTAAACTCATTTACCCAAAACATACCACTCGACAGTGTCGGCTCTTGATTCAGCAGTTCCAGGGGAAGCAGCCCAAGGACAAGGAAAAAGAGTCGGACAAAGTTGAGGACAAGGAAGATAGTGACGGTGGATACCCTCAGGTCAATTCCACTCTGATGATTTTTCCTGACGTTGAAAGCAAAAGTCGATTGAAAGTTATCAACCGAGAAGTGAATATGGTCGCGCCGGCGACACCCAGTTATCTGAAATGGTCGCAGACCGCCATCATGTTTGACCAGTCTGATCACCCGACACACATAGCCACCCCTGGGAGGCAAGCGTTGGTTGTCGACCCAGTCGTCGAAGGCACTCGACTAACTAAGGTTTTGATGGATGGAGGCGTGCACGAACATATTATATGCAGAGGCGTTGAAAGGGATGGGCGTTCGATGTCCAGACTCAGCACCGACAACATGAGCTTCCATGGAGTCATTCACGGAAACAAGGCTAAGTCACTTGGCCAAATTGCTCTCGATGTGGTTTTGGTGACTACAAGAATTTTCGGAAGGAAAAGTTGACCTTTGAGGTCGTGGATTTCCGAGCGCTTATCACGCTATCACGGGAGGCCGGCATATGCACGCGTTTCATGGCTCGACCATGTTATGTGTACCTCAAATTGAAGATGCCAGGTCCCAAAGGTGTGAGCACTGTCACTGGCAATCAGAAGAAAGCAGAAGAGTGTTTTAAGAAAGGCTCTAAGATCGCTGATGCTCAGATGGCAGTGGAGAGCTGCAAGAGTACCAGAAAACTGCAGACCCGAGTGATTTGTTGCGAGCCAAGAAGCCCGCCACAGAGTCAGCGTTTCAGTCGTCCGGGGAGATGAAACCGATTCATATTCACCCGACTGATCCCAATGCTGCTCCGACCCACATCTCAACAACACTCGACTCCAAATAGGAAGAAGGGCTCATCCAGTTCCTCCGTGAGAACTGGGACATCTTCGCATGGAAGCCTGCTGACATGCCGGGTGTTCCTGGGGATCGGTGAGCATCGCTCTACGAGTCGACTCAAAAGTTAAACCTGTCAAAGAACATCTTGACGGTCCGCCGTCCGGAAGAGAAAGGCCATTGGCGAGGAGGTGGCTCGGCTATTAGCAGCAGAGTTTATCCGAGAGATTTACCACTCGAGTGGCTCGCCAATGTTGTCATGGTCCCTAAGAAGGACAAGTCACCGCATGTGCATCGACTTCAAACATATCAATCGGGCCTTCACGAAAGATCATTTTCCTCTCCCCGCATCGACCAAATAGTCGACTCATTGCGGGATGTGAGCTGTTGTCTTTTTAGACGCCTATTCCGGTACCATCAGATCCGTCTGTATGGACCCGACGAGATCAAAACAGCTTTTATCACTCCATTCGGTGCTTACATTATGTCACCATGGCATTCGGCCTCAAGAATGCCGGAGCCACGTTCATGAGGATGATTGAAGTGTTTACTCACTCAAATCAGTCGGAATGTGGAAGCATACATGGATGACATTGTGGTCAAGTCACGGAAAGGTTCGACCTGTTTATCGACCTTCTGAAACATTTGCCAATCTCGGGAGGTATGATATCAAGCTTAATCCATCAAAGTGCACATTCGGAGTTCTGGCGGAAAGTTACTCGGTTTTCGTTTACGAACGAGGAATCGACGCCAACCCGTAAAAAAAAGTTGGCACTATACTCCGAATGAAACGCATACATGCGTGTGCACGATGTAAGCTTCTTGGATGCTTGGCCGCTTTAAGTCGATTCATCTCTCGCCTCGGTGAAAAGGCATTGCCTCTTTATCGACTGATGAAGAAGTCAGACAAGTTCGAGTGGACTCCTGAAGCTGATGCAGCGTTTGTAGAGCTCAAAGCTCTACTCTCCACCCAGCCGGTGCTTGCTGCCCCAATCAGCAAGGAGCCATTGCTGCTTTACATTGCAGCCACAGGACAAGTCGTCAGTACAGTACTTACGGTCGAGCGGGAAGAAGAAGGAAAGGCCTTTAAAGTTCAGCGCGATATATTATCTTTCCAAGTATTAACCCCATCAAAGCAAAGATACCCTCATTATCGTAAGATTGTGTATGGGATTTATATGATCACGAAGAAGGTTGCTCATTACTTCTACGATCATTCCATTACGATCGTCGTGACGCCCCATTGTCAGAGATTTTGCACAACAGAGATGCAACTGGTCGAGTGGCGAAATGGGCGATTGAACTCCTTCCCCTTGATATCAAGTTTGAGGCAAAGAAAGCCATCAAGTCCCAAGCAGTAGCAGATTTCATCACCGAGTGGATCGAACAGCAATTACCGACTCAAGTTCACTCGGAGCACTGGACCATGTTCTTTAGCGGTTCCAAGATGCTGAATGGTTCCGGTCTTTGGGGTAGTGTTGGTTTCCCCGGAGGAGATAAGCTCAGATATGTGCTCCAGATTCACTTTGATTCTTCCAACAATGAAGCGAGAATCTGAAGCGTTGTTGTATGGGTTGCGTATGGCCATTTCACTCGGCGTCCGTCGCCTCCTGGTCTCTGGCGACTCAGATTTAGTGGTTAATCAAGTGATGAAGGAGTGGACGTCAAGTCCGACCATGACTGGTTATTGCAATGCATTGAGGAAGCTAGAGAAGAAGTTTGAGGGTTAGAGCTTCATCATATACCCATTGAAAAATCAAGCTGCTTGACGATTTGGCGAAAATAGGGTCCAAGAGGGAAGCTATTCCCAATGATGTGTTTTGGAGCACATCCACACACCGTCGATTCAAGAGGATCCTTTCACCAAAGAAGCTCGCATGACCAAAAAGTGCCAGCGATCCTGAAGTTGAGGTCCTAGCTGTAGTCGACCTGGTCATGGAAGTCGTGGTCATCACTCCCGACTGGACGGTGCCGTACATCGTGTATATCCTAAGGAAAGAGCTCCCAGAGAACGAAGAAGAGGCTCGACAGATCGTCCGCCGATCCAAGGCCTTTACTGTGATCAAGGGGCGATTATCTGAGAAAGCCCGACCGAGTCGGCCGAAATGCATAACGCCGGAAGAAGGTCGATAATTCTTGATGATATCCACTGGGGACTGTGGTCACCATGTCGTCCTCTCGGACCATTGTGGCTAAAGCATACCAAGCGGGATTTCTTGGCCAAAAGCAAATGAAATGGCAAAGGAAATAGTCGACAAGTGTGAAGGATGTCAGTTCTACTCCAATAAGTCACACAAACCCGCCTCAGCCTTGAAGACCATTCCAATCATCTGGCCTTTCGCTGTTTGGGGGTTGGATATGATTGGACCCCTGAGAACTGGCAGAAGCGGTTTCACTCATTTGCTAGTGGCAGTCGACAATTTTATGAAGTGGATCGAAGCTAAACCTATCAAGAACCTCGATGCGTGCATTGCTATCAGTTTCATCAGAGAGTTGATATTCAGATATGGAGTTCCGCATAGCATCATCACTAACAATGGGTCAAACTTTGATTCTGACAAGTTCAAAGCCTTTTGCGCCTCTCAGGGCACGTGAGTCGACTATGCTTCAGTTGCTCACCCCCAGTCGAATGGACAAGCAGAACGAGCAAATGGCCTAATTCTCAAAGGACTGAAACCTCGGCTGATGCGTGATCTCAAGCATGCACGGGAGGCGTGGGTCGACGAACTTCCGTCGGTTCTTTGGGGATTGAGGACCACTCCTAATCGGTCGTTGGGAGAACTCCATTCTTTACGGTCTATGGAGTCAAGCGATTACGCCAAGTGACTTGCTTCACAATGCACCCCGAGTCGAACTCTACTCTAAAGATGAAGCGGAGCAAGCCCGACAAGATGCAGTCGACCTCCTTGAAGAGGAGAGAGATATGGCCCTGATCCGCTCGACCATCTATCAGCAGGACTTGCGTCGATTTCATGCTAGAAATGTGAAGAGCCGAACCTTTCAAGAAGGAGACTTGGTCCTCCGAGTGGATCAACAGAAACCACACAAGCTCGCTCCCACTTGGGAAGGTCCCTTCATCGTCACCAGAGTTCTCCATAATGGAGCATATCATCTTTACAACGTCTATTGCCAGATTGATGAGCCTCGAGCTTGGAATGCGGAGCTACTCCGTCCCTTTTACACTTAAGTACTCACTCGGGTGAGATGTAATAAAAGTACTTCTGTAGTTTGTTTATCAAAGACAAGAATGTTATAATTTTCCCAGTGATTGTTATTACTTTTCGTTTACATAAGAAATTTCCCCCAGTGGGTGGCTTAGCCGCGAACCCGTTTCGCCTAAGTTTATAAAAAAATCCCTGCCGAGTGGAGAGCCAGATTCCCACTCGGGGGCTTAGCTGCGAATCCGTTTCGCCTAAGTATCTGAAAATCCTACCGAGTGGTGAGCCAGCCTCCCACTCGGAGGCTTAGCTGCAGTCCAAGTACTCGCCTAAGTATCTAAAATCCTACCGAGTGGTGAGCCAGCCTCCCACTCGGGGGCTTAGCTGCAGTCCAAGTACTCGCCTAAGTTTGAAAATCCTACCGAGTGAGGAGCCAGCCTCCCACTCGGGGGCTTAGCTGCAGTCCAAGTACTCGCCTAAGTATTTAATACAATGTGTGCTTTGCAAGGATGACAAGGTACAGGTTGACTGTTGCCTTCCCCTTCAGAGTTACGACACAAAAATCCTCCTCGAAGGCTTAGCTGCAGTCCAGTACTCGCCTAAGTTTGAAAAATCCTACCGAGTGGAGAGCAAACCTCCCACTCGGGGCTTAGCAACAGTCCGATGCTACGCCTAAGTTTGAAAAATCCTACCGAGTGGAGAGCAAACCTCCCACTCGAGGGCTTAGCAGCAGTCCAGTACTCGCCTAAGTATCCGAAAATCCTACCGAGTGGAGAGCAACCCTCCCACTCGGGGGCTTAGCAGCAGTCCAGTACTCGCCTAAGTATCCGAAAATCCTACAGAGTGGAGAGCAACCCTCCCACTCGGGGCCTAGCTGCAGTCCGATGCTACGCCTAAGTACGAAATCCATTCCAATCCATAAGGACTGACGAGGTCTTGGTCATTGTTACCTTCTCCTTGAACTCGCCACAAGTACAACGTGCGCTCCATCCCGATCCGCAAGGACGACGAGGTGCAGGTCGACTGTTACCTTGTCCTTCGGAGCTGCGCCACAAGCACGACGTGTGCTCCATCCCGATCCGCAAGGACGACGAGGTGCAGGTCGACTATTACCTTCTCCTTCGGAGCTGCGCCATAAGAACAATCCGAACTCCATCCCTGCCCGCAAGAACAACGAAGTGTAGGTCGACTGGATTTTCCACCTCAGAGCTGCATCTCAAACATTGAAGCATAATCCGAGTGAAGAACAAGGTTTACTCGAAGGCAAACAAAAGCATATTTCGACGATAAGTAAAGTTCGGATAACATCCTAAGGATGCAGAAGTACCCAGGCCTCAAGCCTGTTAAAGTTTATCGATTCTGAGGATCACTTTCGGCATTCCGAGGCAAATTTAAGATGAATCATAGAAGTTTTTACCACTCGGTGGAGGATTTGGAAGGCGCGACGAACTGGTCCAGGTCGATCCCATCAGCGATTCAGGTGGCAGCACCAATGAAAGTCTCCATGAAAGATCGGAAGTCGTACTTCTTGGTATTGGCAACTTTGATGGACGCCGGCCTTTCCTCTCACGCCTCCTTGCAGTGAACGCGGACCAGGGACAGAGCGACATCAGCACCACATCTGGCAGAAGACTTCTTCCATTCCTGCACTCGACTTGGAACATCATTCAGTCGAGTCATTAAAGACCCGAGGTCATTTTGAAGTGTTTCGCTTTGGCAGTGTTGAGTCGATCCGCGACACCGCAACCTTGATCGGCGAGGTAGTCCACCACAAAGAACACGAGACTCCGGTCGGAGCACATTCATGGCAGCTTCATCCTTCACGGGGAGTTAATGGGGTCCAGACTTGTCTCCACTCGACTAGTCTCTTCCTCGAAGTTACGTGAGAATTCTGCAAACACAACTTCGATTTCAAGCTATTGGTTCTATGATGAGTCGGTGATAACAAGTCGATCGGATAAGAAGAATTACCTTCAAGCATGAGGAATAACTTCTTGGCGAGCCCTCCCAGATAAGCCTCTAAATCATTCCTCTTCCCCGCCAGTTCGCCAGCCTTGTCGCTCAGAGCTATCTTGTCGTTCTTCAGTCAGCTAACCTCCTTGTTGGCTGCGTCGAGAGCAGCTTTCAGATTGGCATTCTCTTCTTCAAGTTTTCCGACTGAAGACAGCTTTTCTTCCGCGAGCTTGGTTTTGTCCAAAGCCGTTTTCTGTGCCTCGGCAAGGTCATGATCCTTCTTCTTCAGAGCCTCGTCCATTTTGTACGCAAAAAATAGCGGTGAAAGTCGAGAATTAGGAAGGGACGAGAAAAACAAAGGCGATCATCAAGATCTCACCAGCCATACCTTTTGCTTCATCTCTCGCATACGCAAGTTCTCCTGAGCAAGCTTCAAGTCAAGGTTGAGCTGGATTTGTTTGTTCTCCAATTCAGTGTATCGAGCCACAAGCTCGCAAGATTTCTGCAAAGAATCAGTCGACAGACATCACAGATAGGTTACTTCCAAGTGACTAAGAAAAATCATTACGTTTCTAAGACTACAGCCGAATCAAAATATTCGGCAGTAGTCTCGGGGACTACACCCAGTGGGTGCACTTAGCGTGCCCCCACTGGTCCTACCGACTTGGTTCAATCAGTCGACCGAAAGAGACAAAAAAAGGGGTTCTACAGACTACGATTGTTGCCCGGTGATCCACCCTAGTCTTGGGGACTACACCCAGTGGGTGCACTCAGCGTGCCCCACTGGTTTCAAGACTCCATTCGACATGGTCCGACCAGACCGAGTGAAGAAGTTACCAAAGAAATACAAAGTATAAAGACTACGGTCGACCGCCAAAGATCCACCATAGTCTCGGGGCGACACCAGTGGGTGCACTCGGCGTGCCCCACCCGTCCAAAAATTCAGTCGACACCCGGTGGGTGTACTGAGATCTGAAGATCTTGAGAAGAAGAGTTTTCGGGTAGCATATCCTAACAGAACAAGTGGTGATCAACTAACACGGGCGTTACTCACGAAGAGCTGAGTGGCGTCATAGGACGCTGGCTGGCCTCCGGACCACCTTCACTTGCTCCATCATGATCCCGCTTTGGCGTATAGCTTCCTTGGCAGCACCCACTTGATCCTCCGGGACGTGGTGTGTGGCGAAAAGGAGGGCGGATCAGCGATCGACGATGAAGGCGGACACTTTCGTCGGGCACAGCGAAAGACACGAAAGTCCGAGTGGTGTTGCCACCCTCATGAACCAGCACGTCAGGCACTGATGCAACCTGAGCAGTCTTGCCGGCAGGCGCCTTCTTAGTGCTCCTCCGCCTCAACGGCGCCTCATCATCATCATCAGGGAGATCAATGACATGAGGAGGGACTACAGGAAAGATTCAAAGTTAAAAACGGAAATCCAATCGACCAAAAGCGAAATTACAGCGATCATACCAAGGTTAGAGGTAACAGCATCTTCCATCTCCTGGTCTTCGTTTCTGATTGAGGTCTCGAAGGTGGCAGCGCTGCAGATTTCAGAAAATCAGTTGATCAGTCAACAAGTCGACCAAAAGTATGTCCACGCTGAACAAGAAAACACAAGTTCTGATGTACCCGGAGATAGTGGGGATAACCATCTTCATCTAGGGCAAAACCTTCATCGGCTTTGATGGCTTCGCTCGGGTTGCTTCGTCGCTTTTTCAGTCGGCGCCGGAGAGGTCGTCCGAGGACGTTTCGTCAACTGCCCGACAGGCGCGATAGCCTTGCCCCGCTCGACCGCGGGGTCATGCGTGAGCTGGGACCGCCTTTCCATGCGAGGAGGGTCGACTTCTTCCTCCTCTTCCTCCTCCTCCTCTTCGTCGGAGCCGTTGTCATCTTCGTTCTCCGCACCGTCAGATTGCCATTCCTCCTGGCTTTCACCTCCGCTCCCTTCCTCCTCCTCAACTGGTTCTTGCGCCCCGTTGGGCATTGAGTACATCTCAGTGGTGACCTGGAAGAAGACAAACAAGACGAAAGTCAGTCGACCAATTTAAGCAAACAAGATAGAGTAAGCAGAGTCAGAGTCAAAGATACGGGATTGAACCTTGTCTGGCTCGTACGATTGGTCGAGTGGAGGGATCCTCCTAGCTCCTCGGGGGTTATCTTTGTTCCCTGTGATGGCGGTCATCCATCTCTCCAGTGTGGCATCCTCGACCTCCTCCGGGTGGACCCGAGTGGTGTCATCGGTGCGAAATACATCCACATCGGATGGTCTCGATATTGAAGTGGCTGGATGCGCCGTCGAAGAAAAACCTCCAGAAGATCCATACCAGTCACCCCTTCATGGATGAGCTAGACTACACGCTCGACCAAAACGTTGACCTGAGCCTTCTCCTCCAGGACCACCTTTAGAGAGGACGACTTGTTCACTCGATCCATGGATGAAGGAGGGAGTCCAGTCGACTGCCTTGGTGTCGACTGGTCTTGGCAGTAGAACCAGGTCGACTGCCACCCTCGGACCGACTCAGGAAGGACCATGGCTGGAAAAGCACTCTTACCCCTCATCTGAACCCCAAGACCCCCACACATCTGAATCACTTGGGTTCTCTCGTCACTCGGATTGTCCTTTTTCACCGTCTGGGAGCGACAGGTGAAAATGTGTTTGAAGAGGCCCCAATGCGGCCGACAACCCAAAAAATTCTAACACAAGGACACGAAAGCAGCGAGGTACACGATGGAGTTGGGTGTGAAGTGGTGGAGTTGTGCCCCAAAGAAGTTCAGAAATCCTCGAAAGAAAGGGTGGGGCCGCAAAGAAAACCCGCGGTCAACGTGAGTGGCTAAGAGGACGCACTCACCCTCCACGAGGCTGCGGCTGCCACTCCATCCCGGAAGCCGCTCTGATCCGTGAAGGATCAGTCCTTCATTGGCCAGTCGTCAAGATCTTTACGGCGGATGGTCGAGCGAATCCAGTCGCCCTGGATCCAGCCCTTCGGCAAACCGGCCCGCGACGAGGATCCGCCCCGACTGGTCGCCCTCCGCTTCGCCTTCGGCGTCGCCTTCTTCGCCCGTTCCAAAGTCACCGTCTTTTCTTTCACCATTGTTGCCGTGAGCAGCGCGAGCAGCGATTCGGAGGTGGAGGCGGTAGCGGCGGATGAATCTGGGGAAAGGAGGAGAAAATGGGAACGCACTGTTAAAAAAACCTCCCGTCCGGGACCTTATATGGGGTTGCTTCCGAGTGGCTGACTGGTAGGCCCAGGCAATCCTGTCAAATCTCGCAACAGTCTCCCGCACGATATGTGGCGAAAAAGGTGGCGCGGATATCGAGGCGTCCCTGCCTTACCCCGTCCGATCACTGCGGCTACCTCCGCTCCGCTAGCTTCCCGAAATTCAAATCCCGCTAAATCCGCGCACCGCAGAGCAAATCGTCAGACAGAAGATTTCCTCCGTCCTGTCATTGGGAATCGCCAAGTACGGAAAACGGACTCGGCGGATACAAAGAATGGATCAAGGCGACTGAAAAAGAAGTTGATGCCGTCACTTAAGTCCATTGATCCAAAACAAGACACAATTGCAGCACAAGAATGAGTCGGGAGTATGTTCAACTCCTTCCCCACTCAAACCTCGATCCATTCGGGGGCTAATGATGAAGTCATATACCTAGGGTAGGGTCATGGACCTGTCCAAGATACCCTCCCCAAGGACTTCTCTAGAAGAAACTACATTTCGGTCGACCTGGAAGGGTTCCACTCGACCAACTAGAAGACACTCGACCATGAAGCCAACCACTCGACCGCCAGGAGATCTAAAGCCAGTCTGCACACAAATGGTCGGTCATTAAGTAGCTTTTATGGTCATCATAGCACTTTATGTGGGCGTTATCAGTAACCCCCTATCTTAATGTACCTTAATCCCTGCATAACTGAGGGTCGGAGGGTGGCGAACTCTATATAAGCCACCCTCCTCGGTGTAAAGGGTTCGCACCTGTAATTCATACGCATATAATCTGATCGACCGCCTCCGGGCTCCGAGACGTAGGGCTGTTACTTCCTTCGAGAAGGGCCTGAACTCGTAAACATCTTGCGTATACAACTACTCCATAGTTAGGATCTTGCCTCTCCATACCTATCCCCCATTCTACTGTCAGACTTAGAACCACGACACTCCCTGCCTAGTCCCCGCCCTAGTGGTGCTTCTAGCATCGTTGGTGGGTGTGTGAATGTGTGTCTCCGGCGGATCTGTCCTTGGTAGATTTGCTTGGATCCGGTCATATTTCGTCTACATTTGTGTGTCTTCAGTTTAGATCATTCCGATCTACGTTACTCTTAGACGCTGGTGGTTGTTGTTCTGCTGCGTTGGTCCTATGAGGCCTTAACAAAATGACATCCCGATTGTCTACTATAATTAGTTTTGGCTAGCTCCAGCAAAGGAGGGACGATGACGGTGGTGCACATTCAGCTGGCTTTAGTGCTTTTTTCTGTGAGAACAGGGGGCTTTAGTGCATGTAGTCATCGCTAGATGATCTACGAATATGGATGTAATTTTAATTATTTTCTGCATTCGTTGTACTGTCATGATCGAATATGAATAGATTGAAAGTTTACTCTAATTTAAGTGCTTTCTTTGCACAAAAATTGAGCTGCAAAATAGAGATGTTTACATTGCGGGAAATACTCGTGACGAGTGACGTGTCTGAAACCTGTACATCGCGCGTGATAGCCGCTTAGAGGCTAGGGCGTCCGCCTGGTTTGTAGTCATCCTCTCAGGCGACGTGCATATGACCTGGCATGGCACAGGCGACGTGCCGCTTCGTTAACATCTCAGTCAACGCAGATGAGCCCCATATCCTGTGCCTATCCATAGCTCGTACGGGCTCAAAGTTATTGTGTGGCCGCTTGACGTCAACAACCGTGCATCGGTACATGCCAACTAGCGAAGTTTGGCTGCACTAGTGCTGGAATACTTTCATGGGAATAGCTAAAATGTCGGTATTGATTCTGGATTTCATCTGTTTGAGTCGGCCGACCGAACGATCCTTTTTGGTTTTGATCGGTGATGTGCGTGCGTCCCGGCCGACGCATTTGAAATTGTGTTCGTCTTTCGAACTTAAAAATTTAATCATAAAATACATAAAATAATTAAAATTAACTTATATACTACTATTACATTAAGTCCAAAAGTACTCTGGTTGTCCATTAAACTTGAACTAAAACTAAAGAAAATAAAAAGAAACTAGTGAGGAAACCCTAGATCGGCTGTAGCCACCGTCGCGGTCTTCATGTCGTCGCCGTCATCCTAGTCTTCTTCTTCGTCCTCGGTGAGGTCGATGAATGGCGGTGGCTATCATGTATAAGGTCCCCGTCCGAGTTTTTCTAGATTTTTGTTGAACTGACAAAATATCGTCTAGTTTAAATAAAATATATCAAACTTATGTCCGCTTGCATGAATTATGTCCAGTTTATTTGTATTGTAGATAGACATTTACGACGAGCGTTGGATGTCCGGCTCCCATATCAATACCTGCGGACAAGTACTATTTGTTTTGGAGTCCGCCGCTGGAGATGCCCTTTTTTCTTTTGAAATAAACATCAACTTTATAAATTAGAAATAATAGTTATCAATCATTAAAGATACAAAATCATTCATAGACTTCTCATTCATGTGTCTTTAATGAAGCCCCCACCTTGTGCATGTTGCAATTTCTTTTCATTCCTCCAAACAAACCGATCAAACAGTGAAGAAACCATTTTTTTATAGCTCCAAGCAATGAAGTGCGACATATATGGGGAGGGGAATCACTAGCACCCTTTGAGCAACAATTGGCCACAACGTATGTCTCATCAAATCTTCATCCCAAGAATTAGTGACTGGGTCAATAAGATCACAAACCCTTGCCCCCTTCTAGGAGTAATAATTTTCCTATTCGCACAGTTTGGGATCCCGACATCTCTCCAAATATCAATATTTTGTCCATTTCCAACTCGTCAGATATAACCATTTTATAGAGAATTCACTGCCGCCATAGTACTTGGCCAATTAAGAGAGGAACCCTATTTTAGGCTTGCACTCATTAAATCACCTTCCGAAAAATATTTAGCTCTCAAGTAGTAGCACATAAAGACTCAGGATTATCAAACAGATGCGATGCTTGTTTGGCTAATAAAGCCAGATTGAACAATGTATACCCATACCTCATTGGTTTTTTGGGACACAGATCTTCCACCACCCCATCCAATGCATTCTCTTCTAATTGTCTTCGTCAACCCACCAAAATTGCGACATCGCATCAATGATTCATTTACAAATTTTTTAGGAATTTTAAAGACGGACGTTGGAGATGCCCTTAGCTTACCATCAAATTACATGCATCTGCCCATTAAAAATGAGATTTGCAATAACTGCGGTCTATTTTCAGTAACAACTCCTGTAAATTATGCAAGATCTATTCCCAAGAAAAACATGCGCTAGTTCTATTATTATGCCACATAATTTCTTTTAAATTGTATTTTTGAAACAGATATTTTTAGAAACACATGAATATTTTTATGAATTTATAAAGATTTTTAAACACATGAATATTTTTAAAATTTATGATCATTTTTTCAAATGCATGAAAATCTTTTTCAATGAATGAACATTTTTGCCAAATGCACGAACATCTTTTTTAGTTCATGATCATCTTTTTGCCAAATGCACCTCAACAGGACAGCTCCCGACTTTCATCGTGTTGGCGTTGGCCACGTTGCAGGTTGTTAGAGTTGTGTCGAATATAGTGTACAAGGTAGGTTACAGTTGGACTTGTAGTTGTATTGTGTTTAGATAGGATGTGGAGCCGTGTCCTAGTAGGACACTTGTATCCTAGGCCTCTCATATATAGCGGGGGTAGACGCGATGTAGCACTATGCCAACATAATAGCGAGCACGCAAGAAGAGGAGCCCGTGGCGTGTGCCGGCGCTTGGCCGGTGTGCGATATTGTGATGTTGTCATGGGGAGGCGCCGTGTCGGGCCCGGAGATGTAAATATATCGGTGAGCGCCGTTAATAAATCTCGGTTTTCGTGCTCGTGTGATTGCTTTGTCCTCGAATGATCGACTACGCGTCTTGGATTTATTCCAAAACAAATGGTATCATGAGCTAGGTTGTTCAGAGATCGTGGAAGGTTGATTAAGAGGATAGCTCGTTGGTTGGTTGGTTGATTTCGTTGATGGTGCTAATGGTCGCGATTATGTAATTTGCACCGGAAGCAACGACAGAAGGCGGCGTAGCAGTCGAAGCTAGCGGCACGGGCGTTCTGGACGAAGACTCGTCGGGATCAGATTGTTGTTGGAACCGTACACGTGCAGCTTCGCATGAGCGCAGTCAACAGCAGTGGTCAAGGCCCAGGCGTGGGCCTGGATAAAGGGTTGTGGACCGCGGGAGACAGCGGCCCATGGCACGAGCAGCATGCGGGCGTTGGGCTGTTGTGGAGGCGCAAGTAGGGACGGGTGAAATCAGCCATCGGAGGAGCAATCTGGGCAACATATACGAGATTTTTTTGGACAAAAACTATTGGCGCAAGGACCAAGGATCAGGCGTGATGCTATCTAAAAAGAAGAAAGAAATACAAGTCCAGAAGCTACATGTGACGGATTGGAGTTTGACTAGCTAGCTTGTCATCGATCTCTTTTGGTACGTGCACACAGGAAGGCTACAAGGGATTTTATTTTGGTCTTCTTTTGTTTGGTATACAATTTGTGTATGGATGGTAGTCAGGGTTGATGATTTGGGAGCCTTGAGTGTGTCATACAGTCGAACGAGTTCGGCTGGGTCGGACTATGCAGTCTGACGGATCGATGAGAGTCAGTTGGTACAGAAGACGGTGATGGGATTGGCGACGGCGACTTAGGAGCGTGATGCTGATGGTGACCGTCTTCTGGGCGTGGAAACACATGGCACGGGCTCAAGAGCTTGTGCGGCTTCGACAAGACTATGGCGCGGGATTGATTTAAGGTGGTGTATACACAGAGCTTGAAGTCGATGGGGTGCGAGGGTGGACTGATCATCTACCATGAAGTCATGTTGAAGGTGGAGCTGAAGTCTAGAGGACTTCACTCGGTGCTGATTGAGGGGCTACGGCGTAAGTGCACGGAGAGTCGAAGCCTATTCAGCGGGAAAAAACGAGTGACATGCAATTCGGACTGGAGCCCAGTGGTCTGATGGAAGCATGAAGCTCTTCATCGGTCGGTGATGATCAGTGGTACTCTGCAGTGGGGGTTGAGTGGTGTGGGTTCGTGACCCTTGAGACTCGATCGGGACAGCAGAGGCTCGACGCGGTAATAGCGGCGAGGCATGCAGTATGCACGTGACATGGAGACGGGCCAGGGCTCTGGTGGTCATACATGTGGTGAGACAACTGTGAATTTGACTCGGGATGACTACAAGCAACAGTGAAATTCCTTCAAGTTTCAGACAGGCGGTCAAGAAAGGAGCGGTGATATTGAGTTCAGGTAACTCCTTATGTGTGACACCCAATATGTGAGTTGTTCACTTTCACACAGGTCAGTGATCAGTGTGTGATGGTGTTGGACTGATACTCTGGAAGTTGGGAGCACAAAATAGAGTAACAAGGAACTTAATTTTGCTCGAGTGTTGACTATGGTCAAGAAAAGGAGGGACTACAAGTTGCAGGTGGAGTCATGGAGTCTTTGGAGTAGCAGCAGTGCTCATGGGATAAAACAAGTCCAATGTACATGAAAGTTTGACGAATGGACGAATTCAAGGTGGTGGAGAATATTCGCCAAGGTGGAGTTTGTTAGAGTTGTGTCGAATATTGTGTACAAGGTAGGTTACAGTTGGACTTGTAGTTGTATTATGTTTAGATAGGATATGGAGCCGTGTCCTAGTAGGACACTTGTATCCTAGGCCTCTCATATATAGCGGGGGTAGACACACGATGTAACCTATGCTAACATAATAGCACAGACGCATGAAGGAGCCCGTGGCGTGTGCGCGCCCGGGTGGCAGTGTCTTGATTGTGACGGTATCACGGGGAGGAGCGCCCGTAATCAGGCCCCAGGGATGTAGCCATATCGGTGATCCTCGTTAACAAATCTCGGTGTCGTGCTCGTGTGATTGCTTGGTCCTCGGATGATCGACTAGGTGCCTCGGATTTATTCTAACACAGGTAATGAGCGGATGCAGCTTGCTTGAAGCTGACGCCATCCCTACACCATGGCGTCCTGGGCTGCTTCCTTGCCTCCCGCTACTACTGTTGGAAATATGAGTAAATTACTAGAGATTTAATCCGAATGAACAGAAGATAACTCATGGCAGCAATAGAAGATATTAAACTAATCATGCGAACTAGCATAGTAGATGAACAGATCACATCTAAGGCACATACTAGAAACATGAATTCTACCACGATCTTGAACAGGAAGGATAGAATCACATACGGTGCAGCAGGAGCAGCACCGCCGGCGTTAACGTTGTCGCCCATGTCATCGAGGACGAGGTCAGAGAAGAAGTCATCGTTCGCAAAGTCGTTGCTGCCAGCAGTCGCGCGAGTGCGCTCCCCAAAAACCTGATCGCCCCTCTCCCGTACATGATCATGAGAGGCGGGGTTCCGGAGGCCTGTTGTTCCTTCTCCCGGTGCATGCTGAAAGGAGGGATGGAGAAGACTTGCTTGGCGGCGCAATGATCTGGAACGGTGGTGCGAAACCATATGAAGTGGCGACGGCTAGAGTAGACGTCTGTCTGACTATATAGTGCGGACCGGGTAGGTCATGGGAGTAAACCCCACGTCTGAGTCGTCACGATCCAAAAGAATCGGAAACGTTTCAATAATTAACGCGTCTGTTAATTATTAATTAATGACTCATTAATTTTTCCCGAGCAGCAAAAATATAGACAACGTGCATAGCTCTGTCCTCGACTCGGCTCAATCCCGCAACCCACAGCGCAGCGTGGCGAGGCAAGCGAGGAGGAGGAGCGTGTGTAGGTCTCCTCTTCTCATGCTCATACAAGTGGTAGAAGAGCTCACCTTATAAAGATGTGCAACTCTCTCTCAACTTCCTTGGTGGGACTAAACTTTAGTCTCACTCACACCACTCACATGTGTGCATGCATGGGCCAAGAGAATTTCAGAATTTTAGTTGGGCTTTGGGTCAAAGGCCTACTAGCAAAATTCCAACAATCCCCCACAAAGTCTCATTCGCACATCTCATCATTTGGTTCCAAAACATTGTTTATATACCGGTGCTTAGTGAAGACTGTGAAGTTGAACTTCCACTTAGAGTTTTATGCCTTGAACTACAAGTTTTCTGCGAAACTCGTTTCACACAAATTCTTGACCGATGTTAGGCTGCCGCAAGGCTTCCCCGTGGGTGGAGCGTATACGTCATACTCCAGGGCCTTTTCATGAATTTATTAGAGAACACCCAATTCTCACAGACTGCGATGTTAACAGTCAAATTCATATAGGTGTGTTCCTCAGGAGATGTTCTGCAGAACAACATCTCTGCTTACCTGAATACGCCACTTGGAACACATTAAGATAAGTATCAACCTGCCACGCAGATCAGGAGAGTATTGCATCTTCAAGGAGTGGTTTAATTAATATAGGGATACTCTCCTTCCAGCTGACCAACAGCTTGTCTCCCACTTCTACTTCGCGAGATCTCCGATCACATAGAGTGGGTTACCACTATGGACAACTCATGCGGTGGGTCTCAAACCCATCTCCACCGATGCATTATCTATCACATTACGTGATAAACCCTTTGTGAAGGGATCTTCCAAGTTTTTCGACGTTTGGATATAATCCAACGTAATAACTCCGGAGTTCCTCAATTTTCTGACAGATTTTAGTCTCCTCTTCACATGCCTTGAGGACTTCATATTGTCCTTAGAACTGTTTGTCTTGATGATCACAGTTTGATTATCACAGTTCATCAGGATAGGGGGTATTGGTTTTTCAACCATAGGTAAGTCTATCAAGAGCTCACGAAGCCACTCTGCTTCAATAGTGGCAGTGTCTAATGATGTGAGTTCTGCTTCCATAGTTGACCTTGTTAAGATGGTATGTGAGGGAGTCCTGGACTAAGGGGTCCTCGGGCGTCCGGCCTGTTAGCCACGGGCCGGACTGATGGGCTGTGAAGATATGAAGACCGAAGACTGCACCCGTGTCCGGATAGGACTCTCCTTGGCGTGGGAGGCAAGCTTGGCAACCAAATATGTAGATTCCTTTCTTTGTAACCGACCTTGTGTAACCCTAAATCCACCCGGTGTCTATATAAACCGAAGGACTTAGTCCGGAGAGAGGGAGACTCATTTGACCATAGTCATACAGGCTAGACTTCTAGGGTTTAGCCATTACGATCTCGTGGTAGATCAACTCGTGTAATACTCATATTCATCAAGATCAATCAAGCAGGAAGTAAGGTATACCTCCATAGAGAGGGTCCGAACCTGGGTAAACATCGTGTCCCATGTCTCCTGTTACCATCGACCTTAGACGCACAGTTCGGGACCCCCTACCCGAGATCCACCGGTTTTGACACCGACATTGGTGCTTTCATTGAGAGTTCCACTGTGCCGTCCCCAAAAGGTTCGATGGCCCCTTAAATCATCGACAATGACGTCGTGCAAGGAGAAACCTTCCTCCCCGGACAGATCTTCGTGTTCGGCGGCTTCTTGAATAACTCGTTGGCCATCCGGAAGCAGATCGATAGCTACGCCCCTGGCCATCAGGTCAGATTTGGGAGCTTGAATTACGTTGCGGACATCTGTGGAGATTTGATCTTCGCTAGATTCGATACCGCCGCGACCGCTCCTGGTCACCTTGACAAACATGACCTAAATATGTCGTCAGACCGCATCCAGGAGATAGCTCCTATAACCACTCTGGCCTTAGATCCAGAGCACACTGCGGCATCCAAGGATTGGAGGCTCAACCCCACCACAAAGGCCACAGAATCCCTGGCGTTGGAGCTGCACATGGACTTAACCTCACACGATACCTATGTCACCGAAACTCCGGACTCGTCTCTAGTTATAAGTTCCGAACCATGTGAGTTCGCGGACGCCAAACGTGATCGTTTATTGATCTTCGAGTTCAGCACCGCAGACATCTTCCAAAACTCGCCCTTCGGGGATGTGCTAAACTCATTAAAGAACCTGTCCCTGGCGGAGGACCCACAGCCGAATTATATCCGGTTTGAACTGGAGGCTAATGATGGAGAATCTTGTTTCCCACCCACCGCCCACTTCATAGCCACTGTCGAAGACCTAACCGACACGCTCGACTACGACTTCGAAGACATCGACGGTATGGACGACGACGCCGGAGACGAGGAGGCCCAAAACCCGCCATTCACTGGACGATGGACGGCCACCTCCTCATATGACGTATACATGGTAGATACATGATACGTCTCCAACGTATCTATAATTTTTTATTGCTCCATGCTACTTTGTCTACTGTTTTAGGCAATATTGGGCTTTCTTATCCACTTTTGTATTATTTTTGGGACTAACCTATTAACCGGAGGCCCAGTCCAGATTTGTTGTTTTATGCCTATTTCAGTGTTTCGAGGAAAAGGAATATCAGACGGAGTCAAAGCGAACGAAATCAACTGGAGAAGTTATTTTGGAAGGAAACCCACCGATGGACTTGGACCTCAGCGTCAAGATGGGAGGTGCTCACGAGGGTGGGGCGCGCCCACCTCTCCCCCAGGCGCGCCCTGCCTCGTGGGGCCCCGTAGCTCCACCGACGCATACTCCTTTCACCCATATATACCTCGTGCCCTAAAACTTCCGAGCAGAAGATAGATCGGGAGTTCCGGCCGCAAGAAGCCTCTGTAGCCACCAAAAACCAATCGGGACCCTGTTCAAGACCACCGGAGGGGGATCCCATCACCGGTGGCCATCTTCATCATCCCGGCGCTATCCATGACGAGGAGGGAGTAGTTCACCCTCGGAGCTGAGGGTATGTACCAGTAGCTATGTGTTTGATCTCTCTCTCTGTCTCGTGTTCTCTCTCGTGTTCCCCCTCTACTCTCTTGTGATGAATTGAGTTTCCCCTTTGAAGTTATCTTATCGGATTGAGTCTTTTATGAGAACACTTGATGTATGTCTTGCCGTGCTTATCCGTGGTGACAATGGGATATCATGTGCCACTTGATGTATGTTTTGGTGACCAACTTGCGGGTTCCGCCCATGAACCTATGCATAGGGGTTGGCACACGTTCTTGATTCTCCGGTAGAAACTTTTGGGCACTCTTTGAAGTACTTTTATGTTGGTTGGATAAATCTAAGATTGTGTGATGCATATCGTATAATCATGCCCACGGATACTTGAGGTGACAATGGAGTATCTAGGTGACTTTAGGGTTTTGGTTGATTTGTATCTTAAGGTGTTATTCTAGTACGAACTCTAGGGCTGTTTGTGACACTTATAGGAATAGCCCAACGGATTGATTGGAAAGAATAACTTTGAGGTGGTTTCGTACCCTACCATAATCTCTAAGTTTGTTCTCCGCTATTAGTGGCTTTGGAGTGACTCTTTGTTGCATGTTGAGGGATTGTTATATGATCTATCTACGTTATTATTGTTGAGAGAACTTGCACTAGTGAAAGTATGAACCCTAGGCCTTGTTTCCTATCATTGCAATACCGTTTACGCTCACTTTTATCACTTGTTACCTTGCTGTTTTTATATTTTCAGTTTACAAAAACTTATATCTACCATCCATATTGCACTTGTATCACCATCTCTTCGCGAACTAGTGCACCTATACAATTTACCATTGTATTGGGTGTGTTGGGGACACAAGAGACTCTTTGTTATTTGGTTGCAGGGTTGCTTGAGAGAGACCATCTTCATCCTACTCCTCCCACAGATTGATAAACCTTAGGTCATCCACTTGAGGGAAATTTGCTACTATCCTACAAACTTGTGCACTTGCAGGCCCAACAACGTCTACAAGAAGAAGGTTGTGTAGTAGACATCAAGCTCTTTTAAAGGCGCCGTTGCCGGGGAGGCTAGGTAAGTGAAGGTATATCTTTAGATCTTGCAATCGAATCTTTTTGTTTCTTGTTTTAGCACTAGTTTAGTCTATAAAAGAAAACTACAAAAAAATGGAATTGAGTTTGTCTCATACGCTTCATCTTTTTTATATCTTCCGTGAGAATGATGGAAAGAAAAATTGTGCCAAAGTGTTAGAAGAAGAATGCATTAAAATGTTTGGCACTAAATATTTGAATGATGAGCATGATTGCAATGTTGTTAGTATGAATTCCTTGAATATTTATGAAGCTAATGATATGCAAAGCCACAAGCTTGGGGAAGCTATGTTTGATGAAGATGATATTTTTGTCCCCCAAGCTTTGATGAGCAAATTTACTATGATGAGAGCATGCCTCCTATCTATGATGATTATTGTGATGACACGTACACTTTAAAGAATAATGATAACCATTAAACTTGTCATCTTGATCTTAATTTTCAATCACATGATAGTTATTTTGTTGAGTTTGCTCCCACTATTGTTCATGAGAAGAAATTTGCTTATGTGGAGAATAGTAAATTTTCTATGCAAGTAGATCATGAAAAGAATGCTTTAGGTGCTGGTTATATTGTTGAATTCATTCATTATGCTACTGAAAATTATTATGAGATAGGGTCATATGCTTCTACATATTGCAATAATATCAAGTTTCCTCTCTATGTGCTTAAAATCTTGAAGTATGCTTGTTTTACCTTCCTATGCAAGTTGATTCTTGTTCCCATAAGTTGTTTGCTCACAAAATCCCTATGCATAGGAAGTGGGTTAGACTTAAATGTGCTAGTCATATTCTTCATGATGCTCTCTTTATGTTTCAATTCTTATCTTTTATGTGAGCATCATCGAAATCATCATGCCTAGCTAGGGGCGTTAAACGATAGCGCTTGTTGGGAGGCAGCCCAATTTTATTTTAGTTTCTTGATTTTTGGTTCTGTTTAGGAATAAATAATACATATAGCTTCTGGTTAGATGTGGTTTTATGTTTTAATTAGTGTTTGTGCCAAGTAGAACCTTTGGGAAGACTTGGGTGAAGTCTTTATGATCATGTTGTAAAGAACAAAAACTTTAGCGCTCACGAGATTAGTTATAACTTTTTGCTGGAGAGTGTTATTTAGTTGATTATTTTTGCATATGATTAATAGACAAATTCCTCAGGTCCACCAATTTATTTTAGAATTTTTGGAGTTCCATAAGTTTGCGTTAGTTACAGATTACTACAGACTTCTATTTTTGACAGATTCTGTTTTCATTGTGTTGTTTGCTTATTTTGATGAATCTATGGCTAGTAAAATAGTTTATAAACCATAGAGAAGTTTGAATACAGTAGGTTTAACACCAATATAAATAAAGAATGAGTTCATTACAGTACCTTGATGTGGTGTTTTGTTTTCTTTCGCTAACGGAGCTCACGAGTTTTCTGTTAAGTTTTGTGTTGTGAAGTTTTCAAGTTTTGGGTAAAGATTCGATGGACTATGGAATAAGGAGTGGCAAGAGCCTAAGCTTGGGTATGCCCAAGGAACCCCAAGGTAATATTCAAGGATAACCAAGAGCCTAAGCTTGGGGATTCCCCGGAAGGCATCCCTCTTTCGTCTTCGTTCATCGGTAACTTTACTTGGAGCTATATTTTTATTCACCACATGATATGTGTTTTGCTTGGAGCGTCATGTCATTTTCTTTAGCTTTGCTTGCTGTTTGAATAAAGTATCAAGATCTGAAATTATTAAATGAGAGAGAGTCTTCGCATAGTTGCATAATTATTTAGCTACTCATTGATCTTCACTTATATCTTTTACAGTAGTTTGTCGTTTGCTCTAGTGCTTCACTTATATCTTTTAGAGCACGATGGTGGTTTTATTTTGAAGAAATAGATGAACTCTCATGCTTCACTTAGATTATTTCGAGAGTCGTTAATAGCATGGTAATTTGCTTAATGTTAATATACTTAGTGTTCAAGATATGTGAAACTTTCGTTTTGAGTGAATTGAATACTAAGATAAGTTTGATGCTTGATAATTGTTTTGAGATATGGAGGTGATAATATCAAAGTCGGGCTAGTTGATAATTGTGAATTTGAGAAATACCTGTGTTGAAGTTTGCAAGTCCTGTAGCATGCACGTATGGTTAAAGTTGTGTAACAAATTTGAAACATGAAGTGTACCTGGCTTGTGCATCCTTATGAGTGGCGGTCGGGGAATGAGCGATGGTCTTTTCCTACCAATCTATCCCCTAGGAGCATGCGCGTAGTACTTGATTTTTGATGGCTTCTAAATTTTTGCAATAAGTATATGAGTTCTTTTGACTAATGTTGAGTCCATGGATTATCGCACTCTCACCTTTCCGCCTTTGCTAGCCTCTTGATGCCGTGCATTGCCCTTTCTCACCTTGAGAGTTGGTGCAAATTTCGGTGCATCCAAACCCCGTGATATGATACGCTCTATCACACATAAACCTCCTTATATCTTCCTCAAAACAGCCACCATACCTACCTATCATGGCATTTCCATAGCCATTCCGAGATATATTGACATGCAACTTCCATCATCATTATTATGACATACATTACTTTTGTCATATTGCCATTGCATGATCATGTAGTTGACATCGTATTTGTGGCAAAGCCACCATGCATTATTTTCCATACATGTCACTCTTGATTCATTGCACCATCCCGTACATCACGGAGGCATTCATATAGAGTCATATTTTGTTCTAAGTTTCGAGTTGTAATTGTTGAGTTGTAAGAAAAATAAAAGTGTGATGATCATCATTATTAGAGCATTGTCCCAAGTGAGGAAAGGATGATGGAGACTATGATTCCCCATAAGTCGGGATGAGACTCAGGACGAAAAAAAGCAAGGCCAATAAAAAAAGAAAGGCCCAAAAAAATGAGAGAAAAAGAGAGAAGGGACAATGCTACTATCCTTTTACCACACTTGTGCTTCAAAGTAGCACCAAGATCTTCATGATAGAGAGTCTCTCATTTTGTCACTTTCATATACTAGTGGGAATTTTTGTTATAGAACTTTGCTTGCATATTCGAATGATGGGCTTCCTCAAAATGCCCTAGGTCTTCGTGAGCAAGCAAGTTGGATGCACACCCACTTAGTTTCTTTTGTAGAGCTTTCATATACTTATACCTCTAGTGCATCCGTTGCATGGCAATCCCTACTCCTCATGTTGACATCAATTGATGGGCATCTCCATAGCCCGATTGATTAGCCTCACAATGTGAGACTTTCTCCTTTACATCTTCTCCACACAATCCCATCATCATATTCTATTCCACCCATAGTGCTATATACATGGCTCGCGCTCATGTATTGCGTGAAGGTTGAAAAAGTTTGAGATTATTTGAGTATGAAACAATTGCTTGGCTTGTCATCGGGGGTATAGAAGTTGGGAACATCTTTGTGTGACGAAAATGAAGTATAGCCTAACTATATGATTTTGTAGGGATGAACTTTCTTTTGCCATGTTATTTTGAGAAGACATGATTGCTTTGATTAGTATGCTTGAAGTATTATTATTTTTGTGTCAATATGAACTTGTCTCTTGAATCTTTCGGATCTGAATATTCATATCACAAGTAAGAAGATTTATATTGAAATTATGCCAAAGTATCACTCCGCATCAAAAATTCTTTTTTATCATTTACCTAGTCGAGGACGAGCAGGAATTAAGCTTGGGGATGCTTGATACGTCGCCAACGTATCTATAATTTTTGATTGCTCCATGCTACTTTATCTACTGTTTTAGGCAATATTGGGCTTTATTATCCACTATTATATTATTTTTGGGACTAACCTATTAACCGGAGGCCGAGCCCAGATTTGCTGTTTTATGCCTATTTCAGTGTTTCGAGGAAAAGGAATATCAGACGGAGTCAAAACGGAACGAAATCAACTGGATAAGTTATTTTGGAAGGAAACCCACGATGGACTTGGACACCACGTCGGAAGATACGGAAGGTGCTCACGAGGGTGGGGCGCGCCACCCCCAGTGCGCCCCTGCCTCGTGGGGCCCCGTAGCTCCACCGACGTACTCCTTTCACCCATATATACCTCGTGCCCTAAAACTTCCGAGCAGAAGATAGATCGGGAGTTTCGCCACAAGCCTCTCAGAGCCAAAAAACCAGTCGGGACCCCTGCTTCAAGACCTCACCGAGGGGGGGATCCCATCACGGTGGCCATCTTCATCATCCCGGCGCTATCCATGACGAGGAGGGAGTAGTTCACCCTCGGGGCTGAGGGTATGTACCAGTAGCTATGTGTTTGATCTCTCTCTCTCGTGTTCTCTTTCGTGTTCCCTCTATGGCACGATCTTGATGTATCTCGAGCTTTGCTATTGTAGTTGGATCTTATGATGTTTCTCCCCCTCTACTCTCTTTTGATGAATTGAGTTTCCCCTTTGAAGTTATCTTATCGGATTGAGTCTTTTATGAGAACACTTTATGTATGTCTTGCCATGCTTATCCATGGTGACAATGGGATATCATGTGCCACTTGATGTATGTTTTGGTGACCAACTTGGCGGTTCCGCCCATGAACCTATGAATAGGGGTTGGCACACATTCTTGATTCTCCGGTAGAAACTTTTGGGCACTCTTTGAAGTACTTTTATGTTGGTTGGATAAATTTGAGATTGTGTGATGCATATCGTATAATCATGCCCACGGATACTTGAGGTGACAATGGAGTATCTAGGTGACATTAGGGTTTTGGTTGATTTGTATCTTAAGGTGTTATTCTAGTACGAACTCTAGGGCTGTTTGTGACACTTATAGGAATATCCCAACGGATTGATTGGAAAGAATAACTTTGAGGTGGTTTCGTACCCTACCATAATCTCTACGTTTGTTCTCCGCTATTAGTGGCTTTGGAGTGACTCTTTGTTGCATGTTGAGGGATTGTTATATGATCTATCTATGTTATTATTGTTGAGAGAACTTGCACTAGTGAAAGTATGAACCCTAGGCCTTGTTTCCTATCATTGCAATATCGTTTACGCTCACTTGTATCACTTGTTACCTTGCTATTCTTATATTTTCAGTTTACAAAAACTTATTTCTACCATCCATATTGCACTTGTATCACCATCTCTTCGCCGAACTAGTGCACCTATACACTTTACCATTGTATTGGGTGTGTTGGGGACACAAGAGACTCTTTGTTAGTTGGTTGCGGGGTTGCTTGAGAGAGACCATCTTCATCCTACGCCTCCCACGGATTGATAAACCTTAGGTCATCCACTTGAGGGAAATTTGCTACTATCCTACAAACCTGTGCACTTGCAGGCCCAACAACGTCTACAAGCAGAAGGTTGTGTAGTAGAAATCAATACGCCGAAAAATCATAGCGGTGATGACAAGGAAAACCCAGCGAAGGAGGACCCTCCTAAGACGCAACCAAAGCGCCGGTGTCTGCGGTGTTGCTCTAAATCGTGCCACAGTAGAGACGGCAACACCGGCACAGGAGACGACAACACTCCGAATGGCGCCGAAGACACGGAGGAACCCGAGGAACAAACTGCCGAACAAGACAATCGAGAAGGTGGGCAAGTCAGCCCTGACGAACAGGCCATAGAAGAAGACTCGGAGGATGACAGTTATCATCCACCCTCCGAGGAGGAGGTGAGCCTCGACAACAAAGACTTCATCGTGCCTGAGGAACCTCTCGAGCAGGAGCGCTTTAAGCTTCAGCTAATAGCCACTGCGAGGAGCCTGAAAAAGAAGTAGCAGCAGCTTCAAGCTGATCAAGACCTGCTCAATGACAGATGGACCGATGTCCTGGCAGCCGAGGAATATGACCTTAAACGCCTGGCCAAGTTACCTGAAGCGCAAATTGCTACCTCAGTTCGATGATGAGGCGCCAGAGCCCGCACTAGCATCACACAATGCGGTTGATCGACCACCGCGTGGTCGGGATAAAACAGCAACCCGAGCCGAAAACCAGACTGTCCCACCTTGCCATAAAGGCAGGGATATGACAGCTCAGGGCCATACATATGACCTTTGTCAAGACCTGGATAGTAGAGCGGGACATACAAGATCGATCTATGGATCGCGAGGACGTGCCTTAACACGCGAGGACGGCTATCTATTCGGACGTGACAAACCTAGTCACACCCGATCCGACAACCGCAGACGGACTCCATCGGAGCTATGTCGCGATGCGGGCCGATATAGAGGCGCCGCACACCCTCTTTGCTTCACTGATGAAGTAATGGATCATGAATTCCCCGAAGGTTTCAAACCCATGAATATAGAATCATATGACGGAACAACTGATCTCGCGATATAGATCGAGGACTTTATCCTCCACATCCACATGGCCCGCGGAAATGACCTCCACGCTATCAAATACCTCCCACTAAAGCTTAAAGGGCCAGCTCGACACTGGCTAAACAGCCTGCCTGAAAATTCTATTGGCGGCTGGGAGAACTTGGAAGAAGCCTTCCTCGACAACCTCCAAGGTACATATGTCCGGCCACCAGACGCCGATGATTTAAGCCACATAGTCCAACAACCTGGAGAGTCAGCCAGGAAATTTTGGACTAGGTTCCTAACCAAAAAGAACCAGATCATCAATTGTCCAGATGCCGAAGCCCTAGCAGCCTTTAAACATAGCATCCGCGACGAATGGCTCGCCCGCCACCTCGGCCAAGAAAAGCCGAAATCTATGGCAGCCCTCACGGCACTCATGACCCGCTTTTGTGCGGGTGAGGACAGCTGGCTGGCTCGTAGTAAAAATACGGCCAGCGAGGCAGGCCCCTCCGAGGCCAAAAACAGCAACAGCAAGCTCCGACGCAGCAGACACAAACGCCGAAGCAATGGCGATAACACCGATGACACTGCTGTAAACACCGGATTCAGCGGCTCCAAGTCCGGTCAGCGGAAAAAGGCGTATCAAAGAAACAATCGGGGACCATCTAGCATGGACCGCATACTTGACCGTCCGTGCCAAATACATGGCACCCCACACAAACCAGCCAATCACACCAACAGAGATTGCTGGGTTTTTACGCAAGCCGGCAAGTTAAACACCGAGAACAAGGAAAAGGGATCGCAGAGCGAGGACGATGATGAGGAGCCCCTGCAACCAACTACAGGGGACAGAAGAAGTCGCCCCCCCCCTCCCCAGGTGAAAACGGTGAACATGATATATGCTACACACATCCCCAAGAGGGAGCGCAAGCGTGCACTCAGGGACGTCTATGCGATAGAGATAGTCGCCCCAAAATTCAATCCATGGTCATCGTGCCCGATCACTTTTGAACGTCGGGATCATCCGACCAGTATCCGGCATGGCGTATCAGCCGCACTAGTCCTAGACCCAATCATTGATGGATTCCACCTGACGCGAGTCCTCATGGACGGTGGCAGCAGCCTCAATCTGCTCTATCAGGACATAGTGTTCAAAATGGGCATTAACCCATCACGGATCAAACCCACAAGGACTGCCTTTAAAGGTGTCATGCCAGGCGTAGAGGCCCACTATACGGGCTCAATCACATTAGAGGTCGTTTTCGGATCTCCGGAAAACTTCCGAAGCGAGGAGTTAATCTTCGATATCATCCCCTTTCACAGGGGCTATCACGCACTGCTCGGACGAACCACATTTGCTCAATTCAATGCAGTACCTCACTACGCTTATCTCAAGCTCAAGATGCCCGGACCACGTGGCGTCATAACAATCAATGGAAATACGGAACGCTCCCTCCGTACCGAGGAGCATACCACGGCCTTAGCAGCAGAAATACAGCGCGGCCTTTTCCAGCAGAACCTTAGTTCGGCGGCCAAGCCCCCGGACACCATTAAAAGAGTCCGGACTATTCTGCAGCAAGACAGCCCGGCTCGTCAAGAGCTTAATTAGCAATTTGGCCTCCGTCCCAGTCCCGATCAAACAGCGGCATTCGTACCGCGCGTACATAACTACGCACTCAAAATCCCATGGGCATTGACGGAGGCATAGCTAGCTCGTGATCCACAGTGCGGCTCGACCGATCCTGGGTTCACACACTTTCACTTTTCCTTTCGGTTTTTTCTCTTCTCGAGGCTTTTTCTGATAACCCGATCATCGGACACACCAAGGAGGCAAGGAGCTTTGACGTACAAGGGAATCCCCAGGTGGTCTCTGTTAATGATTGCTATACCTGTTTTACATACCCGCACGCAGCTCGCTCTTGGTCATGGCATGTTAAATAGCCTTACTTGCTTATCGCATTACTTGTACAAATACGCCCCGACGTATTAATCACATTACAATGGAAAATAAATGGTAGCGTCAGCCTATTACTTGATTTTTCTTTTTTCCTTACCTTTGTATTTATTACTCATTGCGCCCGTACACTCGGGTATGTTTTACTTCACCAGGGCCTTTCACGCCCCGCAGTATGGCAATAAAGTCCGAACACCTTTTTCAGTACAGTTCGGCACCCCGAACTTATAGCATTATATGCATCGGCTCTGAATCATGTCTTTGGTCAATAGTTGGGTTGCCCGGCTCCTGTGCTTACTACCTTACGTTCCGCTATATCGTCTAGGGTAGTAAAGCAAGAACTACTGCGATTATGTCCTGGTTCTTCCGGACGAGCACCTCAGTAGAGAAAGCTGAAAACTGACTGTCATGATGCAGCGAGAGCTGGTCAGCTGTTCGAGAGGTTTCAAATCCTTAGAGTTTTTTCCGCTTTATGCGAGGCATCGGTTTTTATCCGATCAGGTGCGTATAACGCCCCAAGTTCGGTCTTCCGAATACCAGAGGCTTCGCCGAAATTCTCATTGTCAAACTCCTATGGCTAAGTGAGGGCGATAAAGGCCGTATAGTCTGATTGCCTCGTTCATTGCGCTAAACACCTCCTTTAAGGACCAGGATGTGGAGTAAAGAGTGTTTAGATTTATCCCGAACACCCCCGTACTATCTACGTGGGGGCAGAAGCCGATGACTGGCCAACCCTCGGATTTCATAAACGGCCGCATAGGAGGTAAAATTTTAAAGTCACAAGCATTATATTACATAACATCATTGTTTCATACTACAGGACAGGGTAATACGAATGTTTTCATGGGAATATAATATCCTTCGAACATTTCTCCGCCACAAGGCGGGATCCTTCTAGGACACCATCAAAATAGAACTCGGGTCGACCGTGCTCCTTGCCCTCAGGCAGCCCCTCGGTCATCAGATTCTTGGCATCCATCTTCGCCCAGTGCGTCTTGACACGGGCAAAGGCCATCCGTGCACCTTCAATACATACTGGCCGCTTCATGACCTCCAGCCGTGGGCAGGCACTAACAAGCCGCTTCACAAGTCCGAAGTAGCTGCTGGGTATCGGCGCGGCAGGCCAGAGTCGGACTATCCGGTCCTTAATGGATAGCTCTGCCGCCTTGTGCAGCTCGACCAGCTGTTTCAGCTGGTCGCCGAAGGGCACCGGATGTTCTGGTCCAAGATATTGAGACCAGAACAACTTCTCCATAGAACTCCCTTCTTCGACTCGATAGAACTCGGCAGCATCTGATACGCTGTGCGGCAAATCCGTAAACGCCCCTGGAGAGCTCCAAATTCGGGTAAGTAAAAGGAATGTTTCCTTCACAGATTGGCTTTGCATAATGAAAGCCTTACCCGTCGCGATCTTCTTGGCTGCCTGGATTTCCTGAAGGGCGCTCTGGGCTTCGGCTCGAGCCTCTTGTGCACTCTGGCGGGCCTTTGCAAGTTAGGACGCTTGCGTCTTAGAATCACGCTCCAAGGACTCGTACTTCTTGACGGCGTCCTGGAGCTCCTGCTGGACCTCGCTGACCCGAGCCTCGTGCTTTTCGCTCCTTGGCCGCTTTGTCCTCGGCCTCGGCTAACGCCTTCTTGAGGGCCGCCACCTCGGTCGTGGCCCCTAATAAAGTTCATGACACTTTAGTCAGCATGAAACATTCATCCTTCCTAAATATGCACGCAGGTTACTGCATACCTTCGCTGTCCTCCAGCTGCTTCTTCATGAGGCCGAGCTCTTCTTCGACCCGCTCCAGGCTCTGCTTGAGGCAGGAGAACTCCGCAGTATGAGCGGCAACAGCCAGCAGCGACCCGGCTTATTCACATAGACATCTTATGTTAGACTCCTGCAAAAATTATTTTGATCCTCTGTTCGCCTTTTTCTTTCCGAAACACCAAATGGAGCATCAGGGGCTACTGTCTACACTGTGATATTCTTTCTACAATTACATTACTTACCTCAAAGCCTGTTAAAAGGCTAGCGCAGGCTTCGGTCAATCCGCTTTTGGCCGACTGAACCTTCTTGATCACCGTACCCATAAGGACACGGTGTTCATCCACAATGGAAGCGCCTCGCAGCGCTTCCAGCAGATTACCCAGTGCCTCTGGTTGGACAGAGGTCACCGGCGGAACGGGCACACCTCCTCCTTTCGGGGAAGTCCGTTTGCTGGACTCCGGAGCCGTGTAGGTCTCCGGAATGGTATCCGGCTGGGGTCGAATGGAACTTGGCCCCCATCACCAGTCCGCATGGGGGCTTTTTCCCCCATGTGTCCGTCGGCCGAGGAGTCATCCTTGGGCGCCACCCTGGCAATCTCCGGAACCTCCCCCCGGTCTGGGAAGGTCCTTTGGGACACCACCTCGTCATCACCCTTGGGCGAGACAGAGTGAGCGGGCGGCGGTGACATGCTAGCCATCTCCTTTGAGTCTAGCGAACCCTCTGTCGAGGATCGCGGGGAGCTGTTGCGGGCTGGACTGCAATGGCATGATTTAAACATATTAATATTACAAAGTGGAAAGGCCAGGCATTTGGATGTGCATAAGGTTTTTGGTACTTGCGAGGCGGCCCGAGGCTTGGTCCGGGGCATTCGCTCCAAACTGCTATCGACAATCCACGCGGAGTTTTCCGCTAGGGAGCCCTTCCCCCTCTTGGGCGCCTTCGCCTTCAGATTTGTGGAGGCCCCCCTTTTCTTCCTTCCCCCCTCAGGGGGGAATCGCTTTCTTCTTCCTCCTCGTCGTCGTCTTCGGCAGCCGAAAAGTCAGTCTCATGTCCGAAGCACCCTTTCAGCGAAGGCCACTCCTGGTCCCTTTGGCCGTCTTCTTGGCCTTCTTCTCCAGCACATCATAAGGCGCCGGAAACAACATCTTCGTCAGGAGTGGGGTTTCTTCGTCTTCGGGTAGCGGGGCCGGACAATTAATCCGCCCCGCTATGTCGGTCCAGGCCTAAAAAATTGATAGGAAGTCTTAGACTCCTTCCTCAAAATATGCCAGTAAAGGCTATACCTTGAAAACATGAAAGAACTTACCGAATTAGCCTGGCTTTTTAAGCTAAGCCCGCAATCCTCGGTCGTAGGCGGTGGTGCCTCGCCGGCCTTGAAGAGCACTTTCAAGATGTCTTCGTGCGTCGTGCCAAAGAGCTCTAGCAGCGTCTGGTGCTTGGCCGGGTCGAACTCCCAAAAGTAGCAAGTCTGGCGTTGGCACGGAAGGATCCGGCGAATGAGCATAACCTGGATCACGTTGAGAAGTTTGATTGTCTTGGTTATCATGTTCTGGACGCACGCCCGAGCCTGAACAGCTTGTTCGAAGAACCCCAGGTTAGGCCCTTCTCTTGCCAGGAGGTGAGCCGCATCAGAACTCCGGATTGGAATTCGGGGGCCGCCGCCCAGTTGGTGTCGCGCGGCTCGGTGATGTAGAACCACCCCGACTGCCACCCCTTCACCATCTCCACAAAGGAGACTTCAAGCCAGGTGACATTGGGCATCTTGCCCACCATGGCACCTCCGCACTTTGCTTGTTGACCGTTCACCACCTTCGGCTTCACATTGAAGGTCGTCAGCCATAGGCCGAAGTGAGGTGGGATGCGGAGAAAGGCCTCGCACACGACTATAAATGCCGAGATGTTGATGATAAAGTTGGGGGCTAGATCATGGAAGTCTAGCCCGTAGTAAAACATCAGTCCACAGACAAACAGGTGGAGAGGGAATCCCAGCGCGCGCACGAAATGCGCGAGGAACACCACCCTCTCATGGGGCTTGGGGGTAGGGACGATCTGTCCCTTGGTAGGGAGTCGGTGAACGATCTCCTTGTCCAGGTATCCGGCCTCTCGGAGCTCCTTGATATCTTTCTTCTTAACGGAGGAGGCCATCCACTTGCCTCCAGCTCCGGATCCGGACATGGTTGGAGTGCTTTCTCGGGCAGGGAAAGCTTGAGCTTGGGCACTGGAGCTCAAGAATGGATGGGCAGAGGAAGGAGAAGGCGTGGGTGAATGAGGACGAATCCTTATCCCCTTATAAAGGCTGCAAATGTCAAACGCCTCCCCGCTCGCCCTAAAACTCGCCTATTCCCAAGGGCTGTGTAAACGGCACGGTTGGGTTACCCACGCCCATATTGATAAGAATCCCGTAATAAGGGGACACGATCTCTGCTTTGACAAGACGTGCCAATGGCAACCGCGTCTCGAAACGTGGAGCTGCAGACGGAAAATGGTTCGAAATTATGACCGGCTGATGTGATGTCATGTTACAAAAAGTTGTCAGCAGGTTGGACTCGTGTAAAATTATATTCTCTCTGCGGTTGCGTGTGGTGTGTGCTACAGGTCCGGACACTATACGTCTGAAGACTATTTTGGAGTTCGGGAGGAGGAACCCGCCTTGCAATGCCGAAGACAGACCTACGCGCCGGATACCTTGTCATTGAAGCCAGGTTCAGGGGCTACTGAGGGAGTCCTGGACCAAGGGGTCCTCGGGTGTCCGGCCTGTTAGCCACGGGCCGGACTGATGGGCTGTGAAGATACGAAGACCGAAGACTGCACCCGTGTCTGGATAGGACTCTCCTTGACGTGGGAGGCAAGCTTGGTGACCAAATATGTAGATTCCTTTCTTTGTAACCGACCTTGTGTAACCCTAGATCCACCCGGTGTCTATATAAACCGAAGGACTTAGTCCGGAGAGAGGGAGACTCATTTGACCATAGTCATACAGGTTACACTTCTAGGGTTTAGCCATTACGATCTTGATGAGGACATCCCTACTCCTTTACAATAATTTCAATTAAAGATGATATTGAACAAGACAAGTTCAATGAAATCAGAATTGGACCAATTACAAGAGCACGTGCAAAACTACTTGAACAACAGGTGAATTCACTCTTAGTTGAATCTGACATTTGTGTTAATCAGAATTTTATACTGCCTAAGTCTTTGCATATTTGTATGATCAGATTTGAAGAGAAGGCAAGCTTGGCATGTGGAGATGAAGAATTGCAGCAAGAAGAACTTCTACTGATGTCTAATATAAGCAAGTGCAAGAGGGAGGAGAGGGAGGCAGGTGCACAAAATACAGAAGGAAAATCAGAACCGGACTCGGATTGACAGCCAGGAGGCCCGCAATTGATATACGTGCAGAATCCGTGTCCGTGCTCCAAATAAAGGCGTTTAAATACAATTTGGAAAGCTTGACTCGTGTACTTTCCAAATTGTATACTCTGCTCATGATTCGCAAAGGACCGAGTCGCAGCCACCAAAGCAATACGGGCGGTTGTTTACGCCAGCTTTTTCCACATAGATTCATTTAAGTTAGGAAAGTTAGAAATAAGTTGGATTTCGACCCCAACACTATGTTGGACGTCCAGGGGTCTTTATATACCCTTGTAAGTCGTGGATTTTAGGGTTAGACCACATTTTGATTAAACTCATATCATACTAAATTGCTTTAAGCATTCCTCTGTACACATATTCCTCTTTGCATCGATCAGGAATATTTACCTACACCAAATTTGTTTCGATAGGGTGTATTTGCTGCTAAAATTCAAGTGCTATCTGTCGTTCCATTAGGAATTGGGAGATTGCAGAACCGCTTCGTGGTCGGTGGCTACGTGCGCAAGTGTGTGGTGTTGCGAATATCCATAGGGTTGAAGATCTGTTGCATTGGCAACGGGGGAACAACCGGAGAGTTCGAGAGCATCTCACAAGTTATCCAGCAAGTTCAACATCGACATCCTCCGCTCACTGAGAAGATCGGGCCACCCCATATCATCTTGGTATCAGACTTCCAGCGTTATCTCGATGAGCATCCACCAATCCCTTAGAGTAGTTTTGTTTTCATCCTATACAGAAAAGGCCATACAAAAATATTAGGGTTTAGAGTTTTTGCCATAGATAGCATCGGTTCCAAGTTTTAGTTGCTGATCTAGTCTTTTATTTGCGTAACTTACTTTCTGATCTGAGTCGTTGTAGATTGTCTAGGTTTTCCTTTTCTCATGTCGGAGTCGTCTGGTTGCTGTCAAGTCTATTCGTCCAAGTCAGATTTCGTTTGGTTTGATTAACTATCCGACTCAGATTGTGTTTCATTTGATAACCATAGTCAGCCTTTCTTCTTTTGCGTAGTACTTTCCTATTGAGACTAGCATATCCTTTGCTCTACGGGCTGCTCATATAGGAATTTGGAGGGTGCATCTTTTGTTTTGGCAAAATCAAATTGGTTACTAATTGCTCAGATTACTGATAAAAAAAGAGGGAAAGAATAAAAAGAGAAAAGAAAAGAAAACGAAAAAAGGAGAAAAAGAAAGCTACACATGGAAGTTGCATATAAGTTTGGAGAGTTTGTTCAGTTTTTCCACAATGTTTATTGCACTAGTAGATTGAGCAATCTTTTGCCCGTATAAATTGAGCGTTTTGCGAGTGTCTCTCCTATGCATTTGCAACAAGAGCATTACTCCGACATTCCAGAATTTTGAGCTCGGTATCTGAGTTGCATTTTTCCCATTTATCTCCACCGTGTGTGTTTCCATGGGTCTCTATCATACGATCAACACTAGGATTTGTGAATTGGTGTTGATAGGTATTCCAACCAAGCTCCACCGTATACCCTATTTGTTGTGTGATAGTTTTCACCCTCGGTATTCGCTACATCACATCCGTGCACGTTCTGCCCATACAAGTTGGTAAGCTTTTCTAATTCACTTTGGAACGGTAAGATACCTTGTTTCTTTCAGTTTTGAGTGAATTGAGAGTTTTCCACATACACTATATTTTTTGTGAGTACTAATCACCTAATTATGCCCGACGAGTCTTTTGATGTACAATAGAAAAAGGATCCTAAATCCGTGGTGCATTGGAATTAATATGAAGCTCTTCGTGATCATCTTCAGCGACAAATTCAGTGTGCAACCGATCCTATAAATGAGAATGTGCAGAACATGGAGTTGAACCTCAAGGATGCCACAGAAACCGTCACAGCAACACAATGGCAAGTTACTGAAATTCAGGGGACTCTAGTTAACTTGCAGCAAGCTATGGCTGCGTTGCAATAGTCCGTTGATCGCCAACAGAATCAACAGCGTGATGATGATGATGGTGAAGCTAGTGTTCATGGTGGTAATGATGGTGTTGCAGCTGCTAATGCTACCAATGTACAAGGTGCTGCAGCATGTTGTGCACAATTACAACAAGCTAATCGGGGCCAGCAAGCTCCACACGAGCCGGTTGTTGCTGGTCAAGATGGTACTCATGGTAATGGAGGCCGTGGTGGTGGCCGTGCTGCTTCCATGCCCGTAGGCTGTGGATTTGCAACTCTTGGTGCGCGCCGTCGATTTGATGATGATGCTTTTGCACAACCAGCCAACCGTGATGATGATGGTCTGGGCAAACCAAAGTTCGCCGTCCCCAAGTTTGTTGGTTCTACTGATGTTGAAGAGTACCTCAATTGGGAGCTGAAGGTGGAAAAATTATGGCGCATGCATGAGTACATCGAGGACAGAAAAATAAAACTTGCATCTTCTGAATTTGATGACTATGCTTTGCTTTGGTGGGATAATATTGCCAGAATTGAAGATGGTGAACGTCCCTGTTGGGTTCTACGGTAGGGTGCGTCGACTGCAAATTAAAAATTCCTGCGCGCAGAACATCCAGGAACATGCTACGGGAGATGGATCACAGTTTGTTACCACTAGACGCAGCAGCGCCGCAGCGAAGAAGAGTTGGGGCAGCGGCGTCTGCGTGGATCGCCTCCTCCTCGCTCGATCTCCTCGGCGGCCGGTCGTCCGATCCCACGCACGAGTTCGCCGGAGCGGCGCAAGTGCACCGCCTCTAACGGTATCCGCTGCAGCGGGAGGAACGTCTGGCGGCGGACTGCTAGGTCCGATCACACGCCGGGCGGCGAGTGGAGGTGGCTATTCGCAACACATGCAAACCCTAGTCGCAGCTACCAAGCGATCAATCGCCCGAGTGTGCCGCACCTCCACTTTATATAGGCGTCCGTCATGGGCTCAACACTTGGGCCTCGCATGGACCCTAAAGCCCAAAGTCTATTCGGTCACGTTCCTAGTCGATTCGGATCACATCCGACCGGTGTCCTGAATCGACCTCATAGGTTCCTTCCCTTAAGCTGCGACCCCTTAGGTTCAAGTCGGCTTGGTCACGCTCGGATCACCTCCGACCAGACGGTTGGTAGCGGCCTCTAGCAAGGCGTGCCGACCACCAAGCGACGATGAAGCTGGTTAAGCGAACTCTGTACAACATGTCACACTTCGCTCCCTTTGTCGCGACGATATATGTTGTCGGGCTCAAGGCGAGACTGTCATCCTTGTGCTAACCCGACCTCTTTCTCGTTCGGTGATACCGACCACAAACCGGATTATCTCATAATCCTTGTCGCATGGCCATGCTTATCCTGGTCGGTTCACACGAGGGGCCCAGAGTATATCTCTCCTGATCGGAGGGGCAAATCCCATCTTGCTCGACCGTGTCTCGCAGCATGGGACTGGACAAACCCGAAACCTACCTTTGTAACTACCCAGTCACGGAGTAGCGTTTGGTTGGCCCAAAGCAAGTCTGTCACCATCCAGAGTACACGTGTCAGCTCAGGTCTTAGGACATAGAATGTATGTTGTACTAGAGACTCAAAGATGACATATCGCTGCGTCTCATAGTTGGGTCTGTCCGACTCAGACCTTATCTCGACTCGGATCCGACTATGTCGAATCCGACCACACCTTTCCAAGTCCATATTATCCGGTTAGCATCCAATGCTCCATGGCTAGTGAGACCAAGCCATCGACCGTGTCATATGCCGCCTAGTCGGCCAAGGCGTCCACACAACCCTTTTGACTAGGGACCTTTTAGGACAGTCATCATACAATGCATAGTCCCACAAACAAGTCACATACTTGCTGATACACATCATTGATAATGTCCAAGGACTATCTTTATTCATAAACACATAGGAAATATCATCATACATGATTGCCTCTAGGGCATATCTCCAACAGTCCCATTGTTACATGGAGAGCTATGAAGGAAGAGATGCATGCTCGCTTTGTTCCACGCAATTATATTCGTTCTCTCTATGACAGATTGCAAAATTTGAGGCAAGGTACTTCTTCCGTGGATGAATATTTTTAGGAGATGGAGCTTATTATGCAGCGTGCTAGAGTGCGTGAAGAGCCTGAACAAACAATGCAGCGATTTCTCTCTGGTCTGAACTATAACATCAAGCGTACTGTTCGTCTTCACCAATATTATGACATGACAGATTTGTTACACCAAGCACGTGAGGCTGAATTGCAAGTGGCCGAGGATGCTAATTTTACATCTCGCACAACAGCGAGTAGAGGTCGTTTTACACCACGAACAACACCTAATATGGAGCCTACTCCTAGTTCCACTTCTAGTTTTCATGGTAATGCTTCTTCCAAATCGGATTCGATGATCTCTAATGCGAAGAAACCGGCGCAACCTACTGCTAGTGCTGCTGGTTCTACTAATTCTACAGCAAGAAACAGGGACATGAGTTGTCATACATGTGGTGGAAGGGGTCATTTTAAGAGAGATTGTCCCAATAAAAAGGTTATGCTGATTAATGAGGATACATCAGAATATGAAACCGGTGATGATGCTTACCCTGATTCTGAAATTTCGGAGGAAGATGAAGATGGTTCAATAGATGCTTATGCTACACACTATCCTACAATTGTTTGCTCGCCCAAAGTGCTAAGTGTTACGCCTAGTCCTGTAGAACAGCGGTGCAATTTGTCTCGAACAAAGGCCGTTGTTAGTCCTGGTAAGGCATGCAAGGTTATAATTGATGGTGGTAGTTGTCACAATTTGGCTAGTAAGGAGTTCTGCCAAAAGTTGAACTTGAAATATTTACCGCACCCCAATCCATATTTTATTCAGTGGCTAAGTGATAGTGGAGAGATGAAGATTAGCCACATGGTGCGTGTGGAATTTCAGATCGGACCATATAAAGACACCATTGAGTGTGATGTGGTTCCTATGACCGTGTGTCACTTGTTGTTGGGTCGCCCATGGCATAATGATAGAGATGTCCGCCACAATGGGAGAGCCAACACATATCATTTAAATTGGCGTGGCAAGGAGGTTACTTTGAGGCCTATGACACCGCAGCAAATTGTAAATGAATCTCATCAAAAAAATTGAAGTGAATCTTGAAAAAGAGAGTGAGAGATTAGATAGGCGAGAGACTACACTTCCGGTGAGTGAGAGACACAAGCCAAATCTGAGTGGTCAAAATAAAAGTGAGCGAGTGAATTTCTTAGTTATGTTAGCCACCAAATCTAATTTGAGAGAGTTTCGTGAGGATCCCACTTCTGTACCACTTGTGCTGTTGTGCAAGGGTCAAATTTTGGTTTCTAACGACATGACCCCTCTCTCTCTCTCTCTATTGGTGTTTCTAATGTATTGCATGAATTTTAGCGATGTGTTTCCGGAGGAGGTACCCGCTGGTTTACCACCATTGCGAGGTATAGAGCATCAAATTGGTTTGATACCAGGAGCATCGCTTCCCAATAGTGCACCTTACCGCACCAACCCCGAGGAAACAAAGGAAATTCAGAAACAAGTACAAGAGCTTCTAGACAAAGGTTATATTCGTGTGAGCTTAAGTCCTTGTGTTGTTCCTTTAATTTTAGTTCCTAAGAAAGATGGTACATGGCGCATGTGCGTAGATTGTAGAGCTATAAATAATATCACTATTCGATATCATCATCCTATTCCACGTTTAGAAGATATGTTAGATGAATTGAGTGGTGCTGCTATTTTCTCTAAAATTGATTTGCGTAGTGGTTATCATCAAATTAGGATGAAAGAAGGGGATGAATGGAAGACAACCTTTAACACAAAGTTTGGTTTATATGAGTGGTTAGTCATGCCTTTTGGGTTAACTAATGCACCTAGTACTATCATGAGATTAATGAACCATTGTCGGTGTCAAAACCGGCGGATCTCGGGTAGGGGGTCCCGAACTGTGCGTCTAGGCGGATGGTAACAGGAGACAAGGGACACAATGTTTTTACCCAGGTTCGGCCCTCTCGATGGAGGTAAAACCCTACTCCTGCTTGATTAATATTGATGATATGGGTAGTACAAGAGTAGATCTACCACGAGAACAAAGAGGCTAAACCCTAGAAGCTAGCCTATGGTATGATTGTTGTTCGTCCTACGGACTAAAACCCTCCGGTTTATATAGACACCGGAGAGGGTTAGGGTTACACGGAGTCGGTTACAATGGTAGGAGATCTACATATCCGTATCGCCAAGCTTGCCTTCCACGCCAAGGAAAGTCTCATCCGGACACGGGACGAAGTCTTCAATCTTGTATCTTCATAGTCTAGGATTCCGGCCATCGGTGATAGTTCGGCTATCCGGGCACCCCCTAATCCAAGACTCCCTCAGTAGCCCCTGAACCAGGCTTCAATGGCGATGAGTCCGGCGCGTAGTTTGTCTTCGGCATTGCGAGGCGGGTTCTTCTCCAAATTCCATATACTTGTCAAATAGTGTCCGCTTCACGATAAATGCTGCGCTCCTTGGCTTCCACGCCCAATAATGGCCATCTTCCACGTGTTTGAATGAATGCGAAAAGTCAGGTATTTTTACACTTATCCCCTAGCTGCGCAAATGAGCCGCCTATAAAAGGGACGAGGATCTAGATCTGAGTCACACCATCCCCCTCATGAAGCTTTCATTGGAGCGCCTCTGACAAAAATTCATTCCATCATGGACAGTCGACGCGGCTCCTCCTCTCACGCTCCCAGCCCTCAGCCTAGAAATTGGGAGAGATGCTCAGTCCCGCATAGCGAGCTAGTGACACTTCAAACCAAGGGATTTCTTCCCCCGGCCTTCATGGTTCCGGTTCGAGCCGGACTCGCCACCTATAAGGGCGGAAAGCAAGCGGAGAGTGTCCCTGATCCCTCCAAAGGAGAGCGGGTATGCTTTGTCTCTTATCTAGTAAGAGGACTCGGATTTCCAATTCATCCGTTTCTCCGGGGGCTCTTGGAGTTCTATGGCCTCTAGTTGCACCACCTTACGCCTGCCTCCATTTTGCACATCGCGGGCTTCGTGGCCCTTTGCGAACTGTTCTTGGGCGTCGAGGCTCATTTTGCGTTGTGGAAGAGATTATTCTGCCTTGTACCCCGTTCTCATGAGGGGTCAATATATCAAGTGGGCGGAGCCGAGCTGTGGCGCATCGCCGGGACCGGATATCTATCCGTCTGGCCTTCGGAATGGTTTTATATAGAAGACGTCCCGCTGCCGGATCCTGTTCGGATCGGTCTCCCGGAGTTCAGCAATGCTCCTTTGAAGAAACGCCTGAGTTGGCGCCCGCGGAGCCCCAGAGGGAAGACGACAGGGACGTCCTTTACCTGATGAGCCGAATAAGATTGTTAGCTCATTCCGGATCGACCATGTTCGGTGTCATGGCCACATGTATTATGCGGCGGTGCAGCCGCCCAAAGATAGGGGCCACCCCATGTGGGATTTCAACGGGAGGACGATGCCACCCGTCATGGCCAGAAGGGGCCGGATCGGTCACCGATCTGGTGAAGATCTTGTCCGCTACTGCATAAGGGAGAAGAGGAGGATTTTCTCCGTCGGTCCGTTGAACGGATTCTCTATGAACAATCCTCGAAGCTGGGTAAGCGGACATTTCTTTTTTGCACATCCGATCCGTATTCCCATGGTTAGGTATCTCATTTTATGATTTTGACGCAGGAACTGCGCCAGGCCGTAAAAGACGTAAACAGCCCGCCTCCACAACCCGAGGATCCGGAAAGGCTCCTCGATCCGGCCTCCCAAGAGGATCCGTACATATTGGTGGAGCTGATTGATGGGGTATTTCACCAACTGAGCATCGATAATGCCTTGGTTGCCATTACGGCCGATTACCCCAGAATACTTCCAGCCTCACAGTAATCGAGACCTGTGTCCCAATACTCGATAATGACCCATCCGTGCTTATTTTTGATCACCGTATACCAATGGTGCTTCAGAGGGGGTGCCTTCGAGGCAGGAGGCCGAGCCAGGCGGCTAGCCAACAAGGCAGCACGGCCTCACAGCTAAAAAAGAAGTGCGGTCTAGATTGAAACGCCGCCGCAACGGTATGGCGCATCACCATATTCCCAGGATTGATTCCTGGAAGGCATACTAAGGCTGGTGCTCTTTTCAGGAAAAAGAGCGCTCGCCGGACTGTATACGGAGAGGTTGCCAATCGAGCCTCCACCAGCCAGGCTCCAAAGCTGGGTCCAGAAGCGGAGGCGAGCACGAGGCGTGCGTCGGATGCTCCTCCGACAGAGGATGCCGACAGATTGTCCACCACCAACTCTGAGGTGGAGAGTACCATGAATCACAGGCGCCGCCGGACAGTTCTTCGTGGACGTGTTTCTCCCAAGAGGCATTGAATGCCTTCAATTCGGGAGATGCACACCTCCGTGCCGCTCAAGATGGTCGAGCCAGAGCCACAGAGAAGTATGTAAAGGACATACGGGTGAGGAAATTTGACGGTTATATATGCCAGTAGCCCCCGAGACTTAAAATAGTTAGAATAACTGATTTAAGGATCTTTTGTTATGCAGATCTTACAAAAAGAATACCCGGCTCTGGGGAGCTTGAAGAATGCAAGGCCCAACTTGAGGCCGCACTAGCCGCTACAGGGGAGCCACAGAGACCCCCTCTGGTAATATATGCTTCAAAAGATAAGTAGTTTGTGAAGTGCGGCGTGTGTGTAAATCTGACAATAATATTGCAGATGGCGCCGGACTAGATCCGAACAAGCAACAGCTCTTGCGTCGGTTGAAGGCTGGCGAGAATGTGCTTACAAGGGTGAGGCAAGAGAAAAATAATCTCTAGGATGCCAACACCCAGCTGGGTGAGGAACTAAAGGATGTTCGTGCCCAGCTGTCTGACTCCGTGAAGGACAATCGGCGACTTAGTCGCAGCATTTATAGTAAGTGCTTGAGCGAACTTTGAAAAAGAGTTTGGCGAGGAAGTCAACTAACAGAGTTATGTCTGTAGGCATGCTCACGGGTCGTCCTGCAGAGGAAATGCCCGGTTTACGGGTGACCTTCTTCCCGAGCTATTGCAACTGCACGAACGGTTTCGGCAGGTGATGAAAGGCATTGCCCAGGCCTTGTGGCCATCTATCTCCCTGCCCGAAGGCCCTGGAGAGCTTGCAGGGAAGCTTCAGGGAGCACGGCGGCGCTTCCTACTATGGAAGATATCGGCCTGTCGTCAAGGCGCCAAGGAGGCCTGGGCCATGGTGAAGACGCGGTACACGAAGGCGGACCCAAACCACATGGCCGAGGTCGGACCTGTGGGGCCCGACGGGAAGGAGATCCCTGTGAGCTTAGTGTACGACCAAGTAGAGTTGGCCGCAAAGTATTCCCAGCAGGATTTGTAAACTAGACAGCCTATTAGATGGCATTGAAGAGGAATACAATCAGTCAATTTGACTATGTAATTTAAAATGACATGTAAAATGCCTTCTAGCCGGATTGTAGATCGTTTGTCGTAGCGGACCTTTTCGCTTCAACCTCGGGACCCAATAGTCCGAGTGTGTCCGAATACCCTTGTGGTTATGTAAAACCGGGCATGCGTGGAGACCAAAGCGAGGGGTCATGAGTGCTTTATCGGACAAGTGCCCAACTAGTTATGTTATATTACATGGTTAGTAAGAAACATCTTCCAGGAGAATAGTTCCGTTAGGGGTTCCTTTCTCGGGAGGCATGCCCTAAAGAGCATGTCCGGACTGCGAAAAAGCGTAAAAGCATCCGGGGCAGATAAATGAAAAATAAAAATCGTCTTTTAGTTCACCGACCGAATATTCCCTTAAGAACGCTTAGCTTTCGGCTTCACCTACCGAGGTACACGTCCGGCTGACCCGGGCGGTAACAATCGCAGAGGTGCTCCTTTACCACCTAGCCGAACAATCGGGAACATAGGGGTAAGCACAGAGCCAGGCAACCCAGTTTGGCCAAAACTTAAGTCATATCGATGCATATAATGGTGAATAAAAGGTACATGCGGAAGTGTGACACATGTGTTGGGCATAAAGCCCATATAAATAAGCTTCTGTTAAAGAAGCCCCCATGTATAATGAGCGCGGATAGCGCGTCAAGTGTGTAACAATGCATAAACGAGCCTTTAACGGCAGAAAAAGGAGGAGAAGGAGAGAAATAAAAGACAGCTTAAAATATAAAATATAGACAGAGGAAGGAGACGAACTCGTAATCCGCGCTTAGGCGTAGAATCTTCGGAGACGGGCTGCGTTCCATGGGTTCGGCTCGAGTCGGTTATCCGATGCGTTTCGCAGACGGTATGCTCCGCCGGTCAGGACTTGGTCGATGAAGAAGGGACCCTCCCATTTGGGCTTGAGTTTGTCCTTTTTCTTGTCCGGCAGGCGTAGAACTAGTTCGCCAACATTGTAAGCTTTGGCCCGTACTTCCCTGCTTTGATATCTTCGAGCCTGCTGTTGATAGAATGTGGAAAGAGCTTTTGCCACGTCACGCTCCTCCTCCAAGGCGTCCAAGTTGTCCTGCCGATCGAGCTCGGCTTCTCTTTCTTCTACATGCACACGCGAGGTGAGTCATGAATTATGTCGCAGGGCAAAACTGCCTCTGCGCTGTATACCATAAAAATGGTGTGAATCCGTAGTGCGATTCGGCGTGGTCCGCAGCCCCCGTGAGTACGGAGTCGAGCTCCTCTACCCAAAGGTGCATGTTAGATTCCTTGAGGGACCGCACTAGCCCGGGTTTAATGCCGCACATGATTAGACCGCTTGCTCGCTCGACTTGACCGTTAGTTTGGGGGTGATAGATCAAGCATAGTCGAGCTTGATGCCCATGTTTTTGCACGAGTTTGACCTTGTCGGCCGTGAAGTTCGTGCCGTTATCGGTGATGATGCTATGGGGACGCCAGAACGGTGTACTACCCCGATATGAAGTCTATCATCGTCCGGATTCGCCGTCTTCTGTGCTTGGCCTCTATCCATTTGGTGAATTTATCCACCATGACCAATAGGTATTTTTGCTTGTGGGTTCATCCTTTATGGGGTCCAACCACATCAAGCCCCCAGACCGCGAAGGGCAAGGTGATGGGTATAGTTTTGAGGGCGGTGGGTGGCATGTGGCTTTGATTAGCAAAGAGCCGGCAACCGGCGCATCGTTGGACTAAGTCCCGAGCATCTGCCCGGCCGTCGGCCAATAAAATCATGTACGGAAGGCCTTGCCTACAAGGGCCCCTGCTGCATGGTGCCCACCGAGTCCGCATGAATTTCAGCCAGGAGATTCCGCCCTTCCTCTTCGGAGATACACCTTTGAAGGACTCGGTTGTGCTTTTCTTATAAAGCTCCCCTCATGGACCTTATAGGCTTTAGACCGCCGCACTATGCAATGGGCCTCGTTTTGGTCTCGGGAAGTTCCTGCCTAGTTAGGTAGGCTAGGAATGGTTCTGGCCCACGGGGCAATGACTGCCATTATTGCGTGGCTGGCGGTGTTATTTCATTGGCGGGACCACCAACTATGTCGGAATGTTCGGTGTGGGGCAGTGTGGTTGGGTCCGGGTTGTTATTTCCGGACTCTTCCTCCCATAGTACGGATGGCTTGAAAAGCCTCTCTAGGAAGATGTTGGGGACGGCATCGCGCTTGGCGCCAATGCGTGCCAACACTTCACGCTCGGTTGTTATCCTGGGCTATATGGTGAAATTCAAGCCCTCAAACCGAGCTGACATTTTTAGGACGACATTGCGATAAGCTGCCATTTTCGGATCCTTGGCATCAAAGTCCCCATTTATTTGGGATATCGCGAGGTTCGAATCCTCGCTGCACCTCTAGGCGTTGAATGCCCATGGAGACCGCCATCCGGAGACCATGTAGAAGGGCCTCAGATTCGGTTGCGTTGTTGGAGTCCGTGTACATTATTTGAAGTGCGATTGGACTGTATCTCCGGTTGGGGACGTCGAACGACGCCAGCCCCGTGCCGACCAACATTTTCGAGCCGTCGAAGTGCATGATCCAGTTGGAATATGCGCCATACTCTTTAGGGAGTTCGGCTTCAGTCCATTCGGCGATGAAGTCAGCCAAAACTTGCGACTTAATAGCTCGCCGTGGCTTGTAGGTTATGTCGAACGGGAGGAACTCAATGGCCCATTTAGCAATCCAGCCCGTTGTGTCGCGGTTGTTTATAATGTCATTAAGAGGTACTTCGGAGGCTACTGTTATCGAACACTCTTGGAAGTAGTGTCGCAGCTTCCGGGATGCCATGAACACCGCGTATGCTATCTTTTGATAATGCGGGTACCGTGACTTGCATGGAGTTAGGACGGTGGACACGTAGTAAACTGGTTTTTGCAGAGGGAACTTGTGTCCGTCCGCTTCTCGTTCGACAACGAGCACCGCGCTTACAACTTGATGGGTTGCTGCGATGTATAATAGCATTGGTTCGCCCATGTTGGGCGCGGCCAGGACCGGATTTGTTGCCAATATGGCTTTGATTTCTTCGAGTCCGTCCGTGGCAGCATCCATCCACTCGAAGTGTTCGGGGCACCGGAGGAGGCGATAAAGGGGTAATGCCTTTTCTCCTAAGCGGGAGATAAAGCGGCTTAGAGCCGCCACGCATCCAGTCAATTTTTGTATTTGTTTGAGGTCTTTGGGGATATCCAATTGTGACAGAGCTCGGATCTTGGTTGGGTTTGCTTCAATTCCTCTACCGGATACAATGAAACCCAAGGGCTTTCCGCCGGTACGCAAAACGCATTTTTCCGGTTGAGCTTTATGTCATATGTTCGGAGATTATCGAACGTGAGCCTCAAGTCGTTGACTAGGGTTTCGACATGCTTGGATTTGACGACCACATCGTCTACGTATGCCTCCACAGTTTTGCCGATCTGGTTTGCAAGACATGTCTGAATCATGCGCTGATATGTTGCGCCGGCGTTTTTGAGCCCAAAGGGCATTGTGTTGTAGCTGAATGGGCCATATGGAGTGATGTATGCCGCTATGCTTGGTCTGGCTATGCCATCTTAATTTGGTGGTAGCCGGAGTATGCGTCGAGGAAACACAATGAATTGTGTCCTGCGGTAGCGTCGATAATTTGATCGATGCGGGGGAGGGGGAAGGGATCCTTTGGGCAAGCCTTGTTAAGGTCCTTAAAATCGACACATAGGCGCCAGATTTGTCCTTCTTTGGTACCATTACCAGGTTTGCTAGCCAGTCCGGATGTTTAATATCTCTGATGAATCCGGCCTCCAATAGTTTAGCTAGCTCCTCTCCCATGGCCTGTCTCTTGGGTTCAGAGAAACGCCAAAGAGCTTGTTTGACTAGCTTGAATCCTTTTAGGATATTTAGGCTGTGCTCTGCCAGCCGGCGTGGGATTCCTGGCATGTCTGAAGGGTGCCAGGCAAAAATATCCCAATTTTCACAGAGGAATTCTCGTGGTCTGGCGTCCACATCAGGGTTTAATTGTGCCCCAATGGAGGCCGTTTTGTAGGGTCCGTTGGATGGACTTGGAATTTGAGTATTTAAATGCGCCGGTTTAAAAGAGGTGGACTTGGATCTCTTATCGAGTATCACATCGTCCCCTGTTCACCGTGGAGCGCAAAGATGTTGAGTTCCTCTGCCGCTAGGGCTTCGGATAGTGCCTCAAGGGAAAGTGCGGCTGTTTTATTTTCGGTGTGGAGCGCTATGTCTAGGTCACTAGCGAGAGTGATAATTCCGTTGGGTCCGGGCATTTTGAGCTTCATGTACCCGTAATGGGGTATAGCTTGAAAATTTGTGAATGCCTCTCGCCCTAATAGAGCGTGGTATCCGCTGCTGAACGGGCCACTTGGAATGTGACCTTCTCGGACCTATAATTGTCCGGCGTGTCAACACCACATCTAGTGTGATCTTTCCAGACAAAGATGCTTCCCGATCGGGATTATTCCTCTAAAGGTTGTGCTGCTTTGCTCAATGCGGCTCCAGTCTATTTCCATTTTTCAAGGGTTTCCTCGTAGATGAGGTTTAATCATTTGCCGCCCGTCCATGAGTATCTTGGTAAGGCGAAATCCACTATTGGACTAAGGACCAATGCGAGATGGTGCTCGGGCTGTTCGAATTTAGGTTCGCCATCGGGCGTTAAAGGTAATAGCCGTGTCCTCCATGGATTTATTGTTGCTATCTGGTAGACTTCGCAAGGTCATGGAGTGTTCGTTTCAGATATTATTTGATGTGGAAGTCTCAAGACCGTTAATACTGCATCGGTATTGCTGGGCCGGGTGCTCGAGCTAAGAGCTCTTCGCCACTTTTGGCCACCGCCGTAGTATCCAACATGCTCTAAGGCTATGAGTTGGAGTGGCGCCCTGTGCTATGAATTTTGCAGGTCCATTGAGCCATCCCTCCAAAGACGGTTCCATGCCCTTTGGGGGTTTTTGCTTTTGGTATGTAACCTGTGTGCCTGGTGATGATGCACCCTTTTATTTCGGACTAGGGTCGTGTTCGGGGCCGGATTGTCCCAAAATTTGATTTCGGTTTTCCAGGCGCTCTCCATCGCGCAGTACTTTCGTACTATGGACGCCAAGTCAGCGAAGCGTGTAATTTCACGACGACTTATGGCATTTAGGATTCCCTTGTCCGTGCAATTATTGCATAAGAATGAGATTGCGTCCTCCTCGCGGCAATCCTTTATCCTGTCCATAACCAGAGGAATCGCCCAATAATGATGTATCGCTTCACCGGCTCTTGCCGGATTTGGGATAGATCGCTTATGTTTGGGTGGGCGGTGGAATTAAATTCAACCCCGTCCGATCTAAGATTCAGGGGCCAAGAAGTTTCCGAACTTGGAAGCTTGGGTTCTTGGAGGTTGTCCAATGAATCTAGCCACCGCCTGACTTTAAGTCCAGGCTTGAGTGGTGTCCTCCCTCCGGGAATCCGGCATGGAGGGGTCAGAATCCGGACACAACTAGTCCTTAAGGTAGGAGTAGAGTCGCCAGATTGTTCCTCTACCACAAAGAACGTGGTGGGTAGCCCGGGAGAGTTGATCTCTCTCGGATCGGTTTTAGGCCCAATCGATCGTAGTCAGAAGCGACTCCTGTATGGCGATGCGATCCAAGAGCTCGTTCAAGGAAGAGAGCTCCATCGGATCTAACCGCTTGGCGAGTTCCGAGTTAACGTGAAGATTGCTTTCGATGACCCGAGAAGTCATCGTCGGTAGCAGCGGCGAACAACAGCGGTCATAAGAAAACCGCTTAGCCGAGAGTTTGGCGGTGGCCAAAGCTCCTTTAGCAACGGTGTCGTCTTTAAAGACGGGATGAGGCATCCTTCCCGACAAAGAACGCAGAGGAACTCTCAATGAAAGCACCAATGTCGGTGTCAAAACCGGCGGATCTCGGGTAGGGGGTCCCGAACGTGCGTCTAGGCGGATGGTAACTGGAGACAAGGGACACGATGTTTTTACCTGTGTTCGGGCCCTCTCGATGGAGGTAAAACCCTACTCCCGCTTGATTAATATTGATGATATGGGTAGTACAAGAGTAGATCTACCACGAGATCAAAGAGGCTAAACCCTAGAAGCTAGCCTATGGTATGATTGTTGTTCGCCCCACGGACTAAAACCCTCCGGTTTATATAGACACCGGATAGGGTTAGGGTTACGTAGTCGGTTACAATGGTAGGAGATCTACATATCCGTATCGCCAAGCTTGCCTTCCACGCCAAGGAAAGTCCCATCCGGACACGGACGAAGTCTTCAATCTTGTATCTTCATAGTCTAGGAGTCCGGCCAACGGTGATAGTTCGGCTATCCGGACACCCCCTAATCCAGGACTCCCTCAACCATGTTTTGGGGCATTTCATTGGTAAATTTGTGGTTGTATATTTTGATGATATACTTATTTACAGCCGCAATGAATCTGAACATAGTGATCATATTCGACAAGTTTTGCAAGTGTTGCGTGATGCTCAGCTATATGGTAATCTTGATAAGTGCACATTTTGCAAAGATAAGGTCATATTTCTCGGATATGTTGTTTCTAAGCATGGGGTTGAGGTAGATGAATCAAAAATAGAAGCTATTAAAAATTGGCCTACTCCTCTGAATGTTAGTCAAGTATGAAGCTTTCACGGTCTTGCTTGTTTCTATAGACGTTTTGTGAAAGATTTCAGTACTATTGCTGCACCTTTGAATGAGCTCACAAAAAAGGGTGTTGATTTTGTGTGGGGCGCAGCCCAAGATAATGCTTTTGATGAGCTAAAACGTCGTTTGACTGCTGCACCTTTGCTTATACTTCCTGATTTCACTAAACAATTTGAGATTGAATGTGATGCTAGTGGAATTGGTATTGGAGGTGTTTTGATGCAAGAGGGTAAACTGATTGCATATTTTTCTGAAAAACTTAATGGTGCACAATTGAACTATCCTATTTATGATAAAGAATTGTATGCTCTAATTCGTGTCCTTGAGGTTTGGCAACATTATTTCTGGCCAAGAGAATTTATCATACATTCTGATCATGAGGCTCTGAAATATTTGAAAAGCCAATCCAATTTGAACAAACATCATGCAAAATGGGTTGAATTTACTGAATCTTTCCCATACATCATTAAATACAAAAAGGGTAAAGATAATGTTGTTGCTGATGCTCTTTCTAGGAAAAACATGTTGTTGACACAATTGGATGTTCAAGTTCCTGGTTTAGAGAGTTTGCGTGATTTATATGCCACTGATCCTGATTTTTCAGCACCATATAAATTGTGTTCAGATGTAAAAGCATGGGAAAAATATCACATACATGATGGATATTTGTTTAGATCTAACAAAATATGTGTTCCAGAATCGTCCGTGCGTTTGCTATTGTTGCAGGAATCACATGTCGGCGGTTTGATGGGTCATTTTGGACGTGAGAAGACTTTGCTTATGCTCGCTCATCACTTTTATTGGCCTAAGATGAGGTGTGATGTGGACAGATTTGTGAAGCATTGCATTACTTGTAATAAGGCAAAGTCTAAGCTGAAACCTCATGGTTTGTATACTCCTCTCCCTGCTCCTACTACACCATGGGAAGACATAAGCATGGACTTTGTGTTAGGATTTCCTAGGACCAGGAGAGGACATAATTCAATTTTTGTGGTAGTTGATCATTTTTCTAAGATGGCACATTTTATTGCCTGCCACAAAAGCGACGATGTGTCGCACATTGCTAATCTCTTTTTCAGGGACATCGTGCGCTTGCATGGAGTACCAAAGACAATTGTTTCTGATCGTGACGTGAAGTTTTTGAGCTATTTCTGGAAGACAATTTGGGGAAAGCTGGGGACAAAGTTACTATTCAGCACTACTTGTCATCCCCAAACAGATGGGCAAACAGAGGTGGTAAATCGCACACTATCTACGTTGTTGCGATCCATGATAAAGAAGAACCTGCATGGATGGGAGGAGTGTTTACCGCATGTGGAGTTTGCATATAACAGGGTGGTACATTCCACAACTCAGTTATGTCCATTTGAGGTGGTCTATGGTTTTAAGCCAATTACACCACTTGATTTGCTGCCCCTTCCAATTCAAGAGAGAGTGAACATGGATGCATCCAAGAGGGCAGATTTCGTGAGGAAGATACACGAGAAGACTAAAGAAGCCATTGAAAAGAAGGGCAAGTACATGGCTGATCGTGTTAATAAGAAGAGAAAGGAGGTGCTGTTTCAAATGGGCGACATGGTGTGGGTACACTTTTGCAAAGATAGATTTCTGAGCAGGCGCAAGTCCAAGTTGAAACCAAGAGGTGATGGACCATATAAAGTGCTTGCCAAGATTAATAATAATGCATACAAAATTGATCTTCCGACTGAAGAGTTTGGCGTGAGTAATACCTCCAATGTCGCTGATTTGACGCCATATACTGGAGAAGACCTTGGTGCGTCGCGGTCGACGCCTTTTCAAGGGGGGGGGATGATGAGGACATCCCTACTCCTTTACCATCATTTTCAATGAAAGATGATATTGCACAAGACAAGTTCAATGAAATCAGAATTGGACTAATTACAAGAGCACGTGCAAAACTACTTGAACAACAGGTGAATTCACTCTTAGTTGAATCTGACATTTGTGTTAATCAGAATTTTGTACTGCCTAAGTCTTTGCATATTTGTATGATCAGATTTGAAGAGAAGGCAAGCTTGGCACGTGGAGATGAAGAATTGCAGCAAGAAGAACTTCTACTGATGTCTAATATCAGCAAGTGCACGAGGGAGGAGAGGGAGGCAGGTGCACAAAATAAACAGAAGGAAAATCAGAACCGGACTCGGATTGACAGCCAGGAGGCCCGTAATTGGTATACGTGCAGAATCCGTGTCCGTGCTCCAAATAAGGCGTTTAAATACAATTTGGACAGCTTGACTCGTGTGCTTTCCAAATTGTATACTCAAGAGTTCGCAATTCATGGTGACCGAGTCATGATCACCAAAACAATACAACGGTTGTTTCTGCCAGTTTTTTCAGATAGATTCATTTAAGTTAGGAAAGTTAGAGATAAGTTGGATTTCGACCCCAACACTATGTTGGATGTCCAGGGGTCTTTATATACCCTTGTAAGTCGTGGATTTTAGGGTTAGGCCACGTTCTGATTAAACTCATATCAGACTGAATTTCTTTAAGCATTCCTCTGTACTCATATTCCTCTTTGCATCGATCAGGAATATTTACCTACACCAAATCTGTTTTGATAGGGTGTATTTGCTACTGAAAGTCAAGTGCTATCTGCCGTTCCATTGGGTATTGGGAGATTGCAGAATCGCTTCATGGTCGGCGGCTACGTGCGCAAGTGTGTGGTGTTGCGATATCCATAGGGTTGAAGATCTGTTGCATTGGCAACGGGGGAACAACCGGAGAGTTCGAGAGCATCTCACAAGTTATCCAGCAAGTTCAACATCGACATCCTCCGCTCACTGAGAAGATCGGGCCACCCCATATCAAATCTCGTGGTAGATCAACTCTTGTAATACTCATATTCATCAAGATCAATCAAGCAGGAAGTAGGGTATTACCTCCATAGAGAGGGTCCGAACCTGGGTAAACATCGTGTCCCTTGTCTCCTGTTACCATCGACCTTAGACGCGCCGTTCGGGACCCCCTACCCGAGATCCGCCGGTTTTGACACCGACAGTGTGCTTGCAAGACTTCTAGGAAACAGCGCCACCACCAAGTGTAAAAACATAACCACATGTGGCCTTAATCTCATCAGCAACAGATATCCAGTTTGAGTCACTATAACCCTCTAGTACCCTTGGATACCCGGTGTAGTGAATCCCATAGCTCGCAGTACCTTTCAAATAGCGCATAACTCTCTCAAGCGCATGCCAATGATCATCTCCCGGTTTTGACACAAACGACCCAGCTTGCTCACAGCAAAAGAGATGTCAGGCCTCGTGGCACTCGCCAAATATATAAGTGAGCCAATAATCAGAGAATACCTCAGTTGATCTCTAGCAATCTGTCGATTCTTTCGAAGCAACACACTAGCGTCATATGGAGTTGGAGAAGGCGTGCAGTCGCTATACCCAAAACGACTCAAGATCTTTTCCACATAGTGAGACTGAAGCAGTGTGATCCCACCATTCTCATCTCTCAACAGCTTGATGTTTAAGATAACATCGGCTGCTCCTAGATCCTTCATCTCAAAACAACGAGATAAGAAATCCTTAACCTCCTTGATTAAATCAAGTTTGGTTCCAAAGATCAGTATGTCATCGACATACAGACAAAGAATAACTCCTTCGCCCCCACCATGGCGATAGTACACGCACTTTTCACCATCGTTTACTACAAAGCCGGCAGTAGTTAATGTTCTTTCGAACTTCTCATGCCACTCCTTAGGAGCTTGTTTAAGGCCATATAAAGACTTTAATAATTTGCACACCTTTCCTTCCTGACCAGGTACTACAATACCATCTGGCTGGTCCATGTAAATTTCCTTCTTCAACTCTCCATTGAGGAAAGCCGTCTTAACGTCCATTTGATGAACGAGAATACCATGTGAGGCAGCCAGTGATAGTAGCACCCGAATTGTGGTCAGTCCGGCCACGAGTGAGTAAGTATCAAAGAAGTCTTCACCTTCTTTCTGGGTATAACCCTTAGCCACAAGTTGTGCCTTGTACTTTTCAATCGTACCATCAGGTCTAAGCTTCTTCTTTAACACCCACTTACATCCTATAGGTTTGCACCCATAAGGACGGTCGGTGATCTCCTGTGTTCCGTTAGCTAAGATGGAATCCATCTCACTCTTAACAGGTTCCTTCCAAAGAGTCAAAGATCGTGGAGATGCATAGGCTTCTGAAATAGTCCTGGGTGTGTTATCCACGAGGTACACAATGAAATCATTACCAAAGGACTTTGCAGTCCTCTGTCTCTTACTCCTCACAGGAGTTCCATTGTCACCCTCAACAGGATTCTCAATGTGTTCCATCGCAATGGTGGGTTCAGGAATTACAGCGAATTCCTCACTAGATGGAGTAGGTATCTCCTGATTCGATGAACTCGACATATCCTTCATAGGAAATATGTCCTCAAAGAAAGTTGCATCATTCGACTCCATAATCGTACCAACATGCATGTCAGATACCTCAGATTTTATTATTAAAAATCTATAGCCAATGCTATTAAAAGCATAGCCCAGAAGAACACAATCCACGGTTTTTGGTCCAGGCTTGCGCTTCTTGGAAATTGGTATGTTGACTTTCACCAAACAACCCCAAGTACGCAGGTAAAGAGTTTCAATCTTTTTCTTTCCCATTCCTCAAATGGAGTCATGGTCTTATGCTTTGTGGGAACTCAGTTTAGGACATGACACACAGTCATTAGCGCCTCCCCCTACCATTTCTTGGAGAGACCCGATGTGTCTAATATGGTGTTAACCATATCAATTAGAGTTTGGTTCTTTCTTTCGGCTACCCCAATTGACTGAGGTGAGTAGAGAGGCGTCCTCTCATGGATTATACCATGTTCCGCACAAAATATATCAAATTCATTGGAAAAATACTCTCCACCATGATCAGACCTAAGTCGTTTAATTTTTTGATCAAGTTGGTTCTCTGCCTCAGCTTTATAGTTTTTGAAGAAAGTTAAAGCCTCATCTTTTGATTTCAGAAGATACACATAACAATATCTAGTGGAGTCATCAATCAACGTCATGAAGTATCTCTTTCCACCTTTTGTCAACACGCCATTCATCTCACAAAGATCAGAATGTACAAGCTCTAGTGGCGCCAAGTCTCTTGCATCTGCAGTCTTATGGGACTTGCGAGGTTGCTTAGCTTGCACACATACTTGGTACTTGGAGCCTTTGACAGTAGAGATTTTCGGAATTAAATTCATATTGGCTAGCCGCGTCATGCAACCAAAGTTAATGTGACAAAGTCGTGAATGCCAAATATCAGACTCATTATTGTGGCAAACATTATTAATAACTTTAGTGCAAATATCTGACAAAGACAGGCGGAACAAGCCTCCGCTATCATAGACTTTTCCAACAAATTGTCCATACTTAGAAATTACAACTTTATTGGACTCGAAAACCAACTTAAAACCATCTCGACATAAACGGGAACCGCTAACGAGATTTTTATTGATGGACGGCACATGATGAACGTTCTTCAGACGTACGGTCTTCCCCGAAGTAAACTTCAGATCAACCGTACCGTCACCTCGAACAATGGCATGTGACCTGTTCCCCATCAGCACGGGAGAAGTCCATGTGACCTGGTAAGAAGAAAACATGGAGGCTTCAGCACAAACATGTACATTGGCACCGGTGTCAATTAACCAATCAGGAGATTGAAATACTGAAAGGATGGTAGGAACAATACTGTACCCAGATTCCTTCATATCATTATCACCGATGACAACATTAGCGGACTTGCCGCTCTTCTCATGTTCGCGCTCCTCAAAGCGGTTAGGACACTTCGGAGCCCAGTGATTAGGATCACCGCAGACATGGCAAAGTCCCTTCCCCTTCTTATGAGAATTCTTCTTGAAGTTGGTAGAATGTGATGGCTTGTTCTTTGTATCAAACTTGCCTTTGCCCTGCGTTTTGTTCTTGCTGTTTTTGAACTTGTTGGGCTGGAAGTTCTTCTTACATACCATGTGGGCACTAGAAGCTCCCTCAGCAACTCGAGCACGTGTGTCCTTTGCTCTCGCCTTCTCTTCAACATCAAGAGTACCAATGAGATCCGCAAGGGAAAACTCATGTCTCTTGTGTTTCAGGGAAGTAGCAAAATTATTCCACGAAGGTGGAAGCTTGGCAATGATGCCCCCGGCAAAAAATTTGTCTGGCGACACACACTTGAAGTACTCAAGTTCTTTTGCGAGCGATCAGATCTCATGAGCCTGCTGTACAGCCTGTAGCTCATCAATCATCTTGTAGTCATAGAATTGCTCCATGACGTACAACTCGCTGCCGGCGTCCGAGGCACCAAACTTGGCCTCGAGCGCCGCCCACATGCTCTTGCCGTTGTCAAACGACATATACAAATCCACAATGGAATCATCAAGAACACTCAGAAGAGCGCCTTTAAAGAGAGTATCAATCCTCTCAAAAGTTTACAGTTGTGCTGGATTAAGATCGCCCTCAGGCTTGCCCTTAATGGCGTCCACAAAGAAAGACATGGTGCGAAACCGATGAGACTGCTCTCGTCGCCACCTCTTATATTGCACCCCTTAAAGGCAAAGGCTTCAAATGCGCAGCAAAACCACTCGGAGTAAATTGCCTATGATCAGGTTTTTGGATTGTTGGAAATATGAGCAAATTACTACGAGATTTAATCCGAATGAACAGAAGATCAATCATGACAGCAATAGCAGAGATTAAACTAATCATGCGAACTAGCATAATAGATGAACAGATCACATCTAAGGCACATACTAGAAACATGAATTCTACCACGATCTCGAATAGGAAGGATAGAATCACATACGGTGTAGCGGGAGCAGCACCGCCGGCGTTGACATTGTCGCCCATGTCGTCGAGGACGAGGTCGGGAAGAAGTAAATGCGTTCGCAAAGTAAAGCTGCCGTGATCGCATGAGTGCGCTCCCTAAAACCTGATCGCCCTCTCCCGTATAGGATCACGAGAGGCGGGGTTAGGAGACTTCTTGTCCCTTCTCCGGTGCATCTTAGAAAGAAGGGATGGAGAAGACTTGCTTGGCGCCGCAATGATCTGGAACGGTGATGCGAAACCATATGAAGCGGCAGCGGCTAGGGTAGACGTCTGCCTGACTATATAGTGCGGGCCGGGGTAGGTCGTGGGAGTAAACCCCATGCCTGAGTCGTCACGATCCAAAAGAATCAAAAAAGGTTCAGTAATTAACGCGTTCGTTAATTATTAATTAATGACTCATTAATTTTTCCCGAGCAGTAAAAATATAGACAACGTGCATAGCTCTGTCCTCGGCTCAATCCTGCAACCCGCGGCGCGGCGAGCGAGGAGGAGGAGCGCACGTGTAGGTCTCCTCTTCTCATACTCATACAAGTGATAAAAGAGCTCACCTTATAAAAAGGTGCAACTCTCTCTCAACTTTCGGGGCGGGACTAAACTTTAGTCTCACTCACACCACTCACATGTGTGCATGAATGAGTCAAGAGAATTTTAGAATTTTAGTTGGGCTTTGGGCCAAAGGGCTACTAGCAACATTCCAACAACTACAACGGGAGCGGTGAGGGGCTGAGGGCAGAGGGATTTTTTTTTTTTTTTGAGGAAAACAGCATGACTTTGTTCTGTATTTTTATTGATTTTCCAAAAATATGTACAGAAGTTTCTATACATAAAACATAAAAGAAGAACTAAGGAAAAAGCTATACAGGGAAATGAATAAGCTAACAAAGGCTAGCAGGGCAGAGGGATTGGCCGCATCAAAGCTTTCGGTGACAGTTAGAGATTTGGCTAGGGTTTGGGAACTAGAGAATATGATGATGCGGGTTAATGTTTTATGATTTACAAAGACAGGGTACATTTTTATGTAAATCTATTACAACTCATTACTAGTACAGGACGAAATTGTGTGCCACGTGCCGCCACGGGAGAGATTAGTAGTACAAAAATGAACCCGCATCAAGCAACGGACAAGTGTCACTGCAAAGTTCAAGAGAACTGAACTGTATCCACTCATTACTTTATCCACCCCAATACATGCTACACTGATTTAGTTTTAGAACACATTTCATACATCCTTTAATCAGCAGCTAGCTTCCGAAGATCCATCTTGACAAATGAACAGACAGTTACTCCCTGCTCTCGAACTGGGCAGAAAATGACGTTCTGGATCCATACAGTATAAACCAACAACTCCATGCAGCTAACCTTGTATCACTCTGGATGTGAAAGAAAAAAGCTCCAAGAGCTAAAACTCAAGAGTAGCAACCAGATATAAGTAAAGGTATTATTTCCCATAAAAAGAGTGCTGTACACAACCTCCAAATATCTGCTATTGTGATTTTTTCAGTGCTCAGTCACTCGCACTCGCCATACCAATCAGCTTCAGCATGTTCCGATCCTCCTTGAATCTCTCAAGGACCGTCCCCTTGACAAGCTCCGCCTTTTCATCATTTGATCCCTTCACTTGTATCCCCCAACATTCAATAACTTCTGGTCTGAACCTGCTCGTGCTGGAAAGGGGAGGATTGGTGAATGTGCTGGAGCTAAATGAGTGCCCTTGATCGAAACCCGCAGAGAGGAAGAGGCCAAAGTGATGTGGCTTGCCTCCAAAGCCGATGCCATTTGGAATGTTCTCAGAGGTGAAGTTTACAGCACACTGTCAAAATAAGCTAATTGTGTAAAATCGCTCCTACACCACTTCACCCTTGGGGATGATGAATGACAATACATTCAGTAAATAAAAGAAGACAAGATAGGCCTACCCATTGCAAACTTTTGTTTGCTCCTGTAGGGCGAAATATGGACGCTTCGGGATATAATTTGAAAAGGAATGTCTTCATGTCACCATAAAAATCACTGTGCCTTTCCCATGGTTGTGATGCATATGCACCATAAATGGAACCTTCAGTATCTTTAATAACCAGAACAGTCTGTGCATCTCCGTTCCTATAAAATAAGGAAGATGCCAAGAATTATGTACACAGCGAAAAATCTACACATAAAAGTCGCCATCATGGAATAAGCCATCAAGCTTGTTCACAGATCTATATAGAGAACATCAGTGCAAGATAAGTATATTTTAGGTCTTTATTTATTTTCTGCCCTTAGTTGTAACACACTGCTCATTCCTGCCCCTAAGTCGAAAAATGCTCTTTTGCACTTCTAGCCTAGGAATCGAGCCTTCAACATGACCAGAACATCAAAATATTCAACAGTACTCACGTCACATTGCCTAAGAAAGTGTTGAAGCTTTGTCCATGAAGAGAACTGTGATATAGAAGCTTCCACTCTTGCACATCATGCTGAGAGAAGCCACCTCCTATATGCCAAGCATACTCTTTATTTAAGAGTAGCAACTCGGAGGAGATGTTTTCTGGATAATGAAGTAGAGGTACCTGGAAGCCGGCTCTGCCTACAAAATAGAACAACTCAACAGAAGCATAAAAGAATATAACATAACATCCAGGTTAGGATTGGCTTTCATATTTCTACAATCAGTTTTGAGAACAGAGGATAAATTTTTTTATTCAGTTTAAACAACTTAAATAATAAAAACATGCTAGAGTTACAAACATGTACTCCCTCCGTCCCATAATATAAAACGTTTTTGCAAGCTAAAATAGCTTGCAAAAAGCGAAGCTTATTTGGAGCTCCGCCTCCATGGAGGCCTAATTTTTTGAAAATTTCAAAATTCATATCTTCAGGTTTCAAAAAAATCTGAAAAAAATTGTACAAGTACACAAGGATGTGATGTGTATGTGTGTAAAATTTCAGAATGAAATACCTTGAGATGCGATCTGTGCAAAAAGAACAAATTCATGGACTTTTGGGATGAATAGTACCATGTGTTGAAAAGCCACAGATTTATCTTTTTTGCACAGCCCTCATTTCAGCGTATTTCGTTCTGAAAATTTACACACATGTGTGTTAAGCCTCCATGTATGTCTGTATTTTTTACAGAATTTTTTGAAATGTAAGAATATGAATTTTGTTGAATTTTGAATTTTTCAAAAACCGGCCTCCATGGAGACCGAGCTCCAAAAGCAATTTTCGTGCAAAAACGTCTTATATTGTGGGACGGAGGGAGTAGGTAAGAAAATGACACACAAGTGTGTGGCCATGTGGTAGATCACTAGTGGGGTGGGATAAGAATGATGTTTCTAGGCTCGCTTGGAATAAATGACCACGAATCAACAGAGCCACGAATACACAGAGATATGGCCTCATAAATTTCAAAAAGAGAGAGGCTCTCTTGTACTGGCTGGCAGGTCAATCTTTAAGTAAAGCCATAGACCACGGTCATCTGCAGCCATTGACCACCTTATTCCAGCAGAGTAGCCAAAACCATGTGCCTTGTTGGCAACACTCACAGACCCAAGCAAGAAAAAGTTAGCAACTGCCAAGTACAAGGCCTCTGTCTGATATGCTGGTGCCCATGTTAACAATGTGTTGCAGTCTGCTTTCAGGTTCACTCAGTTGCACACTTTTGCTATCCCATTCAAACAGACATGTGGAATCACCTATGTATAGCACGTTTACTTAATTGGATCATAGATTGCTCAAGTGATTTCTTTAAATTGTGTTATTAAAGACATATTGACATACTTTGCCTCTTGGCAACAGCATCATGTCTTCAATCTTCGCCAACAGAAGTTTCAGATTCAGACTTACCCTAAAATAGGAAACAGTGGCAATATAATTCTAGTGTACGTCCGCTGAAGTATGATCAGCACCAAAGTGTATTTGAGAAAGATAGAGAGCTGAGATTTGTTGCTAGAAGTCTAGAACTGACAACAGTAGTACCTCAAGCTTATTTATTTTTTATGGTCTTAAAACTCTGGTGAATGGTGATTTCACTATGTCAGACTAGTAGTACCTCAACAGCAGTAAATATTTGTCAACTACATGTCTTGCTTTTTTCACATACATAAGAGATACTTTGGTGCTCCAGAGAAGTGCGAGTGCAAAACAGCACAAACTTCACTTGCCTGTTGAGTGTGTCAGTAAAAGGCGAATTAGAGAGCCAGGAGGAACAGTTCGAAGAAAACGCCAGTTGTACTGTTCATATGTATATGAACTCAAGCAAGATCATATTTGACTATTAAAAGCATAATTATTCTAATGCAATAAATAGGAGCACACTTCTGTCATGATGCAGCTACAAGGAATACACATCTTTTTTTTTGGAAAATCTGCAGAATGGCAACACATACCTGAGTCAGGAGGCATCAACAAACTTCCAAGGAATTTCCTCAGTGATGGCATGACAATACACCAGTTTCTAAAGTCTGATAATGACATAGACTTCTCAGAGACCCCTTCAGCATCCTTTGAAAATACCTCAGAGTTGAGAAATGCTTCAAATGTACTCTTGTTTGAACCTTCCTTGGCTTCCTTATTATTTGCAAATATGGTTTCATGAATGGACGCCAATACAGCTTCCAGATCAGACCTGACAATGCATGAAAGAGAAAGCGTAGGAGTAAGTGATTTGTCAAGTAAAACCTACAGTCCTGAATACAAATATCCAAGGACAGATACTCTGAAAAAAACACAGTCCTGAGTACAAATATCTAAGGACAGATACTCTGAAAAATATTTGGAAGTGGCAGCTTTCGCTACAAACATAAACAAAATCATCATCTAAGGAGTTAGATATTGGCAACTGACATACCAACATATCAGAAGAAGACTCAATTCTACCAGCACATTCAAGAAATACCTTGTTAAGATACTATCTCCCATCACATCGCACAGTTGAAAAATGAACTCATCGGCTTCATCTTTAGTTCCCCTTTCATATGTTGCCTACATGTTACAAAGAGATGGATATCAAACAACGGAACATAAAGGAAAAAACCTAGCAAGACATATGGCATTCCCTAGCATTGGAAGGAATACTAAAGGATGAATTAGCATAGCAACTGAAGAACAATAAAACTGCTATTGGAAGTTTTTTTCTTTCTGAAGACTTTAAGGTTTATGCGATTGAAGTAGTGTGTATATGTATCTAACCAAGCTAATTGTGCAATAAAAAGTACCAATAGCAATCAGTTTCGATAAAACGGCAACAACAACGACAAGATAGCAACTTAAAATCAGTCTAAAAGCAAGCAGAGCATCCAGTATCATACTATGACATAGAAAGTAGAAACGCGTGTCTTCCTTTTCTTTTAGCTTGTATTGCAGTACAAATGCAGCACTATACCAACAAATTTGTCCAATCTACCACGACTTCCAAAAGGGAACTAAGGAACTGAAGCAAGAGTAGGACAAGGGGGCCAACTTTGGAGACGATCAAACCCTCGAAGGTGACTCCATCTTCCACGCTGCTCTCCTTCGCCACTAACTGGAATAGCCTATCGCCGAGCGCGCCACGTACCCCGAAATAATCCTGCGTAAGATAGATCACTTCCCATCAGAAAACGGATTCCGGATCCACCTGAATCCAATCCCCGTTGCAAACTTTTGCGCCTGCGAGCTCACAAGGAAAACGGGGCGGGATATGGCGCGCCCCTGGGTCCCCGACTGCGCGGCGAGCGAGGAGAAGTGCGCGCGCAGGTCGTCCAGCGCCTGCTTCGAGAAGGCCCTACGGAAAGTGGAGACGGAGAGATGAGATCACCACATGATGCTCGCAAATTGCTGCGGGGGTGAAGCAGCAGCTGCCGTGGCGGTCCCAGCGCTTCGAAGCTGTGGTACCTGGAGGCCATGACGAAGCTGGCAGAGGAGGCGGACGAGGGAGACGCCTGTGAGTTACCCATCGCCGCCGCCGGTGGGGCCGGCGCACGGTGCGGTGGCGCCGGGAAAGTCGGTGGCGAGCAGCGAACACCACAACCAGCTGCCAATTTTCCTTTTCCTTTGGAACGACAACTGCACGGCCCATCGCGCCACCAAGGGACGCTTTGTGCAGCGCCATTCTTTTTCTTCCTAAATATAAACTTTAAAGGTTAATAACTAATTCCTCGATGGCCTGTTTGGTTATTTGCAACGATCTCAAGGAAAAGGTTTGTTATAAACCGGATGATTTCTCCCAGGCATCAACCGCCCCGCGAGTCGGATCGTGCGGCGCTCGTCTCTTCCTGGCGCGTCCCTCGCGTGACACATCTATCATGAGACTCACCCACCGCCCCATCCATCTTATCTGTTCTCTCTCGGTCGTCTTCTTCCTTTGATTCCCCTTTCCTCCTTTCCATCCACCCGTCGCTGCAAAACGCGCTGATACCGAAGACAAGGTGCCGACCACCACTCCTAGGCACTGGCGTGCACACACGGGGCGTTTGCTGCTGCAAGATTCACCGTCGCAACCGCTTGCTGCGTCGCAGCATCTTTGTCGCCGTCGTGCTGCGTCGCAGTATCCACCATCGCCGCCGCGTGCTTCGTCACAGCCCCGTCGCCGTCGCACTGCGTTGCAGTGAAGCATCACCGGCGCCATGGGATGCTGCGGTGGAGCTTCGACGGGGCAGCCGGTGCTGCGATGGAGCACTGTCGCGCGGTGGTGGGGCTACAGTGAAGCTTCGCCGGCGGCCGTCGAGGTCCTACGAATCTTGGATGGAGCACGGCGGTACATTCTTCCTTTTTATGACCCAAAGATGTTAGAATACATTACAAGCATGCTTTGAGTACGCGTACTGAAAGAAAAGTTGAGTTAAAATTAAATTATGTCCTGCTAAAATCTTTCTCCTTGCAGGTTGGGGCTGAAGACTGCAAGTTGGTCCGCTCTCGAAGCTGCTGCTGAAAGGACATGCGGTGCCCCATGTGTGGTTTTGGTAATTGATGACATTCTCTATGGACTAATGGTTGCATTGAGTTATATTTGAAGGATTTGTCCATAGGCTTTTCTTGAAGTCCATGTGTTGGTTTCAAGAAGTTTATGTGTTGACCAAGGTGCTATTAAGGAATTATCCAAAGATTGGTCATGTGAGTGTTGAGCTTATTGCAAGCATGTCTTGAAGAAGAAGATTGTTTGATCATTCATGTTTACCTTCAAAACATCATCCATATGAAGAGAGTTGGAAAGAATCAAGGTTGATCAAGACTAAGTCAAGAGTGAATCAAGTTGATCAACACACAAAGCGTACAAGATGTCTGAGAGGGATCAAGTGATCCCATGGTATGGTAAACATTGTCCATTACGTTTTGTGTACTAACCCATGGTCTTCGTGAGAGTTCTTTGTGGGGTTAGGTTGCGGTGTGCAAATTCAAGTGAAGCATCACAAAGAGATCAAATGCTTGAAGCTTGCCGTCCATTGTGATGACAATGGACTTGTGAAGATGTGCGGAAGAGTGGCTCACCCATAGTGGAGTATGGGGGAGCAATCAACTAGTCTTCATCGAGCCAACGCAATCAAGAAAGGTGGTCCATCTTGAGGGAGTCAAGATCGCCATCGTCTAGCTTCAGAGTGGACCATGTGCAAGGCAAAGGTTTGCCCTTGATAGGTTTTCTATTTTACCGGTCTCATGATGGTAGTTGGGAGACCGGGTTATAGGATCGATTGTCGTACTATCAAGGGGGGCTCTCGATGAGTAGCTTGATCGTATCATTCATAGAGAGCTCAAACCATTGCATCCTTGCATCATCTTTTTTTGTTCTTGTTTGGTTCTTATCCTTCTGAGATTTGGAGCTTATGGTCATTTTTATGACAAGCTCGAGCTCATCGAAAACGGAGTTCACATGCATCTTCTATGATGTTTTTGATGTTGGAGGATATGCCGTTTCTTCTCTGTTGGAGGTTTCACTCCTTTGTTTGTTAGGCATACCTCATCTGCTTCTTCTTATTATATCCAGTCGTTGTTTCGATGCTACTCGTTGTCTTGTTTCCAACAAGCTTGAGTGTGCTCTATTCGGAGCTCATTTGTAGAAGTTATGGCAGTTCTGGTTTTATTGTTTCCCTCTGTTGTCTTCTCTGCAAAATGAAGGACTCCTAGTGTTGCTAATCTGGGGCATGCGGTAATCTTGCTCTCCGGAGGCAGTAATACTGCATGAGCCCTTCTTGAGTACCGCATGATCCGCATGATAATCTGCAGTGCTCACGGTAGTACCGCTCTGTGGGAGCGAGTCTGCAAGTGGCCTCAGGCCAGCTTGACTTCTCGAGCCAGTAGTAGGCGGATGTAATTTTTACATCCGTGCCCCTCTGTGATAATCTTAAATCTTGCATGGTAGCCAGTAATCTGCGTGGGCTCGCTTGAGCTTAAGCGACATGGCGGAGTAAGGCGGATGTAATTTTACATCCGCGCCCTCTGTGATAATACCAACTCTTCGTGTCTTGATCGTCGTCTTGGGATTTTCTTGTGAGTCCTCACTCGGCGGAAGTAGATGCGGAGTAATTTTTACTTAGTGCTTTCTCTATGACTAGTGTTGCCCTTATACGGTAATCTGCAAGTAGAAGTGTGATAATCTGCATTTCCGTAGTTCTACCGTTCGTTATATCTGTGAGGCCTTCATCGGCGATCTTTGCACTTCTTGGTAATCTGTACCGTAACTGCAGTAGTACTGCATGGTGACCATGAGTAATCTGCAGACTCCGTCTTGATAATCTGCGCGTCGTCTTGGTGAGTGAGGGGATAACGGTTGGTTTTCTCCCTACCTATAAAGGGGTCTTCTTCCCCTTGAGATAATCCTTTTAGCTCATGTTCTTCCCCATTGTTGACCTTCTTGAGCTTGCTAACTCTCAATCCCTCCAATGATTCTTGCTAGTTCTTGAGGGAAAAGAGAGGAGATCTAGATCCACGTTTCCACCTATCACTTTCTCCTCTAAGTGAGGAACCCCTTGGATCTAGATCTTGGAGTTCTTCGTGTTCTTCTTTCGTTCTTCCTCTCATTTTCCTCCTAGCATTAGTTGCTTTGGTGGGATTTGGGAGAGAAGGACTTGGGCACTCTGTGTGCCCTTGCCATTACATTTGGCGCATCGGTTTGAGTTCTCCACGGTGATACGTGGAAGTGAAGTTTGAGAAGCTTATTACTCTTGGGTGTTTGGGCACCCTAGAGCTTGTTCCTCTTGGGTGCCTTGGCGCCCTAGGCAGTTGGTGGTGTTCGAGCTCAATCATTATGGTGTAAAGCTCAAGGCTGACGTCGAGTCTCCAATTAGGTTGTGGAGATCGCCTCGAGCAATTTGATCTGCACGGTGACCGCCCCAAGGGTTGCCAAAGTGTCTGGGTTCGATGACCGCCCCAAGGGTTGCCATTTATGCAGGTTCGGTGGCCGCCCTCAAGGGTCCCTTAGTGGAATCACGGCATCTTGCATTGTCTTGCGAGGCGTGAGGAGATTCTGATGGCCCTAGTGGCTTCTTGGGAGCATTGGGCCTCCACACCGCTCCAAACGGAGATTAGCATCCGCAAGGGTGTGAACTTCGGGATACATCGTCGTCTCCGCGTGCCTCGGTTATCTCTTACCCGAGCTCTTTACTTATGCACTTTACCTTGTGATAGCCATATTGATTCTTGTCATATATCTTGCTATCACCTAGTAGTTTATCTTGCTTAGTATAAGTTGTTGGTGCACATAGGTGAGCCTAGTTGTTGTAGGTTTTGTGCTTGACAAATTAACCGCTAGGTTTATTCCGCATTTGTTCAAGCCTAAACCGTAATTATTTTAAAGCGCCTATTCACCCCCCCCCCCTCTAGGCGACATCCACGATCTTTCAGCTGCGACTGCAAGGAGATTGTGGGGAAGATAATGAAGCAAGTGAGAGCCGAATCTGAGCAAAATGGACTAAGATGCAAGACATGCTGGAGCAGGTCAGGCTAGAGATGCAAGAGCTGCAGTCTTCCAGGGATACATGGCAGCGCCGTGCAATTGCTTCTTACATCAGTCTTGGTTCCTTGAATTCTGCGGTTAGTGGCCTCTACTTATGCTTGCATCATCAGTGCCTAGAAATGTTTGTTGGGTTTACATACTTGTTGTGTTTTGTTTAATATTGTGTCAAAAGTGCACCCAATTTTGGAATTCAGACTAAGAAGTATTGGCTGAACATAAAGAGTACTCACTTCAAGTTGGGATTCTGTTCTTGCAACCTTGATTTCTTACTCTAGAGTTATTACTTCTCTGTGAAAGCAAAATAGTTTCCACTCTAGTTTCAGACTGAGTTTTTTATTATAAAAGTTCCAGAATGAGTTGAACACACCCTTCACATCTACACATTTCAGATATTCAAATTATAGCCACTGATGTTGGTATCTGAAGAAAATTCTTGTTAAAATTCACCAGATGATGGAGTGGAAACAACATGCGCAGGCGTCGGAACAACAATATGAAGCGCTGCCAGGGCTGCAGCGCAGCGCTGATGGGTTGTCGAAGCTCCGGCGAGGGTCGCAATGAAGCGCCGTCGGGGCTGCAGTGAAGCGCCGCGGGGGTTGTCGAAGCTCCGGCGAGGGTTGCAATGAAGCACCGCGGGGGTTGTCGAAGCTTCGGCGAGGGTTGCAATGAAGCGCCGTGGGACTGCAGTGAAGCGTCGCGGGGGTTGTTGAAGCTCCGGCGAGGGTTACAATGAAGCGCCACAAGCTACTGCCATGGGAGGTATTGCATGGTGCTGTGACCCGTGTATCTCGCCGCCGGCGGAAACTAACAACGGAACGTGCGTGGTGCTGCGCGCGAGGGGCGGAGCTTCAATGCATCACCGGTTTTGCTATGGAGCATCGCTGGAGTTGCTATGGAGCATCACCGGTGGTATGTAGCATCCTCGGGCCGCTGGAGCATAATCGGTGTTGCATTGGAGCATCCCGGAGCATCGCCGGTCTTGGTATGTAGCATCCTCGGGCCGCTGGAGCATCATCGGTGTTGCAATGGAGCATCCCGGAACGTTGCCGGTGTTGCGATGGAGCATCGCGGGGCCGCCGGAGCATCAACGGTACTTCATGGGGATGGTCGCAGTAGTGTCGTTACTGCAACCCGGTGCTGCAACCATGAGCTCGCCAGCGCTGCAGCCGTGGCCGTTGTGTGGCGAGCTTGTCGGCGTTTATCGTGAGTTGACCCGAACGCCTTCTTTGCATGACTATTGCAAGCTAGCAAGCATTCCTGGTAGTTGTAATTGCTACATGGAAGACTGAACATGTTAGGGCGGAAGTGATCGATGGTGTGATCCTGCCATGGTCCATGGGATCATGCGACTCTAATCAAATTATGTTGGTGCAAAGCAACGGCTGCCTAGGCAGATGATTTCTCTAGGAAATCATCCGGTTGATCCCTAGCAGCCGCCCGATCTCAATCAGTCCAGCTGGATGCGATTTTCGGAGTGTTGGCTTTGGAGTCACGTTTGATCGTGTGCAAATACTCTTGGGTCTGCATGGGATGTTTCTTAAAGCACCTCTAGGTCTAGCTTTGGAGGCACACTCGAATCGGCCGTTTTTTCAGAGTCAGACTCGTGCGATGCGAGGGGTCACACATGGGTGGTGGCAGTTTTCACTAAAAACATGGGTGGGGGCGCCTTAACACCCTTTTTCACCTCTCTCTCTCTCTCTCTCTCTCTCTCTATCTCTCTCACACACACACACACATCTGCGACGACCACAAGATCTGCACGGCGAGCACTGCTGGTCATACATAGGAGGCAAGCTCTGGACAGTGATCACCGACAGCGAGCACCAACTTCAACCCCCCCTCTCAAGGCCAATGACGGCAATGCCCTCTGTCTCTCTCAGCATCAATTTTCCTGTCGCGTTCAATTTATCATTGATTGTATGTTGCACGCATTCGATTCAAGGTTAGACTTCGACTTTGGACCTATTGAATCGATTCTGATAAGGGATTCGAGGGTTTTCATACATACATGGTACGAATTTCACTAGCACGGGGTGAACATACCTTACATCGGGACCCTCGCCACAACCTCCACCGCGTGGTGCTCCTCCTCCTCCTCACCGGAGTGGAGTGCGGTGGTCAAACAATGCATATGTGTAGTAGTCTTTGATCTTGTTCATACGTGCATACGTTTTAATTCTAGCACTAGTTCATATGTGTATGTCCAATGCAGATTGAGAATCTCGTCATGGGAGGCAATGACAAGGAAGGCAAGGAGGCCGCCTCGGACAAGAAGGGCAAAGCCGTGGTGTTGATTGGCAACGCCTAGAAATATGACCATTACCATGAGAGTGTCGACCCAACATACTTCCGCAAGATCATCTTTGGACCTAAGAGTGGAGTATCTACAGATGCCCCTCCGTTCAGCAAGCACTTCGTCCCGTCCCAATGGAGTCCAGGTTGAGACGAACAATGGCTGCACTTGGAAGGCCATAGCCCGGATGATCGCTGGCAGGATCACCCTTGATAATGATTGGCCCGACTTCTTTGTAGCTCACGAGGTCATGATCGGGTGCCTTCTTAGCTTCAAGTTGGTGAGTCTGTGCACTTGAAGGTGATCATTTTCACCAACGAGGGCGTTGAGGTGGTGCCAAGTGTGAGCCACACCACAAAGCATTTTGACATGGATGTTGAGGGTGCTTAGGGTGTTATCTCTACTATCTTACACTGGTACAGCGAGTTGCTATACAAACGGTTTTTAACCCCTTTCCGCGACGGCATTTTAAACCGCCGCCTTGCTAGTGTGGGCGATAGGGGGGTTCGCCCCACACGACCTAGAAACCATTGAGGATAGGCCCTCCGGTCACACACGCTGCACAAAATGAGCTCGTGTGCGATCGGGCTAGGCATCGCATACAATTATACAGGCCCAATCGTTTCCGTTCGTAACTACGTCCCACACAGTAAATCCCAGAGAAACGTTTTCCCTTCGTATGTACATCCTACACAGTCGATCCAAGGAATACGTCTCCGTTTGTATGTACATCCCACACAGTCAATCCAAGAAGAACATGTATGCACATCCTACACCGTGAATCCCATACAAACATTTCGGTTCATATGTATATCCCACACAGTTTTTTGTATACCCTCGTGTGCGATAGGCGTAACGATCACACACACTCTGCCTCTATTAACTGTTTGCTTTATTCACATATATCACACACAATTCGATGAAGAAAATTGTATGTCGTTGGGCTATCCATCACACATGCTTTTACTAATAGAACCGTTTGTAAAGGTTCCATTACCCATTTAGCAGGTTTATTTGTTTTACAATTAGTAATTCCGATATTATGCAAATTCATATTTCATATGGAACAGCTATTTGCCAATTTCATAGCAGGCACATAAATATATTTTAACATAATAGTATGATAGCTACATGAAAACAACACAATACAGCATATAGCTAGTTTCATCTTCATAAGCACAATATTAGAATAATATATACATTTCCCTAATTGACTGATGCATGAACAACCAGATTCGTCTTCTCCACCTCTGCTTTCAGTTTAGTAAGAACCTGTTTTGCACTGACCAATTGGGAAAGTGCCTCCTCCTTCGCCAACACCATCTTAGCGAAGTCTAATTTAAAAAATCTGAGCTCATTCTCCATCTTCCTTTTTTCCCGCATCTTGAAATGTTTTTCGACATTGACAACACTTTCTCTAAGTCTATCTCTGTTCACTTCCTCATACATGCTCCAGAGCTTTGCTAGACACATCTTCAAAGAATGTGTCCACTCTTGATCGACCCACTCCAGGTAAGAACACTTCCGTTCATCCTATAATATTTAAAACTAAATCAGTAACAATTGTAGGGGAAATGGGTTTCTAGAAACATAGAAAATCACCACATACATATTTTGAAATACTGAAAAACACATTAATTATGACTTATCTTCTCAAAAAGATCAATGTGCAAATAATTAATTGCTACTGAGACAACAACCAAATTCAGAAACATCACAAGCTATAATTAACTGCAACAACGCTACAAGTTCTTAGTAATGTACTATAAATAACAAATTGAACATTTTACGAGGAAGCTGAATATAACTGCAACAACATAGCGACAGTGTTTGGATGACATCAAATTAATACTAACAGGTGTGTACATGCACAAAGTTAGTAACATGGAACTAATGTCACTAAGGTCGTCCACTATGTATGCCAAAACTGGTGTCAAAACAACTATTGCTATATTTGGCACCGGTGCCCTACATTGCCGAGTCGATGCAAGATGAAAAATTCAGGGAACCGGACTCCGGAGCACCTAGTTGCTGCGATACCCAGTTCCTTCATGCCATAAAGTTTTAGCATTTTACTGCTTGGCAGCTTGGATGTGTGGAGCAAAGTTGGCTGCACAAACTACTGGAGCGGTGCCAAATAACTTTCTCAGGGCACCGCTGATGAGATGGCAACATTTTTAGATACTAGGTAGAAACTGTGACACTGTCTTAATCACATCTAGAATAACATAGCACAGTGACAGTGTCTGAATCACATCTAACAAATGATTTGTAACAACGAAAGTGGGGCTAACCTTCTTTGCACATGCCAGAAACTTCCTCCCACTGTCCACAGATTCTTACGCAACTAACTTCACTCATGGAGATTGATGGTGACAATGAGCAGGCAGATCTTCAGCCATCCCGCTCCATTCGTTGCAAGTGATAGTCCTAGGGAGCTGCAAGAGGAAGAAATGACTCAAATCAGCCATCGGGTTAAAATCCTTTATTCTAAATCATAACCCGAGAGAGAGGAGACAAGCATACCCGGCTGGTGAAAGACTCGTCGTCGTAGGAGGAACCGTTGGAGAGGTCATTGAAGAATACAATGGCGACCGTGGCGTCCGGATGCAAAACGGCGAGAGCGAGGAAGCGTCTATAGCTTGGGAAAGAAGGAAGGGGGAAACAGGGGAAAGGTGACTTGTGGTCGGGGAGAAAAAGGGGTGGGGAAGGAGGAAGAGATAGATATTTTGGCGGTAGGCCAAAAATTGTAAAAGGTGGAGGGAAACTTTGCGCGCGGTGCCGTCGGACACCATTCACTTTGAACAAATGTGAGCATCGCAAATGATTCTTCTGCTTTACGTGCATGGGATGAGTTTGATCATTCAAAATTTGGTGGAAATTTCCCTGTGTACTGTGCTCATCCATGTCATTGTATAATTTAACATCGCTTGCTAATTTGTGTACACAAAAGAGCCTACAGCTGTACGACACACATACCACACTTACTGAATCGAGTAATTTCAGTAATTAAACAGAGCCAGATGACCTAAACAATGCTCTAACAAAAGACCAGCATTATAATAAGGGCTAAGTACGCATAATTTTAACAAAGCCGTCGATGCGCCGCACTGTGCCTCGCGGTGTAAGATGAGACGTCGATGACTTGTCCCTGTGACATGCCGACGTTGGTGGACTCTGCATCCCCCAAGCTGTTGACCGCGTCGTCGTCCTCGTCCTCGTTCTCGGCGCCGTCCGCAAGGTTGTAGTACTCGTAGTAGTGGCGGTGCTAGAGCTCGCGTTGGTACTCCACCACCGATTCCTCAGCGGACAGGCTCTTCTCTACATCCTCCTCAGCCATGCGCAACTTCTCCTCCCGGCGCTCCTCGATCTCCGCCGCCTCTTGCATCTCCAGCTCCCGCTCGACGATCTCATGAGGAAGCAGGTGCTTGAGGGCCTCAGCCGCCTTTTCGGACATGGGTTGCATGCTAGATTCCGAGGAGGCCTAGAATATCTTGGCGTGAGGCATCCTCGATCTTGGCATGGATGGCCTCGAACCGGGCTAGGGCGACATCGGCGGCACGGACGGCTGCTCGAGCACTCTCGGCGTTTGCAGCCGCTGTCGCAGTAGTTGTTGCAGCCGTCTCGGCTGCTACAACAACCCTGTCGGCTGCCGTAGACGCCCTCTCGGCGGATGCAGTCGCGCTTGATGTCTACTACACAACCTTCTTCTTGTAGACGTTGTTGGGCCTCCAAGTGCAGAGGTTTGTAGGACAGTAGCAAATTTCCCTCAAGTGGATGACCTAAGGTTTATCAATCCGTGGGAGGTGTAGGATGAAGATGGTTGATAACCCACAAGTATAGGGGATCGCAACAGTTTTCGATAAGTAAGAGTGTCGAACCCAACGAGGAGCTAAAGGTAGAACAAATATTCTCTCAAGATATATCGACCACCGATACAACTCTACGCGCACTTGACGTTCGCTTTACCGGAAACAAGTATGAAACTAGAAGTACTTTGTAGGCGTGATAGGATAGTTTTGCAAGAAAGTAAAGAATGCGTAAATATAAACTAGGGGCTGTTTAGATAAAGATGCAATAAAGTAAATATAGCGAGTGTGGAAAAGTGGTGGTAGGAGTTGTGAAATTGCCCCTAAGAAATTGACTATGTTACTAGACCGGTAATCACTATTGCAATTCTATTTGAGGGAGAGGCATAAGCTAACATATCATCCCTTACTTGGAATTCTATGCACTTATGATTGGAACTCTAGCAAGCATCCGCAACTACTAAAGATTCATTAAGGTAAAACCCAACCATAGCATTAAAGCATCAAGTCCCCTTTTATCCCGTACGCAAACAACCTACTTACTCGGTTTTGTGTTTCAGTCACTCACGCAACCCACCATAAGCAATTCATAAACATATTGCAAACCCTACAGCGGGAATCCCTCACGCTTGCGCGACACGAAGGGCACAATAGGACAGCACCAATAATAAAACATGCAACTCAAACCAATCATAGCAATTCGTCAATCACCAATAGGAAAACAAAAATCTACTCAGACATCATAGGATGGCAACACATCATTGGATAATAATATGAAGCATAAAGCACCATGTTCAAGTAGAGGGTACAGCGGGTTGCGGGAGAGTGGACCGCTGAATATATAAGGGGGAAGGTGATGGAGATGTTGGTGAAGATGACGGTGGTGTTGATGAAGATCGCGGTGATGATGATGGCCCCGGCGGCCTCCGGCACACCGGAAGCAAGGGAGAGAGGCCCCTTCTTCTTCTTCTTCTTCCTTGACCTCCTCCCTAGATGGGAGAAGGGTTTCCCCTCTGGTCCTTGGCTCCCATGGCTTGGGAGGCGAGAGCCCCTCGAGATTGAATCTATCTCTCTGTTTACGTGTTACGCCCCGGCTCTGCTTTCACCGTTTCGTATATGTATATGGAGATCCGTAACTCCGATTGGCCTGAAACCTTCGTCCAGATCGTTTTCCAAAAATTAGCTTTCTTGCGGCCAAAGAAGGGCATCAACCGCCTTATGGGTGGCCCACGAGATAGGGGGGCACGCCCCCCTCGAGGGGTGGCGTGGGCCACTCTCGTGGCCACCTCGGGCTCCGTTTCGCGTTGATTCTTCCTCCCAAAAATCACAAATATTCCAAAATAATTCTCCGTCCGTTTTTATCCCGTTTGGATTCCGTTTGATATTGGGTTTCTCCGAAACATAATACATGCAACAAACAAGAACTGCACCGAGCCTTTGGATCAATATGTTAGTCCCAAAAAATAGTATAAAAAGTTGCCAAGTATATAAAAGTTGAATAATATTGGCATGGAACAACCAAAAATTATAGATACGACGGAGACGTATCAATGGTCTCTCTCAAACAACCCTGCAACCAAATAACAAAGAGTCTCTTGTGTCCCCAACACACCCAATACAATGGTAAATTGTATAGGTGCACTAGTTCGGCGAAGAGATGGTGATACAAGTGCAATATGGATGGTAGGTATAGGTTTTGTAATCTGAAAATATAAAAACAGCAAGGTAACTAATGATAAAAGTGAGCACAAACGGTATTGCAATGCTTCGAAACAAGGCCTAGGGTTCATACTTTCACTAGTGCAAGTTCTCTCAACAAGGATAACATAATTAGATCATATAACTATCCCTCAACATGCAACAAAGAGTCACTCCAAAGTCACTAATAGCAGAGTACAAACGAAGAGATTATTGTAGGGTACGAAACCACCTCAAAGTTATTCTTTCCGATCAATCCATTGGGCTATTCCTATAAGTGTCACAAACATCCCTAGAGTTCGTAGTAAAATAACACCTTAAGACACAAATCAACCAAAACCCTAATGTCACCTAGATACTCCAATGTCACCACAAGTATCCACGGGTATGATTATACGATGTGGATCACACAACCTCAGATTCATCTATTCAAACCAACACAAAGAACTTTAAAGAGTGCCCCAAAGTTTCTACCGGAGATTCAAGATGAAAACGTGTGCCAACCCCTATGCATAGATTCCCAAGGTCACGGAACCCGCAAGTTGATCACCAAAACATACATCAAGTGAATCAATAGAATACCCCATTGTCACCACGGGTATCCCACGCAAGACATTCATCAAGTGTTCTCAAATCCTTAAAGACTCAATCCGATAAGATAACTTCAAAGGGAAAACTCAATCCATTACAAGAGATAGAGGGGGAGAAACATCATAAGATCCAACTATAATAGCAAAGCTCGCGATACATCAAGATCGTGCCGAATCAAGAACGAGAGAGAGAGAGAGAGAGATCAAACACATAGCTACTGGTACATACCCTCAGCCCCGAGGGTGAACTACTCCCTCCTCATCATGGAGAGCGCCGGGATGATGAAGATGTCCACCGGTGATGGATCCCCCTCCGTGAGGTGCGAAATAGGGCCCGATTGGTTTTGGTGGCTCTGAGAGGCTTGCGGCGGCGTAACTCCTGATCTAGGTTTCTTTTCGGGGGTTTCTGTATTTATAGGATTTTTTGGCGTCGGTCTCACGTCAGGGGGGTCTCCGAGTCATCCACGAGGCGGGGGGGCGCTCCCAGGGGGGTAGGGCGCGCCATCCACCCTCGTGGATGGCTCGGGACTCTTCTGGCCCAACTCTTTTACTTTGGGGGCTTCTTTTGGTCCATAAAAAATCCACAAAAATTGGCAGGTCAATTGGACTCCGTTTGGTATTCCTTTTCTGTAAAATTCAAAAACAAGGAAAAAACAAAAACTGGCACTTGGCTCTAGGTTAATAGGTTAGTCCCCAAAAACATATAAAATATCATACAAATGCATATAAAACATCCAAGATGGATAATATAATAGCATGGAACAATAAAAAATTATAGATACGTTGGAGACGTATCAAGCATCCCCAAGCTTAATTCCTGCTCGTCCTCGAGTAGGTAAATGATAAAAACAAAATTTTTGATGTGGAATTCTATCTAACATATTTATCAATGTAATATTCTTTATTGTGGCAAGAATATTCAGATCCATAAGATTCAAAACAAAAGTTTAATATTGACATGAAAACAATAATACTTCAAGTATATAACAAAGCAATCATGTCTTCTCAAAATAACATGGCCAAAGCAAGCTATCCCTACAAAATCATATAGTCTGGCTATGCTCTATCTTCATCACACAAAATATTTAAATCATGCACAACCCCGATGACAAGCCAAGCAATTGTTTCATACTTTTGATGTTCTCAAACTTTTTCAATCTTCACACAATACATGAGCGTGAGCCATGGACATAACACTATAGGTGGAATGGAATGGTGGTTGTGGAGAAGACAAACAGAGGAAGAAGATAGTCTCACATCAACTAGGCGTATCAACGGGCTATGGAGATGCCCATCAATATATATCAATGTGAGTGAGTAGGGATTGCCATGCAACGGATGCACTAGAGCTATAAGTGTATGAAAGCTCAAAAAGAAACTAAGTGGGTGTGCATCCAACTTGCTTGCTCACGAAGACCTAGGGCATTTTGAGGAAGCCCATCATTGGAATATACAAGCCAAGTTCTATAATGAAAAATTCCCACTAGTATATGAAAGTGACAACATAGGAGACTCTCTATCATGAAGATCATGGTACTACTTTGAAGCACAAGTGTGGAAAAAGGATAGTAGCATTGTCCCTTCTCTCTTTTCTCTCTTTTTGTTTGTTTGGCTTCTTTGGCCTCTTTTTTTTCATTGGCTTCTTTGGCCTCCTTTTTTTTAGTTCCTCACATGGGACAATGCTCTAATAATGATAATCATCACACTTCTATTTATTTACACCTCAAGGATTACAACTCGATACTTAGAACAAAATATGACTCTATATGAATGCCTCCGGCGGTGTACCTGGATGTGCAATGCATCAAGGGTGACATGTATGAAATAATTATGAACGGTGGCTTTGCCACAAATACGATGTCAACTACATTATCATGCAAAGAAATATGACAATGATGAAGCATGTCATAATAAACAGAACAGTGGAAAGTTGCATGGCAATATATCTTGGAATGGCTATGGAAATGCCATAATAGGTAGGTATGGTGGCTGTTTTGAGGAAGGTATATGGTGGGTGTATGGTACCAGCGAAATTTGCGCGGTACTAGAGAGGCTAGCAAGGGTGGAAGGGTGAGAGTGCGTATAATCCATGGACTCAACATTAGTCATAAAGAACTCACATACTTATTGCAAAAATCTATTAGTTATCAAAATGAAGTACTACGTGCAGGATCCTAGGGGATAGATTGGTAGGAAAAGACCATCGCTCGTCCCCGACCACCAATCATAAGGAATACAATCAATAAATAAATCATGCTCCAACTTCATCACATAACGGTTCACCATACGTGCATGCTACGGGAATCACAAACTTTAACACAAGTATCTCTCAAATTCACAACTACTCTACTAGCATGAATCTAATATCACCATGTTAATATCTCAAAACAATCATAAAGAATCAAACTTCTCATAGTATTCAATGCACTTTATATGAAAGTTCTTATTATACCCATCTTGGATGCCTATCATATTAGGACTAAATTCATAACCTAAGCAAATTACCATGCTGTTTAAGACTCTCAAAATATAAATGAAGCATGAGAGTTCATCAATTTCTTCAAAATAAAACCACCGTCGTGTTCTAAAAAGATATAAGTGAAGCACTAGAGCCAATGACAAACTACTCCAAAAGATATAAGTGAAGATCAATGAGTAGTTGAATAATTATGTAACTATGTGAAGACTCTCTAAAATTTAAGAATTTCAGATCTTGGTATTTTATTCAAACAGCAAGCAAAACAAAAGAAAATAAAATGACGCTCCAAGCAAAACACATATCATGTGGTGAATAAAAATATAGCTCCAAGTAAAGTTACCGATGAACGAAGGCGAAAGAGGGATGCCATCCGGGCATCCCCAAGCTTAGGCTCTTGGTTGTCCTTGAATATTGCCTTGGGGTGCCTTGGGCATCCCCAAGCTTAGGCTCTTGCCACTCCTTATTCCACAGTCCATCGAATCTTTACCCAAAACTTGAAAACTTCACAACACAAAACTCAACAGAAAACTCGTAAGCTCCTTTAGTATAAGAAAATAAATCACCACTTTTGGTACTATTGTGAACTCATTCTAAATTCATATTGGTGTAATATCTACTGTATTACAACTTCTCTATGGTTCATACCCTCCGATACTGTAGCGACCCGACCTCAAAGGGTCAAGCCTCTGTGTATCTGTGCCATCCCTGGATCGGTATGCTGGCACACACAGTACATCAATGTGTATATCAAAGTGCAATCACATGTATAAATAACGTAAAACTGATATATACCTCATAAGTCTCAGCGGAAATAATCAAACGGGTGTGGAGTCCCACCAACGCCAACGGCAAGTTGAGTGTAGACCGTAACCCTACAACGTAACTCTTACCCGTCGTAGAAATTCCTGCAACATAAGACGTTGCAGCCGTGTAGGTCAGTACATTGAATGTACTGGCAAGTCACATCATAAGAATAATGAACCTATTTGTACATGCAATTTGGCTGGTGGAAAGCTCTAAGTTTAGTTTTTGCATAAAGCTAGTTTTTCCCTGGAATAAAAGATATTATTCTATCACTACAAAGATAGCATTGGATGAGTTGGCAAACCCAACTCAATCCAATCCCAAGTTTCATTTAAAACCCAACTGTTTAATTAAAGGTGATGAGATCTCCCGGCATTTTCACTACTAGATGCTCAAGTTGTCCGTAACCGGGGGCACGGCTAATCGATTAGGTTTTAACACTCTGCAGAGGTTTGTGCACTTTTCCCCACAAGACTCGATCGCCTCCCTTGAAATTCTCGCACTGCCTGGTGCTTGAGAATAGGATGATCGAGACATAGTCTTTTGAAAGTATTTCCCCTTAACCCACGGATAGGCCGGTACACCTACTCATTCTACATCTGCTAGCCCATCCCGGAAGGGGTCACACTAACTACTCAACTAAGCCAGAGCCCATATTGGCTTGTGGCTGCACACGTAAGCTTCTAGACATGAGAATACGATTGATCTCTTTGAGCCTGGGCGGCCGACCACTAGTGGTGCACCACCATGGATTAACCATGCATGCTCCCACTGTACTTCGCCACCATTCAAACCAAATACCGCCCAGGTAGTTCATTTACAAGTCTTGGTCCTGCTTACTACTTTGTCACTCATGTCTCACCATGTTCGCTTCCCAAACCACGTCTACATTTAGCGAGGCAAAAATAAATTTACACGGTGGTGACAAGGATGTATAGATCAAACCTACCTCAAATGAACTACTAGGTAACGGCATAGCCGTCTGGCAACAATAAATCCTACCATGCAATCCTACCACAAAAGGACTAAGTGCATAAGATAAACATAGGTAATTGGAAGAATGGTCAAATGTGAACTTGCCTGGTAATAGTTGATGAGGATTATATCGCTCTCAGAAATTTACTTAATAGAACTATTCGTCACTCTCCGATGAAAAATCTATAAAATCAAACATTGATTCACATAAGCAATCATTTCAGAGAACCAAATAACATGCACAGAAACAAAAAGACTCGGAAAAACCAAATGAAAATCCAACACACTCAACTATAACAAAAATTTCAAAGTGCAAAACAACATGTGACGAGGTTAAAAAATGGGATGTGAACTATGGTGCATACACGTCATAGTAGTAAAACTATCATGGACAGATCCTAACTGCGTGAAAAATACGTGACAATGGTCCAAGTTATTGGATTTGGCTATGGTGACAAAGTGTAAAAAGAATCAACTCAATCGGAGCTACGGTTTAGGAGATATGGCCAATTGAAGTTTGAATTCAAATCTGAATAAAGTTCAAATTCGAATTTGACAAAAGTTTACAAATATGATATCACTGGATAGAGCTAATCATGACGAAGAATTTGTCGCTGGTTTCATCGAGTTTGGATCTACGGTTAAAAAGTTGTGGAAAATCTAAGTTTAGGGGCTAGACTGAAAACTCAGGGACTTGGCTGTGAAAGTTTTATTCGCGACCAGGTCCCTGGCCACGTGGCGGATTTCTTACAGCTGAAGAGTGTTCACTGCAGCAGCTATACGATGAACGGCCACTAAGTAAAAAAAACACTACCGCGGCTAAATAAGAAGAAAATCGAAGACCGATTTTCACTAAACCGCACAGTTTAACGAAACTGTGGTTAACCGATCTAATACTAAAATAAATAAATAAAAATGAACGAGAGGGGCTCGTCCTCCGGTAGCGAAGGCAACCTACATGAGACGACGTCGCTCGCTTTAGGCGGCGGACGGGGCGGTGACTGCGGTGGTCCGCGGCGGCGGGGGACAAGACGAACGGGATCGGCGCGTCGAGGGCTATCCGGTGGTGGAGGCGGCTCGCGTCGGGGACGTCGAGGTCGTGCTGCGCGGGGATGGCGGCTCCATGCTCCGGCAAGGACGCAGGTCATCGGGGCAGCGTCTCCGGCGAAACCTAGGGGCAACAAATATGTCAAATGGATGCGGGATGGCAAGGGAACAAATTTTTGACAAAGAGGAGAGGGCTTGGGGTTTCCACCGACGACGGAAACAACGGCGGAGAGCTTCAGCTCCGATGAGATCCAAATGGACGGGGCGGCGGCTATGAGCGGTGTGAGGGCGAAACAAAGTGGCAGAATGGAGAGAGGGGGCCGAGGGCTTCTTATAGGCGCGGAGAGAGGGCTCGGGAGCAAGGGATAAGCCTTATCCCCGAAGGCAAGGTGCGGTGGTTGCAGGCGGCGAGCTCGTGCTCTATCTCGAGCGCGAGAGGCGGAAGGTTGGGGACGACAGGGGTGGGGCCCTCCTGGCAGCGGCGTGCTAGCGAGAGCGAGACGAGGAGCGGCGAACGAGGCGGAGGCCTTCGGGCGCTGGGAGCAGGCCGCGGTGCTCCTGGCCTGGCGCGGCTTGCTGTGGCCGTGGGCCGGCTCTGGCCAGCGGTGGCTGGGCCTGCACGCGGGTGTGTGTGCGTGTTTTCTTACAAGGAAAACTTTCCGAGGCCAAAACGAAACCAAAAAAAATCCAAAAAATACCATGATAATTTGAAAAATTACCTTGGAATATCTAGAGCACAATGAACATTTATTCAAGCATAGAAGAATTTGAAAATATTTTCCTAATGCATTTAATGCACTTTTTGCAAATCGAATAAAAAGCAAATAAGTTCTAAAAACTCCAACTAATATTCAAATGAAATTCCCATCTCTTTTATATTTTGAGGAAGTCATCTTATCCCCTCTCCTTTATTTTTCTTGAGTGGAAAATAATGTTTGAACATTCGAGAAAACTCCAAAATGCAATAAATCATGAGAGGCAAATGATTTCAAATATTATTTTAGAATAACATCTATTGGTTTCATAATCCGTTTCCATTTTATTTCTGATAATAGAAGGAGTCATATTTCCTTCTCTCTTTATTTTATTTGAATGAATGGAAATGTTTTTGAAACTCAAAACGGAAAATTTTCCAAAAGTGAACCAAATGAAGTTGAAAAGTGCTCCTCATCACTCTCCACTCTATTGCATATATTTTGAAGAAGTCATGTTATCTTCTCTCAAGAAAATCTTTGAGTGGCATAAAGTTTCTGATTTGAAATATTTTGAACGGAATTCAAATCATTTTCAAACCCCTTTTTATTTCTTTAAATGGAAGAAGTCATATTATCTTCACTCTAGGGTTTTTGTAATGAAATGATTTTGAATTCATGGAGATAAAAAAATAAAAAAAATGCAAGGATGAAAGTTTGGGAAAGTCCTTTTATTCCCTCTCATTCAACTTTTAAAAAGTTTCAATTTCCACTCAATTTCACACAACAAACAAACAATCAAACAAAGAAACACAATTATTTATTTAATATAACATTCCAAAATTTAGAATTTTGGGATGTTACAAACTACCACCCTTAAAATGAATCTCGTCCTCGAGATTCAGAGAGACTGGAAAGAAGGTTAGGTTTGGGGGGTCTCCTTGAAAATCCATTCATCAACACAAGGTATGGGGTGCTACCACCCTTAGAAGCATGGTTATGGTTCCAACAAAACTCAGTACTCCGCCCTTTGGGTTGACGGTGTCGGTCCTCTCATACTCCCCAGAGTAACTCTTTCTTTAAGGCTCTTTAGGTAAGGGCATGACCTTTTCCTCAAAATCTTGAGTCCTTGCATCAAAATATGATCCTTCCGAGACTGGGTCTTCTTAGCTGTCAGGCTGTCGCCAATGCTAAACAACTATCGAAAATCTCATGGTGGTCGACAATTAATGGTTCCTCCTGCAGGAAATGGGTCTGGGTTGAATCTCACCGTATAACCCTGCCATTCTAAGGCTTTTGGTTTGTCGTGTCGACACTCTTCTAGGGTTTTCAAGCTCTCTAATTTTCCATCAACATATGATAGTGCATGATAGAAGTCTCCGGTATGGGGGGCCAATCCATCCCGTACTTGAATCATTACCACATACGCAGATAGTGAATCACGTATTCTAACACTTGGGCATCCTCGCAAGCATTGCATAACTTCTCTTCTCCATGAACTGGGTTTGGGTAATCCATTGGTTCTACAAGTTCTGCAAGCCAAAAAAACCTCTATCGTTTCTTCACAACTCTCGGGTTTACGTAACCTCCTATGGAATGTCCGTTGATGAAATCACAGCTTCTTCCATAATTCTTCCTGCAACATGGTTGTGCTTGTTCCTTTTAAATCCTGGGTCCTGTGGGTTATGGCCCAATTAAATACTTGTATATCTTTAACTCATCCTTGGAGTTACTATTGTTCCATATTCCAACATTACATCTCCTTTAAATCCAATAGTACTTCATTCCTTCATATTCTTGGGGTAACCATCATAACTAAAACCAAACTCCAACTCATTTGTCCAAACTCCACTCTATGGAATACGTTTTCCTTTCCACTGGTCTAGTGTTCACACAGACAAGTATCGCCAAAAAAAGCACTGGTTCATCCATAATTATCTTCATATCAAATCCTTTATTACATCCTTAACCACTACTCAAAACTCAAATTTCAAACGTACTTTATTACAAAAGCTACCATCCACATAGTTTGGTATGGTCAAGCATTACTTCCATATTTATTCATTTTCCCTACTTGAAGATTCTTTAGTCCCACTGGAACTGTGCAATGTGGTCCTTGAAATCATCGACCTTTTGCTTCATCATGGTGGCCATGAGTTTCATCTCCATCATCTCTGCATGCACCTCTCTCAGGTATTCTTGAGTGTGACAGAGTCTTGCTTCAAGTATTTCTCCAATCTGACGTATGGCTTCCGTAGCAGCTTCATGAACAGAGTCGAAGAATGTTGCTCGTGGTACTCGAGAGATGAAAAAGTATTGACCTATAGTCTTTGGGCAAACTCCCTTCACACGGTGGAGGTGTACCTCCACATACCAAAGTTCAACTCCCTTCTCCATGAAAGGATAACCCTTGTAGACTGCATCTCCTTCAAGATGAATATGCTTCATCATGTCCTTCAGGATTTTTGGGTAATCCTGATCACTAGTCAGGGTCATGATTGTTTCCGGGCCCTTGAGAAAAGACTCGTAAAGGGTTGTCATCTGCAGGTATAAGATAGAAGGGGTACTCAGGATAATGTATCTATTTCCTTGGGTGATATGTGGTTATTTTTCGGGAAAGGTTTGGGCCAGCTTATCCATGGGTTCAAGGTTTAAGTCTGGATGACATAGTGAGGGAGGCACTCACAATCAACAAAGAACTCATGACACCTCATATGAGATTTCAAACATATCAACTTTTATTTCTTCACGAACTATTACAATTTCCATTTCATAACTCAACTCAACATCCCCAAAAATAAAAGTGTATTCCACATTTATTACATGCTTTATTCCAATATCAAGATCTCAACTACTCTGCTCAAGCTTTCCTCGGGTCTGAACATTCTCTGACAAAATGTCCTACTCCTTTGCAGCGTAAACAAATGACATCAGACAAATTCAGGGGCTTCCTGGTGTCTATCTTGATTCCTTGGGTTCTTGGCTTCCTTGTTGGGAATTTGCTAGCGTAATGACCAAAATCCTTGCACCTTTAACAAGTGATATGACTCAGGTCCTTCTTTACAGAAACTGGGTTGTTCAGGGGATACATGCTCTTTCTCTTCCCGAACTTCTCCGTTCCGATCAATCCTTCTATCTCTTGTGGATCAAACTCCACTTCTTCCGTCGGGAAGTCTCCCAGATGCTCTTGGTTTTCCTTCATGCAATATTGTGAAAAATGTCCTTCTTCTCCACATGAATAGCAAGCATTGGAGTAAAATCTGTTTAGGCCTTCTCCATCAGGGTCGTCAACATCTTCCTTCATCATAGGTTCTTTTAAACTTTCCCTGAGGGCTTCTTTCATTGCTCCCTTCTGCTGCGTGCTAATTTCTTGTACCTTGGGATAAATATGACATTGGGTAGGGTAGTGCGTAGTTCCTTCACACAAGAAACAAGTAACCTGCCTAGTTGGGCATTCTTCAGCTCGGTGACTTCCTTCACAATGAGGGCATCCATCCTTGTGTTCCTCATGGGTATGTCCTATTTCTCCACATATCTTGCAGGCACAAGGTTTCTTCATCGGGTTACCATCGTGCTTCCGGATAAGACGGGATCCCAACAGAGTCTTCTTCAATTCCTTCCAAGTTTTTGCTCCATTACATCCTTGTATGGCTTGATGCATTTTCCACCAGGTTGCATTACTTTTTGTAAAGTAATGAAGAGTGTATTGAACCTCATACTTCCTTGCAACCAAATTGCTCCCGAAGTGATTCTCCATGTTTTGAATCCATAGCTCTGCCTCCAACTAAGTGATCGGTCCAGAGAATACAAGTCCATCTTCATTCATCATCTATTGGGTCCAAGGGTTTTGGGATGAGATAAGAGGGATAGAGAGAGATACACACAATACAAACAATATAGTTTTGAAAATAAGTTTATTTGCTGCTGTCGGAAAACACACGCAAAATATGACAGGTCACAAATCATCGCATCTAACGTGAGTATAAAACAAAGGTTTGGTCATCTAAAGGTCATATAAATCTTGGAATTCGTCGGTGTCTTCAAATTCTTCAAGTCTTCGACTGTCGTAGCATTAATTCTTCTAGTGTATGGTGAAGTCTGGTACCTTGTCCTTCTCGGAGTGGTCTCATCAGTTGATCCTCCATGTGGTCAAAGGGAAAAGGGGTATTGTCTAACTATTTGGGGTAAATGGAAAGATTTGATAAAGCTCAGAAAAGAAGAGAGGTAAAGGATCTTTTTGAAAATAAAGTTATAGAGAAATCCTTTCCTAAGGGCTTTCCAGTTTCTAGGGTCACGTCCTACAGTCAACATGTGCTCTGATACCATCTCTGTAACGACCCGACCTCAAAGGGTCAAGCCTCTGTGTATCTGTGCCATCCCTAGATCGGTATGCTGGCACACACAGTACATCAGTGTGTATATCAAAGTGCAATCACATGTATAAATAACTTAAAACTGATATATACCTCATAAGTCTCAGCGGAAATAATCAAACGGGTGTGGAGTCCCACCAACGCCAACGGCAAGAAGTTGAGTGTAGAGCGGTAACCCTACAACGTAACTCTTACCATCATAGAAATTCCTGCAACATAAGGCGTTGCAGCCGTGTAGGTCAAGACATTGAATGTCTTGGCAAGTCACATCATAAGAATAATGAACCTATTTGTACATGCAATTTGGTGGTGGAAAGCTCTAAGTTTAGTTTTTCGCATAAAGCTAGTTTTTCCCTAGAATAAAAGATATTATTCTATCATTACAGTATAGCATAGGATGAGTTGGCAAACCCAACTCAATCCAATCCCAAGTTTCATTTAAAACTAACTGTTTAATTAAAGGTGATGAGATCTCCCGGCATTTTCACTACTAGATGCTCAAGTTGTCCGTAACCGGGGACACGGCTAATCGATTAGGTTTTAACACTCTGCAGAGGTTTGTGCACTTTTCCCCACAAGACTCGATCGCCTCCCTTGAAAATCTCGCACTACCTGGTGTTTGAGAATAGGATGATCGAGACATAGTCTTTTGAAAGTATTTCCCCTTAACCCACGGATAGGCCGGTACACCTACTCATTCTACATCTGCTAGCCCATCCCGGAAGGGGTCACACTAAGGCCTTGTTTGGTTCAGCTTTTATCAACGGATTCATTGCACAAGCAAAATCTGAACCAAAGGCGAACTCAATGAGAATCAGATTCCGTAAATCATTTGCCAAAATCTAAACCAAAAGCGGAAGCAGCCCAGGACGTGCTTTTCAAAATCTGATTCCCACCGCGGGCCAAAATTTGAAATAGTTGTATCAGCTGGTTTGCCAAATGACCTACATCTTTTTCACATCAAATTTTCCACAGCTGTTTTTCCCCAGCAGATTTTTCACAGCTGCTTTTAGAAATCCACAGCCGAACCAAATAGGGCCTAACTACTCAACTAAGCCAGAGCCCATATTGGCTTGTGGCTGCACACGTAAGCTTCTAGACATGAGAATATGATTGATCTCTTTGAGCCTGGGCGGCCGACCACTAGTGGTGCACCACCATGGATTAATCATGCATGCTCCCACTGTACTTCGCCACCATTCAAACCAAATACCACTTGGTGTAGTTCATTTACAAGTCTTGGTCCTGCTTACTACTTTGTCACTCATGTCTCACCATGTTCGCTTCCCAAACCGCGTCTACATTTAGCGAGGCAAAAATAAACTTACACGGTGCTGACAAGGATATATAGATCAGACCTACCTCAAATGAACTACTAGGTAACGGCATAGCCATCTGGCAACAATAAATCCTACCATGCAATCCTACCACAAAAGGACTAAGTGCATAAGATAAACATAGGTAATTGGAATAATGGTCAAATGTGAACTTGCCTGGTAATAGTTGATGAGGATTATATCACTCCCATAAATTTACTTAATAGAACTATTTGTCACTCTCCGATGAAAAATCTATAAAATCAAACATTGATCCACATAAGCAATCATTTCAGAGAACCAAATAACATGCACAGAAACAAAAGGACTCGGAAAAACCAAATGAAAATCCAACACACTCAACTATCACAAAAATTTCAAAGTGCAAAACAACATGTGACGAGGTTAAAAAAATGTGATGTGAACTATGGTGCATACACGTCATAGTAGTAAAACTATCATGGACAGATCCTAATTGCATGAAAAATACGTGACAATGGTCCAAGTTATAGGATTTGGCTACGGTGACAAAGTGTAAAAAGAATCAACTCAATCGGAGCTACGGTTTAGGAGATATGGCCAGCTGAAGTTTGAATTCAAATCTGAATAAAGTTCAAATTCGAATCTGACAAAAGTTTACGAATATGATATCACTGGATAGAGCTAATCATGACGAAGAATTTGCCGTTGGTTTCATCGAGTTTGGATCTACGGTTAAAAAGTTGTGGCCAATCTAAGTTTAGGGGCTAAACTGAAAACTCAGGGACTTGGATGTGAAAGTTTTATTCGCGACCAGGTCCCTGACCACGTGGCGGATTTCTTACAGCTGAAGAGTGTTCACTGCAGCAGCTATACGATGAACGGCCACTAAGTAAAAAAAACACTACCGCGGCTAAATAAGAAGAAAATCGAAGACCGATTTTCACTAAACCGCACAGTTTAACGAAACTGTGGTTAACCGATCTAATACTAAAATAAATAAATAAAATGAACGAGAGAGGGCTTACGGTAGCCAAGGCGACCCTCAGGAGACGACGGCGCCGCTTTAGGCGCGGCGGCTGTGGCGGCGGTCATGGGTCCGACGGCGGGGAGAAGACGAAGCAGGATCGTGGCGTCGAGGGCTATCCGGTGGTGGAGGCGGCTCGCGTCGGGGGCGTCGAGGTCGTCTTTGTCGCGGGGATGGCGGCTCCGTGCTCCGGCGAGGACGCAGGTCGTCGGGGCGGCGTCTCCGACGAAACTTAGGGGCAACAAATATGTCAAATGGATGCGTGATGGCAAGGGAACAAATCTTTGGAGAGGGCTTGGGGTTTCCACCAAAGACGGAAACAACGGCGGAGAGCTTCAGCTCCGGTGAGATCCAAATGGACGGGGCGATGACTATGAGCGGTGTGAGGGCGAAACAAAGTGGCAGAATGGAGAGAGGGGGCCGAGGGCTTCTTATAGGCGCGGAGAGAGGGCTCGGGAGCAAGGGCTAAGCCTTATCCCCGAAGGCAAGGTGTGGTGGTTGCGGGCGGCGGGCTCGTGCTCTATCCCGAGCGCGAGAGGAGGAAGGTTGGGGACGACGAGGGTGGGGCCCTCCTGGCAGCGGGATGCTAGCAAGAGCGAGACGAGGAGCGGCGAACGAGGCGGTGGCCTTCGGGCGCTGGGAGCAGGCCGCGGTGCTCCTGGCCTGGCGCAGCTTGTTGTGGCCGTGGGCCGGCTCTGGCCAGCGGTGGCTGGGCCTGCACGTGGGTATGTGTGCGTGTTTTTTTACAAGAAAAACTTTTCGAGGCCAAAACGAAACCAAAAAAATCCAAAAAAATACCACGATAATTTCTAAAATTACCTTGGAATATCTAGAACACAATGAACATTTATTCAAGCATAGAAGAATTTGAAAGTATTTTCCTACTGCATTTAATGCACTTTTTGCAAATCGAATAAATACCAAATAAGTTCTAAAAACTCCAACTAATATTCAAATGAAATTCCCATCTCTTTTATATTTTGAGGAAGTCATCTTATCCCCTCTCCTTTATTTTTCTTGAGTGGAAAATAATATTTGAACATTCGAGAAAACTCCAAAATGCAATAAATCATGAGAGGCAAATGATTTCAAATATTATTTTAAAATAACGTCTATTGGTTTCATAATCCATTTCCATTTTATTTCCGATAATAGAAGGAGTCATATTTCCTTCTCTCTTTATTTTATTTGAATGAATGGAAATGTTTTTGAAACTCAAAACGGAAAAATTTCCAAAAGTGAACCAAACGAAGTTCAAAAGTTCTCCTCATCACTCTCCACATTATTTCATATATTTTGAAGAAGTCCTGTTATCTTCTCTCATGAAAATCCTTGAGTGGCATAAAGTTTCTGATTTGAAATATTTTAAATGGAATTCAAATCATTTTCAAACCCCTTTTTATTTCTTTAAATGTAAGAAGTTATATTATCTTCACTCTAGGGTTTTTGTAATGAAATGATTTTGAATTCATGGAGATAAAAAAAATAAAAAAATGCAAGGATGAAAGTTTGGGAAAGTCCTTTTATTCCCTCTCATTCAACTTTCAAAAAGTTTCAATTTCCACTCAATTTCACACAACAAACAAATAATCAAACAAACAGACACAATTATTTATTTAATATAACATTCCAAAATTTAGAATTTTGGGATGTTACAGATACTACTCATAGATTCATCAAAATAAGCAAACAAAACATAGACAACAGAATCTGTCAAAAACAGAACATTATGTAGTAATATGTAACTCTCGAATACTTCTGTAACTCCAAAAATTCTTAAATAAATTTGTGCACGTGAGGAATTTGTCTATTAATCTTATGCAAAAAGAATCAACTTAAAAGCACTCTTCTGTAAAAAAAATGACAGCTAATATCGTGAACGCAAAGTTTCTGTTTTTACAGCAAGATCACATTAACTTTCACCCAAGTCTTCCCAAAGGTTCTACTTGGCACTTTATTGAAATAAAAGCTATAAAACATGATTAATACAGTAGCTTAATCATGTGGACACACAAAAACAATACTGGTAAATGTTGGGTTGTCTCCCAACAAGCGCTTCTCTTTAATGCCTTTTTAGCTAGGCATGCCGATTTCAATGATGCTCACATAAAAGATAAGAACTGAAACATAAAGAGAGCATCATGAAGAATATGACTAACACATTTAAGCCTAAACTACTTCCTATGCATAGGGATTTTGTGAGCAAACAATTGGGAATAAGAATCAACTAGCATAGGAAGACAAAACAAGCATAACTTCAAAACTTTCAACACATAGAGATGAAACTTGATATGATTGCAATTCCTGCAAGCATATATTCCTCCCTCATAATAATTTTCAGTAGCATCATGAATAAATTAAACAATATAAACATCACATAAATCATTCTTTTCATGATCGACAAGCATAGAAAATTTACTACTCTCCACATAAGCAAAATTCTTCTTATTCGGGATAGTGGGAGTATCATACGAAACTCGAATACTATAAATTGTTTCCACATTAAAAGAGTAATATTCAGAATAAGGGTAATCATAATCATGACAAGTTTTGTAAATATAATCATCACTACTTTTTATAACATAAGTATCATCACAATAATCATCATAAGTAGCAACTTTGTTCTCATCATAATCAATTGAAACCTCTTCCAAGATAGTGGAATCATTACTAAATAAAGTCATTACCTCTCCAAATCCACTTTTATCAATATAATCATCATAAATAGGAGGCGTGCTATCATCATAATAAATTTGCTCATCAAAACTTGGGAGACTAAAAATATCATGTTCATTAAACATAGCATCCCCAAGCAAACATTAATTGCAGCAAATAAATTCTCAAACATGTCATTCTCATCAAACATAGCATCCCCAAGCTTGGGCCTTTTCATATCATAAGAATAATCACTCTCATCATTAATAGTATGGATAGCACCAATAGTATAACAATTATCATCATCACAATGAGTAATAGGAGCAACATCATTTGGGTGGGATACCTTTTACCTTTAGCTTCTCCGTCTTTTCTTTTTCTTCTTCACATTAAGTATGGGTTTAATCCTCTTTTTGGAGATCCTTATTAATGAGATTAGTTGAATAGAAGGCTCCTCCTCGTTACCTGATTCATCATAAGAAAGAATAGGAGGATATTGGGAAATCTCTTCCCTTTCATTAGTATTCTCTTCATCTTCTATTTGTTTTATTGTCTTTATGTAATTAGCAATATAAGGATTTTCAATGCAATTCACCGCAAAATACATATAAATTTTCTCTAGATCAAAATCAAGAACTTTATCAAGGACAAATTCTGGAATATCCTTAGTTATATGTTTCATTTCTTCATAACCCACAAGCAAACTAAGTTCATTATGATGCGCAAGGGAAATCAAGTCATCACAATTTTTGGACACGATACGATCATGAAACAATTTGCATTGGAGATTTAAATGATCACGTTCATAGCAAAGTTCACAAAGAAATTTTAATTTTTCAGCACAAGCATCTAGCCTCTCTTGCAACCATTTAGTTTCTAAATACTTATGCCTCTTGCAAAATCTATCTTCCTATTTGGTGTGTACTGCTACCTCTTGAGCACTGCGTTGGTTTTCCCTTGAAGAGGAAAGGGTGATGCAGTAAAGTAGCATAAGTATTTCCCTCAGTTTTTGAGAACCAAGGTATCAATCCAGTAGGAGACCATGCTCGAGTCCCACGCACCCACACAAACAAATAAGAACCTCGCAACCAACGCGATAAAGGGGTTGTCAATCCCTTCACGCTCACTTACGAGAGTGAGCTCTGATAGATATGATAAGATAATATTTTTGGTATTTTTATGATAAAGAGAAATAAAGATGCAAAGTAAAATAAACGGCAATAGAAATAGCTAAGTGTTGGAAGATTAATATGGTGGAAAATAGACCCGGGGGCCATTGGTTTCACTAGTGGCTTCTCTCAAGAGCATAAGTATTACGGTGGGTAAACGAATTACTGTCGAGCAATTGAAAGAATTGAGCATAGTTATGAGAATATCTAGGTATGCTCATTTATATAGGCATCACGTCCGTGACAAGTAGACCGAAATGATTCTGCATCTACTACTATTACTCCACACATCGACCGCTATCCAGCATGCATCTAGAGTATTAAGTTCATAAGAACAGAATAATGCTTTAAGCAAGATGACATGATGTAGAGGGATAAACTCATGCAATATGATATAAAACCCATATTTTTATCCTCGATGGCAACAATACAATACGTGCCTTGCTGCCCTAACATCCTTTGGGAAAGGACACCGCAAGATTGAACCCAAAGCTAAGCACTTCTTCCATTGCAAGAAAGATCAATCTAGTAGGCCAAACCAAACTGATAATTCGACGATACTTGCAAAGATAACCAATCATACATAAAAGAATTCAGAGGAGATTCAAATATTGTTCATAGATAAACTTGATCATAAACCCACAATTCGTCGGTCTCGACAAACACACCGCAAAAGAAGAGTTACATCAAATATATCTCCAAGAGAATCGAGGAGAACTTTGTATTGAGATCCAAAGAGAGATAAGAAGCCATCTAGCTAATAACTATGGACCCAAAGGTCTGAGGTAAATTACTCACACATCATCGGAGAGGCTATGGTGTTGATGTAGAAGCCCTCCGTGATCAATGCCCCCTCCGTGGGCGCAGGAAAAGGCTCCAAGATGGGATCTCACGGGTACAGAAGGTTGCGGCGGTGGAATTAGGTTTTCGTCGATGCTTCTGATGGTTTGGGGGTACGTAGGTATATATAGGAGGAAGAAGTAGGTTGGTGGAGCCACGAGGGGCCCACGAGGGTGGAGGGCGCGCCCCCTACCTCGTGGCTTCCTCGTCTGTTGCTTGACGTCCACTCCAAGTCCTCTGGATCACGTTTGTTCCGAAAATCACGTTCCCGAAGGTTTCATTCCGTTTGGACTCCGTTTGATATTCTTTTTCTGCGAAACACTGAAATAGGCAAAAAAAACAACGATTTGGGCTGGGCCTCCGGTTAATAGGTTAGTCCCAAAAAAATACAAAAGTGTATAATAAAGCCCATTAAACATCCAAAACAAAATATAATATAGCATGGAACAATAAAAAATTATAGATACGTTGGAGACGTATCATGTACTTGCAAACTCTATGCACTCCACAAAAGTTGACATGCTTATAAGAGACATTCCATCATGACTAGTGCAGTCATCATTAGTACTACGGATATTCAAAGAGTTCATACTAACAACATTGCAATCATGCTCATCATTCAAAGATTGCATGCCAAACATTTTATTGCATTATTCTTCTAATATTTTGGCACAATTATCGGAATCCTTATTTTCACGAAAGATATTAAAAAGATGAAGCATATGGGGCACCCTCAATTCCATTTTTTAGTTTTCTTTTATAAACTAAACTAGTGATAAAACAAGAAACTAGAAGATTCAATTGCAATATCTAAAGATATACCTTCAAGCACTAACCTCCCCAGCAACGGCACCAGAAAAGAGCTTGATGTCTAATACACAACCTTCTTCTTGTAGACGTTGTTGGGCCTCCAAGTGCAGAGGTTTGTAGGACAGTAGCAAATTTCCCTCAAGTGGATGACCTAAGGTTTACCAATCCGTGGGAGGCGTAGGATGAAGATGGCCTCTCTAAAACAACCCTGCAACCAAATAATAAAGAGCCTCTTCTGTCTCCAACACACCCAATACAATGGTAAATTGTATAGGTGCACTAGTTCGGCGAAGAGATGGTGATACAAGTGCAATATAGATGGTAGATATAGGTTTTTGTAATCTGAAAATATAAAAACAGCAAGGTAACTAATGATAAAAGTGAGCACAAACGGTATTGCAATGCTTCAAAATAAAGCCTAGGGTTCATACTTTCACTAGTGCAAGTTCTCTCAACAAGGATAACATAATTAGATAATAACAATCCCTCAACATGCAACAAAGAGTCACTCCAAAGTCACTAATAGCGGAGAACAAATGAAGAGATTATTGAAGGGTACGAACCCACATCAAAGTTATTCTTTCCGATCAATCCATTTGGCTATTCCTATAAGTGTCACAAACAGCCCTAGAGTTCGTAGTAAAATAACACCTTAGGACACAAATCAACCAAAACCCTAATGTCACCTAGATACTCCAATGTCACCACAAGTATCCACGGGTATGATTATACGACATGCATCACACAATCTCAGATTCATCTATTCAAACCAACACAAAGAACTTCAAAGAGTGCCCCAAAGTTTCTACCGGAGATTCAAGACGAAAACGGGTGCCAATGTTGGGGAACGTAGTAATTTCAAAAAAATTCCTACGCACACGCAAGATCATGGTGATGTATAGCAACGAGAGGAGAGAGTGTGTCCACGTACCCTCGTAGACCGAAAGCAGAAGCGTTATGACAACGCGGTTGATGTAGTCGTACGTCTTCACGATCCGACCGATCCAAGTACCGAACGTACGGCACCTCCGTGTTCAGCACACGTTCAGCTCGACGACGATCCCCGGACTCCGATCCAGTGGGGTGTCGGGGATGAGTTCCGTCAACACGACGGCGTGGTGACGATGATGATGCTCTACCGGCGCAGGGCTTCGCCTAAACTCCGCGACGATATGACCGAGGTGGAATATGGTGGAGGGGGGCACCGCACACGGCTAAGGAACGATCCGTAGATCAACTTGTGTGTTCTAGGGTGCACCCCTGTCCCCGTATATAAAGGAGCAAGGGGGGTGCGGCCGGCCCTAGGAGGAGGCGGGAGGAGTCCTACTCCCACCGGAGTAGGGCTCCCCCTTTCCTAGTTGGATTAGGACTTGGGGAGGGAAGAGAAAGGGGCGCCGCCTTCTTCCTTGTCCTATTCGGACTAGGGGAGGCGCGGCCTGCCCTGGCCGGCCCTCCTCTTCTCCCTCATGGCCCACTAAGGCCCATTAACCCCGGGAGGGTTCCGGTAACCCCGGTGTTCAGAAAATCCCGATTTCACCCGGAACTATTCCGAAGTCCAAACATAGGCTTCCAATATATCAATCTTTATGTCTCGACCATATCGAGACTCCTCGTCATGTCCGTGATCACATTCGGGACTCCGAACAAACTTCGGTACATCAAAACTCATAAAACTGTCATCGTAACGTTAAGCGTGGGGACCCTACGGGTTCGAGAACTATGTAGACATGACCTAGAACTATTCTCGGTCAATAACCAATAGTGGAACCTGGATGTTCATATTGGTTCCTACATTTTCTATGAAGATCTTTATCGGTCAAACCGCATAACAACATACGTTGTTCCCTTTGTCATCGGTATGTTACTTGCCGAGATTCGATCATCGGTATCCAATACCTAGTTCAATCTCGCTACGGCAAGTCTCTTTACTCGTTCCGTAATACATCATTTCATAACTAACTCATTAGTTACAATGCTTGCAAGGCTTAGGTGATGAGTATTACCGAGAAGGCCCAGAGATACCTCTCCGACAATCGGAGTGACAAAACCTAATCTCGAATTATGCCAACTCATCATATACTTTTGGAGACACCTGTAGAGTACCTTTATAATCACCCAGTTACGCTGTGACGTTTGGTAGCACACAAAGTGTTCCTCCGGTAAACAGGAGTTGCATAATCTCATAGTTGCAGGAACTTCGTATAAGTCATGAAGAAAGCAATAGCAAGATACTAAACGATCAAGTGCTAAGCTAACGGAATGGGTCAAGTCAATCACATCATTCTCCTAATGATGTGATCCCGTTAAACAAATGACAACTCATGTCTATGGTTAGGAAACATAACCATCTTCGATTAACGAGCTAGTCAAGTAGAGGCATACTAGTGACACTCTGTTTGTCTATGTATTCACACATGTATTATGTTTCCGGTTAATACAATTCTAGCATGAATAATAAACATTTATCATGATATAAGGAAATAAATAATAACTTTATTATTGCCTCTAGGGCATATTTCCTTGATCTCCCACTTGCACTAGAGTCAATAATCTAGATTACACAATAATGATTCTCACACCCATGGAGTCTTGGTGCTGATCATGTTTTGCTCGTGAGAGAGGCTTAGTCAATCGGTCTGCAACATTCAGATCCGTATGTATCTTGCAAATCTCTATGTCTCCCACTTGGACTTGGTCCCGAATGGAATTAGGCGTCTCTTGATGTGCTTGGTCCTCTTGTGAAATCTGGATTCCTTTGCGAGGCAATTGCACCAAGATTGTCACAGAAGATCTTCATTGGTCCCGATGCACTAGGTATAACACCTAGATCGGAAATGAACTCCTTCATCCAGACTCCTTCATTTGTCGCTTCCGGCAGCTATGTACTCGCTTCACATGTAGATCCCACCACGACGCTTTGTTTAGAACTGCACCAACTTACAGCTCCACCGTTTAATAAAAATACGTATCCGGTTTGCGATTTAGAATCGTGGGATCGGTGTCAAAGCTTGCATCGACGTAACCCTCACGACAAGCTCTTTGTCACCTCCATAAACGAGAAACATATCCTTAGTCCTTTTCGGTATTTTAGGATATTCTTGACCGATGTCCGATGATCCACTCCTGGATTACTTTAGTACCTCCTCGCTAAGCTAATAGCAAGGCACACATCAGTGTCCGGTACACAAGATTGCATACATGATAGAGCCTATGGCTGAAGCATAGGGAACTCCTTTCATTTTCTCTCTATCTTACTGCAGTGGTCGGGCATTGAGTCCGACTCAATCTTACACCTTATGTCTGTGCAAGAACCCTTTCTTTGCACGATCCATATTGAACTTTTTCAAGACTTTATCAAGTTATGTGCATTGTGAAAGTCCAATCAAGCGTCTTGATCTATCTCTATAGATCTTGATGCCCAATATGTAAGCAGCTTCACTGAGGTCCTTCATTGAAAAACTTTTATTCAAGTATCCTTTTATGCTATCCAGAAATTCTATATCATTTCCAATCAACAATATGTCGTCCACATATAATATTAGAAATGCTACAGAGCTCCCACTCACTTTCTTGTAAATACAGGCTTCTCCAAAAGTCTCAGATAAAACCATATACTTTGATCACACTATCAAAGCGTTTATTCCAACTCCGAGAGGCTTGCACGGACCATAGATTGATCGTTGGAGCTTGCACACTTTGTTAGCTCCCTTAGGATCGACAAAACCTTCCGGTTGCATCATATACAACTCTTCTTCCAGAAATCCATTCAGAAATGCAGTTTTGACATCCATCTGCCATATTTCATAATCATAAAACGCGGAGATTGCTAACATGATTCGGACGGACTTAAGCATCTCTACGGGTGAGAAGGTCTCATCGTAGTCAACTCCTTGAACTTGTCGAAAACCTTTTGCAACAAGTCGAGCTTTGTAAACAGTAACATTACCGCCAGCGTCAGTCTTCTTCTTGAAAATCCATTTATTCTCTGTTGCTTGCCGACCATCGGGCAAGTCAACCAAAGTCCACACTTTGTTCTCATACATGGATCCCATCTCAGATTTCATGGCTTCAAGCCATTTTGCGGAATCTGGGCTCACCATCGCTTCTTCATAGTTCGTAGGTTCACCATGATCTAGTAGCATGACTTCCAGAATAGGATTACCGTACCACTTTGGTGCGGATTTTATTCTGGTTGATCTACGAAGTTCAGTAATAACTTGATCTAAAGTTTCATGATCATCATCATTAACTTCCTCACTAACTGGTGTTGGTGTCACAGGAACCGATTTCTATGATGAACTACTTTCCAATAAGGGAGCTGGTACTGTTACCTCATCAAGTTCTACTTTCCTCCCACTCACTTCTTTCGAGAGAAACTCCTTCTCTAGAAAGGATCCATTCTTGGCAACGAATGTCTTGCCTTCGGATCTGTGATAGAAGGTATACCCAATTGTCTCCTTTGGGTATCCTATGAAGACACATTTTTCTGATTTGGGTTCAAGCTTATCAGGTTGAAGCTTTTTCACATAAGCATCGCAACCCCAAACTTTCAGAAACGACAACTTTGGTTTCTTGCCAAACCATAGTTCATAAGGTGTCGTCTCAACGGATTTTGATGGTGCCCTATGTCACGTGAATGCGGACGTCTCTCAAGCACAACCCCAAAAGCGATAGCGGTAAATCGGTAAGAGACATCATAGATCGTACCATATCTAGTAAAGTACGACACTGACGTTCGGACACACCATTACGCTGTGGTGTTCCGGTGGCGTGAGTTGCGAAACTATTCCGCATTGTTTCAAATGTAGACCAAACTCGTAACTCAAATATTCTCCTCCACGATCAGATCGTAGAAACTTTATTTTCTTGTTACGATGATTTTCAACTTCACTCTGAAATTCTTTAAACTTTTCAAATGTTTCAGATTTATGCTTCATTAAGTAGATATACCCGTATCTGCTTAAATCATCTGTGAAGGTGAGAAAATAACGATATCCGTCACGAGCTTCAACATTCATCGGACCACATACATCTGTATGTATGATTTCCAACAAATCTGTTGCTCTCTCCATACAACCGGAGAACAGTGTTTTAGTCATCTTGCCCATGAGGCACGGTTCGCAAGTACCAAGTGATTCATAATCAAGTGGTTCTAAAAGTCCATCTGTATGGAGTTTCTTCATGTGCTTTACACCGATATGACCTAAACGGCAGTGCCACAAATAAGTTGCACTATCATTATCAACTCTGCATCTTTTGGCTTCGACATTATGAATATGTGTATCACTCTTGTCGAGATTCAATAAGAATAGACCACTCTTCAAGGGTGCATGACCATAAAAGATATTACTCATATAAATAGAACAACCATTATTCTCTAATTTAAATGAATAACCGTCTCGCATTAAACAAGATCCAGATATAATGTTCATGCCCAACGCTGGCACCAAATAACAATTATTTAGGTCTAAAACTAATCCCGAAGGTAGATGTAGAGGTAGCGTGCCGACCGCGATCACATTGACTTTGGAACCGCTTTCCCACGCGCATCGTCACCTCGTCCTTTGCGGTGCTCGCTTATTCCGTAGTCCCCTGTTTCGAGTTGCAAATATTAGCAACAGTAACCAGATCAAATACCAGGTGCTACTGCGAGCTCTAGTAAGGTACACATCAATAACATGTATATCACATATACCTTTGTTCACCTTGCCATCCTTCTTATCGCCAAATACTTGGGGCAATTCCGCTTCCGGTGACCAGCTTGCTTGCGGTAGACGCAATCAGTTTCAGGCTTAGGTCCAGATTTGGGTTTCTTTTCTTGAGCAGCAACTTGCTTGATGTTCTTCTTAAAGTTCCCCTTCTTCTTTCCTTTGCCCTTTTTCTTGAAACTAGTGGTCTTGTTGACCATCAACACTTGATGCTCCTTCTTGATTTCTACCTCCGCAGCTTTTAGCATTGCGAAGAGCTCGAGAAGTGTTTTGTTCATCCCTTGCATATTATAGTTCATCACGAAGCTCTTGTAGCTTGGTGGCGTTGATTGGAGAATTACATCAATGACACTATCATCCGGAAGACTAACTCCCAGTTAAATCAAGTGATTATTATACCCAGACATTTTGAGTATGTGTTCACTGACAGAACTATTCTCCTCCATCTTGCAGCTATAGAACTTATTGGAGACTTCATATCTCTCAATCCGGGCATTTGCTTGAAATATTAACTTCAACTCTTGGAACATCTCATATGCTCCATGATGTTCAAAATGTCGTTGAAGACCCGGTTCTAAGCCGTAAAGCATGGCACACTGAACTATAGATTAGTCATCGACTTTGCTCGCCAGACGTTCACAACTTCGGCGTTGCTCCTGCAGCAGGCCTGGCACCCAGCGGTGCTTCCAGGACGTAATTCTTCAGGCAGCAATGAGGATAATCCTCAAATTACGGACCCAGTCCGTAATTGCTACCATCATCTTTCAACTCTCAAGGAACGCATTAAAATTCAACGGAACAAAGACGAGCCATCTATCTACAACAAACATAGATAAGCAAAATACTATCGGTGCTAAGTTCATGATAATTTTAAGTTCAATTAATCATATTATTTAAGAACTCCCACTTAGACAGACATCTCTCTAGTCATCTAAGTGAACACGTGATCCAAATCAACTAAACCATAACCGATCATCACGTGAGATGGAGTAGTTTTCAATGGTGAACATCACTATGTTGATGATATGTACTATATGATTCACGCTCGACCTTTCGGTCTCCGTGTTCCGAGGCCATATCTGCATATGCTAGGCTCGTCAAGTTTAACCGGAGTATTCTGCGTGTGCAAAACTGGCTTGCACCCGTTGTAGATGGACGTAGAGCTTATCACACCCGATCATCACGTGGTATCTTGGCACTACGAACTTTGGCAACGGTGCATACTCAGGGAGAACACTTCTTGATAAAAAAAATTTAGTGAGAGATCATCTTAAAATGCTACCGTCAATCAAAGCAAGATAAGATGCATAAAGGATAAACATCACATGCAATCAATATAAGTGATATGATATGGCCATCATCATCTTGTGCTTGTGATCTCCATCTCGAAGCACCATCATGATCACCATCGTCACCGGTAGCGACACCTTGATCTCCATCGTAGCATCGTTGTCGTCTCGCCAACTATTGCTTCTACGACTATCGCTACCGCTTAGTGATAAAGTAAAGTAATTACATGGCGTTGCATTTCATACAATAAAGCGACAACCATATGGCTCCTGCGATTGCCGATAACTCGGTTACAAAACATGATCATCTCATACAATAAAATATAGCATCACGTCTTGACCATATCACATCACAACATGCCTGCAAAAACAAGTTAGGCGTCCTCTATTTTGTTGTTGCAAGTTTTACGTGGCTGCTACGGGCTGAGCAAGAACCGTTCTTACCTACGCATCAAAACCACAACGATAGTTTGTCAAGTTGGTGCTGTTTTAACCTTCACAAGGACCGGGCGTAGCTACACTCGGTTCAACTAAAGTGAGAGAGAGACACCCGCCGGTCACCTTTAAGCAACGAGTGCTCGCAGCGGTGAAACCAGTCTCGCAGAAGCGTCACGCGTAATGTCGGTCCGGGCCGCTTCATCTCACAATACCGCTGAACCAAAGTATGACATCTTTGGTAAGCAGTATGACTTGTATTGCCCACAACTCACTTGTGTTCTACTCGTGCATATAACATCAACGCATAAAACCAGGCTCGGATGCCACTGTTGGGGAACGTAGTAACTCCAAAAAAATTCCTACGCACACGCAAGATCATGGTGATGTATAGCAACGAGAGGAGAGAGTGTGTCCACGTACCCTCGTAGACCGAAAGCGGAAGCGTTATGACAACGCGGTTGATGTAGTCGTATGTCTTCACGATCCGACCGATCCAAGTACCGAACGTACGGCACCTCCGTGTTCAGCACACGTTCAGCTCGATGACGATCCCCGGACTCCGATCCAGCGGGGTGTCGGGGATGAGTTCCACAAGACGACGGGCGTGGTACGATGATGATGCTCTACGGCGCAGGCTTCGCCTAAACTTCTGCTGACGATATGACCGAGGTGGAATATGGTGGAGGGGCACCGCACACGGCTAAGGAACGATCCGTAGATCAACTTGTGTGTTCTAGGGTGCCCCCTGCCCCGTAGATATAAAGGAGCAAGGGGTGCGGCGGCCCTAGGAGGAGGCGGCTGGAGGAGTCCTACTCCCACCGGGAGTAGGACTCCCCTTTCCTAGTTGGATTAGGACTTGGGGAGGGAAAGAGAAAGGGGCGCCGCCTTCCTTGTCCTATTCGGACTAGGGGAGGGGCGCCTGCCCCGCCGGGCCCTCCTCTTCTCCCTCATGGCCCACTAAGGCCCATTAACCCCCGGGAGGGTTCAAGTAACCCCGGTGTTCCTAGAAAATCGATTTCACCGGAGCTATTCAAGTCCAAACATAGGCTTCCAATATATCAATCTTTATGTCTCGACCATATCGAGACTCCTCGTCATGTCCGTGATCACATCCGGGACTCGAACAAACTTCGGTACATCAAAACTCATAAACCGCCATCGTAACGTTAAGCGTGCGGACCCTACGGGTTCGAGAACTATGTAGACATGACCTAGAACTATTCTCGGTCAATAACCAATAGTGCAACCTGGATGTTCATATTGGTTCCTACATTTTCTCTGAAGATCTTTATCGGTCAAACCGCATAACAACATACGTTGTTCCCTTTGTCATCGGTATGTTACTTGCCCGAGATTCGATCGTCGGTATCCAATACCTAGTTCAATCTAGATTCGCAAGTATCTTAACTCGTTCTGTAATACATCATTTCAAAACTAACTCATTAGTTACAATTCTTGCAAGGCTAAAGTGATGAGTATTACCGAGAAGGCCCAGAGATACCTCTCCAGCAATCGGAGTGACGAAACCTAATCTCGAATTATGCCAACTCAACATATACTTTTGGAGACACCAGAGAGTACCTTTATAATCACCCAGTTATGTTGTGACGTTTGGTAGCACACAAAGTGTTCCTCCGATAAACGGGAGTTGCATAATCTCATAGTTGCGAGAACTTTGTATAAGTCATGAAGAAAGCAATAGCAACATACTAAGCGATCAAGTGCTAAGCTAACGGAATGGGTCAAGTCAATCACATCATTCTCCTAATGATGTGATCCCGTTAATCAAATGACAACTCATGTCTATGGTTAGGAAACATAACCATCTTCGATTAACGAGCTAGTCAAGTAGAGGCATACTAGTGACACTGCTTTGTCTATGTATTCACACATGTATTATGTTTCCGGTTAATACAATTCTAGCATGAATAATAAACATTTATCATGATATAAGGAAATAAATAATAACTTTATTATTGCCTCTAGGGCATATTTCCTTCAGCCAACCCCTATGCATAGATACCCAAGGTGGCGGAACCCGCAAGTTGATCACCAAAACATACATCAAGTGAGTCAATAGAATACCCCATTGTCACCACGGGTATCCCACATAAGAAATACATCAAGTGTTCTCAAATCCTTAAAGACTCAATCCGATAAGATAACTTCAAAGGGAAAACTTAGTCCATTACAAGAGATAGAGGGGGAGAAACATCATAAGATCCAACTATAATAACAAAGCTCGCGATACATCAAGATCGTGCCGAATCAAGAACACGAGAGAGAGATCAAACACATAGCTACTGGTACATACCCTCAGCCCTGAGGGTGAACTACTCCCTCCTCGTCCTGGAGAGTGTCGGGATGATGAAGATGGCCACCGGTGATGGATCCTCCCTCCTGCAGGGTGCCGGAACATGGCCCCGATTGGTTTTTGGTGGCTAGAGAGGCTTGCGGCGGCGGAACTCCCGATCTAGGTTTCTTTTCGGGGGTTTCTATATTTATAGGAATTTTTGGCGTCGGTCACACGTCAGAGGGGTCTCGGAGTCATCCACGAGGTAGGGGGCGCTCCCAGGGGGGTAGGGCGCGCCCTCCACCCCCGTGGATGGCTCGGGACTCTGCTGGCCCAACTCTTTTACTTTGGGGGCTTCTTTTGGTCCATAAAAAATCCACAAAAATTGGCAGGTCAATTGGACTCCGCTTGGTATTCCTTTTCTGTAAAACTGAAAAACATGGAAAAAACAGAAACTGGCACTGGGCTCTAGGTTAATAGGCTAGTCCCAAAAATCATATAAAATAGCATATAAATGCATATAAAACATCCAAGATGGATAATATAATAGCATGGAACAATCAAAAATTATAGATACGTTGGAGACGTATTAGCGCTCAACGCGGATGCGGCCGCGCTCTCGGCGCAGGTGGCGGCGCTCGGGGAGGATGCGGCCAGTGTACGGGCCCTCACGAAGCGTCTCCACGACGTCATTCTTTGCAAGAAGGGGGGTTGGTAAATGGGAATCGGGAATTTGTGGATTCGGGGGTGACCGGCGCTAGAGCGACGAAGTCAGCGAAGCTTATGGAGGAAGACTTAAATAGACCCACGAATTTTCATCGCAAACGGTTCCTACAACAAACTGTGTGTGATGTTGCTGATTTTTTGTATTAGCCGTGAAAGAAGAATTTGGAGTATAGTGGCAATGGATGGTGTTTTAAATGTACGAGAAAATTTTGTACCATTAAAATGTACTAATACAACTGTCATGTTAAAATTTGGAAATTATAGGTGTTCATTTGACCTTTTTAAGACATTTAAGTGATATTATAGCCGTTTAATGACCGTAATCCAAATTTGAACTACATACACGTACAACAGCTAACCATAACTATTTGAAAAATCATATTTGTGTACTTTGTGCGAGTTATTCCATGTGCAGTAAATTGGAAGGAATTTTCAAACATATTGGTGTCACGGCTTGGACACAAGCATCGAGTGCCATGATATTTAAATTCCAAAAAAATTCAAAAATGATCAAAAATACATGAATCCTTGCTTGACGTAATGGCATGGCACCAAGATTTTGTGGTAAAAAGATTGCCCAGTTTGGCAAAAGTTTGGACACACACCCCTCACAAACCGGAGCAAACTCACTAGAAGGCTCGTGGTTCCAAGAGGAAACAATGCATGTTTGATGACGAACCGGCGATAACTTCCTCTTATGGCCTTCAAACTTTTTTATAGTTAACATGCACTAAGACAACTGTCATGTTGAAATTTGAAAATATTTAGGGGTCATTTGACCTTTTTAAGACATTTAAGTGATTTTCTAGCCATATAATGACCGTAATTTAAATTTGAACTACATATACATGCAACAGTTAACTATAACAGTTTGAAAAATCATATTTATGTACTTGTGTGCGAGTTAATGTCATATGCAGTAAATTGGAAGGAATTTTCAAACATATTGGTGTCACGGCTTGGACACAAGCATTGAGTGCCATGGCATTTAAATTCCAAAAAAGACAAAAATGATCAGAAATACATAAAACCTTGCTTGTGAAATGGTATGGCACAAAGATTCCATGGTGAAAAAATTGGCCTGTTTGACGGAAGTTTGGACACACACCCCTCACAAAACGAAGCAAACTCACTAGAAGGCTCGTGGTTCCGAGAGGGAACAATGCATGTTTGATGACGAACTGGCGATAGCTTCATCTTATGGCCTGCAAACTTTTTCTGTCGTTAACATGCACTAATACAACTGTAATGTTAAAATTTGGAAATTTTTAGGGGTCATTTGACCTTTTTAAGACATTCAAGTGGTTTTCTAGCCATATAATGATCGTAATTCAAATTTGAACTACATGTACATGCAACAGCTAACCATGACGGTTTGAAAATTGCGAGTTAATCAATGTCATGTGCGGTAATTGGAAGGAATTTTCAAACATATTGGTGTCACGGCTTGGACACGGGCAATGAGTGTCATGGTATCTAAATTCCAAAAAAATCAAAAATGATCAGAAATACATGAAACCTTGCTTGATCAAATGGCATGGCACAAAGATGTTGTGGTGAAAAAATCGGCCTGTTTGACGATAGTTTGGATGCACACCCCTCACATACCGGAGCAACTCACTAGAAGGCTTGTGGTTCCAGGAGGGAACAATGCATGTTTGATGACGAACCAGCAATAGCTTTCTCTTATGGCCTTCAAACTTTTTCTATCATTAACGTGCACTAATACAACTGTAATGTTGAAATTTGAAATATGTAGGGGTTCATTTGACCTTTTTAAGACATTTAAGTGATTTTCTAGCCATATAATGACTGTAATTCAAATTTAAACTACATGTACATGCAACAGCTAACCACAACGGTTTGAAAAATCATATTTGTGTAGTCGTGTGCGAGTTAATGTCATGTGCAGCAAATTGGAAGGAATTTTCAAATATATTGGTGTCATGGCTTGGACACAAGCATCGAGTGCCATGGTTACACAAAAAAGCATTCATGCCTTACATGAGTAAAGAAAATGCAAATATCTAGCAAGACAACCGGGACCCACATGATTGGCACTCTATTTCGCGCCTCGAGGTTTGGAAGGTGAGTGGCGCGGGTTATTAATCAAACCCGGTTCTATATTGGAAACCGTCAGCGATTAAATTCACACAAGACTTTTGTTGCGGTAATCGTGTGCAATTCAAACTACAGTACTCGTGAATTCCGGCGACAGGCATGTGTATTGATGACCCACAAGTATAGGGGATCAATTGTAGCTCTTTTCGATAAGTAAGAGTGCCGAACCCAATGAGGAGCAGAAGGAAATGACAAGTGGTTTTCAGCATGGTTATGTCTGCAAGTGCTGAAATTGTAAGTAACAGAGTAGTTTGATAGCAAGATATTTTGTAATGAGCAAGTAATGATAGTAGTAACATAAGTGAAGCAAGATATCCCAACCCTTTTGAGGCCAAGGACATGCCAAGACGGTCTCTTATAGTAAGCAAAGCATTCTTGAGGGTACACGGGAATTTTATCTAGTCACTTTCATCATGTTGGTTTGATTTGTGTTTGCTACTTTGATAATTTGATATGTGGGTGGATCGGTGCTTAGGTGTTGTTCTTACTTGAACGAGCCTCCTACTTATGATTAACCCTCCTGCAAGCATGTGCAACTACAAGAAAAGTATTAAGAATAAATTCTAATCATAGCATTAAACTTTTGGATCCAATCGGTCCCTTACGGAATAGCGCATAAACTGGGGGTTAAGCTTCTGTCACTCTCGCAACCCATCATCTAATTACTACTCCACAATTCATTCCCTTAGGCCCAAAATGGTGAAGTGTTATGTAGTCGACGTTCACATGACACCACTAAGGGAATCACAACATACATACTATCAAAATATCGAACACATATCAAGTTCACATGATTACTTGCAACATGATTTCTCCCGTGACCTCAAGAACAAAAGTAACTACTCACAAATGATAATCATGCTCAAGATCATAGGGGTATTAAATAGCATAATGGATATGAACATATAATCTTCCACCGAATAAACCATATAGTAATCAACTACAAGATGTAATCAACACTACTAGTCACCCACAAGCACCAATCTATAGTTCCCGTAACAAGATTGAACACTAGAGATGAACTAGGGTTTGAGATGAGATGGTGTTGTTGAAGATGTTGATGGAGATTGCCCTCCCCAAGATGGGAGAGTTGTTGGTGATGATGATGATGATGATTTCCCCCTCCAGGAGGGAGGTTCCCCCGGCGGAATCGCTCCACCGGAGGGCAAAAGTGCTCCTACCCAAGTTCCGCCTCAAGACGGCGGCGCTCCGTCCCGAAAGTCCTCCCCTTATTTTTTCTAGGTCAAAATGACTTATATACCAGAAGATGGGCACCGGAGGTGGGCCTGGATGAGCACAACCCACTGTGGCGCCTGGGGCCCAGCGCGCCTCGGTGTCTTGTGCTCACTGTGGTGGCCCCTCTCCGGTACTTATTTGCTCCAGTATTTCTCAATTATTCCATAAAAAATCCTCATGAAGTTTCAGCTTGTTTGGAGTTGTGCAGAATAGGTGGCCTGACGTAGCTTTTCCAGGTCCAGATTTCCAGCTGTCGGAATTCTCCCTCTTTGTGTGTACCTTGCATATTATGAGAGAAAAGACATTAGAATTACTCAAAAAAGCATTATTATGGATAAAAACATCATAAATAATAGTAGGAAAACATGATGAAAAATGGACGTATCAACTCCCCCAAGCTTAGACCTCGCTTGTCCTCAAGCGAAAACCAAAATCGAAAAACATGTCCACATGCTTAGAGAGAGAGGTGTCGATAAAAATAAAATACGGAAATAGAAGCATCATGTGAATTATTATAACAGCAACATACTTAAGCATAAAACTTTTATCATAGAACTTTTATCATAGACTTCTCATGAATAAGTAACAGTTCATCAAACTTTCGTAGTATAAAGCATAGACTCTATTAGAAACCAACAAACTATGTTCTCAGTCAACTTTGCAACTACAATTTATCATATTTTCAGGAAGGGTCACGTATCGGAGCCTTTAGGAAAGTCCACATACTCAACCATCATATAGTCTTCTATGATTGCTAACACTCACCGTACACATGAGCAAAACGTTGCAACGGGACACATAGAAAGATAGGGGCTTATAGTTCCGCCTCCCAACGTATTCACCTCAAGGGTGATGTCAACAATAATAACTCATGCTACCCATATTCAACTAGACATACATGCCTAGATCTTTCCTCACCACATGATGCTTGCCAAAGGAGAAAAATAAAAAGGAATAGAGAGAAAACTTGGACTCTTTGCATAAAAGTAAATACATAGTGGAGGGCTGCAGAGGTTGCCATGCGCTTATTTGTTTGTATGCTCAACCCCTTAGTGCAAAAGAACGTCATGTTGTATTGCCCCTTGTGATGGCAACCTTTATTATGCAGTCTGTCGCTTTTATTTTTCACCATCACAAGTTCGTACAATGCTCAATTTTCTCTTGCACTAAATGATCTCACACTTTTAGAAGCATTTTTTATTGCCTATTGCACCGATGACAACTTACTTGAGGGATCTTGCTCAATCCCTTAGTAGGTATGGTGGACTCTTGAAAATAAGATTTGGGTTTAAGGGTTTTTAGATGCACAAGTAGTATCTCTACTTTGTGTGGAATTTTTGTCTAGCAAAGATAGGGGGCAAACACCACATGTTAAAGGATCTATGACAATATGACTTCTATGTGAATATGAACAAACATAAATCATTAAGTTGTCTTCCTTGTCCAGCGTCAACAATTTTGGCATATAATATTTTGATGGGGGCTCACAATCACAAAATATTTCTAGGATAGTGTATTTATATGTGTCCCTTATTAATTCTTTCATGAGTTGCATCATCGACTAATGCTATGTTTGTCAATCTCTAATAAAATTTTCGACTTATACTTTTCCTTATGTGGTGTCATCACCTACCATAAGATTTAGCATATGATATTCTTGATTTATTTCCTTTCCTTTTATTTATTTCTTTTCTTTTTATTGCAACAAGAAAGTAAAGAAAGCAAGAACTCGAACTAAACTTTATTATATATCTCGCACACGATTACAAGGACAGATCACTAAGCAAACTCTCGAAAAGAAAGGATCGAACTAAACTTTTATTCATCTAAAGCAAAAGATCGAACTAAAATAAGTAAAGGCAAAAGATAGTGGGGATGATACGATACCGGGGCACCTCCCCCAAGCTTGGCAGAAGCCAAGGGGAGTGCCCATACCCGATACTCAGTTTTCTTTTGCTGAAGAAGAAGATGGTGGTGGTGACGAAGAAGCGATCTTGTCCTCGGGTTTCCATGGCAGAGGTCCACCATCATAAGAGGAGGAGTGAGTTTCACGGGTCCTGCAACCGGCGGCCAAACTCATACATTTAAACCTCGCCTCATATTCAAATACTTGGTTTTTGAGATCGTAGATCTGGCTTTGGAGGAAGTTGATTTGCTCATTGAGGGTGAAGACGATGTCCTTCATGGACTTGCCATCCACCTTGAGATCATGGGAAAGATCCGTGATCATGAGGTGATTAGCATTGAGTCCATGCTCCACCATCCCCTTGCACCGAAAGACCTCCTGCTCCATAGCATCAAGCCTGTCCTCCATGGTTCCCGTCCCCTTAGGACCTGGCACATCACGAAGGTGAAGCACCCCCTCATGCATCTGGATGACCTGAGGGTCCTGCACCACCTCCCGCAAATATGGGTTGATGACGTTCTTGAAGAACTTGTCCTTTGAGGAGCTTGAATCAGCCATGGTAGATGGGATCTGACAGAAAACAGTAAGGAAAAGAAAATAGAAGATTTCTCCGTGATACGGTGGTCAATAGGTTCGGGGGGTATATAAAGATTTTTTTATCTTGGGAAAAAAGCAAACAGAAGAAAAACGGAGTCCGGAAGGTACCCGAGGTGGGCAGCCAGGCGCGCCCTGGTGTCTTGTGCCCACCAGGGTATGCTTCGTGGAAGTTTCTTATTTTCCTAATTTTCTAAATATTCCAAAACTGACAAAAAATATTTTTGCGGATTTTTTGAGTCCGTTTACTTACCGTATCACGTACCTCCTTATTTTCACGATTCTGGAGTGTTCCGGAAGGACTCTTTTATGTGTTCTTCCGGTGTCAAAGTTTGGATAATATTGCTTTCAACTTTAATGGGCGAACCTGAGATATAATGTTTTATTCGTTGCCCATTAACAACCTTCGGGTTAGTACCTTCGGCATTATTTATTTTGATAGCTCCAGACCGATAAACCACCTCGATAACATAGGGTCCTTCCCATTTGGAGAGGAGTTTTCCTGCAAAGAACCTGAAACAAGAGTTGTACAAAAGAACATATTCTCCAACTTTAAACTCACGCTTTTGGATTCTTTTATCATGCCATTTTTTAACTTTTTCTTTAAACAACTTGGCATTTTCATAAGCTTGGGTTCTCCATTCATCTAATGAGCTAATATCAAATAGCCTCTTTTCACCGGCAAGTTTGAAATCATAGTTGAGTTCTTTGATTGCCCAATATGCTTTATGTTCTAATTCAAGAGGCAAATGACAAGCTTTTCCATAAACCATTTTATGAGGAGACATACCCATAGGATTTTTATATGCCGTTCTATAAGCCCAAAGTGCATCATCTAATTTCTTAGACCAATTCTTCCGGGACCTATTGACAGTCTTTTGCAAAATTAATTTTATTTCTCTATTGCTAAGTTCAACTTGACCACTAGACTGAGGATGATACAGTGATGCAATTCTATGGTTAAAATCATACTTGGCAAGCATTTTACGGAAAGAACCATGAATAAAGTGTGAACCACCATCAGTCATTAAATATTTAGGGACTCCAAACCTTGGGAAAATAACTTCCTTAAGCATTTTAATAGAGGTGTTGTGATCAGCACTACTAGTTGGAATAGATTCTACCCACTTAGTAACATAATCAACAACAACCAAAATATGTGTATACCCATTAGAGGAAGGAAAAGGTCCCATGTAATCAAATCCCCAAACATCAAATGGTTCAATAGCAAGTGAATAATTCATAGGCATTTCTTGACGCCATCGATATTACCTATTCTTTGGCATTCATCACAAGATAAGACGAACTTACGGGCATCCTTGAAAAGAGTAGGCCAATAAAACCCAGACTGCAATACCTTGTGAGCAGTTCTATCTCCAGCATGATGCCGTCCATATGCTTCGGAGTGACATTTCCATAGGATTTGTCCCTGTTCATGCTCAGGTACACAACGTCTAATAGCCAAAGATGCCGGGGAGGCTGATCGGACCCACGAACACCTATGGGGCCGGCGGACCGGGGCCCTTTTTTTTTCGGAGGGGGGCGGAGATCGCACGAAGAGCGGATCGAGGCGAGGCACACGAGCAGTTTACCCAGCTTCGGAGCTCTCCGAAGAGATAACACTCCTACTGCTTCTTGTCTGATTGTATTGTGTTCTTGCTAGGGAGCGATGAGAGCTACAAGACCTAGCGTGAGTGTTCTCTGGTTACATTGGAATCGAACCCCCACGCTATGCATGGGCCTCCTTTTATATGCTCAAGGGTCTCCGGCTGTGGCAACGTAGATGAGGGTACAAATGGAAAAACAGTAGTTGGTACACCTACTTGAACAGTGTATAGTGTACTCTACCTAACCCTGACGGCAAGGGACAAAAACATTAAATGCCCGTCCCTGTCGCCATGGGACCGTTCCATGCGCGCGTGTCAAGAGGCTGTGCAGCCAGCGGGGAGCAGCGATAAGCGGCGCTGACAAGCTTGCCATCGTGGCGAACGGTGGCGCTCCTGACGGTCCCTGTTGCACTGTTTAGGCGACTATCTACTCTTTCTTTATAAAGATGTGGGTCATCCCAAAAGTAATGTCTTAAATCATAGAATTTTTTTCTTTTGTTAGTATGTGAAACTAGGTGGTAAATATTTAGCAATAATGTAATTAGCATAGTTAGCATACCAAGGAGTGTTATTAGAAACATTTATTGTAGCTAACTGCTCATCAAGAAAACTATCATCAATAGGTAGTGGGTCATCAAGCACATTTTCAAGCCTAGACAAGTTATCAGCTACGGGGTTCTCTGCTCCTTTTCTATTAGTGATATGTAAATCAAATTCTTGTAGAAAGAGAACCCAACGAATAAGTCTAGGTTTAGCATCTTTCTTTTCCATGAGATATTTTATAGCAGCATGATCGGTGTGAACGATAACCTTAGAGTCAACAATGTAAGATCTAAATTTATCACAAGCAAACACCACTTCTAAGAACTATTTTTTATAGTAGCATAATTCTTTTGAGCATTATCTAGAGTTTTACTAGCATAATGAATGACATTCAGTTTCTTATCAACTATTTTCCTAGAATGGCACCAATAGCATAATCACTAGCATCACACATAATCTCAAAAGGCAAGTTCCAATCAGGTGGTTGAACAATAGGTGTAGAAATTAAGGCTTTCTTGAGTGTTTCAAAGGCTTCAAAACAATCATAATCAAAGACAAAAGGGATATCCTTTTGCAAAAGATTCGGGAGAGGCCTAGAAATTTTAGAAAAGCCTTTGATAAATCTCCTATAGAAACCAGCATGACCTAGGAAACTACGAATACCTTTGATGTCTTTAGGACATGGCATTTTCTCAATTGCATCAACCTTAGCCTTGTTCACTTCAATACCTCTTTCAGAAATCTTATGACCCAACACAATACCTTCATTAACCATAAAGTGGCACATCTCCCAATTCAAGACAAGATTTGTTTGCTCACATCTCTGCAAAACTCGATCAAGATTGCTTAAACAATCATCAAAAGACTTCCCAAAAACAGAGAAGTCATCCATGAAAACTTCAACAATATTTTTATAGAAGTCAGAGAATATAGCAGTCATACATCTTTGAAAGGTAGCAGGTGCATTGCATAAACCAAAAGGCATACGTCTATAAGCATAAGTTCCAAAGGGACAAGTGAAAGTGGTCTTTTTTATCAGGTTGAGAAACAGGTATTTGTGAAAAACCTGAGTATCCATCAAGGAAGCAAAAATGTGTGTGCTTAGATAATCTTTCTAGCATTTGATCGATAAAAGGCAAAGGGTAATGACCTTTTCTAGTTGCTTTGTTTAATTTTCGAAAATCAATTACCATTCTATAGCCTGTAACAATTCTTTGTGGAATAAGTTCAATCTTATCATTAGGAACAACAGTAATACCTCCTTTATTAGGGACACAATGAACTGGACTTACCCATCTACTATCATCTATAGGATAGATTATACCTGCATCCAAAAGCTTTAATATTTCTGTTCTTACCACTTCTTTCATCTTTGGATTTAACCGACGTTGGCGATCAACAACGGGTTGAGCATCAGGTTCCATATTAATCTTGTGCTGACATAGAGTGGGACTAATGCCCTTTAAATCATCAAGGGTATATCCAATAGCAGCTCGGTGCTTCCTTAGAACTTTCAATAATCTTTCTTCTTCATGTTCTAAAAGGTTAGCACTAATAATAACAGGATATATCTTCTTTTCATCAAGATAAGCATATTTCAAAGTGTCTGGCAATTGTTTTAATTCAAACACAAGATCACCTTTAGGTGGAGGAGGACCTCCTAGAGTTTCAATAGGCAAATTGTGTTTAAGCAGAGGACGTTGTTCAAAGAAAATATCATCTATTTCATCTCTTTCATGCATATGTAATCATTTTCGTGGTCTAGCAAATATTGTTCAAGTGGATCAGTAGGAGGCACAACAATAGAAGCAAGACCAATTATTTCATCCTTACTAGGCAATTCTTTTTCACGAAGCTTTCTACTAAACTTGGAAAAATTAAACTCATGAGACTCATCGCCAAAACTAACACCGACAGTTTGTTTCTCACAATCTATTCTAGCATTAACGGTGTTCAAGAAAGGTCTACCAAAGATAATGGGACAAAAGTCATCTTGTGGGGAACCAAGAACAAGAGAATCAGTTGGGTATTTTATTTTCCCACACAAGACTTCAACATCTCTAACAATCCCAATTGGTGATATAGTATCTCTATTGGCAAGTTTAATAGTAACAGCTATGTCTTCTATCTCTGCGGGTGCTATGTCATTCATAATTTCCTGATATAAGGTAAATGGAATAGCACTCATGCTAGCACCTATGTCACATAAACCATGGTAATAGTGATCCCCTATTTTAACTGAGACAACAGGCATGCCAACAACAGGCATGTTTTTATCCTTTTTATCAGGTTTGGCAATTCTAGCAGCTTCTTCACAGAAGTAAATAACATGCCCATCTACATTTTCTTCCAAGAGATCCTTAACCATAGCAATACTAGGTTCTACTTTAATTTGTTCATCAGGTTTAGGTGTTCTAATATAACTTTTGTTGACCACAGTTGAAACTTTAGCATGTTCCTTTATCCTAACAGGGAAAGGTGGTTTCTCAATATAAGCAGTAGGAACAACTGGATCAACATTATAAAGTATAGTTTCCTCTTTAGCTAGTATCGGTTCTTTAATTTCTTCTTTAGTAGGTGGGTGATATTTAAACCACTTCTCTTTAGGGAGATCAATATGAGTAGCAAATGATTCACAAAAGGAGGCTACTATCTCAGAGTCAAGTCCATATTTAGTGCTAAACTTTTAGAAAGCATCGGTATTCATAAAAGATTTACCACAATCATACTTCAGCTTAATACCCGACTCTTTACCTTCGTCGAGTTCCCAATCTTTAGAGTTGCGTTTAGTTCTTTCTAAAAGATCCCACCGGAATTCAATAGTCTTCTTCATGAAAGAACCAGTGCAAGAAGTATCGAGCATGTATTGATCATCACGAGAAAGGTGAGCATAAATTTTTTGAATAATAATTTCTCTTGAGAGATCATGATTGGGGCATGAATATAACATTGACTTAAGCCTCCCCCAAGATAGAGCGATACTTTCTCCTTCACGAGGCCAAAAATTATATATGTAATTCCGATCATGATGAACTAGATGCATGGGATATTTTTTTGGTGAAACTCCAATTTCAATCGATTCCAATTCCAAGATCCAATATCATCGCATAGCCTATACCATGCCAATGATTTTCCTTTCAAAGATAAAGGGGAAACCTTCTTCATAACTTCATCTCCGGGTAAACCTGCAAACTTAAACAATCCAGAAATTTGTTCCACATATATCAAGTGCATATCAGGATGTTTGGTTCCATCTCCTACATAAGGATTAGCTAGCAGTTGTTCTATCATACCCGAAGGAATTTCATATTCAATATTTTCAGTAGGTGCAGTAGGTTGAGGGGTAGCTAATTGTGGCTCCGGTGGAGGTGAAGATACCCCGAACAAACCCCTCAAAGGATTGTTTTCCATAGTAACAAGTGACAGTAAATTTTAGCACACTATATAAATGTTTCCTTACCAAATTCCACTTACAAAAGGCGCTTCACTCCTCGGCAACGGTGCTAGAAAATAGCCTTGATGACCCACAAGTATAGGGAATAAATTGTGGCTCTTTTCGATAAGTGAGAGTGTCAAACCCAACGAGGAGCAGAAGGAAATGACAAGTGGTTTTCAACAAGGTAATTGATACGTCTCCAACGTATCTATAATTTTTGATTTCTCCATGCTATATTATCTACTGTTTTGGACATTAATGGGCTTTATTATCCAATTTTATATTATTTTTGGGACTAACCTATTAATCGGAGGCCCAACCCAGAATTGTTGTTTTTTGCCTATTTCAGAGTTTCGCAGAAAAGGAATATCAAACGGAGTCCAAACGGAATGAAACCTTCGGGAACGTGATTTTCTCACCGAACATGATCCAGGAAACTTGGACCCTACGTCAAGCAACCAACAGGGAAGGCACGAGGTAGAGGGGCGCGCCCTCCCCCCGCCCCCCAGGCGCGCCCTCCACCCTCGTGGCCCCCCTGTTGCTCCACCGACGTACTCCTTCCTCCTATATATACCTACGTACCCCCAAACGATCAGACACGGAGCCAAAAACCTAATTCCACAGCCGCAACCTTCTGTACCCATGAGATCCCATCTTGGGGCCTGTTCCGGGCTCCACCGGAGGGGGCATCCATCATGGAGGGCTTCTACATCAACACCATAGCCTCTCTGATGAAGTGTGAGTAGTTTACTTCAAACCTTTCGGGTCCATAGTTAGTAGCTAGATGGCTTCTTCTCTCTTTTTGGATCTCAATACAAAGTTCTCCCCCTCTCTCATGGAGATCTATTCGATGTAATCTTCTTTTTGCGGTGTGTTTGTTGAGACCGATTGTCGGTATACTAGAGTAGGGGTACCCTAGTATCCCGTACTCGTGCCTGCAGACGATTCTGACACCCAGCGGCAAGGTTTGCCTAAATCACCGCCAATCTCCTCCGTGGCTCCTTGGAGCCATTCAAGAACAAAGTATTAGATTGAGAAGACAAGGTCCCGACAAGAGGAGCTTGTCGGGAAGGCTCCCTCGAGCACGCAGAAGACAAGGCCCGGCAAGAGGAGCTTGCGGGAAGGCTCGGGCGCGACAAGTCTCCGGCGCGACAAGAGATCCGGCAGCGGCAAAGGCGCTTGCCGCGCATGCAACTTCTCTCCATCTCCGCTCCAGCTCACCCAATGACGTGTCGCCATGGGACCGTTCCATGGGCGCGTGTCGAGCAGCTGTGCAACCAGCGATGGCTGACAGGCTTCGCCATCGTGGCGGCGGGCGCCTGACGGCCTCTGTTACCTTTGTTTGGCGACAACGACAGGCATTTATTGCTTTTGTCCCTTGCCGTCGAGTTAGGTATTTTGCATACCTTTGTTCAAGTAGGTGTACCAACTCCTGTTTTTACATTCGTACCCCGCCTATGTTGCCACCAGCCGGAGACCCTTGAGCATATAAAAGGAGGCCCGAGTGCAACGTGAAGAGGTTGATTCCGTTCGACTCGGGAGACCGGATAGACTCACGCTAGGTTTTGTAGCCCGCATTGCTCCCTAGCAAGAACACAATAGATCAAACAAGCAGCGTAGGAGTTTTATCTCTCCGGAGAGCTCCGAAGCTGGGTAACCCGCTCGTGTGCATCGCCTCGATCCGCTCTTCGTGCGACCTCCGCCCCCCTCCGAACCACAAGGGGCCTGCTCCGCCGGCCCCATAGGTGTCGCACGAAGAGCGGATCGAGGCGATGCACACGAGCGGTTTACCCAACTTCGGAGCTCTCCGGAGAGATAAAACTCCTACTGCTGCTTGTTTGATCTATTGTGTTCTTGCTAGGGAGCAATGCGGCTACAAAACCTAGCGTGAGTCTATCCGGTCTCCCGAGCTGAACGGAATCAACCCTTTCACGCTGCACTCGGCCTCCTTTCATATGCTCAAGGGTCTCCGGCTGTGGCAACATAGGCAGGGTACGAATGTAAAACAGGAGTTGGTACACCTACTTGAACAAAGGTACAAAGGCAAAAAATACCTAACTCGACGGCAAGGGACAAAAGCAATAAATGCCTGCCGTTGTCGCCAAACAAAGGTAACAGAGACCGTCAGCGCCCGCCGCCACGATGACGAGCCTGCCGCCATTATCGCTTTCTCCGCTGCTGCACAGTTCGACACGCCGCCCATGGAACGGTCCCATGGCTATCGCCGCCGGTGAGCCGGAGCGGAGATGGAGAGAAGTTGCATGTCTGCAAGCGCCTTTGCCGCGCCGAATCCTTTGTCGCGCCGGAGACTTGTCGCGCTTCGAGCCTTCCCCGCAAGCTCCTCTTGCCGGGCCTTGTCTTCGCGTTCGAGTGGTTTTCCCGACAAGCTCCTCTTGTCGGGACCTTGTCTTCTCAATCTAATACTTTGTTCTTGAATGGCTCCAAGGAGCCACGGAGGAGATTGGCGGTGACGAGGCAAACCTTGCCGCTGGTGTTGCAATCGTCCAGGCATCTAGTACGGGATACTAGGGTACCCCTACTCTAGTACACCGACAGAGCCCCCGGCTCGGGCCGCACACGGTGCCGAAGCGCTTATCGGGCCAGGCCTAGAATCGCAGACGGACACGCGCGGCCTCGACCACGCCGCAACCCGCCCCGGACCCACCACGATCCCCACTAATGGCACGCACCGGACGTGGCGTCGTGCGAGAGATCGCGGGCGCGGTCGTGGGGGGGGGGGGGTTCTTTATTAATGTAAGCGGAACATCCGCCCCCCTCCTCCCCTTTATAAGCGGAGGAAACAGAGGCAGGCTGACCACTCCTGCCATTGCCGTCTTGTCAAGAAACCACCGCCGCTCCCCTCGTCTTCTCCGGTGCGAAGAGAGCAGCGCCCCGCCCCCTTTCGCCACAAGCACACTCACCGCCATCGACCTCCTCCGCCCCCCTCGCCATGGCCCCGAAGGCCGATAAGGAGAAGGGCGTCAAGTCGGCCGAGGCGCAGCGGCTCGCGGCGCTGCGCAAGGAGCGAGCCGTCTTCCCCCCCGCAGCTCGGCGCACGGGAGCTGCGGGACGTCTACTATCTTTTTCTCGGTCGACGGAGACTCAGCGCATCCGCGCCGACGAGGTGCTCCCGCCTCCGCCGCTGATCCGCCCCAACAGGGTACCCTTTCTTCGCCCTTTTTCTTCTATTGCGGTCTTTGCCCGCCGTATTCGAAGTTCTTTGCGACATAATGAACACCTTCGCCTCCACCTCCTTGATTTCACCCCCAACGCCATCTTGACCATGGCTGCTGCACATTTGTGCGAAAACTTTGTCGGGGTCCACCCGAACGTGGCACTCTTCCGCCATTTCTTTGTTCCCCGCGTCGAGAGAGGAGAGCCCCTTGCCAGAGGGATAGCCTGGGTCTCCAGGATCGGCAAGAAAGAGGCCTACCTAGAGGGGGAGTTCCGGAACAAGGGGGCGGAGTGACGAGCCGGCTGGTGCTGGGTCGGGGAGGAGGACCCACAGCCCTTCACCGCCGTGCGCCAAACCCCAATTGCGCGTAGCAAGGATTGGAGTAACTTGGCGCCGGAGGATGCGAGGCTGAAGATAGCTGTGACCCGAATTCTGCGCCTCAGGCTTGCCGGATTAACTATTGGCGCAGTTGGCGCAGACTTCATTCGCCGCCGCATCGCTCCCTTGCAGGAAAGGAGGAGGCCTGCTTGGGAGTTCCGCACGCGGCGGACATCATGAGGCTGCGCCCGGCCTGAATTGGAACTTCACCGTCATGGAGCTGGATTCAGTGCTGCTTGAGTTGTTCAAGAACGACCCGAACACCCAAGTGGTTCAGGTTGCCGCGAGGGGTCGCCCCATTGTGCAACAACTCGGGCGCCGACCGCATCCGCGCCATGATGCCACCGGCGACTCCCACGGGATCGTCCCGACCTGGCAGGAGCCCCCCGACGAGGTCGTGCAGCAATTCTTCGACAACTTGCAAGAGGTGCCGATCCGCTCCGACGAGCAGAAGAGGCTCACCCGCGACACCACCGACCAGGAGATGGCGTGGATCGCCACCAGAGCGGAGGAGGCGGCAGCAGCCGCTGCCGCTGGAGCCTTCGGGTTCACCGTGGAGGAGGCGGATGCGGCGAAGGCGGCAAGCTCTGCTGAGCGAGGGGAGGTCGCCAGCGAGGACGAGCTTGTCGAGCTCGAGGCCGGCGTTCACGCGAGCAGCGTCATCAACATCTTCCTCAACATGCCACCGAAGAAGAAGGCTTCGGCGGCAGCAGAGCCGTCCGCGTCGTACCCACCCTCACCGCAGCAAACGGGTGGTGGTGCAGACGCTGGCGGAGGAACGGGCGCCGACGAAGGTGCTCGCGACGTTGCCAAGTCCAAGGACAAGGCACCGCAAACCTCGGCGTCCGCGCATCCCCCGCGTCCATCTCAGGAGACGCGAGACCAACAACGTCATGGCGTTCACAACACCATACGTTCGTTGGATCGAGACCCTCAAGACCAGCATGCGCGCCAACATGCTGGCACTAGTGGGATACGGTCGCCCGGATGGGACGCTGCTCCTTCTAATGCAATTAGAAGTCCGAGCGTGTCCCGCTCCTTGCACCGTTCTCCGATGACGCCTACTACTCCAGCAGAAGCTCTGGCGAGAGCTCAACTGCTCCTCGACTACCCTCCAACGGCCGACAAGGTCGACGAGTGGAGGGCCACTATCCAGAGCCTCATCGGCTTTGCCAACGGCGACGCTCCGCGACAACCAACACCATCATTGCCGCGGAGAGACGACAAGACACGAGCCGGTGGCGACGAGACTGTCGGAGGTGCAACCACCGTGCACTCTCCGCCAAGAAGGCCAAGATCACCGACTCACCGGATCCACCTCGACAGCGACTCCACTGCGTCGTCGGATCCGCGAGCTCGCCGCGATCAGCGCCAAGTTCTTCATGAGCGACAACAAGAGGACGCTCGAACTCGCATCGAGCGTCGAAGAGAAGCGCGACGTCAATCCGACAAGCGCGCTGGGCCTTCTGTTGACGAGCACGCGCCGGAGGGGCCAGGCAACTTGCCGTACGCGGTAGGTTGCCCTGCGTTCACTCATGAGCTGCGGCAAGTCCAGTGGCCCAGCCAGAAAAACTTCAAACCAGACGTGCCGGAGAAGTATGATGGCCGGACGCACCCGTCGGAGTTCCTCAGCATCTACACCATCGTGGTGCAGGCTGCGGGGGGACGGGACGACAAGATCCTCGTCAACTACTTCCTGCTCGTGCTCAAGCCCAACGTCAGATCTTGGCTCATGCACTTGCCGGACAGCTCCATATCCTCTTGGGCGGATCTGTGCCATCGCTTTGTTGGCGCCTTCACAGGTGGCCACAAACCTCATGGCCAAGAGAGCGACCTTCACTTGCTCGCCCGAAGGAAGGAGAGTCCTCGCGCCAAGTTCATCCAGAGATTCAGCCGTGTGCACTACAACATCCCAGACGTCCACCCCGCTGCGGTGATCAGCGCATTTCATCGTAATGTGCGGAACCGCAGGATGAGGGAGGAGATGGCGATGTGCAAAGTCAAGGACGTCGTGAGCTGTACGCCTTGGCCGACAAGTGTCTTGTGGCCGAGGAAGGGAGGAGACTCCGTGAGAGAATGCGAAGCAGGATCGACAAGGTGATGACACCGCCAAGCAAAGAAGGGCCGCGGCGAGGCAACAGGAAGAAGAAAAGCAGAGAAGTGCTAGCTGTCGAAAGCAGTCCGCAACGGAGGCGGCGACAAGAATGCCAAGACCGGTGGCTCCGGCAGGAGGTTGCCGCCGACGCCAACCACCGGTCGGTGGCGGCGCCGCCGACAAGCAGACAGCTCCGCAAGCAAGATCGCAAGATCCACCGCACCAAGGGCCACGACCTCCAGAGCTGCAAGAAAGTCGAGCAGCTTGTCGAGCAGCAGAGAGCTGAGTACGAGCGGCGCGACAAGGAGAAGGCCAGTGAAGGTCTGGGGAGCAAGCAAGAAACGCCCCGGCCGGGGGACGCCGCAAGGTCAAGCAGCGACAAGGAGATCGACCTCCCCGCGGCCGCGACAAGGATGAAGGTGATGATGACGACGAAGATATGGAGGACGACGACGCCGACGAGCAGGAGTTTCAGAAAGCCACAGAGGTTCTCTGCGTTGATGGAGGTGCTTCCCTGCATACCTCCCACCGCCAACTCAAGCAATGGATGCGGGAGGTCAATGCAGCGGAACCATCCGTAGAGTCACGCAAGCCTCACGAAGTGGTCCAAGACGCCTATCATTTTTGATATTGAGGACCACCGATCGCATAATCTGCGTCGGGTGCTTGCCGATGTTGGTCTCTCCAACCATCCGCAACCTCAAGGTCACAAAAATGTTAGTTGACGGCGGGCCGGCTTGAATCTGATCTCCTCCGCGGTGCTCCGAAGCTTCAGATCCTCGACGTGAGCTCAAAGAGACCGGAACCTTCCAAGGAATCAATCCGGGAAGGAGCAAGTCAAGGGGAAGATTACGTTGCCGGTCACATTTGGCGTGAGCTGAACTTCAGGATCGAGAAGGTTACATTTGACGTTGCCGATTTCCCATTGCCTTACAATGGGATACTTGGCCATCCAAAGACTCGCCAAGTTCATGGCAGCCTCTCACTACGCCTACAACCTACTCAAGATGCCGGGCCCGATAAGCGTCATCTCTGTCCATAGCGACAAGAAGGATGCCCTTATCTGTGCCGACAAGATCTTCCGGGATGCAGCAGCCGGGACAGATTGCCAGACACTTGCCGCTGAAGCTCCCGGGGGGAAGAAGACCAAGTCCAAGTCCGGCAAGGGCTCTGATGCTCACTCCGGCAAGCGCACCTCTTCGGAGTGCTGCGCTACCGTCGAGGACGCTCCATCGAGCTCCACCGGCAAGTGCAAGAAGATGGTGGCTCCGCCGAAGACCAAGAAGGTGCCCGCCGAGGAGGACGGCGCTGGTGATACCTTCACCATCAGTGCCTCTCTCGACCCCAAATAGGAAGGCGCTCGTTGCTTTCCTGCGGCGAATGTCGACGCGTGTTTGCATGGCAACCGTCTGATATCCCCGGTGTTCCTGTGAAAGTGATTGAGCACCGCCTGGCCGCTTTGTCCTCATGCGCCGCCCGTCAAGCAAAAAGTCGAAGCAAGCGGTGGAGCGCCAAGAATTCATAGCCAAGAGATCAAGAAACCGGAAGCAGCAGGCCTTGTCGAGGAGTGCTCCATCCCACGTGGTTGGCCAATCCTCGTAGTCGTGCGCAAGAAGGCAAATGGGAAATGGAGACTTTGTATTGACTTCACGGATGTTAATAAAGCTTGTCCCAAAGATCCATTTCCTTGCCGCGCATTGACCAGATTGTTGACTCCACGGCGGATGTGATTTGCTTTCGCTTCTTGATGCATACTCGAGATACCATCAGATCTTCATGGCTGAAGAAGATGAGGAGAAGACCGCATTCATCACACCATGTGGCACATCTTGTTTCATACGGATGCCTTTCGGTTTGAAGAATGCTTTGGTTCAACGCTTTGCAAGAGTAGTCCATGACGCTTTTGAGCCACAGATGCACGTAAATGTAGAAGCCTACATGGATGACATAGTGGTCAAGAGCAAGGACAAAGCAACTCTGGTTCAAGATTTGACGAGACCTTTGCAAATCTGCGCAAGATCAACCTCAAGCTCAACCCCGAGAAGTGCGTGTTTGGAGTCCCTTCCGGCAAGCTTCTCGGTTCTTCGTGTCTCAAATGAGGGATTGAAGCTAATCCCGACAAGATCAAGGCCATTAAGCAGATTGAAGCACCAAAGCGCGTCAAGGATGTACGAAGACTTGCCGGTTGCGTGGCTACTCTCAAAGAGGTTTATTTCTAGGTTCTGCTGAGCGCTCTGCCATTTTTCAAGATTTTGAAAAGGCAGGTCCAAGAAATGGACTCGAAGCGGAGGCTGCGGCTGCAGGACTTGAAGAGATACCTGTCCTCCACTCCAACACTTGTCGCACCTAAGCCACAAGAGAAGTTGCTGCTGTATATAGCGACGACCAATCAAGTGGTTAGTGCTGCGTTAGTGGCGGAGAGGGAGGCGGATGACGAGCCAAAGAACCGCGGCAAGCACGCCCAGCGACAAGGTGGGGCTTCACGACAAGCTCTGGTCCCGACAAGGACGAGTCCGTGAAGACGCATGAGCAGATGCGTAAAAAGGATGGTGCAGCGCCTAGTCTATTTTGTCGACTCCCTCCTGCAAGGGGCTAGGTCAAGGTATTCCGGTGTGCGAGAAATTGCTTTTCGGCCTCCTCATGGCCTCGAGAAAGCTGCGCCATTACTTCCAAGCACATGAGATCACAGTTGTCACTCGCTTTCCCACGAAGAGGATCTGCAGAATCCGAAGCGGCAGGCAGGATTGTCGAGTGGGCACCGGAGCTGTCAAGATTCGGTCTTAAGTTTGAAAGCACATCAACTATCCAAAGCGTAGCCTTGGCAGAATTCATAGCGTAATGGACGCCAACGCCAGATGAAGAGATTCCGGAGACGAGCATTCCCGCCAAAGAAGCAAGCAAAGAGTGGCTGATGTACTTTGATGGTGCCTTCTCGCTGCAAAGGCGCCCGGTGCCGGCGTCTTTGCTTATCGCACCCACCGGAGAGCACCTCAAGTATGTCGTCCAGATGCACTTTCCCAAGGAGCAAGCGACAAACAATACTGCAGAGTATGAAGGTTTGCTTGCCGGTCTCAGGATCGCAGTGGACCTTGGGATCAAGAAGCTTATTGTCAGGGGTGACTCGCAACTCGTCGTCCGCCAAGTCAACAAAGACTACCAGAGTCCGTTGATGGAAGCCTACGTTGATGAAGTGAGGAAGCTAGAAGAGCACTTTGACGGCCTGCAAATGGAACATGTTCCAAGAGCTCAGAATGATATTGCTGACGGCTTTGTCACAAAGTGCGTTATGCGCTTAAGTTACACTGTGGAACCAGGGATTTTCGTGCTCAAGTCGACTCACCAACCGTAACACCATCGACTGGACAGAGCAAGAAGATAAAGTTGGCCTCTGGTGACTACTTTCCGACGGAGCTTCCCGAAGCCGTCGTTGCAAAGGTCCCCAAGATCAACACCAACAGTGCTGAGGAGCAGTCTGCTCCGACAGACCCCAGGGTTTGTTCCGTTGAAGCAGACGCTCCCGACAAGTCTTGCTCCGGCAAGCTTGTCGGGGAGCATCAAGCTCCGGCAGGGCCGCAGGTCCTCGCCGTGGAAGCTGATGTTCCCGCAGCAGCAGATGTGCCTTTAGTCCTTGTTGTCGAGCCACAAGCTCCAAAGATGGGCGCAGCAGATTGTCCATTTCCTTCAGACAGAGAACTTCCCAAGAGCGGGAAGAAGCGGAAAGAGTAGCCCGGCGGTCAAGTATGTACCAGTTTGTCGACTGCATACTCTTGTACATAAGAAGACTCAACGGTGTGAAATTGAAGTGTATTCCTGGGAAGATGGATGAAGCTGTTGGCAGAGATACATGGAGGCATATGTGGTCACCACATTGGCGCAAGAGCACTTGCCGCAAGCAAAGCTTTCGGCAAGGTTTCTTACGGGCGACGACCCTCCGTGATGCAACCGCACAAGTAACCAAGTGTGAAGCGTGCAAGGCCCATTCCAAGCAGATACACCAGCCAGCTCAAGCTCTCCAGACGATCCCTTTATCCTGGCCATTTTCGGTCTGGGGACTCGACATTCTCGGCCCCTTCCCCCGAGCTGTCGGAGGCTTTGAGTACTTGTACGTCGCCATCGACAAGTTCACAAAGTGGCGGAAGTGGAAGCAGTGAGGAAGGTGGCAACACGATCGGCCGATCAAGTTCTTTCAGTCGATTGTTTGCCGTTTCGGAATCCCTACCAGGATCATCACCGACAACGGCACACAATTTACGATTCGCACCTTCATGCAGTACGTCCAAGACCTTGGCGCCAAGGTCTGCTTCGCTTCCGTTGCTCACCCGAGAAGCAACGGTCAAGTAGAGAGGGCAAATGCTGAAGTGCTGCGCGGGCTCAAGACCAGAACTTTCGACAGGCTGCACAAGTGCGGAAGAAACTGGATCGAGGAGCTGCCGGTGGTTCTTTGGTCGACTGTAACGACGCCAAATCAAGCCACCGCCAGGCACCCTTTGCTCTAGTCTATGGAGCAGAGGCAGTTCTCCCCACGAAACTTCAGATCACGGATCGCCTCGAGTACTCGCTATGATGAGCTTGAGCAAGAGCAGCTGCGACAAGATGACGTTGCTCCTCGAGGAGGATCGTCTTCAGGCCGCTGTGCGAGCCACTCGCTACCAGCAAGCCCTGCGTCGCTACCATAGCCGCAGGGTTAGCGCCAGAAGTCTCGAGGAAGGCGACCTTGTTCTTCGGCGCGTTCAATCCGCCAAGAATTCAAACAAGTTGACGCCGAAGTGGGAAGGCCCTTATCGGGTGAAACGAGTCACTAGGCTCGGCGCCGTCATGCTTTGAGACCGAAGATGGCATTCCGGTGAGCAACTCACGGAACATTGAGCATCTTCGTAAGTTTTACCCATAGGGCGCGGTTGCGGAATCCGCTCCGCAACCACCTTTTGTACAAGTCTTGCCATTGTTGCATGTAATCCTTCAGACAAAGCCGGGCGCAGACCCCTGCATCAAGAAAGCTTCGTGTGTTGCGCATACGACTTGTCAAGTTCATGCTTTCATCAATTTATTGCATGCTTTGGCTAACACTTTGTGCAGCAACCACACCCGTAAGCAGAATCGAGCCGCTAGGCTCCATAACGTTATTTCCTCTTCTTTCTCTTCTCTTAAAGAAAGGAAGGCTCCCTCGCGCACAAGTTAACCAGGGGGGAGGAGGAGATAATACTATGGACCAGGCACCACTCGAGGAAGTTTCACCTCATCGGGAAGCAAGAAACAGAAAAGCTAAGTTGCCAAAGTTTGAGCAATCAATTTTTAAATTTTCGTTATCTTCCTCGAACGATAGTACTTTGTATGGAAAACCTGTGCGCAGAGGAACCAAATCGTGACTGGTCGCGCCCTTACTTTGTTTCGAGTCCGCTCAACAACTTAAGTGAGCTGCGGCTAGTCCACGACAAGGTTGCTTGTCGGTAGCGACCCCGCCAAAGAAGTCTTGAAGTTCCAGACTCGGCGCCATGCAAGGGTGCCTGCACCGGCAAGTTTCCCTGAAAGGCGTAGGGCAATAACGTACAAAGGAAGAAATCAAGTAGAGGAAATAACGCTGCATTGATCGATTCACCTAAGATAGAGTATATTACAGAATAACTTGTCGCTGATCTAACAAAGTCTTCTAAACATGATCAGCAGCGACAAGGGAAAGATAAGGTTGGCGGCCTAGTCCACGCGGTCGCCCTCAATCCTCTTGATCTTGTTCACCTTGTCCACAATGGGTGCGACAAGGGCTTTGAGCTCCTCCACGTTGGCTTCGCCGGTAACGATCGGAGGGCGCCATTAAGGTTGAGGCCCGGGTTGCGGAAGGCCACCTTCATCAACACCTTCTCGAGGGCCCTGCACAGACCTAGCGTGATTCCTCACCACCGCTTGCCGGGACTTCTTCTGAGTCGCCGGAGGCCCGGCCGCCACGCCTTTGAAGAACAGTGAGCTTGACGCTGGGTTGGAGATGCTCGTCGGAGGAGTACGCAAGGTCCGCCATCCCCAGCTCCATCAACTCGTTGTGGATGTCGGCAGCGGTGTCCACAAGACCTTCGGTCCAGTGCTCCACGCTCTCCCTCAAGGTGTTCTGGACGGAGGCAGCATCCGCCAGCAGCTCCTCCTTGGCCGTGATCGCCTCCAACAAGCCCGCCTCCCGCTCTCTGGCACCATCCAACGTCTGCGTCAGAGTGGTCAGTTTCAGCTCCAGATCCGCCTTGGAGTCCTTGGCGGCGTCGAGCTCCTTAGCCTGTCGGCGAGGCGGACCTGCAGCTTCGCCCAGCGTGTGGGGCGTCCTTCTCGCGCTCACGCTTGAGCACGGCAAGCTCTTCGCCGCTCTTCTTGAGGGTGGCCTCCAGCTGTGCCACCTTCGCCTTTCAGCTCTTCCTTGGCGACCTCGGCGGCTGCGGCGGCGTCGCTTCGCTTCGGCGCCCGCCAAGCGACTTCTCACGCAGCGGCAAGGTCCTCCTACGTGGCTGTCCAGGTTGACCTTCCGCTGCGCCAACTCGCTTTCTGCTGGCGAAGCTTCGGCAGCCAGCCGCTGCTCCTCATCGGCTGCGGCCTTCTCAAGGATGAAGGCCGTGCGCTCTTCTGCGAGCTGCGACGCAGCGCATCCGCCACGTCGCGGAGGGCTTCTTTGTTGGCGCCCGGAGCTCCTCGGCGCTGCTTTCTCCATGTCCGCTCCCGCCTCGCGACAAGGACTTCCGGGTCTCAACTTGGCTCGACGGGTGCGGTAGAGGGACAACAGCTTCTTCAGCGATTGCTCCTCCTCGGACTTCGCCATTGCTGCTGCTTGGCGCATCCACCAGCGTCAACCCAGCGGACGCGAGTAGCTCGCCGTCAAAGGTCTCGCCCTCGACTGGCGCCCTGGAGCTCGGCTCCCAGGGGAGCTTGATGAAGACGCCTCCGCCGGCCTTCAGGTAGGCATCGGGCTAGGGCTCCTCGGAGCCTGGCGCCGCGGCGGCAGCGGGGGAGTCGGCTGTCGGTGTAGCGCTTGCCGCTCCTGCGGCCTCAGGGCCGTCAGTACGACCGTCCGACCCCTCGCCGGCCTCTGCGTCGGCAGCCTCGGTGGCCTCCTCGCCAACAGGCTCGTCGGCGATGGCCTCTTCTTCCACGACGATGACCTCTTCTTCCTCGACGCGGCCTCGTTGGTGTTGCAGCGCTTCTCCTCGCCGGCGATTTCAACCTCCTTCGAGTCTGCGTCAGTCTAAGTAAGAGCAGTCAAGCAGATATCCGTAAAAGAGAAACAAAAGAAAGCAAGCCCAAGGGAGATTTTCGTGTAAGGGAGTTACACCGCAACGGATCCGCAGCCATGGCCTCGACCACCGGAGGGTCGGCTGGCGCCCGCCCCTTGCCGGGTAGCCTCCCTTGCCGGAGTGGCCTCCCTTGTCGGAGGGAGCTCCCTTGCCGGGAGTCCTCCCTTGGCGGCGAGTGGCAGCGGCAGGATCTCGAGGCGGCTTCGAGCCTCCTCGATGAGACTGCTCTGCTCCTGCACAAGCACACGATCGAGATATCAACAAGGAGGGCACCCCGCACGCCTAATAGCAAGAAGAAAACTGCACACTTACTGGGGGCTGTCTGGGGCTGCTCTGGGAAGGGTTGCCGGGTCCGGCAAGGCGGTCTCCGCTGGCCCCTCGTCGCCACGGGAGAATCGTCCTCAACGACGACCGCCGGGATCTTAGCCCTCTTCGCCGCTCTACGGGCGGCGTCACGAGAAGGAAAGAGTCCAGAACGAAGCAAATCAGATTCAAGATGAAGCAATAAAAATCGAAGACGTACAAGCACAATCTCGAGAAGCTTACTCTTCGCCTTCCTCCTCGGAGCTGAGCGCGGAGAAGTCAAACTCCGGCCCGCCTCCGGTGCAATGAGGCGGGGGAGTGGGCTCTCTTGGCCGCTTGGCGGAGGCGTCGGCGGCGGCCTGAGAAGATTCCGCCCGGTTGTCGCTGCAGTTTGGGCGCCTCATGGCAACCTCGCTTGCCGCGGTGGAGCGAGCGTCGGCGGGCGCTGTGGGCCGACTGTCGCCCGGCTCGCCTCCAGCCCCACGGAGACGCCTCCTCGGCGGAGCCAGGGGGCTCCGCTGGTGGCAAGTCGCTTGGCGGCGGGAAGAAGCTCCCTCGGCGGGTCCACTCGTCCCGGCCTCGAGCTCGACAAGCTCGTCCTCGCCGGCGACCTCCCCTCGCTCAGCAGAGCTTGCCGCCTTCGCCGTGTCCGCCTCCTCCACGGTGAACCCGAAGGCTCCAGCGGCAGCGGCTGCTGCCGCCTCCTCCGCTCCTGGTCGGTGGTGTCGCGGGTGAGCCTCTTCTGCTCGTCGGAGCGGATCGGCACCTCTTGCAAGTTGTCGAAGAATTACTGCACGACCTCGTCGGGGGGCTCCTGCCAGGTCGGGACGATCCCGTGGGAGTTGCACAGTGGCATCATGGCGCGGATGCGGTCGAGCGCTGAGTTGTTGCACAGTGGGACGACCCCTCGCGCAACCTGAACCACTGGGTGTTCGGGTCGTTCTTGAACAGCTCGAGCAGCACTCAATCCAGCTCCTCGACGGTGAAGTTCCAATTCAGGCCGGGCGCAGCCTCATGATGTCCGCCAGACGGAACTCCCAAGCAGGCCTCCTCCTTTCACTGCAAGGGAAGCGATGCGGCGGCGAATGAAGTCTGCGCCAACCGCGCTTAATAGTTAATCCGGCAAGCCCGAGGCGCAGGATTCGGTCACACTATCTTCAGCCTCGCATCCTCCGGCGCCAAGTTACTCCAATCCTTGCAGCGCGCAATTGGGGTTTGGCGCCTGGCGGTGAAGGGCTGTGGGTCCTCCTCTACGACCCAAAGACCAGTTGGCTCTCCACTCCTCCCACTTGTTCCGGAACTCCCCCTCGAGGTAGGCCTCTTTCTTGCCGATCCTAGACACCCAGGCTATCCCTCCGGCAAGGGGCTCTCCTCTCTCGACGCGGGGAACAAAGAAATGGCGGAAGAGTGCCACGTTCGGGTGGACCCCAACAAAGTTTTCGCACAAATGTGCGAAAACGGCCATGGTCAAGATGTCGTTGGGGGTGAAATCAAGGAGGTGGAGGCCGAAGGTGTTCATTATATCGCAAAAGAACTCGGAATACGGCGGGCAAAGACCGCAATAGAAGAAAAGGGCGAAGAAAGGGTACCTGTTGGGCCAGATCAACGGCGGAGGCGGAGCACCCTCGCGGCGTGGATGCGCCGAGTCTCCGTCGACCGAAAAGATAGTAGACGCCCCGCAGCTCCCTGCGGCGCCGAGCTGCGGGGAAGACGGTTTCGCTCGCTTGCGCAGCGCCATGAGCCGCTGCGCCTCGGCCGACTTGACGCCCTTCTCCTTATCGGCCTTCGGGCCATGGCGGGGGGCGGAGGAGGTCGACGGCGGTGAGTGTGCTTGTGGCGAAGGCGGGGCGTTGCTCTTCGCACCGGAGAAGACGAGGGAGCGGCGGTGGTTTCTTGACAAGACGGCAATGGCAGGAGTGGTCGGCCTGCCTCTGTTTCCTCCGCTTATAAAGGGAGGAGGGGCGGACGTTCGCTTACATTAATAAAGAACCCCCACGACCGCGCCCACGATCTTCGCACGACGCCACGTCCGGTGCGTGCCGTTAGTGGGGATCGTGGTGGGTCCGGGCGGGTTGCGGCGTGGTCGAGGCAGCGTGTCCGTGCAGTTCTGGGCCTGGCCCGACAAGCGCCGACACCGTGTACGGCCCAGGCCGGGGCTCTGTCGGTGTACTAGAGTAGGGGTACCCTAGTATCCCGTACTTTCGTGCACGCAGACGATTGCAGCACCAGCGGCAAGGTTTGCCTCGTCACCGCCAATCTCCTCCGTGGCTCCCTTGGAGCCATTCAAGAACAAAGTATTAGATTGAGAAGACAAGGTCCCGACAAGAGGAGTTTGTCGGGAAGGCCACTCCAGGCACGCAGAAGACAAGGCCCCGACAATAGGAGCTTGCCGGGAAGGCTCGGGGCGCGACAAGTCTCCGAGCGCGACAAGGATTCGGCTGCGGCAAGGCGCTTGCCGCGGCATGCAACTTCTCTCCATCTCCGCTCCAGCTCACGGCGGCGATGTCGCCATGGGACCGTTCCATGGGCGCGTGTCGAGCAGCTGTGCAGCCAGCGGAGAGCAGCGATGAGCGGCGCTGACAGGCTCGCCATCGTGGCAAGCGGAGGCGCACCTGACGGTCTCTGTTACACTGTTTTGGCGACAACGACAGACATTTATTGCTTTTGTCCCTTGCCGTCAGAGTTAGGTATTTTGCACTGTATACTGTTCAAGTAGGTGTACCAACTCCTGTTTTTACATTCGTACCCCCGCCTATGTTGCCACCTGTCGGAGACCCCTTGAGCATATAAAAGGAGGCCCGAGTGCAACGTAGAAAGGGTTCGGTTCCGTTCAGCTCAGGGGACCAGATAGACTCACGCTTAGGTTTTGTAGCCCGCATTGCTCCCTAGCAAGAACACAATAGATCAAACAAGCAGCAGTAGGGAGTTTTATCTCTCCGGAGAGCTCCGAAGCTGGATAAACCGCTCGTGTGCATCGCCTCGATCCGCTCTTCGTGCGACCTCCGCCCCCCTCCGAACCACAAGGGTCCTGCTCCGCCGGCCCCATAGGTGTCCGTGGGTACGATCAGCCTCCCCGACACCGATGAATTGTGGGTTTATGGTCAAGATTATCTATGAACAATATTTGAATCTTCTCTGAATTATTTTATGTATGATTGGTTATCTTTGCAAGTCTCTTCGAATTATCAGTTTGGTTTGGCCTAATAGATTGATCTTTCTTGCAATGGGAGAAGTGCTTAGCTTTGGGTTCAATCTTGCGGTGTCCTTTCCCAGTGAGAGCAGGGGCAGCAAGACACGTATTGTATTGTTGCCATCGAGGATAACAAGATGGGGTTTTTATCATATTGCATGAATTTATCCCTCTACATCATGCCATCTTGCTTAAGGCGTTACTTTGTTTTCATGAACTTAATACTCTAGATGCATCTTTGGATAGCGGTCAATGAGTGGAGTAATAGTAGTAGATGCAGGCAGGAGTCGGTCTACTTGTCTCGGACGTGATGCCTATATACATGATCATACCTAGATATTCTCATAACTATGCTCAATTCTGTCAATTGCTCAACAGTAATTCGTTCACCCACCGTAAAAATACTTATGCTCTTGAGAGAAGCCACTAGTGAAACCTATGGCCCCCGGGTCTATCTTCATCATATTAATCTTCCAATACTTAGTTATTTCCTTTGCTTTTTTACTTTGCTTTTATTTTACTTTGCATCTTTATCACAAAAATACCAAAAATATTATCCTATCATATCTATCAGATCTCACTCTCGTAAGTGACCGTGAAGGGATTGACAACCCCTTACCGCGTTGGTTGCGAGGAGTTATTTGCTTTGTGCAGGTACGAGGGACTCGCGCATAGTCTCCTACTGGATTGATACCTTGGTTCTCAAAAACTGAGGGAAATACTTACGCTACTGTGCTGCATCACCCTTTCCTCTTCAAGGAAATCCAACGCAGTGCTCAGGAGGTAGCAGAGAAGATTTCTGGCGCCGTTGCCGGGGAGTCTACGCAAAAGTCAACATACCAAGTACCCATCACAATCCCTTATCTCCCGCATTACATTATTTGCCATTTGCCTCTCATTTTCCTCTCTCCCACTTCACCCTCACCTTTTTATTCGCCCTCTCTTTTCTGTTTGCCTCTTTTTCGCTTGCTTTTTGTTTGCTCGTGTGTTGGATTGCTTGTTTGTCATGATGGCTTTACCAAGATTTGGTGATCTTCACCTTAAAAGGTTAGAAGAGATCGAAAGCAACGTCAGGAGTTTTATGGTTCTGCAATTTGAGCATAATAATTTCTTCAGAAACGAGCTTAAGGAACAAAAAAGCTTTATGAGTTATATGAATAAAGAGCTCGATGATATGTCTAAATAATTTGATGGTTTGAGATCCCAAATTGCCCGTCTTAAAAATTTGATAGCTGAAATATCGGATAAGCAGGCTACCTTAGTTAATAAGATGGCCGCTAAACCAGATTTCTATGAAAATAAAGATGAAAATCTAAAAGTTATTGATGTGTCCCCTATTAAATCCTTGTTTTGCAATATGAATCTTGATAATGATGAGACTGAATATGATCCACCTTTACCTAGAAGGCTTTCCAAAAATTCGGAGTTTTTAGATCTTGATGCTAAAATTGATAAAAGTGTGATTGAAGAAATCAAAACCCTAGATGTTGCTAAACCCACTATTTTGGATTACAAGGAATTTAATTATGAAAGTTGCTCTTTAATTGATTGTATTTCCTTGTTGCAATCCGTGCTAAATTCTCCTCATGCTTATAGTCAAAATAAAGCGTTTACTAAACATATCGTTGATGCCTTGATGCAATCTTATGAAGAAAAACTTGAGTTGGAAGTTTCTATCCCTAGAAAAATTTATGATGAGTGGGAACCAACTATTAAAATTAAGATTAAGGACCATGAATTCTATGCTTTATGTGATTTGGGTGCTAGTGTTTCCACTATTCCCAAAACTTTGTGCGATTTGCTAGATTTCCGTGATTTTGATGATTGCTCTTTAAACTTGCACCTTGCGGATTCCACTATTAAGAAACCTATGGGAATAATTAATGATGTTCTTATTGTTGCAAATAGGAATTATGTGCCCGTAGATTTTATCGTTCTTGATATAGATTGCAATCCTTCATGTCCTATTATTCTTGGTAGACCTTTCCTTAGAACGATTGGTGCAATTATTGATATGAAGGAAGGGAATATTAGATTCCAATTTCCATTAAAGAAAGGCATGGAACACTTCCCTAGAAATAAAATAAATTTACCATATGAATCTATCATGAGAGCCACTTATAGATTGCCTACCAAAGATGACAATACCTAGATCTATCCTTGCTTTTATGCCTAGCTAGGGGCGTTAAACGATAGCGCTTGTTGGGAGGCAACCCAATTTTATTTTAGTTTTTTTGCTTTTGCTTCTGTTTAGGAATAAATCATTGTTCTAGCCGCTGGTTAGATGTGGTTTTATGTTTTAATTAGTGTTTGTGCCAAGTTAAACCTATAGGATCTTCTTGGATGATAGTTATTTGATCTTGCAGAAATTTCCAGAAACTATCTGTTCACGAAAACAATTATTAAAAATCACCAGGACGTGATAAAATACTGATTCCAATTGCTTCTGATCTATAAACAAATTGCCTAGGTCTTCCTTTTTTGGCTGATTTTTTGGAGTTCCAGAAGTTTGCGTTAGTTACAGATTACTACAGACTGTTCTGTTTTTGACAGATTCTGTTTTTCGTGTGTTGTTTGCTTATTTTGATGAATCTATGGCCAATAAAATAGTTATAAACCATAGAGAAGTTGGAATACAGTAGGTTTAACACCAATATAGATAAAGAATGAGTTCATCACAGTACCTTGAAGTGGTCTTTTGTTTTCTTTCGCTAACGGAGCTCACGAGATTTCTGTTGAGTTTTGTGTTGTGAAGTTTTCAAGTTTTGGTGAAAGATTTTGATGGATTATGGAACAAGGAGTGGCAAGAGCCTAAGCTTGGGGATGCCCATGGCACCCCCAATATAATATAAGGACACCAAAAAGCCAAAGCTTGGGGATGCCCCGAAAGGCATCCCCTCTTTCATCTACTTCTATCGGTAACTTTACTTGGAGCTATATTATTCACCACATGATATGTGTTTTGCTTGGAGCGTCTTGTATTTGAGTCTTTGCTTTTTAGTTTACCACAATAATCCTTGCTGTACACACCTTTTGAGAGAGCCATACATGATTTGGAATTTGTTAGAATACTCTATGTGCCTTACTTATATCTTTTGAGCTATATAGTTTTGCTCTAGTGCTTCACTTATATCTTTTAGAGCACGGTGGTGGATTTGTTTTATAGAAACTATTGATCTCTCATGCTTCACTTAGATTATTTTGAGAGTATTAAATAGCATGGTAATTTGCTTAAATAATCCTAATATGCTTGGTATTCAGGAATAGTAAAAACTTTCTTATGAGTATGTTGAATACTATGAGAAGTTTGATGCTTGATAATTGTTTTGAGATATGAAGATGGTGATATTAGAGTCGTAGTTGTGAATTTGAGAAATACTTGTGTTAAAGTTTGTGATTCCCGTAGCATGCACGTATGGTGAACCGTTATGTGATGAAGTCGGAGCATGATTTATTTATTGATTGTCTTACTTATGAGTGGCGGTCGGGGACGAGCGATGGTCTTTTCCTACCAATCTATCCCCCTAGGAGCATGCGCGTAATACTTTGCTTTGATAACTTGTAGATTTTTGCAATAATTATATGAGTTCTTTATGACTAATGTTGAGTCCATGGATTATACACACTTTCTTCCTTCCACCATTGGTAGCCACTCTAATACCGTGCACCTTTCGCCGGTATCATACACCCACCATATACCTTCCTCAAAACAGCCACCATACCTACCTATCATGGCATTTCCATAGCCATTCCGAGATATATTGCCATGCAACTTTCCACTGTTCCGTTCATTATGACACGCTCCATCATTGTCATATTGCTTAGCATTATCATGTAGTTGACATCGTATTTGTGGCAAAGCCACCGTTCATAATTCTTTCATACATGTCACTCTTGATTCATTGCATATCCCGGTACACCGCCGGTGGCATTCATATAGAGTCATATTTTTTTCTAAGTATCGAGTTGTAATTGTTGAGTTGTAAGAAAATAAAAGTGTGATGATCTTCATTTTTAGAGCATTGCCCCAAGTAAGGAAAAGGATGATGGAGACTATGATTCCCCCACAAGTCGGGATGAGACCCCGGATGAAAAATAAAAAAAAAGAGAAAAGAGGCCATAAAAAAAGGCCCAATAAAAAAATGAGAGAAAAGAGAGAAGGGACAATGTTACTATCCTTTTACCACACTTGTGCTTCAAAGTAGCACCATGATCTTCATGATAGAGAGTCTCTCATTTTGTCACTTTCATATACTAGTGGGAATTCTTCATTATAGAACTTGCCTTGTATATTCCAATGATGGGCTTCCTCAAAATGCCCTAGGTCTTCGTGAGCAAGCGAGTTGGATGCACACCCACTTAGTTTCTTTTGTCGAGCTTTCATATACTTATAGCGCTAGTGCATCCGTTGCATGGCAATCCCTACTCACTCACATTGATATCTATTGATGGGCATCTCCATAGCCCGTTGATACGCCTAGTTGATGTGAGACTATCTTCTCCCTTTTTGTCTTCTCCACAACCACCATTCTATTCCACCCATAATGATATATCCATGGCTCACGCTCAGGTATTGCGTGAAGATTGAAAAAGTTTTGAAAATGTCAAAGGTATGAAACAATTGCTTGGCTTGTCATCGGGGTTGTGCATGATTTAAATACTTTGTGTGGTGAAGATAGAGCATAGCCAGACTATATGATTTTGTAGGGATAACTTTCTTTGGCCATGTTATTTTGAGAAGACATGATTGCTTTGTTAGTATGCTTGGAGTATTATTATTTTTATGTCAATATTAAACTTTTGTCTTGAATTTCTCGGATCTGAATATTCATACCACAATTAAGAAGAATTACATTAAAATTATGCCAAGTAGAACTCCGCATCAAAAATTCTTTTTTATCATTTACCTACTTGAGGACGAGCAGGAATTAAGCTTGGGGATGCTTGATACGTCTCCAACGTATCTATAATTTTTGATTGCTCCATGCTATATTATCTACTGTTTTGGACATTAATGGGCTTTATTATCCACTTTTGTATTATTTTTGGGACTAACCTATTAACCCGAGGCCCAGCCCAGAATTGCTGTTTTTTGCCTATTTCAGAGTTTCGCAGGAAAGGAATATCAGACAGAGCCCAAACGGAATGAATCCTTCGGGAACGTGATTTTCTCACCGAACATGATCCAGGAGACTTGGACCCTACGTCAAGCAACCAGCAGGGAAGGCACGAGGTAGGCGCGCCTCACCCCCGCCCCAAGCGCGCCCTCCACCCTCACCGACGTACTACTTCCTCCTATATATACCTACGTACCCCCAAACGATCAGATACGGAGCCAAAAACCTAATTCCACCGCCGCAACCTTCTCTACCCACGAGATCCCATCTTGGGGCCTGTTCCGGAGCTCCCCCGGAGGGGGCATCCATCACGGAGGGCTTCTACATCAACACCATAGCCTCTCCGATGAATTGTGAGTAGTTTACTTCAGACCTTCGGGTCCATAGTTAGTAGCTAGATGGCTTCTTCTCTCTTTTAGGATCTCAATACAATGTTCTCCCCCTCAAACGTGGAGATCTATTCTATGTAATCTTATGTCCGGTGTGTTTGTTGAGACTGATGAATTGTGGGTTTATGATAAAGATTATCTAAGAACAATATATGAAACTTCTCTGAATTCTTTTATGTATGATTGGTTATCTTTGCAAGTCTCTTGAATTATCAGTTTGGTTTGGCCTACTAGATTGATCTTTCTTGCAATGGGAGAAGTGCTTAGCTTTGGGTTCAATCTTGCGGTGTCCTTTCCCAAAGGATGTTAGGGGCAGCAAGGCACGTATTGTATTGTTGCCATCGAGGATAACAAGATGGGGTTTTTATCATATTGCATGAATTTATCCCTCTACATCATGTCATCTTGCTTAAGGCGTTACTCTGTTTTCATGAATTTAATACTCTAGATGCATCTTTGGATAGCGGTCGATGAGTGGAGTAATAGTAGTAGATGCAGCAGAGTCGGTCTACTTGTCTCGGACGTGATGCCTATATACATGATCATACCTAGATACTCTCATAACTATGCTCAATTCATCAATTGCTCAACAGTAATTGCTCACCCACCGTAAAATACTTACGCTCTTGAGAGAAGCCACTAGTGAAACATATGGCCCCCGGGTCTATCTTCATCATATTAATCTTCCAATACTTAGTTATTTCCTTTTCTTTTTTACTTTGCATCTTTATCACAAAAATACCAAAAATATTATCGTATCATATCTATCAGATCTCACTCTCGTAAGTGACCGTGAAGGGATTGACAACCCGTTATCTCGTTGGTTGCGAGGAGTTATTTGCTTTGTGTAGGTACGAGGGACTCGCGCGTAGTCTCCTACTGGATTGATACCTTAGTTCTCAAAAACTGAGGGAAATACTTACGCTACTGTGCTGCATCACCCTTTCCTCTTCAAGGAAATCCAACGCAGTGCTCAAGAGGTAGCAGTAATGTCTGCAAGTGCTGAAATTGTAAGTAACAAAGTAGTTTGATAGCAAGATATTTTGTAACGAGCAAGTAATGATAGTAGTAACAAAAGTGCAGCTAGATAGCCCACTCCTTTTGAGGCAAAGGACAGGCCAAAACGTTCTCTTATAGTAAGCAAAGCGTTCTTGAGGGTACAGGGGAATTTCATCTAGTCATTTTCATCATGTTGGTTCGATTTGTGTTCGCTACTTTGATAATTTGATATGTGGTTCGATCGGTGCTTAGGTCTGTTCTTACTTGAACGAGCCTCCTACTTATGATTAACCCTCCCGCAAGCATCCGCAACTACGAGAAAAGTATTAAGAATAAATTCTAACCATAGCATTAAACTTTTGGATCCAATCAGCCCCTTACGGAATAGCGCATAAACTGGGGTTTAAGCTTCTGTCACTCTCGCAACCCATCATCTAACTACTACTCCACAATGCATTCCCTTAGGCCCAAATATGGTGAAGTGTCATGTAGTCGACGTTCACATGACACCACTAAGGGAATCACAACATACATACTATCAAAATACCGAACACGTATCAAGTTCACATGATTACTTAGAACATGATTTCTCCTGTGACCTCAAGAACAAAGGTAACTACTCACAAATGATAATCATGCTCAAGATCAGAGGGGTATTAAATACCATAATGGATCTGAACATATAATCTTCCACTGAATAAACCATATAGTAATCAACTACAAGATGTAATCAACACTACTAGTCACCCACAAGCACCAATCTATAGTTCCGGTAACAAGATTGAACACTAGAGATGAACTAGGGTTTGAGATGAGATGGTGCTGTTGAAGATGTTGATGGAGATTGCTTTCCCCAAGATGGGAGAGTTGTTGGTGATGATGATGACGATGATTTCCCCCTCCGGGAGGGAAGTTCCCCTGGCGGAATCGCTCCGCCGGAGGGCAAAAAAGTGCTCCTGCGCAAGTTCCGCCTCGAGACGGCGGCGCTCCATCCCCAAAGTCCTCCCCTGATTTTTTTCTAGGTCAAAATGACTTATATACAAGAAGATGGGCACCGGAGGTGGGCCTAGATGAGCACAACCCACGAGGCGCACTGGGGCCTGTGCGCGCATACGGTGTTTTGTGCTCACTAGGGTGGCCCTCTATGGTCTTATTTGCTCTAGTATTTACCATTTATTCCAGAAAAAATCCTCGTGAAGTTTTAGCTTGTTTGGAGTTGTGCAGAATCGGTGGCCTGACGTAGCTTTTCCAGGTCCAGATTTCCAGCTGCCGGAATTCTCCCTCTTTGTGTGTACCTTGCATATTATGAGAGAAAAGGCATTAGAATTACCTCAAAAAGTATTATTATGCATAAAACATCATAAATACATGAGGAAAACATGATGCAAAATGGACGTATCATGTACTGTTCCCGTCGATCTAGATTCTGGCCGCCAATAAGTACTACCCTGCTCACGTCATCCCGCCTGCATTCTCATTCTACATCCTCTCCTCGCTCCCTCACTCACACACAAATCTGTGCCATGGCGCCGCCGATCTGCCCATGCGCCACGAGGAGGCGCGCCCCCCCCCGAGGACGTTCAGTTGAAGAGCAGTGACGAGGAGGACCCCTACGGGCCACCGGACGAGGTTGCACCAGACCCCCCTAACTTTGAAGTGGTTTTGGGGCCAGTACAATCTTTGTCTATGGAAGTCGCTACAGCCGGCTGAGAAAGCCAGTCAAGTGGCATTCAAAAAGGAGATGGCGGAGGAGGAAGCCAAGTACCATGCGGCCTATGAAGCCCGTGAGGCCACCTGAAAAAAGGAGGTGGCGAACCTTTGGGGGTGGGCGTGTCATCGTGCGGAGGAGGTGTATGAAGACAAGTACTTCACGAGGAAGGTCAAAGGCGCTAGGTGCCTCATTGATGCATGGAGGTGGGCCGATAAGCTCCAGCGTGCCACTGACGAGAAGCCCCGGTGGGCGCCCAACGAAATGGCAAGATCATTCGCGCTCGTCCGCCAGCAAGAGGCAGATTGGTACGTCAAGCGCTGCGAGGCAGAGGATGTGGAGTACTGCCATCACGCTGGGAAGACGCCGCGCACCAGGGAGCTAATGGCGAGGGGCTGCCGGAATACTACCCTAGGAGGGATTATTAGTTTTAGTATTGTTCGTTTTACAATTTATGCATTGTACATAGTAGTTAAGTATCATCACATATATGTGATGATATTATATATATTCTGTGATGAACTAATGAACAATTAATATATATTCTGAATTCTATTTTTCAATCTGTTTTCATAATAGTAATTTGTATCTAGCTGTTATCATCCACATATACAGAATGGAAAGCATATACACACATATTGAAACAAAACATATAAGAACGGAAAACAGAGTAGAGCAATATTATGATTGTTGTGAATACATAGCAATCCACGTCGAAACGACTCAACAAAATAAAATGCGTCCATGACAAGCATCCCTTGCCTACGGTAGCTCTTGGTTCTTCCTGAACTCATGCAGGCGTTCGTCCAAGCGGTCGACATGCTCGCGGTACATCTGGAGCGCGATCTCGAGTTCCAAGTTGGCTATTTCATCGAAGATCACCAGCTCGAGGATGCGATGGCCATGTTTCTCTAATGCGCCCATGTGGACATCTGGGCCAAGGAGGTGGTCGAGCCTAGCGACCAGCGCATTGGCATCGAGCGGGCCACGGACAAGGCGAATGGCTCGACCCATGCAAACAGCGTGGCGGGCGTCTGGTGCAAGTACGGCGCGGTCGACCTCTACTGCAAGTACGACACAAACATCCTCTGCCCACTCCTAGCAAGGAATGGGGGTACTGATGGGATGTGTACCCAGCTGCGATGCTCTGTCAACAGCAGGCAAGTGCCGATGGATCCGCTCTTGCTGTGCGGTGCGCCGTGCCTCTCGCTCTGCCGCGCTCCAACGGTCTTGCTGTACGGCGAGCCGCAGCCTATCAGCACGGACGCGCCTAGCTTGCTCTGTGGCGTACCATCGATCATGTTGTGCAGCCAGCCTCGGCTCGCGTCCCTCCGCGCGCTTGGCTTGTGGATGGCTTTTTCCTGCGTGTTCAACTGCTATACGTATATGCTTGCTCGTCGTTGAGGCAGCCGCAGAGCACTCTGCTCGCGTCCCTCCACACACTTTGATAGCGGTTGGGGCCAGCGCACGATCACGTTGGGGGCCCCATATGCATGCGGTTGCGCCGCGCACATCGCCATGATGCAGTTACGTGCGGCACGATGGAGTTACGCGCTGTAAATTAGAACTGCCATCCGGGCGTGCCGATATTCCAGGCCGTCTGGCTTCCCCATTAATTCTCGCGGCAATTATAACCTTAGTCTCTTCAACTTTTCGATCACGCCCCACAACACAACAAGCACACCCACGACGACACATACAATGAGGATATCTAGCGGTGCTCCAATGGAATTCGGCGAGCAGAAAGTGGAGACCCACACGAGGGAGGCAAATCTCTCGGTGGTGTAAACCATCGACCCAGCCGTGGTGGAGGCCTACATCAACACCGTGGAGCAGTTTCTTGCTCGAGGCAAGTACAAGGTGGTTGTCTTCGACCTCCAGTACACCGAAGGTCATCCCGGCAAAGATCAGAAGGTTGTCGTTGCCCAGTTGTGTGTGTGCCATCATGTCTTCATCTACCACTACTGCATGGCCACAGAGCCTTGCGACCATTTCGCCAGGTTTGTCAACAACATCGACTACAAGTTTGCTACAGTGGAAACCTCCAATGATGTAAAAGCGCTCAAGGTTACGGGCTTGGCCTGCAAGAACCTTGTCGAAATTTGTGACCACTATAGGGTCTGGGGCAGCATGAAGAAGGACTCCCTGGTTGAACTGCCCTTGGCCATCATCGATTCCTACTATGAAAATATGAAGCAGGATGCCAATAGTACACGTCTCGTATCCTGGCACGGGGCCTGGATGTGGAAACTGGATGAACCTCACCTCAGGTTCACGGCCAAGAACGTGTACACATGCTACGAGATGCATAGGCGGATCATTGACATGAGGGAGTGCCTCCTTCCCGCAATCGACAAGGCCGGATCGAGCCACCAGCAGAGCAGTGGCGACAAGCATCACAAGAAGAAGTAGATGATTGTTTATCCTAGTTAATTATGCATGTAATAGTTTACTTTGGTGTGTGCAAATGTCATGTGTGTACTAGCCACATATGTAATTGGATGTTTAATTTGGTTGTGCAATCATGTCCTTATTAGTATATATGTTGTTGTTCTATATGCAATCACATCGCACAGGGAACATACTAGGGAAACCGTCGGTGATGAATTCATCAATCGCTGACAATTGTATACCAGGACGCGTTTTCCCACAATACGCACGCCTTATTAGCAGCAATCGTCTGTGTTATTATCGATCTTCGCACACATTTCTGATTACAGGCCTGTTTGCCGCGTACCACACACATCTTGTTAAGTTGAACCGTTCATGTTCTCTTGGCTCAACGCAAATAGTTCATCCGAGTGAACTGTATGTCATATATAGCACACACCTTTGATCTGGCTAACCGTTTATGTTGTGTTTCCTAATCATAAACAGTTCATCTGAGTGAACTGTATGCCGTATATCGCACACACCTTCATTTGGCTGCCCATTTCTGTTGTTCTGCCTCATCGCAAACAATTCAATGGAGTGAACCGTATGCCACGCATCGTACACGCAACTCTAATATGAATCGTGTTTGATGTCTCCGCCATCGCAAATGTTTTGTATCTTTTTTGACGGTTTTATTACATCACCGTTTGCGACTAATGCATCACACATAGTTTCGTTGAAGGGTCTCTGATTGGACTGTCGCGTTTGGACCATCCTGCAGTAGTGTTATCTCGGCTTTGTAAGTCCTATTTGAAGACTTTGTGGTACTGTTATGAATCACATAGTTAATCTTGTTATGACAAAGTATGGTTATGGTCTATTTTGTGCTAAGAGTTTATGTTGTGACTATTATGCTGTTGTGCTTTGTGTGTGCTGGTAACCCCACCACTCCTAGAAGAGGTTACCACAACATTTTTGTCACGTGTAACCAAACAACAACACTTCGCATATATAGATGGAACATGCAGGCAACCAAATATCGGTGCGTATGTTGCTGCTCAACCAGCCTGGAGGGGACGCAGGCCAATAAACTGATATGACCATGGAAATAACTATGGCGGTTGTAGCTGCTGATATGGGGGTGGCTAATACTACAAGTAATGTTGATGTTCACAAAAAACTGTCGCATGTCAATTGGTCAAAGGAAGAAAAGTCTTTGGAAGTGCCTGTATTAAAGGAGGATAACTACATGCAACGTGAAGTGCAAAATACATACTACTCCCTCCATTCCCTTATACAAGGCCACTATGAAAATACATTTTGCATCTATACAAGGCCACTAACAGTAATCGAGGCAAAAATTAATGATGTTTTCTCATACTTGCAACTTATTTAATACTTGCGTGCATATAGTCATAATGACATTGTGTTATTTCCTTCTCATTCCTTTCTTGCATGCATGCGGGCGTATTAAAAATCCCGGTTAACGAGAAGAAAAGTTGGCTTGCAAAGTAGTCATTAAATTTTACCTTGGTACCTATAATCTGAGTTTATGGCCTTGCATAAGGCTAGTCATAGTGGGAGTAACATAAGTAGTAACATAGATGCCACATAAGCAAAAAATACGATGTGTCATGTAATTAAAGAGGAGAGAGACAAATAGACTAACATAATATGTTACCATCACCTAGCGGTTTCCAATACAAAATAAGTCTACAAAGCAATAAATGAAGATCTATATGTTACTACACCTATGACACTTCCCACTATGAATGTGGTAACATGGACTAGTAACATATGTATGTTACTAGCCTTAAGTTACTCCCCACTATGACTAGCCTAAGGGAATGGAGGGAGTACAAAAAATATGCATGCAACGTTGGTGGTCGTTTTGGCAAGGAACAACTAGTGTGCATTAATACTTGGAAAGAGACGACAACCGGCGAACCAACCTGTGGTTGGATGGTTAGAGGGACAGCGGTATCCCCAGCCCACCAGGATTCAAGTCCTGGTGCTCGCATTATTCCTGAATTTATTTCAGGATTTTCGGCGATGCGCTTTCAGTGGGAGGAGACGTTCCCGTCGACGACGAGGCACCTACGGTGACTTCGTAAATCTCAAGATGATATTGCAGCTCAGTCTCTCAGAGGTGCTCATAGGGGTAGGGTTTGCATGTGTGCATTTATAGGGGTGAGTGTATGCGCGTATGTATGAGCGCTTGCGATTGTACTGATGTTCAAAGAAAAAAAAAGAGGACAACCTACGCTGATGCAAAGGAGCATGCGAGCTGTGATTTATTTTGTTTTTTTAGACCGAAGATGCTAGGGGCGTCCGACTTTAAATTAATAAGGCCCACAACGAACAGGCAGAGTGTCAAGAGGTCGGACGTTACACAGACAAACCAAAAGCCACGGCATAGCTAGAAATTGAAGTCTAGGTAGCGTTCAAAGCCGGGCAGCGAGCGAATTACATGGCCGAAGCCCATGACCAAGAGCGCGCAACCTCGCTAATAAAATAACCAGCCCACCATTAGGTAGGCATCGCCGGCTCCCTAGCCGCCACATAGACCTGGTGCACGTGAACTTGTGCAAGCTTCATGAGTTCACAGTCCTTCTGCTTCACCAACGGACTCCATTGCTGCAAGAGGATAGAGCATTTGCATATAATATTAGCCGGGTCCGACAGGAACGATCCTTCAATGGTAAATTTGTTACGTGTGAGCCATAAGGACCATAACATCGCCCCAATACTAGCCCAGAGCACACGTTTGTGCTGACCCTGAACCGAATCAAGGAGTTCCACGAGTTCGGAAGAGGAACGCGGGTCCCAGGGGACCCCAGCAGCCTCGCGTACTGCACTCCAAGAAAACCGCACGAGGGGGCAGAGGAAGAAGACGTGGTTTGCGTTCTCGGGGTTCCCACATAGCGAGAATGGACCCGTTGCCGGGCCATGCCGTTTTGCTATGTTGATGGACGTGGGGAGATGGTCCCAGAACAATTGCCAAAGAGAAACTTTGATCTTCAGCGGGACGCGAGCTTGCCAAAGTCCTTTCACCTCTCTCTGTACCGTCCCTTGGCACAGTTTGTGGTATAAGGATTTGACGGTGAACTTCCCAGAGGCGTTGAGGTGCCACGACACCCCGTCGGGCTCCTCTGTAAGCTTCACGGGGGTCACCAGTTCCAACAAAGCACCCCACCTTTCTGATTCCTACTCGTTAAGGTTATGGCACAAGGCGATGGCCTGTGGGGAAGCCAAAGCCTCTGCCACCCTTTGATTTGGATGCACCGCGAGAGCATACAACTCTGGGAAGTCTTCCGAGAGTGGTCGAGTGCCCACCCAAAAATCTATCCAGAAATGGGTGGAACGTCTGTTGCCGACGTTGAATTTGGCCCCTTGGTCAAAAGCGGGTCTGATGGCCTGCAAGTCTTGCCAGAAAGGGGAGCCCCTTGCTTCCCCTTCAAAGAAATTCCCGTTAGGGAAATACTTGGCCTGTAGGATATCAGCCCATAAGCCTGTCTCCCCTTGCGAGAGCTTCCAGATCCACTTACACATGAGCGCAATATTTTGTAGTCTGGTGTTAGTGATACCTAATCCTCCCAAGGATTTGGGCCTTCAGCCCATTTGACCATGTGGTATTTGCGTTTGAGGCCCATCCCTTCCCAAAATAAATGAGCACGCGGCGTGTCCAGTTTGGCATGAACCCCCTCAGCCAGTAGGAACAAGCCCATTGCAAACATAGGAAGCGAGGAAAGGCTAGAGTTGGTTAGGGAAAGTCTTGCCGCGGAGGACATGAACTAGCCACGCCAAGGACTCACTTTCTTTCCCACTTTCCCAGTTAAAGGAGTCCACTCATCTATCGTCACTCTGCGTAAAGGGGAACTTTCCCACTTTACAGTTGAGAAGGTCAGCGATGCGTCGCCCCTCCTCGCTATCTATCCCCATAGGCAGCACTTCGTACTTGTGGAAATTGATTTTGAGACCGGACATCAGTTCGAAGCTCAGCAGCAGTGCTTTCACTGTTGCAATATTGTGATCATCCGTCTGAACGATGGCGAGTGGTGTCGCTCGCATACTGCAAGTGCAAGATCCCCCCTGGGATGAGGTGGCCGACCACTCCCTTGATGTGGCCAGCCATGGTCGCCCTCCGAAGCATAACCGCGAGGGCATCTACCACAAAATTGAACAGAATCTGTGACATGGGGTCGCCCTGACGCAGTCCCCGCTTGTTCCGGAAAAATTTCCCTACTTCCCCGTTGATCGAGATCGCAGTCTGGCCACCCGAGACCAGCTGCATGACTCAGTGGACCCACATGGCTGATATGTCTCCAACGTATCTATAATTTTTTATTGCTCCATGCTATTATATATTCTGTTTTGGATGTTTAATGGGCTTATTTATACACTTTTATATTATTTTTGGGACTAACCTATTAACCCAAGGCCCAGTGAAAATTGCTATTTTTTTTGCCTATTTCAGTGTTTCACAGGAAAAGAATATCAAACGGAGTCCAAACAGAATGAAACCTTCGGGAGCGTGATTTTTGGAACAAATGATGCAGAGGACTTGGAGTGGATGTCAAGCAATCAATGAGGAGGCCACGAGGCATGGGGGCGCCTACCCCCCTGGGCGCGCCCTCCACCCTGGTGGCTCCACCGACCTACTTCTTCCTCCTATATATGCCTATGTACCCCCAAACCATCGAGGAGCACCACGAAAACCTAATTCCACCGCCGCAACCTTCTGTACCCATGAGATCCCATCTTGGGGCCTTTTCCGGTGCTCTGCTGGAGGGGGCATCAATCACGGAGGGCTTCTACATCAACACCATAGCCTCTCCGATGATGTGTGAGTAGTTTACCACAGACCTTCGGGTCCATAGTTATTAGCTAGATGGCTTCTTCTCTCTCTTTGGGTCTCAATACAAAGTTCTCCTCGATCTTCTTGGAGATCTATTTGATGTAACTCTTTTTGCAATGTGTTTGTCGAGATCAAATGAATTGTGGGTTTATGATCAAGATTATCTATGAACAATGTTTGAATCTTCTCTGAATTCTTTTATGTATGATTGGTTATCTTTCCAAGTCTCTTCGAATTATCAGTTTGGTTTGGCCTACTAGATTCATCTTTCTTGCAATGGGAGAAGTGCTTACCTTTGGGTTCAATCATGCGGTGCTCGATCCCAGTGACAGTAGGGGAAACGACACCTATTGTATTGTTGCCATCGAGGATAAAAATATGGAGTTTATATCATATTGCATGAGTTTATCCCTCTACATCATGTCATCTTACCTAATGTGTTACTCTGTTCTTATGAACTTAATACTCTAGATGCATGCTGGATAGCGGTCGATGTGTGGAGTAATAGTAGTAGATGCAGGCAGGAGTCGGTCTACTTGTCACGGATGTGATGCCTATATACATGATCATGCCTAGATATTCTCATAATTATGCACTTTTCTATCAATTGCTCGACAGTAAATTTGTTCACCCACAGTAATACTTATGCTATCTTGAGAGAAGCCACTAGTGAAACCTATGGCCCGCGGGTCTATTTTCCATCATATTAATCTCCCGTCAACTAGCTATTTCTATCACCGTTTATTTTGCAATCCTTACTTTTAATCTTTATCATAAAAATACCAAAAATATTATCTTATCATCTCTATCAGATCTGACTTTTGCAAGTGGCCATGAAGGGATTCACAATCCCATTATCGCGTTGGTTGCAAGGTTCTTATTTGTTTGTGTAGGTATGAGGGACTTGCGTGTGGCCTCCTACTGGATTGATACCTTGGTTCAAAAAAACTGAGGGAAATACTTACGCTACTTTGCTGCATCACCCTTTCCTCTTCAAGGGAAAACCAACGCAGTGCTCAAGCGGTAGCAAGAAGGATTTCTGGAGCCGTTGCCGGGGAGTCTACGCACAAGTCAAGACATACCAAGTACCCATCACAAACTCTTATCCCTCGCATTACATTATTTGCCATTTGCCTCTCGTTTTCCTCTCCCCCACTTCACCTTTGCCATTTTATTCGCCTTCTTTTTCGTTTGCCTTTTTCTTGCCAGATCTATTGTTTGCTTGTGTTACCATGTGCCTTATATTTGCTTGCATCTTTGCTTGCTAAAAATCTATTGATATGGATCCACTTAAAGTGTTCTACTTGGATCATCTTCGATCCTTACGCTCAGGTCAAAACCCCAACTAGCCTAGTTGATGGGAAATCTTTAGATGAGCATGCTCATTTTGTGCATCATCGTTTGTCTGAAAAGGGCAAGCTCTTATGGTATCAAATAAGTAGTTTGCTTTGATATGCTTGGAATATTTGTGAAATTTATGATTTTACTTGTTGCTCTAAGAACCCTAAAAAACACCTTCCCTACCTATGTGAGTTTAATGATAGTGAAATCTTAGCTTCTTATGGAAAGGGTGTTTATAGTTACTACGATATCGAACAAATTGAAGAATTTTTTGTTTTTAAGGGTGCTCATGAAGTTGCTTCTTTGATTGAAAAGTATGATATTACTCTCTACAAATCTGAAAATTCCGACATACTTAAATATTGCTATGAAAACTATGCTCATAATGTCTATGTTAAGGAATTTATTGAGAGAATGACCGTTGCGTTGGAAGAAAATAATGATATGCACGAATCTATATATAATTATGATTCTGATGATTTGATTGAAATATCCCTTGATGAACATGATTCTTGCTATTCTTGTGGCCATGATGCCAATATTTATGAAGACGAATTTGCCATAGTTCCTTATGTTAAGCATGAGATCGTTGCTATTGCACCCATACTTGATAGTTCCTTAGATTAAAAGCATGATTGCAATAATCTTATTATAAATTCTCTTGATGTCAATTGTGATAATAATATGAAAAACCCTAAGCTTGGGGATGCTAGTTTTGCTACTACTTGTTGCAATGATCATGATTGGGGTGATTCTTCTTATGATCTTGAAAATTTATTTAAGCCCCGTGATGAATATGAGATTGATAATAGTGTTTGCAATAATGTTGAAAGTGGTTTTGGAAGAGTGTCAACTTTATATCCCACATATTTGGATAAGTTAAATCTTATGGTATTTTTGACAAAAGTGGGTTTGGAGAGGTCATGACTTTATTTGATGATAATCCCACTATTTTGGAAGAGTATCAACTTCGCATGCATGTGGATCGTCTTGAGAATATGTTATGTGATAGTATTTTGTTGAATTTTCTTATGATCCCACATGTAATTATTATGAGAGGGGGAAATATGGTTGTAGAAATTTTCATGTTACTAAATCACCTCTCTTCTTGTTGAGATTGATCTTGTTTCTTTCTTCCCCTTTGCATATGCTAGGATTTGCTTGCCTTGATAATTTTTTTTGCTTATAAGATGCCTATGAATAGGAAGTATGTTAGACTTATATGTGTTTGTCACATGTTTTATGATGCTCTCTTCGTGTTTCAATTGTTATCATCCTTGTGAGCATCAATAAAAATTATGCCTAGCTAGGGGCGTTAAACGATAGCGCTTGTTGGGAGGCAACCCAATTTTATTTTTGTTCCTTGCTTTTTGTTTCTTTTTAGTAATAAATCTTACATATAGCTTCTGTTTAGATGTGGTTTTGTGTTTTAATTAGTGTTTATGCCAAGTAGAACCTGTGGGAAGACTTGGGGAAAGTCTTTGCGATCTTGCTGTAAAAAAACAGAAACTTTAGCGCTCACGAGATTAGCTACAACTTTTTACTGGAGAGTGCTATTTAGTTGATTCTTTTTGAATATGATTAATAGATAAATTCCTCACGTCCAGCAATTTATTTTAGAATTTTTGGAGTTCCAGAAGTTTGCGTTAGTTACTGATTACTATAGACTGTTCTGTTTTTCGCGTGTTGTTTGCTTATTTTGATGAATCTATGGCTAGTAATAGAGTTTATGAACCATAAAAAAGTTGGAATACAGTAGGTTTAACACCAATATAAATAAATAATGAGTTCATTACAGTACCTTGAAGTTGTGTTCTGTTTTCTTTTGCTAATGGAGCTCACGAGATTCTCTGTTAAGTTTTGTGTTGTGAAGTTTTCAAGTTTTGGGTAAAGATTTGATGGATTATGGAACAAGGAGTGGCAAGAGCCTAAGCTTGGGTATTCCCAAGGCACCCCAAGGTAAAATCCAAGGACACCAAAAAGCCTAAGCTTGGGGATGCCCCGGAAGGCATCCCTCTTTGTCTTCGCTCATCGGTAACTTTACTTGGAGCTATATTTTTATTCACCACATGATATGTGTTTTGCTTGGAGCGTCTTGTATGATTTGAGTCTTTGCTTTTTAGTTCACCACAATCATCCTTGTTGTACACACCTTTTGATAGATACACACATTAATTGGAATTTATTATAATACTCTATGTGCTTCATTTATATCTTTTGAGTTAAACAATTTTGCTCTAGTGCTTCACTTATACCTTTTAGAGCACGGTGGTGGTTATATTTTATAGAAATTATTGATCTCTCATGCTTCACTTATATTATTTTGAGAGTCCTTTAGAACAGCATGGTAATTTGCTTTGGTTATAAAATTAGTCCTAATATGGTAGGCATCCAAGATAAAAACTTTTGAGTGCATTGAATACTAAGAGAAGTTTGATACTTGATAGTTGTTTTGAGATATGGAGATAGTGATATTAAAGTTGTGCTAGTTGAGTAGTTGTGAATTTGATAAATACTTGTGTTGAAGTTTGCAAGTCCCGTAGCATGCACGTATGGTAAACATTGTGTGATAAATTTGAAACATGAGGTGTTGTTTGATTGTCATCCTTATGAGTGGCGGTCGGGGAAGAGCGATGGTCTTTTCCTTACCAATCTATCCCCCTAGGAGCATGCGCGTAGTGCTTAGTTTCTAATGACTTGTAGATTTTTGCAATAAGTATGTGAGTTCTTTATGACTAATGTTGAGTCCATGGATTATACACACTCTTAACCTTCCATCATTGCTAGCCTCATCGGTACCGTGCATTGCCCTTTCTCACCTTGAGAGTTGGTGCAAACTTTGCCGGTGCATCCAAACCCCGTGATACGATACGCTCTATCACACATAAACCTCCTTATATATTCCTCAAAACAGCCACCATACCTACCTATTATGGCATTTCCATAGCCATTCCGAGATATATTGCCATGCAACTTTCCACCGTTCCGTTTATTATGGCATGTTTCATCATTGTCATATTGCTTTGCATGATCATGTAGTTGACATCGTATTTGTGGCAAAGCCACCATGCATATTATTTCATACATGTCACTCTTGATTCATTGCCCTTACCGGTACACTGCCGGAGGCATTCATATAGAGTCATATTTTGTTCTAAGTATCGAGTTGTAATCATTGATTTGTAGATAAATAGAAGTGTGATGATCATCATTAATAGAGCATTGTCCCAAAGAAAAAAAAAGAGAAAGGCCAAAAAAGGCCCAAAAAAGGAGAAAAAAAGAGAAATAAAAAGGGATAATTCTATTCCACACTTGTGCTTCAAATTAGCACCATGATCTTTATGATAGAGAGTCTCTTGTTTTGTCACTTTCATATACTAGTGGGGATTTTTCATTATAGAACTTGGCTTGTATATTCCAACAATGGGCTTCCTCAAATGCCCTAGGTCTTCATGAGAAAGCAACTTGGATGCACACCCACTTAGTTTCTTTTGTTGATCTTTCATACATTTATAGCTCTAGTGCATTCGTTGCATGGCAATCCCTACTCCTTGAATTGACATCAATTGATGGGCATCTCCCTAGCCCGTTGATTAGCCGCGTCAATGTGAGACTTTCTCTTTTTTTGTCTTCTCCACACAACCCCCATCATCATATTCTATTCCACCCATAGTGTTATATCCATGGCTCACGCTCATGTATTGCGTGAAAGTTGAAAAAAGTTTGAGATTACTAAAGTATGAAACAATTGCTTGGCTTGTGATGTCTACTACACAACCTTCTTCTTGTAGACGTTGTTGGGCCTCCAAGTGCAGAGGTTTGTAGGACAGTAGCAAATTTCCCTCAAGTGGATGACCTAAGGTTTATCAATCCGTAGGAGGCGTAAGATGAAGATGGTCTCTCTCAAGCAACCCTGCAACCAAATAACAAAGAGTCTCTTGTGTCCCCAACACACCCAATACAAAGGTAAATTGTATAGGTGCACTAGTTCTGAAGAGATGGTGATACAAGTGCAATATGGATGGTAGATAAAGGTATTTGTAATCTGAAAATATAAAAACAGCAAGGTAACAAGTGGTAAAAGTGAGCGTAAATGGTATTGCAATGATAGTAAACAAGGCCTAGGGTTCATACTTTCACTAGTGCAAGTTCTCTCAACAATAATAACATAATTGGATCATATAACTATCCCTCAACATGCGACAAAGAGTCACTCCAAAGTCACTAATGGTGGAGAACAAACGAAGAGATTATGGTAGGGTACGAAACCACCTCAAAGTTATTCTTTCCAATCAATCCGTTGGGCTATTCCTATAAGTGTAACAAACAGCCCTAGAGTTCGTAGTAGAATAACACCTTAAGATACAAATCAACCAAAACCCTAATGTCACCTAGATACTCCAATGTCACCTCAAGTATCCGTGGGCATGATTATGCGACATGCATCACACAATCTCAATTCATCTATTGAAACCAACACATAGAACCTCAAAGAGTGCCCCAGAGTTTCTACCGGAGAATCACGACGAAAACATGTGCCAACCCCTATGCATAGGTTCATGGGCGGAACCCGCAAGTTGATCACCAAAACATACATCAAGCGAATCACGTGATATCCCATTGTCACCACAGATACGCACGGCAGGACATACATCAAGTGTTCTCAAATCTTTGAAGACTCAATCCGATAAGATTACTTCAAGGGGAAAACTCAATTCATTACAAGAGAGTAGAGGGGGAGAAGAAACATAAGATCCAACTATAATAGCAAAGCTCATGATACATCAAGATCGTGCCAAATCAAGAACACGAGAGAGAGAGAGAGATCAAACACATAGCTCTTGGTACATACCCTCAGCCCCGAGGGTGAACTACTCCCTCCTCGTCATGGAGAGAGCCGGGATGATGAAGATGGCCACGGTGAGGGTTCCCCCCCTCCGTGGGGTGCCAAACAGGGGTCCCGATTGGTTTTTGGTGGCTCTGGAGGTTTTGCGGCGGCGGAACTCCCGATCTATTCTCTGTTCTGGAAGTTTTAGGATACGTAGGTATATATAGGCGGAAGAAGCACGTCAGGGGAGCCACGAGGGCCCCGCGAGGCAGGGGGCGCACCCTAGGGATGAACTTTCTTTGGCCATGTTATTTTGAGAAGACATAATTGTTTTGTTAGTATGCTTGAAGTATTATTATTTTTATGTCAATATTAAACTTTTATCTTAAATCTTTCGGATTTGAACATTCATGCCACAATAAATAAAATTACATTGAAGAATATGCTAAGTAGCATTCCACATCAAAAGTTCTGTTTTTATCATTTACCTACTCGAGGACGAGAAGGAATTAAGCTTGGGGATGCTTGATACGTCTCCAGCGTATCTATAATTTTTGATTGCTCCATGCAATTATATATTATGTTTTGGATGTTTAATGGGCTTATTTATACACTTTTATATTATTTTTGAGACTAACCTATTAACCCAAGGCCCAGTGCAAATTGCTGTTTTTTTTGCCTATTTCAGTGTTTCGCAGAAAAAGAATATCAAACGGAGTCCAAATGGAATGAAACCTTCGGGAGCGTGATTTTTGGAACAAACGTGATCCAGAGGACTTTGAGTGGACGTCAAGCAATCAACGAGGAGGCCACGAGGCAGGGGCGCACCTACCCCCCTGGGTGCGCCCTCCACCCTCATGGGCCCCTCGTGGCTCCACCAACCTACTTCTTCCTCCTATATATACCTACATACCCCCAAACCATCGAGGAGCACCACGAAAACCTAATTCCACCGCCGTAACCTTCTGTACCCGTGAGATCCCATCTTGGGGCCTTTTCCGGCGCTCTGCCAGAGGGGGCATTGATCACGGAGGGCTTCTACATCAACACCATAGCCTCTCCGATGATGTGTGAGTAGTTTACCACAGACCTTCGGGTCCATAGTTATTATCTAGATGGCTTCTTCTCTCTCTCTGGATCTCAATACAAAGTTCTCCTTGATCTTCTTGGAGATCTATTTGATATAACTCTTTTTGTGGTGTGTTTGTCGAGATCCGATGAATTGTGGGTTTATGATCAAGATTATCTATGAACAATATTTGAATCTTCTACGAATTATTTTATGTATGATTGGTTATCTTTGCAAGTCTCTTCGAATTATCAGTTTGGTTTGGCCTACTAGATTGATCTTTCTTGCAATGGGAGAAGTGCTTAGCTTTGGGTTCAATCATGCGGTGCTCGATCCTAGTGACATAGGGAAACGACACGTATTGTATTGTTGCCATCGAGGATAAAAAGATGGGGTTTATATCATATTGCATGAGTTTATCCCTCTACATCATGTCATCTTGCCTAATGCGTTACTCTGGTCTTATGAACTTAATACTCTAGATGCATGCTGGATAGAAGTCGATGTGTGGAGCAATAGTAGTATATGCAGGAAGGAGTCGGTCTACTTGTCACGGACGTGATGCCTATATACATGATGAGGCCTACTCCCTCCTTCCATCTATATAGGGCCTAATGCATTTTTCGAGGCTAACTTTGACCAAATATTAGAGCAATAATATATGACATGCAACTTACACAAAGCACACTGTTAAATTCGTGTGTGAAAGGAGCTTTCAATGATATAATTTTCACATTGTGCATGTCATGTACTATTAATCTTGTCAATGGTCAAAGGCGGTCTTAAAAAACGCATTAGGCCCTATATAGATGGAAGGAGGGAGTAGATATTCTCATAATTATGCACTTTTCTATCAATTGCTCGACAGTAATTTGTTCACCCACCGTAATACTTATGCTATCTTGAGAGAAGCCACTAGTGAAACCTATGGCCCCCGGGTCTATTTTCCATCATATTAATCTCCCATCAACTAGCTATTTCTATCGTCGTTTATTTTGCAATCTTTAGTTTTAATCTTTATCATAAAAATACCAAAAATATTATCTTATCATCTCTATCAGATCTCACTTTTGCAAGTGGCCGTGAAGGGATTGACAACCCCTCTATCACGTTGGTTGCAAGGTTCTTATTTGTTTGTTTAGGTATGAGGGACTTGCGTGTGGCCTCCTATTAGATTGATACCTTGGTTCTCAAAAACCGAGGGAAATACTTACGCTACTTTGCTGCATCACCCTTTCCTCTTCAATGGAAAACCAAAGCAGTGCTCAAGAGGTAGCAATGGCTGAGAAACCTCGGCTTAGCAGGACCTGACGTAGAAAGTTCCAATTCACGCAATCATACGCTTTTTCAAAGTCTAATTTAAGAAGGATGGCCGGTTCCTTTGTTCGTCTAAGTTCATGAATGATCTCCTGCAGTGCAAGAGAGCCCTCCAGGATGTTACGGCCGCAGATGAAGGCTATTTGGGTATGGCTAATGGTACGTTGCACAATCGGGACGAGCCGGGTGGTGGTAGCTTTGGAACATATCTTAAACGGAACATTTATAAGCGCGATAGGCCTAAATTGACGGATGTTAGACAGCTTCCCCTAAAACTCGATACAGATATTTACCGTAAAAACACATTGTGTCTATCATAAAAATATAACCTGTCTGTTACATGACTCACGGGCTAGACTTTATAATAGTAATAGCCGACTGCTTCTAACTTGACCTACAAGGGATATTACTAGCATACGTAAAAAGACAGAACTCTTTGTCTAATTAAACAGTCTTTTACATGTCGGCAGATCCTAACTAACAAATAGAAGAATATTAAAGGGTGGACCCCAACCAGTGTCCTTTAAGGACAACAAATCACGTAGTGCCAACTTCCAAGTCTTGCCACAGTAAGAAACTTCCTCTTTACGCGGAGGTGGCAAAAATAGAAATAACTATCTATCCTTAATGTCGTTGACTAAACAAAATAAATCACGAGGTTGCAGTCATGTGCAATCCTTCGCTTGCAGTCTGATCAGGGGTTGCTGTTGGCGCAGGCGGACATAGTGCGCCACGTTTATGACTTCTACGTCCAACTGATGGGGACGAGCGAGGAGAAGCGAGCTGGGGTGCGCGCTGACCTATGGGACCCTTCCCAGCTCGTCTCCGATCAGGAAAATGAGGAGCTGGGGCTCGCCTTTTTGCCCGAGGAGATCGATGCGGCTCTTAGGAGCATGAAAACTGATACAGCGCCAGGCCCGGACGGCTGGCCCGTGGCCATGTTCAAACACTTTTGGTCGATCCTGTAGGGGCCAGTGTTTGAGGTGTGCAACGGTTTTATGCGCGGGGCAGTAGATATATCCCGACTCAATTTTGGGATCCTTTCGCTTATCCCTAAGGGAAAACTTTGTTTTTGCCACTCTAGCTTTTGACCACTTTGCTTATGCCACTCTAGAATTTGACGTATCACTTTTGCCACACTTAGTTTTTGACAACACATCACAATTGCCATTTTGTGGCAAAAGCAATAATTTTAGAGTGGCAATTGTGATACATTGTCAAAATCTAAGAGTGGCAAAAGTGAAATGAAAATTTATTGCTTTTGCCACGGAATGGCATTTGTGATGTATTGTCGAAAACTAAGAGTGGCAAAAGTGATATGTCAAATTCTAGAGTGGCATAAGCAAAGTTGGCAAAAGCTAGAGTGGCAAAAACAAAGTTTTCCCGTCTAAAAATCCCTAAGTTTTGGAGGAAGCTTTAGAAAACCTCTGTGTTGCGATTTCTCTTCGTGGAAATTGTTTTGTGCGTGAGTACCATTGTCGGGATTGGTTTTCTCGTGCTGAGCCGTAAGGTTCAAACCCTCTACTTCATGCACATCCCGTGCGCGGGCGAGACTACTGAAGGTGGAGTGTCGTGAAAGATCGGACCGTAACAACAGATCGGTTCTCGCCATTGAGGTTCGGTCTACATCATAAACTATGTGCAAAACATGGTTTTTGACCTACATTCACTCAGTCTGGCTGAGTCGGGCCACAGATGCAAAGTTCCAAAAATAGGTGCAGGTAACCAAACAGGCCCCAAAGATCACATTTTCCTACGCAAATAGTCAACTCTTGGTTCAGAATTCCTATTAGGTTCACTAACAACACCAGGTGCAATTTCATTAAACATAGTGGAGTTGCTACGTAGGGTACTATGATATCGTTGGATGAAGTTGCCATGATGAAACGTCAAGCAGTTGTAGTAGTTAATAAGTCAATGCGGAATGTTATGGGATGTGATTTTCTTTTAGAGGAACTAGATGACTCGTTGCGTCTATGATGTAAAATCCAAATGTAATCAAGAAAATAGACGAAAAAGTTCAAAGATGCAAAAAAACAAATGCAAAAATATAAATGCAGCTAAAAATGTGGATAACTATATGAAGTTGTATCTGAAAGGCACTACTGTCACTAATTGGGGATTGGAGCTTCCCTTTATTCTCATTTTCTTCGTGTCACTCATTTCTACTCGCATGATGACTGGTCAGCCTCCTTTGGCTCCACTCATCCATTGGATGTTGGTGGGGCTACCCATATGGTGAAGAATGTCGGTTTCGAGAAAGCTACTGCTGTCACTAGCGGGGGACCTTCCATCCATTCTTTCTTTCTCTACGCAGGCTCTTCCATTTGTTTTGGCAACTGGACCCATTTTCTTCGGCAGTGGGATATATGTATGCCATGATTTGTACAAGACTATATGTGTCCTATGCGCTAAGTTTAGTAGCAGGTATCAAAGTGATCCATGAAAGGGTTGTTGGACAACCATTAAAAATATCTTAAAGTACCTTAACAGGACTAAGGAAATGTTCCTAGTGTATGTAGGTGATGAAGAGCTCATTGTAAGGGGTTACATTTATGCAAACTTCATGACTGATCCAGATGACTTCAAAACCCAATCAGGCTATGTTTCCACACTCAATGATGGCGCAGTGAGCTGTAAAAGTTTCAAGCAAAACACTGTGGGGGAGCCTGCAATGGAGGCGGAGCATCTAACAACTTTAGAAGCTTTGAAGGAGGGTTATTGGATAAGAAATTCGTCACCAAGCTTGGTGTGGTTCCAAATGTGTTGGACCCGCTGGAACTCTATTGTGATAATAGTGGCACCATGGCTCAGACAAAGAAGCCAAGGTCCCACCAGAAACCCAAACACATTGAACACCGGTTTCACATTATCCGACACTTTGTGGAGAAAGGATTTGTGAAAGCATGCAAAATTCACATGGACCTGAATGTGTCAGATCCGATGATGAAGCCTCTACCATGAGCAAAGCATGAGCAACACCAAAATGTCATTGGTGTTAGAGAATTTATGTAACTAGATTATTAACTCTAGTGCAATAGGGAGACTATTGAAAATATTCACTTGAGGTGATAATAAAGTATTACCTTCTTTCCATGTTCATCATTAGTGTTTATATTTCTGCCATATAATTGCAATGATTCTTGAATGTGAGATTCAGAGGAAAACTCAGTTGCATGTGTGGAAACATAAACACCAAGTAGTTCCATAATCTCATTTCTAAGAGTAGCTAGTTGCATGATGATCATGTTTTCCTGATCATAGGATATTGTTGAAGTAATACGGGTGCCAACAACAATGAGAGCACATTGTTAGCGGAACAATTGTGTTGGATAGACCCAACTAAATTATATACTACAAGATCACATCGTCACTTTGTTATCAATATAATCAATAAAGTGTTAGCATATACTCACGTCCTTACACCATGAGAATGTCATGTACCTTCATGCCGAACGGTAACTTTGGGGTTGGCAAACATTACACGTAACTGGGTGATTATACAATAGCTTTCGGGTAAATCAGAAAACTATGTCAAGGGGCTTGATAGTTCAAGACTGGGATTTGCTCCTTCACAATGAAGAGATACTCTCCGGGCTCACTCGGTATTACAATATCGATCATTGTCTGACCAAACAGAATGTGATATGATCACCGAGGTACCAAAATAGGGAAACAAGAAAATAAAATAAAATGGGTAACAAGGATAACTTGGTATTGTGATCAAGTTGTTGCTTTAGAAGGATACCAACAAAAGTCCTGCCTCAGGTTTGTTATGTATCGTGAAGCAAAGGGAATTGTGTATGCAAACGAAAGGTCCATTACATAAATATCTTTGTCTATGTGTGAAAATCGTTATGGGTGTTTAGACTCTGCTTTTGATCATTGAACAAAAGGTATTCCGGGTCATGTCTAAATATTATCGAACCTTCCTGAAGGCTCCGATGGGCGCTAGAGGACTTCCCGATTGGCCGGTGACAGTGTCATGGACTAGGGGGTGCTAGCCACGTCGGCCTGCTAGTCATGGGCCGGTCCGAGGCCCCCAGACAACCAAAAAATGGGCCATGTCTATCATGGTCTCTGGCGTACTGAAGATGGAATCCTCTAAAGGCGTGGCGCACACTTCAAGAAATGTTCAGTTCATTGGCAAGTTTATCCCTAGATGTAACCGACCATCATGTAACCCTGGGTACCCCCAGTCCCTATATAAGCCGAGGGGTTTTAGATCATAGGGTAGAGAATCATACATTCACATACGATCTCAAGGTAGATCATCCTCTACTTCGCATAGTCAATGCAAAAGAAGTAGGACATAGGGTTTTACCTCTTTGAGACGGCCCGAACCTGGGTAAACAGTGTGTCCCTTGTTCATCATGTTACCATCTAGCTAAGACCACCAGCTCAGGACCCCCTACCTGAGATCTGTCCGACAGCTGGCCCATGTGGTGGCAGCCACATGGGTCAAAAAGGCCCAAAGTAGGGCGGCACCCACTTGGCTTGGTGGCTACACCCCTCCTTGGTGCACCGACCTGTGGAAAGGGATCCCCTCCAAGCCAAACACTCCATGCTGCCTATATAGAGTGGGGAGGGGCAACCCTTCAATCTCACTTGAAATTATGGGTTTCACCCCCTATCTCTTTGCATAGTTTTCTCCACTATCGCAAGGGTTGCTCCACCTCCTTGTCCTACTTTTACTCTTTGTCCTGGACGACAAAGTGTTGTTGAACTGATCACATGGATACTGCAGAGGGATCGTACATTCGACCTTAGACCGGGAGAAATTCTTGCAGCTAGGAGGTTTCACCTACATTACAAAAAAAGACACATCTGTGACATTTTGGGTCGAACGAAATTTTTTTCTGTCATACTTATGACACTTCTATGACGATAATTGTGACAAAACCCAGTATCATCATAGATGTGGTGGGGTCCTACTTCTATGACAAAAAATCATGACAGAAAATGGGCTTTTCGTCCTGAGCGGGTCGGAGACGCAGCTGCATGACATTCCTTGGGCCGTCCATGACGGAAAAAACCGTGGTAGAAGCGAGGGCAAGGAAAATATCGGGGAGTTCCCGGTTACGGTGGCTGGTCGGGGCTGAGTGATGCGTGTTTCTCTCGTACGTACGCGCGTGTGTGCGAGACATTGGGCTCTAACTGAACCCGAGCGAGGCGTTGGGCTCTAATTGAACCTGAGCGATTACACTGCAGGCTACGTGTTACTGAACCCGAGCGATTGATCGATCCCTTGCTGTTAACTGAACCTGAGTGATTCCTTCACTACGGCTGCTAACTGAAGCCGATTGATGCTGCCTCTGGATGAACAGTGAGCGTTGTTGGGGGGTTTGGATGAACAGTTCCCAGTGGGGGGTTGGATGAACAATTCCCGGTGGGGGGTTGGATGAACAAGACCCCGTGGTAGTAGAGGCCGTTGCCGCTGGGTGAAGAGTACCCCAATCGATCGAGCCAGTGGAGGGGTGGATGAATAGGACCCCGTGGAGGGCTGGATGAACAGGACGAGCCCGTGGAGGGCTGGTTGATCAGTAGCCGGTGGAGGGTTGGATGAACAGTAGCCCGTGGAGAGGTGGTTGAACTGGACCCCGTGGAGAGGGCTGGTTGAACAGTAGCCGGTGGAGGAGCGCGCGGTGGAGGCTGGATGAACAGGAGCCCGTGGATGAACAGGAGCAGGTGGAGGCTGGAGGAGGTCGACGGTGGATGAACAGGAGCCCGTGGAGGCTGGAGGAGGTCGGCGGTGGAGATGAACAGTATCTCGTGGAGTCTCGTTTTGCGGTACACCACACCCCTCCCGATGAACAGGACCCCCGTTTCGACCGAAGCGCTCCAACACAAGTCCGTTTCCTCCGTTTTGCGGTACGCCACACCCCTCCCGATCAACATGACCCCGTTTAGACCGTAGGAGGTCCGTTTCTTCGCTTTTGCGATGCACGCGGACCCTCTCGATCATCGGGACCTGTTTCCACTATGGCGGTCGAACACAAGGTCGTTTCTCTGCATTGCTGACGCCAGGCCTCGTTTCCATCGTCTGTTCCGTCCAAGCCGGTTGGCTCCCGACGAACAGCACGCGCTCCGTTGCCTCCCGATGAACACGACACATTCCGTTGCCTCCCCATGAACACGACGATGCAGTTTCTCCGTTCCGACCCAGCCACAGCCATGTACACGAGCCCTGGCCATACGTATGCGCGAGTAGGCGATCCAGACCCCGCCCGTATGTACTTACGTGGTTGTATTTACTTTCTTGCACCCTGGCCGCTGTACATACGTGTACATGCTACGTACGCGCCTCTACTACCACACATGCGCGCCTCTACTACCACACGTGCACGCCTCTACATCGACCAGTATGTACGTACACGTTCGCGACCAGAATGACAATGCTACGTACGCTTCGACCAGGTGGGTCCCGACTGCCAGGCACTTCCTTGCGTGCGAAGATGTAGCTGGTGGGTTCCAGTAGTCAGGGGGCGAATCATTTTTTCCCCGTAATATGGACGCACTTCCTTGCGTGCGAAGATGTAGCTGGTGGGTCCCGGCAATGTGGGGAAACATTTTTTGCGAAATACGGTGGCCCGTCCGGTGGGTCCCTGCTATCAGGTGGAGGAATCATTATTTTCCACGTAATAAGGAGGCACTTCCTTGCTGCGGCTGTGGACCCAGCTATCAGCCTCTCCACGTACAGTACTCTTCCGATGGAAGTCGGTCGTTGACCACGCCGCGCCGAGAGCACCAAGGCAGTGGATGACGGTGAGGCCTAGAAAGGGGACGACGCGGAGCCGGGGAAGACGCGATAGTGTATGCCCACGCGGAGAGGAGTACAAGGGTTCACTGGTTCGACTACGGTGTGAGGCTGCCGTCGCCGCATAATAACAGGGGGTGTGGGTGAGTGGAGGGATGGCCTGGCCAGCGGTGGGAGTAGTAGGGGGCGGTGAGGCCTCCGCGGCAGCACAACCGACCATGGGAGGCTAGAGCAGGCGGCATGACCGGCGCTGCTTTGGGCAGCTAGAGCAAGAAGACCAGAGGTTGAAGAAGCACGACGGCTGTTGGGTGGATATCGTACGGCAACTGCATCTAGAATCGTTTATATTGACTAAGTTGACAAAGCCGTTGGTACGCGTCACCTTAGTAGGCCCATAGGTCAGCTTCGAAACGGCGTGCCCCAGATGTTAGGGGGAGGAATCATTTTTTGGGCGGGTGAAGCTAGAATATCCGATATTGAAGAAGAAGCACGACATCCGTTAGATGGACATCCAACGGCCACTTCTGCTAGAACCGTGTGTTGATTATAAGTTGACAAAGTCTTGCTTACGCATCAACTATTTTTTAGGGGACGCATCAACTTAGTAGGCCCACAACTGTGTGGCAGAGAACTTATAGCCCATTTGAGATTTGTAATAATGTACAACCCATTTTTGAATTCTAATGGAATTTACTACAACCCATTTACAGTTTGTTAAAAGTACATCCCATTTTCTAGCTAGGAAAATGATTAATAATTTCAACCAACTGTTCAAAACAGAATTCAATAAAATTTCCATATTTTGATAGGATTCAAAATATTTTTATCCCGAAATTTCTAGTCAGATTAAATACAATTTCAATATAAATTTGTATTACGTAAAAATCCAACGAAACATTGCACGCGCAACAATTAATGAAATTAAAATTTTCAAAATCCAAAAATAATATTTTATAAAGTAATTATGTGCTTAGTGCATTTTCTTATAGTTACTGCCCAGTTTTTATAATTACATCCCATTTATTATTTCTTAAAGCCCATTTTATTGTTAAGCCTAATGCATCCCTGCTAGGAAAGATTTGCAGCCCAGCGGGGCGGAGAATAACAAGTTGACCTTGCCTGGGTATTCCTAAAAAATAGTATAGCCGGGCTAGCCATTTTTAGCTTGAAAAAATTAATATCTGGGTTGGATATCTGGCCTGGGCTAGACGGGCCACAACCCGCCCAGTTAATACCCTGCTCTCCTCTGGACAATAACGAAAACATCGCTCAAGAAAAACTCTCCAGTGCTCACACCTCAAAAAGACAAATACTGCTCGAACTGCTTGGTCCCAGCTGTCGGCCGCTCCTTGTGCATTTCTCTCGTTTATTGACTACATAGGTTGACAATGGTGTGGGACCCTGATGTCAGGAAACCACGAGGAAGCAAAAAATATTATAGTTGTATATAATAAGGAGGCACTTGCGTATGTGTGGATATGGCCCTGGTGGGTCCCCACTGTCATCCTCTCCAAATAAAGCCATCTCCTCATTCCTCATGCCGTTGACCATGTTGACAATGCGAGACGGCGGCGCCACTACGAGTGCAACAACTCGAAAGATGACGGAGAGGGCCTCGCGGGCCCTACGGATGGTCTGATACAACGCCCGCTGCTCATTCGGGAAGACAGGATCATAGGGCACATGTCCGCGATGGCATTGTCATTCGCTTGTTCACCAGTACTCGTTGAGGAGACGGAGGTTGCAGCACAGGTCCTCCTATGCTGGTAGCTCTTCCGCCATTAGGGTGTCGAAGTGGGCCGCACCTACTCTATGGTGAACACAACATGAACCGGCTTGGACAGTGGCGCCAGCTCCTGATCGGAAGCTACGTCCATCGCCTGATTGTCGTCGCTCAGCTCGGCGAGCTCGCTGGCAAGCCAGCATGTCCGGCTGCTGGACCGACCCGCTGCCAAGCACGAGTCTGACTGCCCTGCCTACCCAGATCGCCCCCTCGCTTGCGCGCTTTCCGCCCGAAACGGTCAGCGCTGCCCGCCCCGCTTCCCGGTGCAGGCAATTGCTCCGCCTTCAAACGACACAAGTGCCATCCATCCGTCCGTCTGCCGCCCACATTAATGATACGCGGTTGCCGAGGCAGCTACTCCGACGCCATAGGTCTGTCCCTCCGCCACCCACCATTGCTATATAGACGACACAAGTGTCATCCGCCTCCGTTCCCTTTCTCCTATCCACACCACTACTGCCCACCATGGCTTCCTCGCGCTCCAGCGCTCTTCGGGACGGGTGGACGATGGACCACAAGGAGATGGCATCCATTGCTGTCGACTGCCTGGCTGGCAGGCAGCCGGAGGACGACGACGTCCCAATGGAGAACATGGTAGTCGACGATCCAGCGCCAACCCCCTACTCCGCGCCATCCTCGCCGGTGCATTCAACCATGACCATCAGCGAGGCCCGTGCCCAATACATGGACACGGTGAGGCACAAGCGTGAGGAGCAGTTCCGGGAGGCGCAGGCCGACGCCGCCTACAACCACCATCTCCTCCAAGAGCACTCGCAGGCGGAGGAGCAGATCGCCACGGAGCAGGAGGCACTGCTCGACTCGTACCGCTCCGCCCGCGAGAGCCGCCTTGAGCGCTGGCGGTACCGCATGCGGGTGGCGGAGGCTGCGGCCGCCTACAAAGAGGGCGATGAAGCGGGTGAGGCACTGTTTGGCGAGACCGAGGACTAGGCAGAGGACAATGCCGGCTCCGACGACTCCCCACTCCGCTGGCGTCGACGAGGCCTTGCTCTGCCGAGGCCCCGCGGTGCCAACAACAAGGCAGAGGACACCGTCGGCTCTGCCGAGGCCCCGCCCCACCGGCACCGAGGCAGAGGCCCTACTCCGCCGAGGCCTCGCGGCGCCAACAACAAGGCAGAGGACACCGCCGGCTCCGCCGAGGCCCCGCCCCACCGGCACCGAGGCTGAGGCCCTACTCCGCCGAGGCCACGCCCCGCCAACAATGAGGCAGAGGACATCACCGGCTCAGCCGAGGCCCCACCCTGCCGGCAATGAGGGGGAGGATTTCCCCCGCTCCGCCGAGGCGCCACCCCACCGGCAACTAGATAGAGGACATCGCTGGCTCCGTCGAGGCCCCGCCCCGCTGCCAACGAGGCCGCGCCACACAGAAAACGAGGAAGAGTAGAACAAGGTAGGTCGCCGCCGCTCGGGTCCAAGTAAGGCCACCGCTGCTACCCTCCGGTTGAAGCCAATCTAGGTGGGTTGACCATTGACGGCCGATTAGCTTCTTGGCAGCGACGTGGAGTCAGAGAGCTATGTTGGAGAAGGACGCTGCTTCAGTTACTTAACTGCAGGTGCAGGTGGGTCACTGGCATGTGGGCCCAAGAGGCATCTAGCCCAGATGTAAGTGACGCAACTGCACCTGCTGTTATGTCACTGAAGCTCAGTCTGCTGGAGAAGAAGCTTCTGTTCGGCTCAGCCGGACACGGGTGCTACGGTTAATTAATTATACCTCCAGCGCACCCCTTTTTAGTTGAAGAATGTATGAAATGTAATGAAATCCGGCATGTTTATATGAACCCGGCAATGTATGAATGAATTTAGTTCGATTTGTTTGAATTCTTGTATCACTGGCATTGGATGAACATGCAAAACAATACGTACTAGCATTATTCCCAAGGGGATCACCTCGTTTGCAGCAGTTTCACATGTACTCCCTCCGGTCCTTTTTAGTCTGCATATAATTTTTGTCTGAAGTCAAAGTATCTCTACTTTAACCAATCTTATAGAAAAAAGTATCAACATTCACAATGTAAAATCAACTGACTTGAAAGAAATCTAATATGCAAAGTAAAAAGGAAGAGAGGGAGTACAAAATTTAGCGTTCCTGTACATTGCAATCAACACACAGGCCTGACAATTCATAGATAACATTCAAAACAATCGATGATTATGCATCTCAGCGATTCACATGTTAGATCCACTAAAGAATAAAGAAAAATCGATCGATGCTGCTAACAGCAAAGGGCGTCCCATTCGAAAATATCAAACGCATGTCTTCTTGCTAACATCAATGAGCAAAATTTGACAAGGTTGTCCCATTCCAAAATGTCAAATGCGTGTTGTTTTGCATACATCAACGAGCAAACTTTTACAAGGTTTTTCCATTCCAAAATATCAAATGCCTACGATTGTGGAATGGGCAGGGTTTGCCATCAGTTCGGACATTGACATGGCACCTCGTGCTAAATAAACCAGCTGTTCTTTTTGTGCAGTTCCACCAAAATCAACCAAATTCGTGCGTAGCTTGTATGATTTTGCCTTTATATGTTGCAAAATCGTGAACATATCAGCACCTCCTTTCTTGTGGTGGAAATGAATGATTCGAGAATATTCGATGTATTCGTGAACATTTTGTGCAGCTGCCATTGAAATCAAGCTGAGCACCCTTGTTTGCATAAATACAAAGAAAGTGATTAGTGTAAAAGCAAACTGTACTATGAATTGACAGTTTAAACAGTCAACCTACATGATCCATGCAGAGCACACATTTAAAAAAGTGGAACTCACCGGAAGGAATCGTAAAACAACATTGTACTGGCCATCACAGCAACAAAGATGGAGATCCTTGAGTCCTTCTGAGCTGAAGTTAGTTTGTTCTTGTGGGCAATAATGTAACCATCCTTCAACTGCTACCTTAAGAAGAGAGTCTTGGCTTCTTTATCCTGGCATAATCGGAACTAGGCACTTCACGTACTCCATATTCTTCTTCAGAGGAGGATGATCTTGTTGTGCAAAGACAAGAGAACAACTAAATGCTAGCATCCCTGTTTGCTCGAAAAAAAAGAAAGGAAATATTTAAAACAACACAGATGAAGCACTTCTCAAGGACAATACCACTTTCTGATGACAGTATCTAAACAATAGCACAACACCAATAGAGATGACAAAGCTCAATCATATGGATGAAATCCATGGGCGAGTACCAACCTTTGTCAGGAGGCTTATTGTGTAGAGCATACAGATCAAGCACTTCTCCGGAACCATCTGTTGTTATCTACTGTGGTTGCCATGCTTACTATATACTCCTCAATTAGTTTAATGTTTCCAACATCTTCTTGTGCGGTTCCACTAAAATATATGGTATCTTCAAAGAAGATCCCTGTTTGCACAAGTAGAGGTAATTACATATTGCATTAAGAGTGGCATCAAATCAGTGGCAAAACAATTGCTCGTTCCAGCCATAGCAATAAATTAAGATGCAAAACTATATCATTACTTGTGTCATCACAGTTCCAGTGCTTCATTACAAAGACCGGAGTTGATTTTTGTTTTTCTTCCGCTTGTTCTTCCCCTTCATCACTAGGTTCAATAACAGACAAGCTTCACCTTCAATGTAAGATTTGGCATGTCAATTAGGGAGCACAAGTATAGCACTAAACAACGACGTTAATTTTTAGATGAAAGTGGAAAAATACAGGCCAACAGTTGTGAAATATCCTTATCTTACCTCAATGGGATATTACGATGCACATACAGATTGGAAGTATTGTCTCCATTTGTGTAGTTCCCTAAAATCAAGCAACATTAGCGTACAAGTAGCACAACATATGAAAGCACACTGCACAATCATGTGAAAGAAGGCTAGTACTGACCTCTCATGACGCGGAATTCAAACAACTCACAAGAAGAAGATCTGAACCAAATTTCCCAACACGGATAGGAAGTAAGATCTCCTCTTGTGCAGTTCCACTAAGATCAAGCAATCAGGCAACATTATCGGTGTGACATTTTGGTTGAACTGCACAAAACACTCTTAAAACAAAAGTGTTTTGTGCAGTGCAACAAAAGGTCGCAATAGCAACGAGGTGAAGTAGATAATCCTGTTTACACAGAGGTGCAAAGGAAACAACTAGTGGTCAATAATGGTGGATGACACAGAAGCAAACAAAAAGAAGCATTGAACTTATCTAAATGGGAAAGAAAGCAAGACAGTAGCATTTCTCAAACGGTGGCATTGATTAATATTAACGGAGAGATTATATTAACAATAAAATTTGTTAAACATGTAATTTGCTTTTAACTGTGGCATTGCATCAATTTTCCAACAACATTATTAGAGGGTGTTTGTTTACAGGGACATTTGGTGTAAGGACTAAAAAAAGTCCGTGTCAGTCCCATCTAAACCAAACAGGAGGGACTTTTAGGGACTAAAGAAAGAAGACCCCGAGGGACAGTCTTTTTTGGACTTTTTCCAATAGTTGCCCCTGCCACGCATCGCAGCTTGTCTCTATTAGTTCATTACTAGGGGTAACATGGTCTTTTAGCATGTCATTTAATAACCTCTAGTCCATGTTTAGTCCCTGGAACCAAGCAGGAAGGGACTAGGGAGTTTTTAACCAAACTGGGCCTTAGATTAACAACAGGTAAAGAGTTGCACGGGACAATGGATGCACCAGCACCATGTGCATCTACCGCTGTATGAAGGGGTGATGCACAGTCTGTTACAATAAAGAACAAAAACAACCAAGGAGCATATTTGTGTTGATCCCAGTTTTGTTATCTTTAGACACCTTTCCCTATGTGAGCGCAGCAAGTCTAGTCCCGCTCAAACTCTAGGTGTGCATAGTATGTTTGTCATTGTTTCCCCTTTTCGACCAACGTAGGTGCTGGATAGCCAGTCTATACTAGTACTTTCCCCCTTCCTTTCCTCTTTGAACCACGTCCTAGATTCATGCTATACAACTTTCCCCACTACTTTCCTGTTCGATCCAACACCTAGATTCAAGTGCAGAAGCGGAAAAAGCCCACATGCAGCTAGAGCAATGCATGTGGAATAAGTAAATTATACCTTAAGGTTCTTGGGGTGTGGTTCGGTGATGGCCGGAGGCCGTTCGGCCCACACTATGTCTGTGGCGAGGAAGAAGAAGGGGTTGAGGCCCTCAGCGCCCTTGTTGGTTGAAAGAGAAAAACTGCGTCGGTGGTGGATTCCCTCCCTCGCCAACGGTGACAGCGTTAAGCCTCCTTCCCTTCCCGATGGACGGATCCTGCCGGCTCTTTGACCAGCAGTGAGGGGAGAGAGAGAGGCCAACGAAGTCTTGTTTAGATCTGGAGAGGGTGAGAGAGTGTGAAGAGAGCAACTACAAGCGCTGAGGCTCCAACGTGTATATATATACTAGAGAGAGTGTGAAGAGTGCAAACCCTAGAAAACAAGCGCCGAGGCTACAGCGTATACGTGATGAGGTGATTATACGGTCACTACGAGATAATATAGCTCCATATCCATCCATTTTGACCAGTCAAAGAATCCTCCTGGCACCGCCCCAGATCACTTTCTCTCTTTGTCATGCGGGCCTACCTGTCATTGGGTGGAAGAAAGAAGTCGAACAAAAACAAAATTATGCTCAAGTGTAGTTATCGAAACCGAGACCTCAAGTTTGATGAGCGAATAGGCTAACCAGCTACACCACCCCCACGTTATGTTTAACGAGAGGAAAATAACCTTTAATACATTCCTGCATTCGTGTGACAAGCATGCCGTGTTTTTTTTGCATGGGAGTCATTGGGATTTAAATCATAATCATGTCATGTGGCTTTGGTGGTAAGGTCTTTTGGGATTTAAAGAAGTGTTGGTAGTACAGAAATAATGCAGCCTTAGTCACCTTACTTTTCTCCACGTAGTACGTTGGGTCCCACCAGTCAGAGGGTGAAACAAACAAATTAATAAGAAAAATTAAATGCGTCAGCGGTGTATCTTACCTCACACATCTCGCTACTGCTCATGAAAACTGTCCAATTGATCCCTCTGTTCGCTCATGTACTATCTTAAGTGAATCCTTATTATAACATGCACACAATTTTGGGCACTTGTATTCGACCTAAGTCACCGTGCCACCGTATCTCATACTACTCCCTCCGTCTAGGTGTAATAAGTCACGTTAGAAGGTGCAGCGGGACCAAAGTGCAAGCAGATTTTTTTTCGAAACAAGGTGCAAGCAGATTGGAGGAGAAGGAGAAACTTGACGGTCCTTCCTCCAATCAAAGCCCTGATTTCTGTCTCTAAACGCAACAATTAATCACAAAAACTAAGAGATGCCGTTTTAGCTACCATGCAGGGCCACATGTTAACTCGCATGCATCCACGTGTAGTTGCACTCCATGCATTGGGTTTCCGGGGGAGATAACAAGGCAGAGTAAGGAGCGTTTGGTTACATTGCTAGGCTGGTCATAGTGGTGAGTAACTTGGACTAGTAACATGCATATGTTACTAGTCTATGTTACTACTTTCATAGTAGGTAGTAACATATGGATGGTAACATGCAAGTCTTCATTAATTGAGATATAGACTCATTTTACCTCGGCGCGCGCGCGCGCGTGTGTGTGTGTGTGTTTAACAGCATGTGTGTGTTAGAGAGAGCGACACATCGAGCTACTCCTACATAGAGATAGTTTGTAGTGTACGATTTAGCCGCGAGAGTCGGTGCATCCTCTCGTTTCCGGGCGTCCGGTCGGGACAGGCGGGACAGCTGCCACGCCCGCTCCTGACCAGCCTGGCCCACCCAAACCCCTCCATCGCCCGCACGCGCTTCCCGCCCGAAATGGTCAGTGCCGCTCCAAATAATCGGTGCCACATTCATGCCCGGACAGAGCGGACGCGACCTCTCACTAGCGCCTGCATTGAAGGGAGAAGCGGATTCAAGAGTGATGGTTGCTTTGTCCGTCCAACTTACTGCTGGGTTTATGTGATTTGACGGCTCATTGGTCATTATTACTGAGGTGGTAGGACTGCTGGATGTCCCACGCTTTCGGCGAAAGGAGGTACTACTAGATTACAATTTTCTCCATTCTCAGCGGAGGAGTGCGAGAGTAGTGAAAACACGCAGGCTCAGTGATTACATGGCCCACCTCACACTATCACCATTTTTTCTGGACACCGTGCAACACCTAACTCTTTACATATCTAGTATAGTACGTACTGTAATTTATCAGCGAGATAAATTTGGCCTGGCAGCTATGAAGCTTCGACTTACATTTCATGTATCTTGCGTCCAAGGTTGCCCATTGCAACATTTCATCAAATACAAAGGAGACTAACATGCATGCTATTGCATCTCAATGATTGACAGATCATAACCAATATGTACTCCCTCCGTTCCAAAATAAGTGTCTCAACTTTATGCAAACCTTAGTACAAAGTTGTACTACTACTATAGTTGACACTTATTTTGGAACAGAGACAGCTAAAGAAAAAATGATCCATGCAATCCCTAGCCCTTGAACTGTAAACCCTAACCAGGCTTTAATTTGCTGGCAATGTTGGAGCTTCTGAAGAAATGAAGTTTGCAACCCTTTGACCATCGGATCATTTTGTGTAGTTTCACCAAAATCGAGATGAGCATCCCTGTGGCAAAGAAATTGAAGAAGCATGATTATAATAAGATTATTGGGACTAGTTGATGAGACATAAACTCATCACAAATACAATACGTAGAAGCCAGTAGAGGTATGTTCGGGAAGTCGAGCAATAATGGTATTGCAGTATGTATCGTTCTGGCTATATGAGACCGAATGAATTGCTGCACGTCCACCACGTGGGTGAGGGTCGAGGGGCAAGGGAGAGTGCGTACTATTACGTTTGTTTCAATATGGACTACATACGGAGCAAAATGAGTGAATCTACACTCTAAAATACGTCTATATACATCAATGTTTGGAGTATGTGCTACTATTTCATATTGAAATCTACTAAAGGACATATATTCCAAACAATATGATAATCTCTCTAACCAAGGTATGGACGAGGATTAAACGGAGGGAGTAGTAAAATTTTCTCCTCGTCCTGCGAGCCACCGCGCGCGTGGGCGAGGGAGCGGGCGTAAGGCGTACTAGTAAGCAAGCTTCACCTCATCCTGTGAGCCACCGCGCCCATGGGCGGGGGAGACGGCGTACTAAGCAAGCTTCTCCTTGTTCTGCGAGTTGACGGGACACATCAAAAGTACTCCAGTGTATAGAGCCTTGCCTCTAAGGTAGGCCCCACATGGTTTGCCTCTTTTTTAACATAACACGTCAAGTTGCAATCTGTTTGTTCACCCGTGGTAGACGGTCCTCCATCAAATTGACAACTAGTACACGTGTCAAATTACCACGTGGGCTGCCTTTTCGTACAGAAATGAGCTCCACCGTGTACCCGCGTGGGTGTGGTTGGGAAAGAGACGGGAGTACGTGCGCCGTGCGTGCACCTCTTCTCTTCGTGCACGTCCCCCACCTACGTGGGTGTGTGTGAGAGAGATACAAACCTAGGCAGATGGCGTGTGCGTTTGTGAGTGTTTTTTGTTTTGGGGAGGTGGTGATTTCGTGAATGTATTTGTGGGAATATGTGTCGATGACATCTCAAAGAAAATTTTGCATGCAATGTGTGTGAAATAGAGGCATATCCATATCATATAGAGAGGGCGGAGGGGCGATCCACGAGAAGAGAGGGAGGGGTCATAGATATCGATAGAGTCGAAGAGAGGATGAAGTGGGTGGGTGCGAGATGGATGAAGAGAGCCATCAAAATTGTGTGTGTGCAAGTCAAAGATATAGGGCGATTGACCTACTAGAACGTCAGAGGGCACAGGGCAAGTTTGTGTGTGACAGGGAGACATGACTAGAGTGCTCGATGTATCGGTGTGTGTGTGGGGGGGGGAGGGGGAGGCAGAGGCCTAACTAGAGAGGTAGAACGACTCGTATATGTGTTGAGAAGGAGAGACCCAGCTATGTCTTGAGGAAGATGGGTCGACATCCATACATAACTGAAGGACGGGAAATAGGTTGGGACAGAGAGAGAGAGAGAGAGAGAGAGGAGATAGAGGGAGGGAGATGGGTAGAGTGTTGGATGGGTGATGGAGTTGCTTCTCGAAGATGGTGGGAGAGGCCTACTAGACAAACTGAGGGTAGAACTGCAATATTATCAATAAGAGTGGGGATGTGTTTCTGTGTGTGCCTATGCGTGATAGATTTGTCGGGACGCATGCATGGATGATGAAGGGGAACCATGTGTTTGCTAAGCAAACCTAAATAGATTGGTAGATCAATTGTTGTTTGTCGGAGGAAGGGAGAGACATAACTAATGAGGTAGATCAATCGACGTGTGGGGAAAAACGAGTTATAAGGACCTAGCTAGCTATATGTATAGCGGGAGATCGGTCGGTGTACATCCATTTGTTAGAGGCAAATAAGGCCCAGCGAGACGGATAGACAGAGAGAATGGAGCTAGGAGGTGGTGCGAGAGGCCGAGCTACTAACAGATAGGGGGAGGAGTGTGCGGTTGTGAGATCGATGAAAAGAGGGGCGAGAGTTTACACGTGTGTGGGACTGTATGAGAGACACGAGACACAGAAAGGAGGAGATGGAAGGTGCGTGTGTACGTATGTTGTACGCAGACGCTGGAGAGGTTTATCGATCAGTGTGTGTCGGAAAGGAGTTGTGGAGACTGTGGGAGAACGACCTAAATAAAAAAAAATGAATGTGCAAGATTGATAGAATGCTGAGGGAGGGGGAGGGTGAGGAGGGCGTGTGCATGCACGAGAGAAAGTTAGTGCTAGCTACAAAAGTTAGAGGACTGTGTGGGTGTAAGAGACTAACAAAGATCATAATTTGATATGAAAGTGGATTCATATATTTGAATAGGAGATCTTAGTGTTACAAACATATGCATGCATGAATATAGCAGTGATAATGGCGTCTGTGGTTTTGCACATGTTATACCATAATGTGATAATGCATGGCGTTTGCAACTCACAGCTAAATGTCGAACAATCTAGACCATACTATATATCAAACAATCTCACCTTTTATTTGAATTTGTGATAATGTGTGGCGTTTGCAGCTTACAACTAAATATCGAACAATCTAAACAATACTATATATCGAACAATCTCACATTTTATTTGAATTTGTGGTAATGTGTGGTGTTTGCAACTCACATCTAAATACTTGTAGGCGTAGGGGGCGGGGCACCATACATTATGTGATAAACACATTATACATATGAGACATGGTTTAGATTATGAAGATCTAGCTAGAGCTTCAAATGTACTATGATTTGAAATCAACATAAAGTGGATTCAAAAAATCGAGTTCGAGTTCATATAGTACACATAGTTCATATCAAACTCGAGAGTAATCATGTGGTGTCTTTGTGAAGATAATACACAAACGATGGTTTAACTTGACAATAATGATGATTGTAGATCTTATTAAAATGAAGAAACGAATTCAAATGGTTTGACTTCACAACAATCATTATTGTAGATCTTATTCAAATAGATAAACAAATTCAAATTTAGTTCATATTGAAGCGGTAGTATATACGTTTGGAATGCACTAAAACGCTCATTTGAGTAGCAGGTTGCATGCATTATACACGTAGCGAAATATTTTAATTGAACATAACATGAATTCAAAGTTTTGAATGACATTTGTAGTAGGAATTGATTTGGTACAGTACACGGGACTAGAATCTCTTGTGTGCTGCGAATTGATTTCTTTTTGTTTTTTCATCGACGGAAGTGCGAATTGATTTGGTACAGTACACGTTGGGCTTGTCCAGAAATTTCAACCCGCGCCTTGTTACCCCGAAATATTTAAGATATAGCTTTGTCTCGTTGTGCTCCGACAACTCCCTCCATCTCAGCCCGCGCCTTGCTATTCCAAAATTACAACTTTCACCAAAACTCCCACCTCTAGTGAAATCCCGACACGTGAAATGCCCGTGATACCCCTGAACCGAAAGAACCACCTAGCTCAAATAGGTGGGGGTACTTTCGTAACTTACCCCACATTTCGGACAAGCGCGTCCCTAAGCCATGGTTCCCCACTCCCATCCCATCCGCCCACCCATTCGCACACCGAGGCCGTGAAAACCCGCGAAGCCCCACACCCTCCTCCGTCCGCCACCCAGCCGGAGCCTCTTCCCTGACGATGTCTTCCACAACAACACCACGACGTCCCTCATCCACCGTACCGGATGAGGATCCGTCGTCGATCTCGTCATCCCGCTGGTTTAGCCACCCCGTCCTCCACCTCCAAGGAGCTGCCCCAATGTTCCCCTTGTCTTTCGCGCCATCTTCATTCCCACACCACCATCTTCACCTACATCACCGAAGAGCATCATCATCACCGTTTCCTCGGATGAAGTTGAGGCCTAATCGACACCACCAAAGAGGTTGTACACTAATTGCCGCATTTTCTTCTTGATTCGATCTCACGGTGCTGCCAGCGCTCGGTCCTGAGCCGACACGGCGCGGCTCCATCCACCATGGCATCGCCGGCCACTTCCTCCATGGCATCGCTCCCTCGACGGCGACGTCCACATCAGTAGGAGATGTTGCTGCTTTAGCTCTTGCTCACGCTGCTGCTCTGCTCTTGCTCTCGGTCCCCTACTTGGTCTGCTCTTGCTATTGCTCTTGCTCGCGCTGCTGCTCTCGCTCTTGCTCTTGCTTGCGATGCTGGTCCAATTTAGCTACACTTTAGCCGACTGAATCGACTTTTGGGTGATCGATTTTCAAGGGTGGGGGGCTCACCGGAGTTAAGGAAGAACTAGCCGCTTGGCGGGGAGGAGGCTTCACGGGAGGTACCCGCTATCTATCTTAGGGTTGAGGGTGGGGCGGTGGTCGCCAACGGTGGTGGGGCGGTGGCGTGGGGATCACGGAGAAAAAGCTCGGACGCAGAGGCTAGAGGGATGGCAGGCGGCGGAGCAGCGATGGGGAGTGGTTTCGGGGTGGGCGGGGCGGCGCACCGCCGGCCGCAGGCGGCGGAGGGTGGCGGTTTGGTTGGTGGTGGCTGGCGGCTCAGGGGGGTGGAGGTTGAAGTTGAACTACAGGCCCTTGATTTCGTATCCAATGGCTAGAAAATCGACTGACCAGAGATGAACAATTCAGTCGACCGGCTCTCGCACGCACTACTGCTGCTGCTACTGCTTTTATGCTACTAGCTAGTGCGTTCAGTTTCGACAGCAAAATTTAGTTTCGACAATTAAGTTTAGTTTCGATAGTTAAATTCAGTTTTGACAGTTAAGTTCAGAGATGAGCGGCTAATGTATTTTACATCTAGAACTTTGTGGTTATGTATTTTATGTCATCTATTGGAGATGCTATTAGAATTCCACTCAGGTTAACATTGTCTCTCTTGTCACCTTGACCTCGGCGTCGTACAACTCACGGAGCTACTCCAACGATGAAACCCTCCATCACAGTGGAGCGGTACCCCGGGCTCCATCTCCAGACGCCTAAGATCTTCTTCCCCTCCTCCGACAGCCAAGTTAGCCGGATCATCCTCACCGACCAACCCAATCACGCTGAGATCGACATGGCTTCGCCAAAGAGGTTGTACACTTGTTGCATCTCTTTTTTACTTTACATGTTATATATATTGTCCACTGAGCACACACAGTAACATGAAACACGATTAGTTTCTCCTACTATATGACAAGAAGTGAGGTACCAGGCAACTTAGCTATTCGTGATGGACTCTCTTGAACACCATCATTATTAATCTCTGCATGTTTGAGCTGTGCATTTGTCGATGGGCCTGGGAGTTGAGCTAGTAGAGGCGGTGGCACAGGTCCAAAGTAATAGAAGTAGCACAAAAACATTTTTTGAGTTTAGGCTTTTCCTTGCTCAAGCCTGCCTACTAGAATCGCTAGTGCTTGAAAGGAAAAGTGAAGGGAAAACATAGGAATTGGAAAGCTTCCTATCATACTACTATTCATGAATTTGGTTCAAAGGAATGGAGCAAAGGAAAACTGTAGGATTTGTTCCTTTAGTGTCTCCTTGAAAGAAAAACCGTAGGAATTTTAATTTCCACTTGTCCTCCTTTTCAAATTCCTATTCACGAAGCACAAGACTAAGAGATAGTAGCATAATAGCATTATAACCGTACATTTTCTTGTGGTTTGACTTAATCTCACCATGCTTCTTTGCATCCTGTGATCTTCCAATTCTTGTGAACCAAACACCCAGATTGGCAGAAATCCTGTGTTTTAAAATTCTCTATTTTGCACGTGCATTCCTATCCTATACTGTGTATTTCCTATCCCTGCGTTGTTAGAACCCTCCAATTCGAACGAGCCCTTATAGAATTACTTCTCTTATAGATAGTTGTCAAAGAAAACCTTGTGTGCTTTGTCCCGCTCCTGCTACACCGTCATCCACCCAAGCTCAGCTGCTCCAACGACAGAAGGGTCCAGCACAGAAGGGATCCGGCCTCCAGACTGTCTTTCACCGCCTTAGATCTTCTTCCCCGCCGCCGGCAGCCATGACAACTGCATTACCATCATCAACCGAGCAGATGACCTCAAGGACTACACGGGTCCGCAAGAGAGGTCGCACTCTTTCGTGTCTACTTACGTTATGCATCGATTAATATTACATGTTACTTTATCGTCCTGTTCACCGATTAGCCTTTTAGTCAGCTCCAAACTAATGGTCAAAGTTGAGTTTTTAAATGGTTGTGGGGTACATATCGGGTCCACAATCAATAGTATCTATCTACTATATGGTTAATCTCTGGTGTCTACTATGAGTTTCATGTTGGGTTGGAAACAAACAGTAAAGAAGCCATTATCTGTATTTTTAACCGAAGCCATTATACATCTGCTATTAATGGTTTTGGGTCTATCCTGAGTTGCTACCATCACTCTGGATTTCTGCATGCACTCCTTACATAATTTCACTATGTTTTATTCCTATGCATATGGGTTATTGTACACAATGGAACTGAACATGTAGAGCAAAAGAGACGAGCCTTGCGTGGCAATAAAATTTCATGCGAGCGTCACTCCATGGTAAGCGCAAAGGCAACCCCCTCCACCCATTTCAGATTATGTCGAGAGGAAGATATACATTACGAGGGGGATTCAGAAGGACAAGACCACTCCTATTTACCCCCTGAGGTCTTTGCTCTAACTTGGCATGCTGATGTTGGTTATATCATGCATATGGTGCCTCACATTGCTTACTTTATACATCAAATATGTCAACTGCTTAGTTTAGACATGCTTCGTGTGAATGCCATCTGTTTAGTTTATTCATCATTTATGTGAATTATGCAACACCATCTTGTTTAACCAGGCATCATATATGTGAATTTAGCAATGCCATCACCTTAGCGATCATCTTATATGTGAATTATATCAGGCCATCCTTTTTTTCGTTACGTATTACATTTGTCAACAATGTTAGTACATTCAACTACTCTTCGTGTGCATCAGCCATTTGACACGGTGATGAAAATTCTGGAGTGAAAACAAGGTCTTCAGGGCAGACTATGCTATCTGACGAAGCGCATATCTCGCTGGTTAAGGATAGCTCATCAGAGGAGGATTCAGAGACAGATGACCAGTCCTATTCCCCGAGGTGTATGCTCTAACTTGGCAGGGTTATGTTGCTCATATCATGCGTATGGTGTCTTGCATTGCTATGTCATTTGATTAGACATGCTTTGTGTGAATGCCACCTGTTTAGTGTCTAATTACCATATATGTGAATTATGCATTGCCATCTTGTTGCAAGACATTATATATGTGAATTATGTAATGCTATCTTGTTGCAAAGGCATTATATATGTAAATTATGCAATGCCATGCTGTTGAGCCAATCATCATGCATGTGAATTATATCATGCTATCATTTTTTTGTATTACGTGTTCCATTTGTCGACAACATTTGTATATTCAACTACTCTTCCTATGCATCAGCCATTTGAAGCGGTGATGGAAGTATCTGGAGTGAAAACAAGGTACTCAGAGCAGACAATGCTACCTGCTGAAGGAGACATCTTCTTTGAATCTTGAGAGCTCCTCGGAGGAGGATTAGAGACCGATGACCAGTCCTATTTCCCCCAGAGGTCTATGCTCAAACTTGGCAGGGTTATATTACCCATGTCATGCATGTTGTCTTGCATTGCTTAGTTTTTACATCATATATGGATTGCCATCTGCTTACTTGCTTACTATGTAAATCATATATTTGAATTATATCATGCCGTCATGTTGATATACACAGCATCTATCTGAATTATGACATGGCAACCCATTTAATAAAGACATCATATAGTTATATCATCTCATCCTGTTTAGTGTTTACAGTCATCATATTTGGAATTATGTCATTCTATCCGGGAATTATATCATGCTATCATGTTTCCATAGGCAGCATGTATGTGAATTATGGCATGCCAACCTATTTAATAAACACATTATATAGTTATATCGTGTCATCATGTTTACATAGTCATCATATTTTGAACTATGTATTTCCATCTTTTTTAGTTAGCCATCATAATGTGAAATTGTGTCATGCTATCCTGTTTAGTTAGCCATCATATATGTGAAATTGTGTCATGCTATCCTGTTTGGTTAGACAACATAAATATGAATTATTTCATGCCCTATTTTATTCCCCACTATCCATTGCACCTGTCTATCATACAATGTCTATACATTCAATTACTTTTCTTGCTTATCAGCCATTTGAATTGGAGAGGGTGATGACAGTATCTAAGGGAGTAACAACACGGTCTTCAGAAAAGATAGTACTACCAGTTGATGCAGATAGAACCACGGTTGTACTTGCCAAAGAACCAGCCCCACCACACATAACCCAGACTCATGATTGTACCCCTACCCGGTTGGACAGAGAACCAGCTACACCCCTTCTAACCCCAACCCTAGCAGATAGTAACCCAGTTCCAGTTGACACAAAGACCGTCTCCACCACAGAGCACCCAAACACGGCGGTTAGTAAAGGAGCTGCGATTGCCCAAAGCACGAGGACCACCACTCGAATCCCAACTCAACGCTTAAAGGAGAAGAAGAATTGTTCTCGTGTCGATTCTGTAGCTATGGTTCATACTCCTTTGCTCTTGCATCACTATATTTACTCAGACCAACTATTTTCAAATTTGAAGGATGGAATTGAAACTCCAATGGCGCAACAGGTATGTTTTAAACATTTTTCTTTAACTGGTCTGTTGTTGTAACTTGCTCCATGTTGATTTTAGTTTCAATTGAATAAACAAATGTTCTCATGTCATGCACATTACAAGTGTTGTTATTGCTCTATAGTTTCCCACACTTATATTCTGTCTATTCTGCTTTGTCTTGAACAAATATTATTTGAACTGTGTCTCTATCTTGATTTGGCAACAAAAACTAGAATGATATAGACCATAAAGTGACCATGGTACATAGATATATGTTTGTTTCATCTTTGTTATCCTGTGCACTTTACTCTGAACTGATTTACCAAAATGAGTTCCATATACAACGAGTAAACCTTGTGATGTGTACGCTTGTTTCTCTTTTAGAATGCGGACAAAATATTGGAGAAACGATACCCGTTATGCAATGGTAAAGGAAGTAATGCAGATAAGGTTCAAGATAGTGAGACATCCTTGTTGGTCTCCAAGAAAGCTGATAAAAACTACCTTGTGGCGGTGAGAGAACCCAAAAGTTACATCTTGATGTAGTGTTCGATTCTTGGCCACTACTCTTGGCACAAGCTCTTGAACTTCGCTGCTGAATCAGTTCGTCTTCTTGAGTCTACGCTTCAAGTTAAAAGACATCAATCAAATGTCTTTGACGGAAGTCAAGGACCGAGGAAGTCCTGCAGAATTCAGATGCATACATTACGGTGCAATAGCAATATTTGGAGGATTTAAGCGCCAAACAAGAGAAAGTTAATAAGCTTGCTAAGCATCTTGCCGACATTATGGGTACCTGAGGATATTGTTTCTTGAGATCTTACGAAGTGGTTTCAGTTACGGACTTGTTTTCTTTGTGGCATTTATTTGCCTTTGGTCGCCAACTTTGACAACGATTGTATATGATATCTTGCTTTGTTCCCTATATTTGCCTTTGGTGGCGAACTTTGATGCCTAGTGGATGTAATATGTGTAATAGCCGTGATAGCCTACCCTAAGTTGCTTGCTTATTTATTTCCTTGTTGTCTTGTTTATTTGTTTGCTTGTAGTCAGTGCTGTTCTTTTTCCGCGGTTTGCTAGTGGCCGCAATAACCTATTTTTTAAAAGTAGGCCACAATAACCATGGGCTACATATTTCTTGTAGTGACCTTTGGGCCTTCTACGGTAGTAGAAAAAATGGGCCTTCTACAGGCGTAGAAACAATGGGCCTTCTATGGTCGTATCATCAATGGGCCTTCTACGGGTCGTATCATCAATGGGCCTTCTACGGGTCGTATCATCAATGGGACTTCTACGGGTCGTATGATCGATTGCCCAAACATGGGCCAATAACATACCGCATTATGGTCGTAAACGGGCTAGAGTTGGAATCGTCCGTTCATGGGCCTACCATAACGGTTCATCGTTAATCGGCCGTATTTGATGACGCTATGAAAACGGCCCAACGTATTAACGGGCCACAAATGGGCCGACTGTAACCACGGTCTGAATTTGGCCCACAAGCAAAAAATGACAGTAACGGGCCGTAAGTAACCGAATGCTGGAAATGAGCCCAAGAATAAATGGGCCCCAAGAAGGCCGAAAGATAACATGGGATGGAAACAGCCTAACGGTATAATGGGCCATTAATGGGTATAAGTGATACACTGTTCATTACGGGCCAGTTTCACCACGGGCCGTTAATGGGCCAAGAGTTACAAAGGGCCTCATATGGGCCGAAAGACTTCATGGGCTATACATGGGCCCGAAGTTAAAACGAACTAGAATCATATTGGATGGCCCAAATGACGCTACTGGGCCTAATTCGGATAGGTCGTAACGGGCCATGGGTTAGCGGGCTGTAAATGGGCTATATGGGAACATGCCGTTAACAGGCTTTCCATGGGCCAGCCCGCCACCTTTTAACCAAGTCAAACGGGCCGGCCTTTTCACAGGAATGGGCCTCTATTGGGTCGTGCCACATGTCGATGTATTATAGGCGCCTTCGGTCCAATGAGTGGACGACATCTGTCCCAACGGTGAGCCGACACGTGTTTCCTCCAGCCAATGATGATTTTACACGTGGAAAATCCCCATTGGTCGGGGCTATTAACGGGTTATCGGATCCAAAACCGGACCCGATAGCATAATGGCGAGCCGTTACGGTGGATGCCATGTGTCGGTCACCCTTGACGAAAGCACTTCTATGACGCGGGATTTATTGTCATGGAAGTGGACACTTCCATGATGATATTTTTGCTAATGTCATGGAACACTTCTACGACAGCACAGGTATGACTATCTTGATTTTGTCATAAAATCGTCATGGATGTACATGCATGACAGAAAACATGACCTACTGTGACAAACACGTATCATCACGGAAGTGTATTTTTTTGTAGTGCTAGTTGCGGGAATCTGCACATCCTCATCAACCTCTTCTCTCCATTGCTTTTGTAAAGGTTGACCTATCTATCCCTGCATCTTCATAGTTATTCCTAGGTTTTGAGTGTAGGCACATTTTTTAAATTTTTTACTACATTTCCGAGCATGGTGTGACCAAATAGCGGAAAGAAAGCATGCAGCTACGATGAATCATGGGAGGGGGGTTAGGGAACAGCTCAACGGAGACGACTGGGGTCAAATTGCGGCGGCCTGGGGGGATGTGGGTGGTGGCAGGAGGGAGTGTGCATCCTAAAATATTTGTAGGACCAATATTTGTGTGGATAGTGGGCACTGCATTCGTCTCACCCGACCGCCAAGTACGGAGGCTCGCGGGCTCAATTTGGAGCGCGCTTAAAAAAATATGGTGATCGAGAACGGGATGGCAACTCTGCTAGAGTGGCCTTTTCAACCAAAATCACCATAATGACGGTTATTATGACGATTGAGCCGATATGGCGACTCTGGTAGAGTTGTATCCTGAGGCAGGTCATGATCAAAAGAGGCATCAACATTCAGCTTCACAAAACCCCCCAGGAGGGATGCTCCATCCCCCTGTTTTACTAGTTGCCTTAGGGGAGTAGGCATTAACATAGTTTGCTATTATGGCACGAGCACCCATTGAAGTTTGGTTTGCATATTGAAACTTCCCTTCATGAACCATTTACGTCTAACCCCCCTCCCCCCCACCATAAATACCAAGCTATTATAGCAATCAATTGAGGTGCATTCTAGATGCCCATTATAGATAATTCCTGATCTTGCATAAGTAGTAAGAAATCTAGTAACGCCTCTCCCTTACGGTCAAATAGCATAAGCTTTATTGATCACCTCATACAAACCTAACTTGCCCCAAACTTATTTCGCCTTCTGGCATCGGAACAAGACGTGTTTTGTATCTTCTTCTGGTCCATTCGAGCATCATGGGCAGATGGACGAAAGCTTCGTGCGTCTATTAGCAAGTGTAACTCAGCACGGGAGGGTTCCATGCAGTGTACGCTAAATGAATTTTTTTTACCTTTGTCGAACAAGATAAGTTCCAAATAAACCAATTAAGCCAATCAAATAGTGAACATACCATTTTTTTTCATGTTCTTGGTTCCATTCTTCCAAATAAGCCAATCAAATAGTGAACATACCATTTTTTGTGTAGCTCCAAGCAATGAAATCCGGCATATTATGCATGGAAAGTGGAATTGAGAGCACCCTTTGAGCATCAATTGGCCTCAATGTTTGTCTCAACAGATCTTCATCCCATGAATTCGTGACTGGGTCAATAAGAACACAAACCTTTGACAGAAGATGCCCCCTTCTAGGAGTATAATTTTCCTATTCACACTGTTATGCAAGCGTCTCCCCAAATATCAATATTCTGTCTGTTTCCAACTCGCTAGATATAACCATTTTTTTAGAGAATTCACTCCCGCAATATTACTTTGCCAAGTAAAAGAGGAACCCTTTTTTAGAATTGCACTCATTAAATCATCCACCGGGCAATATTTAGCTCTCAAAATAGTAGCACATAAAGAATCAGGATTATCAAGCAGACGTTATGCTTATTTGGCTAACAAAGCCAGATTGAAGCAGTGTATATCTCGAAAACTCATACCTCCTTTATCTTTTGGGACACACCTCTACCACCGCGCCATCCAATGCATTCTCTTCTGATTGTCCTCGTCACCCCACCAAAATTGCGACATCGTGTAAATGATTCCTTTACAATTTTATTTAGGAATTTTAAAGACGGACATGGCATAAATTGGGATAGCTTGTACAACAAATTTGAGCAAAATTTAATTTCCTCATGCGGATAATATTTTTTATTTCCATCCATTAATTTTCATAATAATTCGATCAATCAGGAATTGGATGTAATAACTTTTGTCCATACCCACATTTTTAGGCAAACCCAAATATTTATCATTAAGTGCTTCAGTCATAATATTCAGAATTGTACAAATTTGTGCCTTGTCTTTCAACTTGGTATTGGGACTAAGAAATAGACTAGAATTTTCAATACTCATTATTTATCCCGAGGCAGCACAATAAGAATCCAAAACCGATTTCAACGCCTCTGCATTCATAGCATTTGCTTTCCGTAGGATCGGAGAATCATCAGCAAAGAGAAAGTTTGAAACTGATGTTGTATCTTTGCTAACATTTATTCCAGAAATATTCCCATTGTCCTCTACATTCGTTAAGAGAGCAGTCAGCCCCAGCCCCTCTGTACTAACAGGAATAAGTATGGAGAGAGAGAGAGAGAGGATCTCCCTGCCTCAATCCTCTAGTACGTTTAAAACTCTCAGTTTTTTCCGTGCTAAAACGAACCCGGTATTCGAGTGAGGATACACATTGCATAATTAAATTTACCCAATTCTCTTGAAATCCCAGCCTGAGCATAATCTCCTTACCACTCTGCTTGGTCATATGCCTTGCGCATATCCAGTTTAATAGCACACATATCCTCTTTACCATATTTTTTCTAAATAGTGTGGAAGCACTCATATGCCACTAAAATATTATCGGTAATCATTCGTCCTAGCACAAATGCACTCGGAGTCGTGCCGATAATTTCTGAAAGGATTATCTTCAAACGGGCCGCAATCATTTTTGAAATTACCTTCTACATGACATTACATAGACTAATTGGTCTAAATTGAGTTAACTTTTCAGGAGAATTGATCTTTGGGATCATTACAATTGTTGTATCATTCCACACATCAGGTATAGTACAAGTATTCACCGCCTGGAGTACCACTTCAGTCAGGTCATCCCCCAACATAGACCAAAATCTTTTGTAAAAAAATAGTGCATAAACCATCTGGACCCGACGCTTTAAATCTCCAATATCAAATAGGGCCTTCCAAATCTCCTCTACCATATAAGGGGCTAGAAGAGCATTATTCATTTCATGTGTCAGTTTTCTTTTGACAAGAGATAGAACCCCTGGGTTGGGTTGGGTAACTTCTGAGGTGAAAAGTTTCAAGAAATACCCCATAATATGGTTCTTCATCTTCGTATCTTGCACCCAAACACCATTATCATCAAGCAATTTTTTAGTCTATTTTTTCTTTTTTCTAGTCGTTGCCGCAAAAAAAGAGGTATTGCGATCGTTATGTAATAGCCAGTTTGCTTGACCCCATTGTACCCAGTAGATCTCCTCTTGCTCCAAAAGGTTTTCAACAAGGACTAGAATCTCCTTTTGTCGCGCTTGAGAATCCGCACTCATAGGTCCCCTCAGCTTTTCTAAATCTTTTTTGAGTTTATTAATTCTTCTTTTCGGGCCCCTCAGTATATCATGGTCCCAAGTATGCAAATCCGCATGCACCGCCCTTGTACGATCAGTGAGAGACGGTCCATGTACCCAACATTTTTGCTTTGTCCCACACTGTACGTACAATTTCTGCAGTCGTCTCTTCGTTGAGCCATCGAGTTTCAAACTTTTTACTTGGCTCCTTGGTTGGTTGAACATATTACCATCATAATATTCTGATGATGATCAGAAGGCACACGCTATTCCTTTATGATCATAGTCCGGGGGAATTTATTTACCCACTCCACATTTCAAACCGCATGATCAAGTCTCTCTCTAATCACACCACACCTCTCCTCCAAGTGAAAAGGTCACCAATACAACCCATATATCTTCCAGACCTCACTCTCCCAAACAATTGCGAAAATATCTCACCATTGCATTAGGCCTCACATTACCTCCCTCTTTCTTTGAAGAAATTAAAATTTCATTAAATTCCCCCAAAACCATCCATAGGTATTGTGTAAATTGTAAAATATCATCCCAAGATAAATTACGATCACTCCAATTTGGATGACCATAGAAACCTGTAAAACGCCATTGTACAACATTCTCATTCATAAACAAAACATCAATAAAATTAGCCGAGATAGTTCAAGACAACTTTATTCATCTTATGATAAAACAAAACGAGTCCACCGCCCGACCATCACTCTCCACTACAAACATTGAATCAAAACTTATAACACGACGTAGCTCATCGACTTTAAAATTATTCAAATGAGAATTTGGAAGAAAAATTAAATCAACCTTGACGCGCCCTTGTAGTTCCAAGAGCTCGCGAACTGCCGTGGGGATTCACATACCACGACAATTCCAACCTAGGATTTTTCAATTGGCCCGGCAGTCCTCCTCTTTGGAGGCCGCCGATGCACCAACATCTCCCTTTTCTTCTCCAACTGATTCCCTCTCCTTCTGCACATACTCCTCTTCCTTCTCATCTATCCCCTTAGCTACATGTGTGACAACACCATCCACATCCTTCACTGTTTCCACTCTACCCTGTACAAACTCGTTAGAAGAAACATACATACCCTCATATAATATGCGTTCAAACCTATCCATATGTTTCTCGAAAACAAAATTCTACGCCACTACCCGTCGGGCGAGCGTGGGTTGCATGTCTCCTTTTTTACCTATTATTTCATCACGAGCAACCTCAGATCTCCCGGTCACTCCTGCCTTTTTCTCTTTCCTCCCCTTTCTCTTAGAGTGGCCCTACATAATAGTTTTTCCAGCACTGAACTTAAAAAGCTTGTTATCCTTGGCCGAGTCACCCATTGTAGCAAAACTAGCAAGGCGAGCAGTCCCCAACACTCCTGGCTGGAACAACAACATCCCCTCCTGTATCCCAGGCAGTAGGCATTGGTGTGGGTTGTTTGACGATAGCAGTTACGCCTGCAAAAAAGTTGTTGGGCGTACCCAACAACACCTTGCCATGGCCCTCCTGGCTAGTAGAGAAGCGTTGGTAGAAGCGGAGCTTCCAAGAGCACCCAACCGTTGTGTTGCACAACCCTCTTGGCCATGCATCACACCCATATGGGTGTCCACCCAACCCGCCAGCCCTTGGCCCTCCTAGAAGGCGTAGGTGGCACCACAACCCCGTCCTATGACTGGATGCAGCATAGAAGCGCACCATCGAGGAAGCCCCGGCAGCCCGACTCTCCTGGCCAAGCAGGGGACTAGCCTGGGCAGCCCCCATGGAGGTAGCAACAGTGCCCTCACTGAACACTGCCGTGGACTTAACACGACAGATGCCCTAGCAAAAGGACTTAGGTGTGGAGCCATCACAGCTAGGTTAGCTTGAAGGGATTAAATGGGACAAAGGACACACAGAGTTTACCCAGGTTCGGCCCCTCTCAATGAGGTAAAAGCCTACTCCTTCTTTAGGTTGTATTGCTTGGGTTTCGATTACCAGGGAGCGAATACGCTTGACCTAGTTCTCGATGAGTTGTTTCTTGAGTTAATTTGCCGCCGGGTCACCCCTTTATATACATGTTGATGCTCGGCGGCTTACAAAATCTGGCCGGCTCACACAAACGTGACTGGCTCGATTTCTACTAAACTTGCCTTACAATACAAGTTAATCATATGGCGGCTCATCCCTTTGGGCCTTAAGCCGCCTCTGGGTCTTGGGCCTTCAATAAGCCTGCTTCATGAACCGCCATCATCATGTCTTCTTGGGCCTCGTCAAGCTTCTTCATCTTTATGCCGCCAACGGCGTGACCCGCCCTATACGAACCGGTCATATCCGATAATCATATCTGACATTAGGCCCCAGGTTGATTTGAACTTGTTCACATCAATCTTCACTTCTTGACTTAGCTGAATCTCCCATCGTTAATTCTGCACTCATTCGTTGTAACCCGCCATGACGTCACACCTCAGCATCGTGTTAACCCGCCATGACATCATCTCGCATTAACTATGCACAAGGCCTAGAACCTCTCAATAGACCTTTTTTCTTTAATGGACCTCCGGAAAATCGAAGTGTTCACATAGCCACATAATCATTTTTCGGTCTCCTCGATCCCGTGCATGCCATCTATCCACTTCTTTATAAATAGGGACAGGGGGTCTTCCTTTTCACTTTTACCCCTGCCTCTGCCTCTTCTTCTCCTTCCTCGCAACGATCGATGCCTCTGAAGCTCCGCCGCCCCCGTCGATTGCATCAACCTTGGCCGCTTCATCAACCTGAGCTCGACCAGAACACGGTGGCACCCCTCTGCTGTTCATCAACATCTCCAGGTACGTATCTTGACTCATATCAGATCTGCACTAGAGTTTTGTCAGTTCATCGGAGTTCTTCGTCGTTCTTCCTATGATCTCCTTAGATTGCATGTTTAGATCTAAACTCAACATAAAAGATATGTGGCAGTAGTTTTAGCATTTATCTTTAATAGAAAAAAACATCCCTTCTATAGAAGATCTCATCTGGGCACATGCGCACTTCTGCTGCCGCCACCTTAGGTTTAGAATTTATTTTATTTTTTAAACTGTTGTAGATCCAAAATCATAGCACCAATCTGTGAAATCTGTTTATCCATCACTTAGCAAAAATCACTTAGATCTGTTGTACTGAAAACGTGTGGGCAGCTCATACAATAAACCATAACCCGCCATATAGCATTAGTCCCCTTTTTAAACCACCAGTATATGCTCACCATCCATATAACCCGACACCGTCCTCTGGTTTAACCATGCAATCGTCATAGCAATTGCTCTTCTGCCTTACAAATTGGCCTTGCATAACACACTTACTTTTTGATCACTGGCCGGCTTAATAGTATAATCTTAAACCGGCAATATTTTTCTTTTTAGGCTTCATCAACAAAATGACTAAGTCTCTCACCTCATGCAACTGGGTCTCTTTGCGGGTTACCGAGCAAACACTGATCGAGTACGTTCAAGTGGGCATCTTAGCCGCAAAGAATGTCATCCATTGGAGGGTCCCAGGCACAGAAACCACTCCTGACCCCAAAGAAGGCGAAGTCATTGTCTTTATTGATCATATGCTCCAAGGGTTTACCCCACCCGGCTCAAAGTTTTTCCGTGATGTGCTGCATTTTTTCAAGCTTCATCCTCAAGATATCGGGCCCAATTCTGTTTCAAGCATCTAGAACTTCCAAGTCTTATGCGAAGTGTATCTTGAATAGGAGCCCACTGTTGAGTTGTTCAGGGAATTCTACTACCTGAACCGCCAGACTAAATTCATGGACGGGCCCAACCTAGAACTAGGGGGTATTTCCATTCAGAGGCGCAAAGAAGCCACTTTTCTTGCTGCCACACTCCCCAGTCACCCCAAGGACTAGAATCAAACTTGGTTTTACTGTAAAGACACCTCTCCCGAAGGTGAGAATCATCTACTGGGTTATCGTGAAACCCGGCTTAGCAACAGACACCCTCTCCCTTATCAGATCAGTGCAGAAGAACGGGCCAAGTATATGCCCATATTTTCAAAGATGAGGGCCTTAATGGCCAATGGCTTGACTGGAGTCGACCTTGTTTGTTGATGGGTCGCGTGGAGGATCTTACCCTTAAGCCGTCGGTCCGGCTTAATGTGCGAATATACCGACGATGTCAATGATCCGTTGCGTTACTCTTCAATCCGCCTTGAGGATAAACAGATCAATGACATGACCAAGACTTTACTCAACGAGAGCTTAGCTGCTTGTAGCACGGTGGGGCTGAACCCCTACTGCACCCTCAACAAGCTGCCGACTGTAAATATTTTTCAAGCAACTTTTACTAATTCATTATTTATCAACCTACCTTCTCATTATTACTTGAATTTCTACAGGCTGACTCCCCTTTCTGGAGCAAGAAGCTTCAAGATAAACCGGCCAAGAAAACCAGGAACAAGACCAAGGTGACCAAGAAGCCTGCCAAAAAGAAGGCGGATGTCACTGATCCTTTTACTCTAGACGATGAGTCGGAGGTAGAACTTGACTCCCTTGGCTCTTTCTTTGTCCATATTATTGACATTGATTACTATCAGGATGACGCGAAAGGCAGCCATGCAGATGGTGAAGAGGTAACTATCCTTTCCTCCGACTCAGAACCTCTGCCAAGACAGAAAGTTAAATCAGCGAGCGGAAAGTAAGGTTTTCTCACCCTTTAGCTTACTCGGGTCCCAACTTTCTTTTGAAGAAACAACAACATGAAGTTCGCCGCACAACCCGGAACAGTGGAGGTGGGATTCTCTCCTCTGGCTTACCCAACATGCTGGATCCTCGCAAGCGCCGTCCAGAGGTTTCACAGATTTCTGATTGAGCCTTTCCTAAGGCGGGTCTTGTTCGACAACCTCTTAACCCTTCTGATTCAAACTATTAAGGAACCTCTCACTCTTCATCTGGTGGTTCCACTAGGACTCAAGTTCCTCTATTCAAGACTGTTCCTGGGTGAGAATACTTAAGCCTGCTTGCTTTAACACCTTACTCAATTGGTATACTAATCTCATTATGTGTTTTACTTTCAGTGCTATGGCCAAACCCAGCAAGAGGCTGAATGTTAATAAAGCGGCTGAAGATCCCAAGGTTGCTGAGAAGCAGACAATGTCTGAGTCTTTGCATCAAACTTCTGAAGCAGCCATGGATGATCCGCCGCTAGAGGAGCACCATGTCGCCATGGACTCCATGATTGTTGACCCGGAGAATGCTAAGCCGCCCAGTCCCTTTCAGCCGACTCAAGAAACGGAAGATGTAATAGTTACTGGGACGGCTTATATAGCCCCATGCGTCTTATCCAAGCACAACGCCAAAGAAGAAATTTTAGCTGTTGATAAGGGCAAGTGGAAACTGGATTTGGAAAATTATGCCCAGTTCAATGCTCAGGAGATTCACTCAGGTTATCTAAACCGCCTTCACACCAGCCATGACTTTGAAGCCGGCCTGGTCAACCTCATGAAGGAATGCTTTGAGGTAAGCACTAACAAAAACTTCTCATATAAGTATATATCTGTCAACCGCCAAGTCTACTGAATATGAAAAACTTGAATATGCTGTAGACTTAAATATCCTGGTTGATCTTGTAGACATGTCATAACAATTTGTAACTGCTGAATCAAACGAGTAGTCCCCAAGGGCCGGCTTAAACTGGAAAATTAAGCCACGACTTCAAATAGTAGTGCTCAATTTCGCACATGTAGCCCCCAAGGGTTGGCTTAATAAACATGGCTAAGTCGGTAATTATCACCATATTTATGAATAAAATCCAAATATGTATCCCCCATGAACCGGGTTTAATCATAGAAATTTACACGGGTCATCATAGAACTGTCTTCAAAAAGAGCAATGTACATTAGCCCCCAAGTGCCAAGTAAAATACTTGTATTATGCTTGGGACTTTAAATAAGATGATGATCATAACGTCATACTACCTGCCTTTTTGTGTGACAGGCTGAATTGAATATGAAGGAATCTCAAGTCACTGATATGAGGTAGAACATCCAAACCCAGCAAAATGAAACTTCCAAGGCCAAATCAGAGCTGAAGACCGCTTTAGAAGACATTGAAAAATTGAGAAGGGACTTCAGTGCTGAAAGAACCGGCTGGGAGACCGAGAAGATGGCTTTGCTAAAAAGAGCAGAAGATGTTGAGTCTGCTCTTAAGCTGGTGACTGGCGAATTATTCGGCTTAAGGCAGCAAATCAATAACATGACAACTACCATATTTGGTAAGTAATAGAATACTTCAACTTGTATCATCAGTGTATCACAATTATTGGCCGATTTAGCAATATCTTTGCTGATGCAGGCTCCAGAAGCCCCAAGCCGGGTCAAGACATGCGTATAAGGCTTAAAGCTGTGTATACCCTTATGGAGCAGTTGTATACTGGTGCTCAACGGGCTATTTCTACTGCCTCCCATAAGAAGCAACCACCTTCCCTCATCAAGGAAGTGTTGGAGAATCTGTCTTTGCTACCACAAAGGTTTGAAGAATTAAAGCGATCAGCCTCTAGAGCCGGTGCCATTACCGCACTGAGCCGGGCAAAGGCATGGCAAGCAGAACTTGACCCGGAAGAGCTAGCCACCGGTTGCCCTAGCTTAAAAAGAAGATGGGTCTTCCTTCAGCACCGACGACTTCACCAAAATAGTAAGGGAGATGCGTCCTTTGGCAAGCAAACTGGTTGAGGAGACTGATCTCTCCAAGTATCATCCGGTTTATGATGTTGAAAACGCAAAAGTGAAGGCGTCGGTTCATGAGGCCGTGGACCTTATCCCGCCAACACATAAGCATACCTTCGCTCCTGATATTGATATGTCAAGCCTTATAGATGATGAAGTTGTATTTAGAGCTTTGGCTGGGATCAACTGGGCCACATATGACTTCCAGCCAATGGGTGAACAAGAAGAAGAAGAACCAGTGCAGGATGACCTGAAATATTCAACACGCCAAGGCCAGGGCCACTGAACCACGACTCGGCTCTCAGCCTGTCATATAGAAGTTTTGCGCAACAAAAACACTTACTCTTTTGGGCCACATGACGCCTTGTAATAGGCGAGTTGAAAACAATGACCTGCCATGCCATCATGCATGTTTATCTTCATAACACTTTAAACCGCCAATCTTAATATGGGAAGATCTGCCGTTTCTGCTCATAATATTATCAGTCATACTAGTCATATTCATCATATTCCCTTCATACAAGCAGATAACATGTGCCTTGGCGGTTTATCCCAGGGCGGGTCATGACGTCCCATAAAAAGTCGCTGGTGACTGTATAGTCCATAACCAGGGCGGGTTATCAAAACCTCGCATATTCATATAACAAATAAATAACATACTTGTGAAATTTATTCATACTGCCGGCTTACAACGCCATATGCAGCAAGGGTAACATCCCAAAAACTTAGAGCGCATAACTCCAAGTGCATAAACAAAACATACTGGCGACTTATCGTCCAAAGCCAGGCCGGGTTATCAACACCTCAGATACGCTCAATTATGAGCCATAAAGATTAAGGCTACATGGCCTGAATCGTTTTAAACCATATGTCAATATGGTACAAAAATATGAACCCAAAGAATGTTCAAATAAAATAACAAACCAGGAAAAACAAGGCTTTCATAAGCTGCCAAACCTCAATATCAAGTGTTGTTCAAGGGCCGCACAACCACTGAGCTAATCCTTTACTCAAACCTGTAAGCCAGGCCTCACATGACCAACCGCCATTTTAACTTTGACAAGTTCAGGGTCTTTATAAGATTATCTGTCAAGGGTACGGCGGGTCATTCCAGGATTACCTGGTCGGAGTGGCAGACGTACAATGGCAGGATAACCCAGAGTTTTGGTGAATACACCTGGCATCCAAGCCGATCAAAAGGATAAATATAGCTATGTTCATTGAACAGGAAGCCCCCAAGTGATCTTTAACAAGCCATAAAGGCAGGTTACCTATGTTTGAACTGTACATTGTAACAAGTTCTCTTTGGTAACCTTTTAACTTGGGCAGAAAGCCCACAAGTCGTTTGCAACAAGGCGTATAAGCCGGATCAAAGGGTAGTCATAGCTATGCTCAGTGAGCAGGAAGCCCCCATGGTATTTGTAACAAGGCGTGCAAGCCGGATCAAGAGGGTAGTCATAGCTATGCTCAGTGAGCAGGAAGCCCCCATGTGATCTTATGAATTGATAATAAAGACTCACATACTCAGAAATGAAATTACAGAGGCCCTGAATTATCAGGGATGCCAGCTTTATTATACTAATGATAATATATGCATTGGTAGAAATATGTACATCACAAGAGCTGATGGCTCAGGTGTAATAAGGCTAAAATTGAGCAATGTTCCACGGCCGGCGGGTCTCCTCCTCCGACGTGCGTGAATCCTTGTGGTCTCGAACATCGATGATGTAGTATGATCCATTGTTCAGATTCTTGCTGACCACAAAAGGCCCTTCCCAAGGTGGGGATAACTTATGCATATCTGTTTGATCTTGGATGAGCCGGAGCACCAAATCACCTTCTTGAAAGGTCCGGGTTTTAACTCGGCGACTATGATATCGACGCAGATCTTGCTGGTAGATTGCTGAACGAGACGCCGCAAGGCCACGCTCCTCATCTAGGAGGTCAAGAGCATCTTGACGTGCCTTTTCATTATCAGCTTCAACATAAGCTGCCACGCGGGGCGAGTCATGACGGATTTCACTGGTAAGAACCGCCTCTGCTCCGTAAACCATGAAGAACGGAGTATAACCCTTGGATTTGTTGGGGGTAGTATTGATACTCCAAAGCAGCAGCGGTAACTCCTCAGCGAACAACCCGCCGTCCTCTGCCAAAGGGACCATAAGCGGGGTTCTTGCCTCTCAAGATTTCTTGATTGGCTCTTTCTGCTTGACCATTGGACTGGGGGTGAGCCACAGATGACACATCAAGACGAATATGTTCACGTTGACAAAATTCTTTCATAGCACCTTTACATAGATTAGTGCCATTATCAGTTATGATGCTGTGAGGGTAACCAAAACGAAAAATCACCTTTTTGATGAATTGAACCGTCGTTGCTGTGTCACACTCGTTGACCGGCTCTGCATCAACCCACTTCGTAAACTTGTCAACTGCCACCAAGAGGTGATTCTTTTTATCCTTGGATCTTTTAAAAGGCCCAACCATATCCAGCCCCCAGACTGCAAATAGCCAAGTAATTGGAATCATCCTCAATTCTTGAGCTGGCACGTGAGCTCGTCTAGAAAATTTCTGACAGCCAACACATTTGCTAACCAGATCCTCTGCATCAGCGTGAGCTGTCAGCCAATAGAACCCATGACGAAAAGCCTTAGCCACGAGAGACTTAGAACCGGCATGATGGCCACAATCTCCTTCATGAATCTTTCATAGAATCTCACGGACCTCCTCAGGAGATATATAACACTGATACACCCCTGTGACACTGCATCAATGTAACTTGCCTTTGACAATAGTCATTGACTTAGACCGCCGGGTTATCTGTCTGGCCAAAGTTTCATCTTTAGGTAATTCACCCCGGGTCATATAAGCCAAATACGAGACTGCCCAATCAGGAATAACATGGAGAGACGCCACTAAATGTGCCTCTGGGTTAGGGATAGCAAGATCCTCCTTCGTAGGCAATTTAACGGAAGGGTTATTCAAAATATCAAGGAAAATGTTAGGTGTTACCGGCTTACGCTGGGACCCCAGCCGACTTAAAGCATCAGCCGCCTCAATTTTCCTGCGATCAACATGCTCCACTTGATAACCCTTGAAATGACTAGCAATAGCATCAACCTCTCGGCGATAAGCCGCCATGAGTGGGTCCTTAGAATCCCGAGTTCCTGAAACTTGCTGAGCCACCAAATCTGTGTCGCCAAAGCACCTCACCTGGCTTAGATTCATCTCTTTAGCCATCCGAAGACCATGGAGCAAGGCCTCATACTCAGCTGCATTGTTAGTACAAGGGAACATCAACCTTAAAACATAGCAAAATTTATCACCTCGCGGGCAAGTCAAAATAACTCCAGCCCCTGAGCCTTCCAACAGCCTCGATCCATCAAAATGAATAGTCCAATACGTGTTATCAGGTTGCTCCTCAGGAATCTGCAACTATGTCCAGTCATTGATGAAATCCACAAGTGCTTGAGATTTGATAGCTGTCCGAGGCATATATTTCAAACCATGGGGTCCGAGCTTAATGGCCCACTTGGCCACCCGGCCTGTAGCTTCTCTGTTTTCAATAATATCCCCTAAGGAAGCAGAACAGACCACAGTGATGGGATGACCAAGGAAATACTGCTTCAACTTACGACTAGCCATGAACACTCCGTAAACTAGCTTCTGCCAATGTGGGTATCTCTGCTTAGATTCAATGAGTACCTCACTGACATAGTAAACCGGCCGCTGAACCGGATATTCCTTGCCCGATTCTTTCCTTTCCACAACAACCGCTACGCTGACGGCTCTGCTATTAGCAGCCACATACAACAGCAAGGGCTCCTTATCAATGGGCACTGCAAGGATTGGCGGCTCAACCAACTGTTTTTTCAGTGCCTCAAACGCCTGATTGGCAGCATCACTCCACACAAAGTGATCTGTTTTCTTCATTATCTAATATAAGGGGATAGCCTTCTCTCCCAGGCGGCTTATAAACCGGCTCAAAGCCGCAATACGACCCGCCAAGCGCTGGACGTCGTTGATACATGTCGGCTTAGCCAAAGAAGTGATAGCCTTGATCATCTCTGGGTTAGCTTCAATGCCTCTCTCAAAAAACCAGAAAACCCAATAGCTTGCCGGCTGGTACACTGAAAACACACTTAGCCGGGTTAAGCATCATTTTGTAGACCTGGAGGTTGTCAAAGGTCTCCTTCAAGTCATCTAACAAGGTTTCCTTCTTCCTGGATTTCACAACGATATCATCCTCATAAGCATGAACATTGCGTACAATTTGGTTGTGAAGGCAATTCTGAACACAACGCTGATAAGTAGCGTGAGCACTCTTGAACCCAAAGGGCATAGACACGTAGCAGAAGGCTCCAAAAGGAGTGATAAAAGTTGTCTTCACCTGGTCCTTAACTGCCATCTTGATCTGATGATAACCAGAATAAGCATCTAAAAAACTCAAATTCTCACAACCCGCCGTAGCATCGATGATCTGATCAATACGAGGGAGAGCAAAAGGGTCAGCTGGCCAGGCCTTGTTAAGGTCTGTGTAATCCACACACACACACGCCAAGTGTCATTCTTAAGTACCAGCACCGGGTTAGCCAACCACTCAGGATAAAAAACTTCAATAATAAACCCAGCCGCCAAGAGCCGGGCCACCTCTTCACCAATGGTCTTACGCCTCTCTTCATTAAAACGATGGTGCTTGACCAGTTTAAACTTTGGATCAACATTGAGAGTGTGCTTAGCGAGTTCCCTCGGTACACCTGGCATGTCCAAAGGCTTCCATACAAAGATGTCCCGGTTCTCACGGATGAACTCGATGAGCGCGCTTTGCTATTTCGGATCCATATTGGCACTAATGCTAAACTTCTTGGATGAGTCGCAAGGAATAAAGTTAACCTGCTTAGTGTCATCTGCCGACTTAAACTTCAACAAGGGGTCATGCTCTGTGGTTGTATTTTTCAAAGGTGTCATATTTGCCGGGTCAACATTATCTTTGTAGAACTTCAAATCCCCTGTTGTGTGAACAGACTCAGCATAAGCAACATCACCCTCTTCACACTCCAAGGCTATCTTCCTGTTTCCATGCACCGTGATGGTACCCTTGCGACCCGGCATCTTAATTTGTAGATAAACATGTTGGGAAACATAGTATTTCAGAAATTTGCCTACGATCATGCAAGATCTATCTAGCAGAAGCATAGCAACGAGCAGGGAGAGTGTGTCCACGTACCCTCGTAGACCGAAAGCGGAAGCGTTTAGTAACGCGATTGATGTAGTCGAACGTCTTCGCGATCCAACCGATCAAGTACTGAACGCACGGCACCTTCGTGATCTGCACACGTTCAGCTCGGTGACGTCCCACGAACTCTTGATCCAGCTGAGGTCAAGGGAGAGTTTCGTCAGCACGACGGCGTGGTGACGGTGATGATGAAGTTACCGGCGCAGGGCTTCGCCTAAGCACTACGACGATATGACCGAGGTGTAAAACTGTGGAGGGGGGCACCGCACACGGCTAAAGATCAATTTGTGTGTCTTTGGGGTGCCCCCCTCCAACGTTTATAAAGTAGGGGGAAGAGGAGGCCTGCCCAAGGGGGGGCACGCCAAAGGGGGAGTCCTACTTGGACTCCCGGTCCAAGTAGGATTCACCCCCCCCCCCTTTCCTATTCCAACTAGGAGAAGGAAGGGAAGGAGGAAGAGGGAGAAGGAAGGAGGCGCCGCCCTCCTAGTCAATCGGACCAGCCCATGGGGGGGCGCGCGACCACCCCTTGAGGCCCTTCTCTCCTTTCCCGTACAGCCCTTTAAGGCGCACTACTTCCCCCGGCGAATTCCCGTAACTCTCTGACACTCCGAAAAATACCTGAATCACTCGGAACCTTTCCGATGTCCAAATATAGCCTTCCAATATATCGATCTTTACCTCTCAACCATTTTGAGACTCCTCGTCATGCCCGTGATCTCATCTGGGACTCCGAACAACCTTCGGTACATCAAATCACATAAACTCATAATACCAATCATCATCGAACGTTAAGCGTGCGGACCCTACGGGTTCGAGAACTATGTAGACATGACCGAGACACCTCTCCGGTCAATAAACAATAGCGTAACGTGGATGCTCATATTGGCTCCTACATATTCTACGAAGATCTTTATCGGTCAAACCGCATAACAACATACGTAGTTCCCTTTGTCATCGGTATGTTACTTGCCCGAGATTCGATCGTCGGTATCACCATACCTAGTTCAATCTCGTTACCGGCAAGTTTCTTTACTCGTTCCGTAATGCATCATCCTGCAACTAACTTATTAGTCACATTGCTTGCAAGGCTTATTGTGATGTGCATTACCGAGAGGGCCTAGAGATACCTCTCCGACAATCGGAGTGACAAATCCTAATCTCGATCTATGCCAACTCAACAAACACCAACGGAGACACCTGTAGAGCATCTTTATAATCACCTAGTTACGTTGTGACGTTTGATAGCACACTAAGTGTTCCTCCAGTATTCGGGAGTTGCATAATCTCATAGTCAGAGGAACATGTGTAAGTCATGAAGAAAGCAATAGCAATAAACTAAACGGTCATAGTGGTAAGCTAACAGATGGGTCTTTTCCATCACATCATTCTCTAATGATGTGATCCCATTCATCAAATGACAACACATGTCTATGGCTAGGAAACATAACCATCTTTGATAAACAAGCTAGTCAAGTAGAGGCATACTAGAGACACTCTGTTTGTCTATGTATTCACACATGTACTAAGTTTCCGGTTAATACAATTCTAGCATGAATAATAAACATTATCATGATATAAGGAAATATAAATAACAACTTTATTATTGCCTCTAGGGCACATTTCCTTCAGTCTCCCACTTGCACTAGAGTCAATAATCTAGTTCACATCGCCATGTGATTTAACACCAATAGTTCACATCATCATGTGATTTAACACTCTATAGTTCACATCGCCATGTGACCAATACCCAAAGGGTTTACTAGAGTCAATAATCTAGTTCACATCGCCATGTGATTAACACCCAAAGAGTACTAAGGTGTGATCATGTTTTGCTTGTGAGAGAAGCTTAGTCAATGGGTGCATCACATTCAGAGCCGTATGTATTTTGCAAATTTTCTATGTCTACAATGCTCTGCATGGAGCTACTCTAGCTAATTGCTCCCACTTTCAATATGTATCCATATTGAGACTCAGAGTCATCCGGATCGGTGTAAAAGCTTGCATTAGCGTAACTACTTACTACGAACTCTTTATCACCTCCATAACCGAGAAATATCTCCTTATTCCACTAAGGATAATTTTGACCGCTGTCCAGTGATCTACTCCTGGATCACTATTGTACCCTCTTGCCAAACTCATGGTGAGGTTCACAATTGGTCTGGTATACAGCATAGCATACTTCATAGAACCTATGACTGAGGCATAGGGAATGACTTTCATTCTCTTTCTATTTTCTGCCGTGGTCGTATTTTGAGTCTTACTCAACTTTACACCTTCAATAATTGCAAGAACTCCTTCTTTGACTGTTCCATTTTGAACTACTTCAAAAAATCTTGTCAAGGTATGTACTCATTGAAAAATCTTATCAAGCGTCTTGATCTATCTCTATAGATCTTGATGCCCAATATGTAAGCAGCTTCACCGAGGTCTTTCTTTGAAAAACTCCTTTCAAACACTCCTTTATGCTTTCCAGCAAATTCTACATTATTTCTAATCAACAATATGTCATTCACATATACTTATCAGAAATGCTATGTGCTCCCACTCACTTTCTTGTAAATACAGGCTTCACCACAAGTCTGTATAAAACTATATGCTTTGATCAACTCATCAAAGCGTATATTCCAACTCTGAGATGCTTGCGCCAGTCCATAGATGGATCGCTGGAGCTTGCACACTTTGTCAGCACCTTTAGGATTGACAAAACCTTCTTGTTGCATCATATACAACTCTTCTTTAAGAGATCTAAGGAATGTAGTTTTGACATCCATTTGCAATTTTTCATAAAATGTGGCAATTGCTAACATGATTCGGACAGACTTAAGCATCGATACGAGTGATAAAATCTCATCGTAGTCAACACCTTGAACTTGTCGAAAACCTTTTTGCGACAATTCGAGCTTTGTAGATAGTAACACTACCATTAGCGTCCGTCTTCCTCTTGAAGATCCATTTATTCTCAATGGCTTGTCGATCATCGGGCAAGTCAATCAAAGTCCATACTTTGTTCTCATAAATGGATCCCGTCTCAAGTTTCATGGCCTCAAGCCATTTCGTGGAATCTGGGCTCATCATCGCTTCCTCATAGTTCGTAGGTTCATCATGGTCTAGTAACATGACTTCCAGAACAGGATTACCGTACCACTTTGGTGCGGATCTTACTCTGGTTGACCTACGAGGTACGGTACTAACTTGATCAGAAGCTTCATGATCATTATCATTAGCTTCCTCACCAATAAGGGAGCAGGTACAATTACCTCATCAAGTTCTACTTTCCTCCCACTCACTTCTTTCGAGAGAAACTCCTTCTCTAGAAAGGATCCATTCTAAGCAACGAATATCTTGCTTTCGGATCTGTGATAGAAGGTGTACACAACAGACTCCTTTGGGTTTCCTATGAAGACGCATTTCTCCGATTTGGGTTCGAGCTTATCAGGTTGAAGCCTTTTCACATAAGCATCGCAACACCAAACTTTAAGAAATGACAAATTGGGTTTCTTGCCAAACCACGGTTCATATGGTGTCATCTCAACGGATTTAGATGGTGCCCTATTTACCGTGAATGCAGCTGTCTCTAATGCATAACCCCAAAACGACAGTGATAAATCGGTAAGAGACATCATAGATCGCAACAAATCCAATAAAGTACGGTTATGACATTCGGATACACCATTATATTATGGTGTTCCAGGTGGCGTGAGTTGCGAAACTATTCCACTTTGTTTCAAATGAAGACCAAACTCATAACTCAAATATTCGTCCCCGCGATCAGATCGTAGAAACTTTATTTTCTTGTTATGATGATTTTCCACTTCACTCTAAAATTCTTTGAACTTTTCAAATGTTTCGGACTTATGTTTCATCAAGTAGATATACCCATATCTGCTTAGATCATCTATGAAGGTCAGAAAATAACATACCCGTTGCGAGCCTCAACACTCATCGGACCGCATACATCAGTATGTATTATTTCCAATAAGTTAGTTGCTCGCTCCATTGTTCCGGAGAACGGAGTCTTAGTCATCTTGCCCAAGAGGCATGGTTCACAAGCATCAAGTGATTCATAACCAAGTGATTCCAAAAGCCCGTCAGCATGAAGTTTCTTCATGCGCTTTACACCAATATGACCTAAGCGGCGATTGCCACAAATATGTTGCACTATCATTATCAACTTTGCATCTTTTGGCATCAATATTATGAATATGTGTATTACTACGATCGAGATTCAATAAACCATTCACCTTGGGTGTATGAGCACAGAAGGTTTTATTCATGTAAACAGAATAACAATTATTCTTTTATCTAAATGAATAACCGTATTGCAATAAACATGATCTAATCATATTATGCTCAACGCAAACACCAAATAACATTTATTTTAGGTTCAACACTAATCTCGAAGGTAAAGGGAGTGTGCGATGGTGATCTTATCAACCTTGGAATCACTTCCAACACACATCGCCACCTTGCCCTGAACTAGTCTTTGTTCATTTTGTAACTCCTGTTTTGAGTTACTAACCATAGCAACTGAACCAGTATCAAATACCCAGGGGCTACTATGAACACTAGTAAAGTACACATCAATAACATGTATATCATATATACTTTTGTTCACTTTTCCATCCTTCTTATCCTCCAAGTATTTGGGGCAGTTCCGCTTCCAGTGACCATTTCCTTTGCAGTAGAAGCACTTCGGTTTCAGGGCTTGGGTCTAGCTTTGGGCTTCTTCATGGGAGTGGCAACTTGCTTGCCATTCTTCTTGAAGTTCCCTTTCTTTCCCTTGCCCTTTTACTTGAAACTAGTGGTCTTGTCAACCATCAACATTTGATGCTTTTCTTGATTTCTACCTTCGTCGATTTCAGCATCACGAGGAGCTCGGGAATTGTTTTCGTCATCCCTTGAATATTATAGTTCATCACGTAGTTCCAGTAACTTTGTGACAGTGACTAGAGAACTCTGTCAATCACTATCTTATCTAGAAGATTAACTCCCATTTGATTCAAGCGATTGTAGTACTCAAACATTCTGAGCACATGCTCACTGGTTGAGCTATTCTCCTCCATCTTGTAGGCAAAGTACTTGTCAGAGGTCTCATACCTCTTGACTCGAGCATGAGTCTGAAAACCAATTTCAGCTCTTGGAACATCTTATATGCTCCGTGGCGTTCAAAACATTTTTGAAGTCCCAGTTGAAGTATCATAGTAAAGGATATTGATACTGCTGCCTCCATCCATAAGCGATACGTCTCCAACGTATTTATAATTTTTTATTGTTCCATGATGTTTTATTATCAATCTTGGATATTTTATAATCATTTTATAGTCATTTCATATCATTTTTTGGTACTAACCTATTGACATAATGCCAAGTGCCAGTTGTTGTTTTTTCCATGTTTTTTACATCGTAGAAAATCAATATCAAACGGAGTCCAAATGCCATGAAACTTCACAGAGATTTTTTATGGACCAGAAGGAAGCTATTGGACCCTGGTTGCACTTGGGGGAGTCCCGAGGAGGGGACAACCCACCAGGGTGCGCCAGGAGGCCCAGGCGTGCCATGGTGGGTTGTGCCCACCTCGGGTGCCCCCGGACCACCTCTTTGCTCTATAAATACCCCAATATTCCAGAAACCCTAGGAGGGTCGATGAAATATTCATCCAGCCCTTGTGAGTCCAGAACCACCAGATCCAATCTAGACACCATCTCGGATGGGGTTCACCACCTCCATTGGTGCCTCTCCGATGATGCGTGAGTAGTTCTTTGTAGACCTTCGGGTCCATAGTTAGTAGCTAGATGGCTTTCTCCCTCTCGCTGAATTCTCAATACAATGGTCTCTTGGAGATCCATATGATGTAACTCTTTTGCGGTGTGTTTGTTGGGATCTGATGAACTTTGAGTTTATGATCAGTCATATCTTTTTATATCCATGAAAGTTATTTGAGTTTCTTTGATCTATTATATGGATGATCTCTTATAGCCTCGTATTTCTTCTCCGATATTTGGGTTTTGTTTGGCCAACTTGATCTATTTATCTTGCAATGGGAAGAGGTGCCCGGTAGTGGGTTCGATCTTACGGTGCTTGATCGATGTGTAAAGGGAAACGACACGTATGTATCATTGCTACTAAGGATAAAATGATGGGGTCTGTCTCTACATAGATACATCTTGTCTACATCATGTCATCGTTCTTATTGCATTACTCCAATTTCCATGAAGTTAATACACTAGATGCATGCTGGATAGCAGTCGATGTGTGGAGTAATAGTAGTAGATGCAGGCAGGAGTCGGTCTACTAATCTTGGACGTGATGCCTATGTAGTGATCATTGCCTGGATATCGTCATAATTATTTGAAGTTCTATGAATTTCCCAACAATAATTTGTTTACCCACCGTTTGCTATCTTTCTCGAGAGAAGCCACTAGTGAAACCTACGGCCCCCGGGTCTTCTTTCTCATATATTTGTTTTGCGATCTATTTTATTTGCACTTTTTATTCAGATCTATTAAACCAAAAATACAAAAATACTTTGCTGCACTTTATTTTATTTGCGATCTGTTTATTCAATCTATTGCAACTTTCTCCCGTCCACGCACCGTTTCTGGCGCCGTTACCCGAAAGGGATTGACAATCCCTTTAACACGTCGGTGTTGTTATTTGTGTGCAGGGGTTGTTTACGTTGTGTTGCTTGGTTCTCCTACTAGATCGATAACCTTGGTTTCATATCTGAGGGAAATACCTACTGCGGCTGTGCTGCATCATCCCTTCCTCTTTGGGTAAATACCGGCGTAGCTTCAAGCGACATCAAAAGGAATTTCTGGCGCCGTTGCCGGGGAGGATCTTCAACATATACCAGGTTCCTAATCACAAATCTCATCTCCTCGCAATTTACATTATTTGACATTTGCCTCTCGTTTTCCTCTCCCCCACTTCAAAAAAATTTGCCGTTTTATTCGCCCCTCTTTTCCGTTCGCCGTTTTCTTGCCGGATCTGTTTTTGTGTGCAATCTTGTTTGCCGTTAGTATGGATAACTCTTCCTCTATCACTTGCACTCCCGAGAACGAGGTTCTCAACTTCAAACAAAGGGGAGGAGAAAATTTAAAAGATGCTTGGTATAGAATTTGCAATGCTCATAATAGATCCATCCGTAAGCAATCTACCGTTGTTCTTCTTTGCTGTTTTTATGTTGGTGTGACGCCCGGATAATTAAGCTACACCAATTCCTTGCTAATGATGCCACGTCATCATGATTACTGTTGTTAAACTTGCATTGGTGCAAATCCGGTCCAAATTCAAATTTAAATTAAAGTCAAACAAATAAAATTTTCAAATGTCAAAACAAAAATGTTCATTGGGTATATTCACTAGCTAATTATCAAGTGTAACCAACATCATTTGGCTCTCCCTTTAATCCCTAGGAAAATATAAGTGGCCCATCAGCATATTAATTGACCTATTCAATTTCTAAAAATGCTTGAACAATTCCGTTGGCTCTAAAACTTTTTTATGCAACACCACAATGTTGTTCCCGAATTGTGTGCCAAATTTCAAGTTTGTCTAAATTCATTTTTTTCACTCAAGTAAATACGAACAGTGGCTAACTGAAATACATAAAAGGGAAAAATAGAAAATGGCCTAACTAACTGTTGTGCAGCCAGGTCTTTGATGACCACAGTGCTTTTGGCCCAGCCCAACACCCCCTGTTTTTCCTTCCTACTACTCACAGGGGCGTGCTGGCCGCGCGCCCGGCGTCCATGGCCGCAGATGGCCACGTGCCGGCCATCTATCGTATCCCCGCCGTCTACTAAGTCAGAGCCGACCCCTCTGCGAAACCCTAGCTTCCCCAGTTCCCCCCTCGTCTTGATCTCTCCTCCCTCGCTCGAGGCCAAACCACATGTCACCAGGGATCCGTCGATCCCGCGGCCACCATGCTCCCCGTCGCTTGGGAGGATGTCGAGGAGCTTCCTCATCGCCGACTCCTTCGCCTACGCGCCTTGAATCAAGCAGGACCGCACGGTACGCTCGGCATCGAGCCGGTTCCCCGCTGTGGTTCCCCGCTCGGCATCCGGCTACCCCCATGCTCCCCGACCTCGTCCACGAGCACCGCAGTGAGCCTCTCCGCTGATTTCCCCCTTCCCGTCCTCAATGTATCGTTGTAGACGCCGTAGGCCGCCGCCGTTGACCGCGCGCTCACCATGTGCCGTCTGCACCCCGCGGACCTCCCTGGCCATAGCCCCTGCCCGTGGCCGCGCTCGGCCCGCGCCCTAGGCTCCCCTGGTTGCGCCTTACCCTTTGCCCAACCCGCGCGTCCGCGTGCCTCCTGTGGGAACTGCTGTTGCGTTCTGCTGCTCCTCATCGCTTGCTGCGCGCGCCTGCTGCTTTGCTGCTGCTCATGCCGCCACTACTGCTGCTCCCTTCCCCTAATCCCTACCGCTGCTGCTTCTAATCCCTGCCGTTGTTGCTCTTCTCTACTGCTTGTTGCTTGCCGTCGCAGCTCCCGGCACTGCGCTGCCTCCCCTGCTGCTTGTAGCCGCACCTCGTCGCTCGTGGTCGAGCCCGCCTCCGCTGCCTAGCGCCGGTCGCCCCGGCCACGCCCCTCAGCCCCCCGGCCATGGCCGAAAGCGGCCGTGCGCTTCTGTACGCGCATGTGTGTTTGCCCCCCCCCCCTATTTATTAGCACTAATCCACATCAGCACTAACCCCGCTCATTAACAGTCACTGACGCAGGGCCCACCTTTGCTAATTAACCCTTTTGCAATTAATTAAAAAAATGTTAACAGGTCGGGTCAATGGCAGCTGGGTCCCGCTGGACCCAGTTGACTAGTCAACGCTGACCAGTCAACTGCTGGTTGGGCACTTGTCTGGGCCCACCTTTCATCCTCTCTAGCTATGTATCCAGTGGGTACACATAGCCTTTTGTTGTTTAATTTCGAAGTAATAAATAAATCCAGAAATTTAGAAAAATGTTTCAATCTTTGAAAAATCGTAGAAAATAATCCGTAACTCGGATGAAAAAGTTCTTTTACATGAAAGTTGCTCAGAACGACGAGATGAATCCGAATATGCCCTCCGTTCATCTGTCACATGCCCCTAGCATAGCGAACATGGAACCTTCCCCCTTCGGTTCGTTTGTCCAAAAATGCCTAACTCCGGGAAAACTTTCTCGGATGTTATCCCCCTTCGCCGGTATCGTGTAGCACTGCGATAGGTCACCCCTAGCGCTGCTTATTGTCTTGTCATGCATAGTATTGCACTTGTTTGATCTGTATTTATTGTTTCTTCCCCCTCTTCTCTCCGGTAGACCCCAAGACCGATGCTGATGCCGCTGTGATCGACTACGCCATTGACGATCCTTCTTCCCTTTCAGCAGAGCTTCCAGGCAAGCCCCCCCTTTGATCATCCCGATATCGCCATTCCATTCTCTCACGCTTGCATTAGATTTTGCTACCGTAATTGATTGCTCCTATTCTGATGCATAGCCTGCTTTTGTAACCTGCTCATTGTACCTTACATGCTTATCCTAAACTGCTTAGTATAGGTAGGTTAGTTATCCGTCCGTGATCGCCACTTGTCCTTGTTGCCCCTGCTTCATCATCGACGCCTCGATCAATGTGATCGAGGACCAGAGCCCGACACCTCACATCACATCATACCCCTTTTGTTGCTCGACTCTGCAGAGTTACCATCGAGTGCCGAGGGTGGTACCTCATACATCACTCCTGATGAGATCTCTGTAGTGTAGCTATTTGGTCGTGTTCATCGAGAGTGATTCTTCCTTAATCGCTTCCGATACGACTCTGTCGTGCAACCCCTCAAGTGTGAATCTCGAGGGTGGTTCCTCTTACGTTTACCTTGATGATTACATCGAGTGGAATCCACCGAGGGTGATTCCTCGGGTTTTCCCCTTGATGTTTGGACACACGGTTACCTTGACTTTACTTGAGACCATTGTTGAAGTCAGGTCGTCCCTGAGGGGTACCCGCGAATTGATGTGGAAGTCGGGCGGGCTCGTAGAGCACCCGCGAGTTTTCTACGTGGCACGGCCGGGCAGTCTGGGCCCTTGCCGTAAGTCCATGAGGCAGGCGGCAGGGGTCACATTATCGTGAGTCTCTGCTCGTCTCCGCGAGCCCCCAATCCACTAACAGGTTTGGGTATTTGTTCGGAGTTGGCCTCTGGCCTTTACGCACTAACCACCATGCGAGAATAGTTATGGGCGTTGACGTCACAGTATCAGCCGAAGCTTTGTCAGACGTACAGCTCAGCATGGCGGCACAGTCGGATCGCGTCGACCACTCGAGGTGGCGCTAGTATTCACCTTGCGCGCAACGACCCGGAGTGCAACGGGCGATGGGCCCAAGACCCCGGGGCACTTAGGTTGTAGACCGGCGGGGACCTCTCTGCTGAGCCTAGGTAGGGCTGCGACGTGTTGATCTTCTGAGGCCGGGCATTGACCCCAGAAAGGTGTGTCCGGCCAGAGTGATCGAGCGTGTTGGGTAACGTGGTGCACCCCTGCAGGGAAGTTATCTATTCGAATACCGTGTCCATGGTAATGGACATTCAGACTTGTATCCTGATCTATTACAACTAGAACTGGTTACTTGAGACATGTGATGGATATGTGGCTTCGAGATTGCTTTCTCGCAGGGAGTCGAGGAAGGATATTTGGGCGTTAATGTTACAACATGTTTGATAATTATAAACTGCTATTCTTTACTCTTCTACATGCTGCAAGATGCTTGGAGCTGCTTGAAGATGCTAGTTTTTGATAGGCTAGGCCTTCCCCTCTATTCTGGGATTCTTTAGTTCAGTCCACAGATACAACCCTTCCGTTTGATACCAATGCATACTTAGTATAGATCTGATGCTTGCTAGTACTTTGGATGAGTACTCACGATTGCTTTGCTACCCCTCCCCCCCCCCTTCTTCCTTCTTTTCCAGTTGATGCAACTAGATGGCAGAGACCAGGAGCCAGATGCCACCATCGACGGATACTACTACGTGGAGACCACCGAAGACCAGGAGTAGTTAGGAGGTCCCAGGCAGGAGGCCTTGCCTCTTCGATCGTTGTTGCTTTTGTGCTAGCCTTCTTAAGGCATCCTGTTTAACTTATGTACGTACTCGAGATATTGTTGCTTCCACGACTCTTGTGTATTCGAGCTTCTGTATTCGAGCCCTCGAGGCCCCTGGCTTGTAATATGAAGCTTGTATTATTTTGATTTGTGTCTAGAATTGTGTTGTGAATTCTTCTCGTGAGTTGCTGACCTTGATCGTACACATTTGTGTGTATGATTAGTGTACGGTCGAATCAGGGGCGTCACAAGTTGGTATCAGAGCCGACTGCTTGTAGGAATCCCCTTTCAAACTCCTTGGCCGAAGTTGAGTATAGTCTTTGAAAAACCAAATTACTAACATGACTGTGTGGCTTACGGGCCCACATCGCCATTGGGTGGTATTAGAATCTTTTACTCCTAGTCTATACTCTGGGGCTCTGATCTCTCTTCTATTCGGGTTAAATGATTTTGTTAACTCTAACTCTAGGTTCTCGTAAATACTTTCTCCCGGAGAGCCCCTCACTCCAGATGATTGCTTGGTGCACCAGAACATTCTGAAGATACTCTCCAATGTTTTCCCGAGACCCTACCACCGATAAATCCTTAGGGTTAACTTCCTACATTGTCGTTCATACCTTCATCTCCAGTTGCTCTTGTTATTACAGGATGTCCGAAAATACTCTCTGATGTCTCAGGAATCCTTTGAGCTTACTGCCTTGCAGTTCATACCGTTGAAATCTCTTACGGATAATTTCTCACACTTACCAAGAATCTGTCCTTCCCCAGTTGTTCATGTGTTTCACAAAATTCTTCGTGATACTATTTGATCTTCCGAAATCCTCAGTAGCCTTTTGCTTTAATCTTACTTACCTGCTCGCATTATGGTTAATTCCATATGTCTAGCAATATTCGTTAGAATCCTTTGCGATTGACATCCTTACCCTATTGTTTCAACATGTGTGTGAATGCACACAATCGTCTGTTGTTTCTATAATTTGATCTCCTTGCATTTTTCTTCTTCTGGTTGAGTACCAATGCTCCCATTAGATCCCTTGTGGACCACCAGATCCTTTGTTGGGTTTTATCCGACATCATCTTCCATTTTCAAATAACCTTGTGAGCATTTCCTCGGATACCTAATGCCTTTGGTAAATTGTATCCCCCGCTCTTGCAAACCATACTCTGCTTTCAAGCTTGAGTTAATTACTCCTGAAGTTGTGGTGTATGTTCCTAAGATGCCCCGATGGGTGAATCTATACTTTCCATAAACTGTTTGAACTCGAAGATTATGCTGGTTATATCTACTAACGTTTCTTCGGATAAATTTTCAATTCTACAACTTCGTCGAAGACAAGAAGTAAATGGAAGGTTATGCATTGATGAAGTGGGAGTCGACCTTGAACCTTTGTGTTCATGCCCATGGACCCGATGTGAAACTTAACATGGAAGCTTCTTGTTATAATAATAACCCCCTTGCGATAAGTTCATCTTGTATCTATATTTGGTCCTTTGCAACCATGGTTCCGACCATATTGTTCTGCTTTGATCCCATTTCGCGGACAAGTTGAAGTACTTGTCTTCTGCAGATCTTTTAACCTGTCCAACCTCTATCATGTTCTACCTTCGAGTATTACCCTCTGGTATCTCGAGAATATCATAGAACTACATAACTTCTTATGAGTGCTTCATCTACTATTATTTCTCGCCGATTCCAATTCTCCACGGGTTCTGAGTTGTTAGACACTCGAGGATATCGATAATTGATTCGAGTCTACACTTTTCTTTCCATTGTTTTGTTTAACCTTTCTTGTAACCTAACACATCTGAGCAGTGATAATTCCCTGCTTATGTAAATACCTCGATGTACAAACTCTTTCAGTAAGAACTTGTTACTACCGTTGATGACATTCCGGTAGCCACCTGCTACGTCTTGAGCTTGCGTTGGTTTTCCCCGAAGAGGAGAGGATGATGCAGCAGAGTAGCATAAGTATTTCCCTCAGTTTTTGAGAACCAAGGTATCAATCGGTAGGAGGCCACCTTGAGTCCCTCGTACCTACACAAAGCAAATAGCTCCTCGCAACCAACGCGGATAGGGGTTGTCAATCCCTTCACGGTCACTTACGAGTGAAATCGATAGAGATGATAGATAATATTTTTGGTATTTTTGGTATAAAGATGCAAAGTAAAAATAAAAGGCAAAGTAAAGAGCAAAGCAATAATAAAGCGTGGGAAGATTAATATGATGAAAATAGACCCGGGGCCATAGATTTCACTAGTGGCTTCTCTCAAGAGCATAGGTATTTTACGGTGGGTGAGCAATTACTGTTGAGCAATTGACGAATTGAGCATAGTTATGAGAGTATATAGGTATGATCATGTATATAGGCATCACGTCCGAGACAAGTGGTGACTCCTGCCGCATCTACTACTATTACTCCACTCATCGACCGCTATCCGGCATGCATCTAGAGTATTAAGTTAATGAAAGCAGAGTAACGCCTTAAGCAAGATGATATGATGTAGAGGAATAAATTCATGCAATATGATAAATACCCCATCTTGTTATCCTCGATGGCAACAATACAATACGTGCCTTGCAACCCTTTACATCCTTTGGTAAGGACACCGCAAGATTGAACCCATAGCTAAACACTTCTCCCATTGCAAGAACTACCAATCTAGTTGGCCAAACCAAACGGATAATTCGAAGAGACTTGCAAAGATAACTCAATCATACATAAAATAATTCAGAAAAGATTCAAATATTGCTCATAGATAATCTTAATCATAAACACACAATTCATCGATCTCAACAAACACACCGCAAAAAGAAGATTACATCGAATAGATCTCCACGAGAGAGGGGGAGAACATTGTATTGAGATCCAAAAAGAGAGAAGAATCCATCTAGCTACTAACTATGGACCCGAAGGTCTGAGGTAAACTACTCACACTTCATCATAGAGGCTATGATGATGATGTAGAAGCCCTCCATGGTGGAATCCCCTTCCGGCGGTGCTCTGGAACAGGCCCCAAGATGGGATCTCGTGGATACAGAAAGTTGTGGCGGTGGAATTAGGTTTTTGGCTCCGTGTCGATCTGTTGAAGTGCGTGGGGTATATATAGGAGGAAGGAGTACGTTGGTGGAGCCTCGAGGGGCCCACGAGGTAGGGGGCACGCTCTACCCTCGTGCCCACCTCGTGGCTTTATTGACGGAGGGTCCAAGTCTCCTGGGTCTTATCTGATGAGAAAATCACGTTTTCGAAGATTTCATTCCGTTTGGACTCCGTTTGATATTACATTTCTTGAAACAACTTTGAAATAGGCAAAAAACAACAATTCTGGGCTGGGCCTGCGGTTAATAGGTTAGTCCCAAAAGTAATATAAAAGTGGAAAATAAAGCCCAATATAGTCCAAAACAATGGATAGCATGGAGCAATCAAAAATTATAGATACGTTGGAGGCGTATCACCACCGATTAATGAGAACTTTGCCTATTGGTCTGCCTCGTCTTAACGAGCAGGAAAATGGTTCTCTTCATCCCTCGCCCTTGGTACCAACGTTGTTGCCAACATAACTAACATGCTATCCTCTGACCTGCCTTGCTATCATGACCGTGCAAATGTTAGCACCCTTCCTGCTTTTAACCCACATGGAGCGCCCATAACCCACAGTTCCACAGGATCGAAACCTGACTCTCCTATACATCCTTGTTCTCTAAGTTATTCCTCGCGCTTGGCTTCTTATGTCATTCACGAACCACCTTCCTAGTGATCTATTCTGGTATCAGACGCAATACTCAATCTCATTGCTCTGAACCCCTTTCACCCTCTGTTTCAGGCAACAAATGATCGCCTACCCGGTTGAAGCTTCTTATTGCACCTCCTTACCTTGCTCTCGATGACTTTATTGAATTTCAACACGAGAGATGCCTCTATGCCACGTTCACTGAGATAGCCCCCAGGTACCTATCTTGTGTTGAGCTCCGTCCTTCCCGAGTCTTTCCCCTTTACTCCACCCCTTAAATCTCGGGACGAGATTTCTTGTAGTGGAGGAGAATTGTGACGCCTGGATAATTAAGCTACAGTAATTCCCTGCTAATGATGCCATGTCATCATGATTACTGTTGTTAAACTCGCGTTGGTGTGAATCCGGTCCAAATTCAAATTTAAATTAAAGTCAAACAAATAAAGTTTTCAAATGTCAAAACAAAAATGTTCGTTGGGTTGTGTCGGTGTACAAAAGGAGGGGCACACTTTTGTACCCCTTTACCTGTGCACGGGCAGTCGGAGCCGCGCCCACGGTCACACAAGCAGAACAGGGAAGGTGAGCCAAGGTAAGACCGAAGCCCAAGATAACCAGAGCAACGCCAAGGCCAAGACCACAAAGAGCAGAGGGACGAAGCAGGTTCCCCGGCAAGACCCTTGCCGAGGCAGCCTCAGCAGCCCCGACAAGACCCTTGCCGGGGCAGCTCGCTCCACACCAACAGAGCAAGCCACCCTTGAGCCCATGGTCTCCAACATCACGTTGGGCCAGGGCTCGGGAGGCACCTCCATGGTGGCATGCAGATCCTTGTGAAGACAGGGAACACTCAAGATCAGATGAGGATTAGAAGACGACGATCCTCGGCAGGATCCTTGCCGAGGAAGGCCACCAGACCCCCGGCAAGGTCCTTGCCAAGGACGACAGCGCGCCACGGCAAGGGACAGCGCGCCATGGCAAGACCCTTGCCGGGCCACCTGGCAAGGCCCTCACCGAGGACGCCAGCAGGGCCACTACCAGGCCCGCACCAACCAAGTCTCCACCACCGTTCACATGCGGCTGCCAGCCCAACCAGTGGCGGGCACTGCGTGGCAACATGCAGCTCGAGTGCCAACTCATCGGGCGCTGCGTGAGGGGCATGCAGATCTTCGTGGAGGCTCCACCATCGCGCCACCTCGGCTGCTGCACGCCTACGTGGCGCCGCATGCTATCGCTAGCCAGATGCGCGTGTCGAAGCAAGGAGGAGAGCGGCGATGGGCGGGATGGGCCTCGCCCGTCCCCGATAAAGCAAGGGACACCTAAGCTACGCATTAAATGCGTCTTGTCCTGTAATACAAGCGATAAGCTCATAGCCTTGTCGCCTTTCCACCTCCTGTGTGCCTTGTGGCAGCCCCTTTCGACTATAAAAGGAGGCCCATGGCATCTTGGAGAGGATTCGCTCTTCGAACCACACACTCACCACAGCTAGTTCGAGAGCTCAAGAACTCTCAAAATACACCCACCAAAGCAGGACTAGGGTTTACGCATCCTCGCGGCCCGAACACAGGTAGCGATGCTCGTGCTAGTTACTAATCCTGCTCTTCTCGCAACCCCGCGCCCCGACAACCGTAGTAGGGATTCTTGTGCTCCCATAGGTGTCGTTCCACACCACATCTTTGGCGCGCCAGGTAGGGGGCGCAATTGTGAGAATCTGGTCTAGTAGCTAGCCTAGCATTTCTACATCGCCATGGCTCCCAAGAAGAAGACGGCCATGGCGATCGGCTCGTTGGGGGCTGAACGGCCCGTACCACTGCGGGCGAGCAGCGGCCCGGTCGCGGACAGGACCCAGGCCGCGGTCCGCGAGCACTAGCATCACCCTGGCAGCCAGAGCCTGGCGAGCGGCGTCGTTCACACGCCCGACGACCGGCCGCATGTCGCCAGATCCAAAGACGGAGTTGGGCCCCCCGCAGGCGGCGCGGGGCCCTTCAGGGGTGTCGTTGTGCCACCTCCGGGCGGCACAGCGACCTCCAAGACACCCACGCCGGCGACCACTGCGCGCTCTTCCCATGGTGTGCGCGACGAACTGCATCACCACGCCGGCGACCCTAGGCGCCGCCGTGGGAAGAGCCATGTGCGTCATTCGCGGGATGAAGGAGTTCAGCATGCCCGCCGAAGTGTTGGCGAAAATGGCGCGCAGACGCTGGGTCGTGGTGGAGCTCCTTCTAACATGATTAGAAGTCGAAGCACGCCACGGTCCACACAGCTAGTGCCGCCACCCATGCCAGCGGAAGCTTTGGCGTGCGCGCAGCTGCTCCTCGACTTCCCTCCTGCTGCAGAGAAGATCGACGAGTGAAGGGCCACCATCCGGAGCCTCGTCACCAACAAAGATGATCTGTGACCGGCGGGGCCCTCGGGGCGGCGCTCCATCGAGCCACCACATGCTGGCACTGGGAGGACCGGGGGAGCTGCGGCCACGGTGCACTCTCCTCCTCCTCGCCAGCCTCCGCGGGCGTCTGCCTGTCATGACGACGCTTGTGATAACATCTCTATAGCATCGTCCGACCCGCGGACCCACCGCGACCAGCGCCAAGTTCTTCGAGAACGAGCTCACGAAGATGCTCGGACTACTATTGAGCGCCGACATGATACATGCCACCAGCCGGACAAATGGGTGGGGCCCGCTATGGACCACCCAGCACCGGGGGGCTCCGGCGGCCTACCTTACGAGGTGGGCTGCCCGGCCTTTACCCGTGAGCTGCGGCAGTTCTAGTGGCCGTCCCACCGCATGTTCAAGCCCGACGTCGGCGAGAAGTACACTGACAAGACCCACCCATCCGAGTTCCTCAGCATCTACACCATCGCGATGCAGGCGGCCGGAGCTCGCGACGACAAGGTGCTTGCCAATTATTTCCCACTGGCGTTGAAGCCCAATGTTATGTCTTGGTTGATGCACTTGCCAGCGGATTCCATTTCTTCTTGGTCGGATCTGTGCCATGAGTTCGTTGGCGCCTTCACAGGAGGCCACCAAGCTCATGGCCAGGCCAGCGATCTGCATATCATCCGCTAGAAGGAAGGGGAAACCCTGCGTAAGTATATCCAGAGGATTCACCGGTGCGATACAACATCCACGGCGTTCATCCGTCATTTGTGATCGACGTTCCACCAGAACGTGCACAATTGCAAGATGCGCGAAGAGCTGGCGATGACCAATGTTAAGGATGTGGCCGAGCTCTACGTTCTGGCCGATAAATGCGCCCGGGCTGAAGAGGGAAGGAAGTACCCCGGCAAAGACGCCAGTGCGGAAACCGACTCTACTGACGAAGACGTCGCCATCCCGACGAAGAAGGGCCGGCGTCGCATAGCGAAACGCAAAGGGCAAGGCCGTACTTGCCGTCGAGGATCTGACGACACCGCGCTGCCAAGAAGGTCAAAGCGAGACGAACCCGACAAGGAGATTGCCGGGTGCGCCGCGCCGGGCCTTAGCGACCACCGACAAGCGAGGGGCTCCGGCAAGCGATCTTGCAAGATCCATCGCACCAAGGGCCATGACCTCCAGAACCGCCCGACAAGTTGAGCTGCTTGCTGAAAAGCAAAAGGCCGAGTATGAAAGGCGGGACAAGGAGAAAGGTCGGGGCGGTCTTGAGGATCCGGCAAGAAGCGTGGCGGCAAGGAAGCTGCCCGGCAAGGACAACCCGGCAAGAGAGGCCGCCGGGCCGTGACAAGAAACAAGAAGACGATGATCACGACGAGGACGACGAGTCCAGTGAGCAAGAGTTCCAGAAGGCTACGGAGGCCATGTGCGTCGATGGTGGTGCCTTGCTGCATACTTCTCACCGCCAGCTCAAGCAGTGGGCGCGTGAGATTACAACAGTAGAGCCATTGTTCGACGCTCGAAGTCATTGAAGTGGTCCAAGCCGCCCCTCATCTTTGACGCCGAGGACCACCCTGACCGCATGACCGGGGTCGGGTGTTTGCCATTGTTGGTCTCACCAACTATACGCAACCTCAAGGTGAACAAGATGTTGGTTGACGGCGGGGCCGGCCTGGACTTGATCTCGCCCGTCGTGATCAAAAGGCTGCAAATTCCTGATGAAGACCTTGAGGAAACGGGCACGTTTCAAGGGTTCTATCCGGGGAGGAGCCAGCCGAAGGGGAAGGTCACACTGCCCGTGATGTTTGGAGGAGAGTTGAACTACAGGACGGAGAGGATCATCTTCGACGTGGCCGAGATCCCCTTGCCCTACAATGGGATCCTCGGTCGCCCGGCACTAGCCAATTTCATGGCGGCATCACACTACGCCTACAACATGCTAAAGATGCCCGGGCCGTTGACCATCATCTCCGTCCCCTCCGACAAGAAGGACACGCTGATTTGCGCCGACCAACTCTATCGGGAAGCTATTGCAGCAGCTACCGTCAAGGCACCTGCTCCTGTCGCTGAAGGCCGGGGAGGGAAGAATAAGCCCGTCAAGACCTCTCGCACCCACTCCGGCAAGCGCACCTCCTCGGAGTGTTGTGCTACCATCGAGGACGTGCCAGAGAGCTCTACCAGCAAGAGCAAGAAATCCATAGCTGAGCCGCCGCAGACCAAGAAGGTGTCCGTCAGGGAGGATGGCACGGGAAGGGCCTTCACCATAGGCTCCACCCTCGACAGCAAATAGGAAGGCGCGCTCGTCACCTTCACGTATGGGCGAATGTCGGCGTGTTTGCGTGGCAAGCATCCGACATCCCGGTGTTCGAGGAGGTGATTGAGCACCACCTAGTTGTATGTCCTCATGCGCGGCCCGTCAAGCGAAGGTCGAAGCGAGGCTCTAGAGAGGCGGAGTTCATCACGAGAGGAGATCGGGAAGTTGGAAGCGGCGGGTTTGGTGAGAGGAGTGCTCCACCCGGCGTGGTTGGCCAATCCGGTAGTGGTGCGCCAAGGAAAATGGGAAGTGGAGGCTGTGTATTGACTACGAGATATCAATAAGGCTTGTCCTAAGGACCCCTTCCTGTTGCCGCGCATCGACCAGATTGTCGACTCCACGGCCGGGTGTGATCTGTTGTCATTCCTCGACGCCTACTCGGGCTACCACCAAATCTTCATGACAAGAGAAGACCGCATTCATCACCCCATGTGGTACGTATTGCTTTTTGCGGATGCCTTTCGGGTTGAAGAGTGCTGGCTCGACGTTTGCAAGAGCAGTCCAAATTGGTTTTGAACCCCAGCTCCATAGAAATATGGAAGCATACATGGATGACATAGTGGTCAAGACCAAAGACAGGGCAACTCGTGTGCATGATCTGGAAGAGACATTTGCCAACCAGCATAAGATCAACCTCAAAATTTGAACCACGAGAAGTGTGTCTTCGGTGTTCCGGCAAGCTTCTCGGGCTCTTTGTGTCGCAGCGCGGGATCAAGGCAAACCCAGACAAAATCAAGGCTATTGAGCAGATTGAGGCGCCCAAGCGGATCAAGGATATGCGTCGGCTCACCGGCTGCGTCGCCGCCATGAGCCGATTCATCTCCAAGTTCGCCGAGCGCGCCCTTCCTTTCTTCAAAATCTTGAAGAAGGCAGGCCCAATGGAGTGGACCCCAGAAGCCGAGGCAGCATTGCAGGATCTGAAGAAATACCTTTCCTCCACGCCAATACTGGTTGCGCTTGAACCACAAGAGTCATTGCTCTTTGTATCTGGCGGCGATTTAATCAAGTGGTTAGCGCCAGCCTGGTGGCACAGAGGGAGGTCGACGAGGAGGCAGTGACGGCGGCAGAACCAGCGGATGGCAAGCCAAAGATTCCCCCGGCAGGGCCTGGTGCCGGCAAGGCGAGGCCCCCGGTAGAGTCTGATGCAACCAAGGCAGTGCCCGCGTAGTCGAGTGAGGTGGTGCAGAAGAAGAAGCTGATGCAGCACCCAGTTTACTTTGTCAGCTCCCTCTTGCAAGGAGCTAGATCGAGGTACTCCGATGTGCAGAAATTGCTCTTCGGCCTCCTTATGGCCTCGAGGAAGCTGCATCATTACTTCCAAACCCACGAGATCACTGTCGTCACCCGCCTCCCATTGCAACGGATACTGCATAACCCAGATGCAACCGAAAGGATTGTGGAATGGGCCTTGGAGTTATCAAGTTTTGGTTTGAAGTTTGAAAGTACCTCGACAATCCGGGCGAGTAGTCTTGGCGGAGTTCATTGCAGAATGGACCTCAACGCCTGACGAAGAAATCCAGGAGACCACTCTCCCCGGCAAGGAAGCAGACCGCAACTGGATCATGTAATTTGATGGGGCTTTCTCGCTGTAAGGCGTCGGTGCCGGTGTGCTGCTCGTCGCACCCACCGGAGAGCACCTCAAGTATGTGATCCAGATGCACTTCCCCAGGGAGATGACCACCAACAACACTGCTGAGTACGAGGGATTGCTCGCCAGTCTCAGGATCGCGGCAGACCTCGGGGTTAAGAAGCTCATCGTCAGGGGTGACTTATAGCTTGTTGTTAGGCAGGTCAACAAGGATTACCAGAGCCCATTGATGGATGCCTACATAGATGAGGTGAGAAAGCTGGAGGAGTGCTTTGACGGCATCCAAACGGAGCACGTCCACCGATCGGAGAACGTCATCGCTGATTACCTGTCAAAGCATGCTGCATTCAAGCTACCTGTGGATCCGGGTACCTTTTTGCTCTGTTTAACTCAGCCATCCGTCGAACCATCAACAGAGCAAAACAAGCGGAGGAAATCAGGTCCCAGCAAGTACCTTCCCACCGAGCCCCCTGGGACGGCCAACAAGGATGTTGCCATGCACATCCGAGGCCCGCCAAGAGCAGCGCCTCCATGAGCGTCAAGCCACAGCCATAGAGACAGCCGCTCCCATGGCGGAAGAGATGCCTTTGGTCCTTGTCGTCGAGCCCCAGGCTCCGGCATGGGCGCAGCATACCGTCCAATTCCTCCAAACAGGGGAGCTTCCTAAGGAGCGGGAAGAAGCGGAGAAAGTAGCCGCTGTCCGCCTGTACAAGTTAAATCGATGGCGTACTATCTGAGGAGAAGGTCGAACGGTGTGAAATTGAAGTGCATCCCCCGGGAGGAAGGACTGGAGCTGTTGGCAGAGATACATGGAGGCATATGTGGCTCCCACATAGTGTCGAGGGCCCTTGCCGGCAAGGTGTTCCGGCAAGGTTTCTTCTGGCCCACCGCCCTCCAGGATGCGACGACACTAGTAACCAAGTGTGAAGCGTGTCAGTTCCATTCAAAGAAGCTTCATCAACCAGCTCAAGCCCTTCAAACAATCCCTCTCTCCTGGCCATTCTCGGTTTGGGGGCTCGATATACTGGGCCCTTTCCCCCGCGTTGTTGGGGGCTTTGAGTACTTGTACGTTGCAATTCACAAGTTCACAAAGTGGTCGGAAGTGGAAGCAGTGAGAAAGGTGACTACTCAATCAGCCGTCAAGTTCTTCAAGTGACTGGTCTGCCATTTTGGTGTGCCAAACAGAGTCATCACCGACAACGGCACGCAGTTCACAAGCCACACCTTCATGCAATACATTCAAGACCTCGGTAGCAAAGTTTGTTTTGCTTCCGTGGCACACCCACGGAGCAACGGCCGATCGTCTTCGGGTGGCTGTGAGAGCAGCACGCTACCACCAAGCCCTGCGCCGCTACCATAGTCGCAAGGTTCATGCCCGAAGCTTTGAGGAAGGCGACCTTGTTCTTGGGCGCGTTCAGTCGGCCAAGAATTCCAACAAGTTGACGCCAAAGTGGGAAGGCCCTTATCGGGTATCTGAGTCACGGGCCAGCGCGATCTGCTGGAGACCGAAGATGCTATCCTAGTGAGCAACTCCTGGAACATCGAGCATCTTCGCAAGTTTTACCCATAAGGCGCGGCTTGCCGGGCCTCCCGGCAAGCCACCTTTTGTACAAGCTTTGCCGTCAAGGCATGTAACCCTTTGTACAAAAGCCAGGCTCAGACCCTGAGCATAAATAAATGAAGCGCTGGCGCCCTAAGTTATAGCATGCATGCTAGGTCGAGTCTCTTCCTTGGTTAGGGTTGATAGTGCTTAGCGGCGACTAACCCCTAGCCTAGAGGTTGAGTGTGCGTCTATCTGTTTCTTTTCTGTCCTCCTTTGGTTCGCATGGCACATGAGCACTTCACGAGCTACTTGGAAGAAAGAAGCGGACCGGCGTCCGACCGGAAACCAGAGTTGCCGGGGCTGCAAGCCTGAGGATCCAACAGCGGCAAGACAAGGTTGCGGGGCTGCAGATCCAGATAAGTCTTTCATCCTCTATCATGCATTTTGGAGCAGGCTGGGATATGTGAAACCTCGTTTTATTTCTAGGCCACCGTGCTCCCCTTTTCTGTACCCAAGGATTATCTCCTAGGCCCGGATTTGGTTGTAGTCGCGGTGGCAAGGAAGTAGAACGAGGAGCCTAAGCCCGCTTCATCCCTGCATCCACCAAGGGCGCAGGAATGGTCGAGCGAAGTGGGGGGACGGCAAGGCCTGTTGCCGGGAGAAAATGTTTATCTTAAGTTGTAACAAGGATTCGCTCCTTGTCGTGGGGTCTACCCACGAACAAAAAACCCGGCAAACATCCCTTTTTCATTAAAAGCATCCCACATAGGTACAGTCCGTACGGAATGAAAAACATAAACAAGGGGGATTACAAGCTTTAAATTTAACAAGGCCCGAAGGCTTACAGATTAAAAAAGAGATAAGATGCCCATGATCCCTTTCTTGTCCCTCTCCTCAGGAGGCAGGTCAAGGAGGCGAGAGGGCAAAAGGCGCCTAGGCGAAGCTACGAGCAGAAAGCACCAAGAGAACACCTCGGTGGCCATGCAGGTGGGCGGTGATGACAGTCTTGGGAAAGGAGGCTGGAAGGCGAGGCGGCGGGACCGGCAATCTGCGATGAAGGCGTCGGTGCTGCGTACTCGAGTTGACGGCCTTGCCGCCCGCCCTCTTCCTCTTCGCAACCTCCCAACGCCCGGCTGCCCAAGGAGACGGCCCGAGAAGTTCAAGGCTGGCCCCACCCCGGCAAAACTCTGCCGGAGGCGGCCAGTGCATATGTTGCTTCTGCCAGCGCCGCCAGTGAGGCGTCCCGACGCCTAGTCGGACTCGTCCCCGTCATCTGCCCCGCTGTCCTCCTCGTCACTTTCGCTCGAGGAAGAGCTTCCATCGTCGGAATCTCCGTCAGAGGAGCTCTCCACGCAGCACTTCAGGCGAGTCCCCAAGTCTCCGGAGACCTTGACGGAGAGCAGGCCATCCTCCATTAATTTGAAGTAGAGGACGAGCCCCGCAGTTAGGCTGTGGATGCGAGTGAACGTCTTCCATCCACGACGGAGGTACATGACCCGAGGAGCCAAGAAGTTGGCGCGCTGTCATCCTCGGCAAGGACCTTGCCGGGGGTCTGATGGCCTTCCTCGGCAAGGATCCTGCCGAGGATCGTCGTCTTCTAATCCTCATCTAATCTTGAGTGTTCCTTGTCTTCACAAAGATCTGCATGCCACCATGGAGGTGCCTCCCGAGCCCTGGTCCAACATGATGTTGGAGACCGTGGGCTCAAGGGTGGCTCGCTCTGTTGGTGTGGAGCGAGCTGCCCCGGCAAGGGTCTTGCCGGGGGAACCTGCTTCGTCCCTCTGCTCTTTGTGCTCTTGGCCTTGGTGTTGCTCTTGTTATCTTGGGCTTCGGTCTTACCTTGGCTCACCTCCCCTGTTCTGCTTGGTGTGACCGTGGGCGCGGCTCTGACTGCCCGTGCACAAGTAAAGGGGTACAAAAGTGCGCCCCTCCTTTTGTACACCGACAGGAGCCCCCGGGCCTGGGCCACACATAAGCGCAACAGGTTGTTGGGCCAGGCCCAAAACGGTGCGCGGGCAGGCGGGGCGGTTTTTACCGCGGTAAAACTTTTCGCGCGCTGCGCTTCCCACGACCCGCGCGCGGTGCGGCGTGGCGTGGAGGGTGCGTGTGACATGGGCGGCATGCGTGGGGCGGTTCCTGCACGCATGCGTCACATCGCAGAAAATGGGCAGCTCGCGCCTTCCCCATGAAAGGAGGGAGGCATGGAGGCGCGACTTTTTTACTGCACGGGGCCGGGTTGCGGTCTCCAAGGCGTCCACACCCACGATCACAGGGTGGGGAGAGGTCGCTTCACCCGTCCCCTCGATTCTGCATGTTTGCCACGCGTCCTTCATGCGCTTGGGGTGGCAAGCGGTGGAGGCGGGAAACCAGGCTGTCGCTGGTTGGGGCAGCGGGTCGGTCTCGATTCCCCGCGCCTCTGGTGGCTGGATTGGCCGAGCGGGGCGGCCCAGCCCCGACCCCGCCCCTTTATAAGGAGGGGGAAGGGGGGAATGGCATCCTGCACTCTTCTGTCATCTATCTCCTGCTTCCGCTTCTTCATTTCACTCGCCATGGAGAAAGGGAATCCTGGTCCTTCGTCGGTGGCGGCGAGGGTCGCCGCTCGACAGCGTGTCCTTCCCCCTCCTGAGCCCGCGATGGTGGAACCGGCCGCGAGGGGAAGGGGAAGGGGGCGAGGCCGTGGGCAAGGCCGAGGCAGAGGTCGTAGTGCTCGGGGAAGAGGAGGACGGGGCGGCGCGCCGGCTTCGCCCCCGCCAATGATGCCTTTTCCGATGGAAGGCCATGTTGGAGACCAGCCCATGAGTTCTTCATCAGTGCGCCCGACCTCCGCGTCGCCGTCTTCATCTTCCCGCCCCGTTTGCTTGGGAGATGGAGCGTGACCCGCCCCAATCCCTCAGGTTGCAAATATTCACTAGCTAATTATCAAGTGGTAACCAACATCATTTGGCTCTCCCTTTAATCCCTAGGAAAATATAAGTGGCCCAAAGACATATTACTTGACCTATTCAATTTCTAAAAATGCTTGAACAATTCCGTTGGCTCTAAAACTTTTTTATGCAACACCACAATGTTGTTCTAGAATTGTGTGCCAAATTTCAAGTTTGTCTAAATTCATTTTTTGTCACTCAAGTAAATACGAACAGTGGCTAATTGAAATACATAAAAGGAAAAAATAGAAAATGGCCTAACTAACTGTTGTGCAGCTGGGTCTTTGATGACCACAGTGTTATTGGCCCAGCCCAACACCCCCTGTTTCTCCTTCCTACTGCTCACAGGGGCGTGCTGGCCGCGTGCCTGGTGTCTGTGGCCGTGGATGGCCACGTGCCGGCCATCCGTCGTATCCCCGGCGTCTACTAAGTCGGAGCCGACACCTCTGTGAAACCTTAGCTCCCCCAGTTCCCCCCTCATCTCAATCTCTCCTCCCTCGCTCGAGGCCGAACCACACGTGGCCATGGATCTGTCGATCCCGCAGCCACCATGTTCCCCGGCGCTTGGGAGGATGTCGAGGAGCTTCCTCATCGCCGACTCCTTCGCCGGTGCCTTGAATCAAGCAGGACCGCACCGTACGCTCGGCATCGAGTCGGTTCCCCGCTGCAGCCGCCGCCTCCCGTCGACGAGCTCGACGCATCCGGCTACCCCCGCGCTCCCCGACCTCGTCCACGAGCACCGCAGTGAGCCTCTCCGCCGATCCCCCCTTCCCGTCCTCGATGTATCATCATAGACGTTGTAGGACGCCGCCGTTGACCTCCCGCTCACCATGTGTCGTCTGCACCCCGCGGACCTCCCTGGCCACGCCCCCTGCCCGTGGCCGTGCCCAGCCCATGCCCTAGGCTCCCCTAGTTGCGCCTTGCCCCGCGCCCAGCCCGCGCGCCGACCGCTCCCTGCGCGCCCGCGTGCCTCCTGTAGGAACTGCTGCTGCGTTCTGCTGCTTCCCATTGCTTGTTGCACGCGCGCCTACTGCTTTGCTGCTGCTCATGCCGCCACTACTGCTGCTCCCTGCCCCTAATCCCTGCCGCTGCTGCTTCTAATCCCTGCCGTTGTTGCTCTTCTCTGCTGCTTGCTGCTTGCCGCCTCGGCTCCCGGCGCTGCACTGCCTCCCTACTGCTTGTAGCCCCACCTCGCCACTCGTGGTCGAGCCCGCCTCCGCTGCCTAGCACCGGCCGCCCCGGCCATGCCCCTCGACCCCCCGCAAGTCGCAGCTCCAGTCGGTGGGCCGCGCCCATGGCCTCGGCCATGGCCGACGACGCCCGTGCGCTTCTGTACGCGTGTGTGTGTTTGCCCCCCGCCCTATTTATTAGCACTAATCCACATCAGTACTAACCCCCTCACTAACAGTCACTAACGCAGGGCCCGCCTTTGCTAATTAACCCTTTTGCAATTAATTATAAAACGTTAACAGGTTGGGTCAATGACAGTTGGGTCCCAATGAATCCAGTTGACTAGTCAACGCTGACCAGTCAACTGCTGGCTGGGCAGTTGACTGGGCCCACCTGTCATCCTCTCTGGCTATGTATCCAGTGGGTACACATAGCCTTTTGCTGTTTAATTTCGAAATAATAAATAAATCCAGAAATTTAGAAAAAAATTTAAATCTTTGAAAAATCTTAGAAAATAATCCGTAACTCGGATGAAAAAGTTTTCTATATGAAACTTTCTTGGAACGACGAGACGAATCCGAATACGCCCTCCGTTCATCTGTCACATGCCCCTAGCATAGCGAACATGGAACCTTCCCCCTTCGGTTCGTCTGTCCAAAAATGCCTAACTCCGGGAAAACTTTCTCGGATGTTATCCCCCTTCGCCAGTATCGTGTAGCACTGCGATAGGTCACCATTAGCACTGCTCATTGTCTTGTCATGCATAGTATTGCACTTGTTTGCTCTGTATTTATTGTTTCTCCCCCTCTTCTCTCCGCTAGACCCCGAGACCGATGCTGATGCCGTTGTGATCGACTACGTCATCGACGATCCTTCTTCCCTTTCAGCGGAGCTTCCAGCCAAGCCCCCCCTTTGATCATCCCGATATCACCCATTCCATTCTCTCATGCTTGCATTAGATTTTATTACTGTAATTGATTGCTCCTATTCTGATGCATAGCCCGCTTTTGTAACCTGCTTATCCTAAACTACTTAGTATAGGTTGGTTAGTGATCCATCAGTGACCCCCACTTGTCCTTGTTGCCCCTGCTTCATCATTGACGCCTCGATCAATGTGATCGAGGACCAGAGCCCGACACCTCACATCACATCACACCCCTTTTGTTGCTCGACTCTGCAGAGTTACCATCGAGTGCCGAGGGTGGTACCTCATACATCACTCCTGATGAGATCTCTGTAGTGTAGCTATTTGGTCGTGTTCATCGAGAGTGATTCCTCATTAACCGCTTCCGATACGACTCTGTCGTGCAACCCCTCAAGTGTGAACCTCGAGGGTGGTTCCTCTTACGTTCACCTTGATGATTACATCGAGCGAAATCCACCGAGGGTGATTCCTCGGGTTTTCCCCTTGATGTTTGGACACACGGTTACCTTGAATTTACTTGGGACCATTGTTGAAGTCGGGTCGGCCCTGAGGGGTACCCGCAAGTTGATGTGAAAGTCGGGCGGGCCCGTAGAGCACCCGCGAGTTTTCTCGTGTACGCGGCAGGCGGTCTGGGCCCTTGCCGTAAGTCCATGAGGCGGGCGACGGGGTCACATTATCGTGAGTCTCTGCTCGTCTCCGCGAGCCCCCAATGCACTAACAGGTTTGGGTATTTGTTCTGAGTTGGCCTCTGGCCTTTACGCACTAACCACCACGCGAGAATAGTTATGGGCCTTGACGTCGCAGTATCAGCCAAAGCTTTGTCAGACGTCCATTTTAGCATGGCGGCACAGTCGGATCGCGTCGACCATCCGAGGTGGCGCTGGTATTCACCCTGCACGCAACGACCCGGAGTGCAACGGGCGATGCGCCCAAGACCCCGGGGCACTTAGGATGTAGACCGGCGGGGACCTCTCTGCTGAGCCTAGGTAGGGTTGCGATATGTTGATCTTCCGAGGTCGGACATTGACCCCAGAAAGGTGTGTCCGACCAGAGTGATCGAGCGTGTTGGGTAACGTGATGCACACCTGCAGGGAAGTTATCTATTTGAATACCGTGTCCATGGTAATGGACGTTCAGACTTGTATCCTGATCTATTACAACTAGAATTGGTTACTTGAGACATGTGATGGATATGTGGCTCCGAGATTGCTTTATCGCAGGGAGTCGAGGAAGGGTCTCTGGGCGTTAATGTTACAATATGTTTGATAATTATAACTGCTATTCTTTACTCTTCTACATGCTGCAAGATGCTTGGAGCTGCTTGAAGATGCTAGTCTTTGATAGGCTAGGTCGTCCCCTCTATTCTGGCATTCTGCAGTTCAGTCCACAGATACAACCCTTCCGTTTGATACCAATGCATACTTAGTATAGATCTGATGCTTGCGAGTACTTTGGATGAGTAATCACGGTTGCTTTGCTACCCCTTTTCCCCCTTCTTCCTTCTTTTCCAGTTGATGCAACCAGATGGCGGAGACCAGGAGCCAGATGCCACCATGGAGACCGCCGAAGACCAGGAGTAGTTAGGAGGTCCCAGGCAGGAGGCTTGCCTCTTCGATCGTTGTTGCTTTTGTGCTAGCCTTCCTAAGGCATCCTTGTTTAACTTATGTCTATACTCAGACATTGTTGCTTCCGCTGACTCATGTGTATTCGAGCTTTTGTATTCGAGCCCTCGAGGCCCCTGGCTTGTAATATGAAGCTTGTATTATTTTGATTTGTGTCTAGAGTTGTGTTGTGATATCTTCTCGTAGTCCTTGATCTTGATCGTACACATTTGCGTGTATGATCAATGTACGGTCGAATCGGGGGCGTCACAGTTGGCATCACCACTTGGTATAGATTTCTCCTTGATACGATTACCGGTGGAATTTTTTGATGTGTCCCCCTCTTGATGCTATTAATGCTATGGGAAATTTAGTGGGATCACCACCTCTCATGATTAATGAAACAATCTTGACTCTTGAGCATGTTATGGAAAGACTAGATGCTATTGAAAAGAAAATGCTCACCTAAAATCATATGGAAATTATTGATAAAAAGATGCATAATCTCTCCCTAATTTCTCCCTAATAATAGTAAAGCACGGATTGAGTTTGTCGGGTTCACCGTTGCGGTGTTTTCACGAAAAGTCCTTGTGTTTTATGATAACTAGATGACCCGTTGCGCCAATGGCGCAGATGCCGAGTGCAAGCTAAGTATTGGAAGCGTGTGCATTAAAATATTGCTGCTCGAAAAGCACAACTCATGATACTGTATGCATCAACCAAGCGATAGTCATACGCACAGGATTGTCATGGTTTATTTTACATAAGATCCAAAATGATGCACTAAGTCATGTAGGAAAGGACTCTTGTGATCTGCTCAAGACTGGATAGACAATCATGCAGAGGCCTTTGGACGTGCACTTGAAGAAAGCATATATTTCGTTCATCATGGCTGTTTCAAAAGCATACCACACAACAGTCTAAGCAACAAATAACCGACAGTTAAATGCACATGATGGTCTTAGGGGATTACATAAGATCCAAAAGGATGATAAACATAGAAGTCTTGGTAGCCATCTATACTAATACTAAGTTACATAACAAGGGGCTCTTGCAACTTGCTTATATTAAGTAGACGATTAGGCGCAGTCCCTTGAAAGTGCATTTGAAGCCGAAAGCATATGCTTGCCCTTTGTTCATGCTAGACGACCCGTTGTGCCGATGGCGCAAAGGCGAGAAACAAACCAAGCATTTAAACAAGGCGGCTGCTACAAATCAACCGGCCGATTTCTCGAGGAAATCGGTCGAATTGCTAACCGTTGGATCCATCCCCTTAGAGCTGTTGGATAGGTCAACGCTAAGACGGGTCCTTCTCACATCGCATAACCGCAGCCAACGACCGTGTCGCCATGGGGAAGCCGCCCGCCCGGCGGCAAGCGATCCTTCACCGCCGGTGTCCGGTGAAGCTTCTGCGGCGCATAACCCAGCGCCGGTGTCCGTGAAGCTACACTGCAGCGCAACCCCGCGCGCCGGTGTCCGTGAAGCTACACTGCAGCGCAACCCCGCGCGCCGGTGTCCGTGAAGCTACACTGCAGCGCAACCCCGCGCTCCATCGCAACACCCGACACCACCGGCCAAGCTCTTCACTGCACAAGTGAAGCTTCAATGTAGCCGCCGCTGAAGCTCCATTGCATCACCGCCCGTGCATCGCAACTCCGGCTCGCCGGTGAAGCTCCAATGCAGCTGCCGCTAAAGCTCCATTGTAGCACCGCCTGCTGCATTGTAGCTCCAGCTCGCCGGTGAAGCTTCATTTGCAGTCGCCGGTGAGGCTCCTTGGCAGCCGCAGGTGAAGCTTCATTGCAGCCGCCGGTGAGACTCCATTGCAGACGCCAATGAAGCATCATTGCAGCAAACGTGCGCTACGTCGCAGCTCCGGGCTGCCGGCGAGCGCTGCATCGCAGCACAGAGGAGACGCCCGGCGAGAGCTCCACTGCAGCACCGCTATGCGACCCCCATTAATTGCAGCGCCAGTGACCCCCTTGCACCCAACGTCCATGGCGGCTTGCTGCGGCACATCGTCTTCCATAGCTGTAGCACACGGGATGCTTCGATTTCTGCGGTGAGATGGCAGCACAGAGGCGCGGGAAAAGCATAGGCTGGGGAAATTGGTAGATCAGCCGGGGTCAACGACCCAGTTGGTGCTTTGTGTGGCTGGGGCGTCCCGCGTGAGGATAAGGACGGGGAGTGGAGAAGCGGTGTGCATCCCAGCGGGACACGTGTCACGCGTCAGTGGAGGTTTACGTCTCACTGTAATCAGCCGGCTGTTTTTAATCAATTTCCTTTAAACAATGCACATAAGAATATTTAGACACCGCTAGGAGCAAAAGTAAATAGGTATTTAGTTATGATGTTGATACATAGGCTTATAAGAAATGCATGAGATTAGCTCATGATAGCTTATTTGCATTGCCTTTATCAAGCAAGCTACGTAGGCAGAGATGCATCATATAGATAGTTCTCGTCCTTTAGCTTAGGGTGAGTAAGGTACGACCTGATGAATATCAGGTAGAGTCATGTGACTTGAGTGGTAGAAAAAAAATCTAATAAGAAAGCTTCAATTGATAATTTTTTTTATGAAAACAACCTACAATACTATATATGAACTTTAAACCGTAACTGAGTGGTAGACGTTATAGTAGGTCAATTGTAGGAAATAATATAACTCTTCTAATAATTCTATTAAGAGAAGAGCATTTGATATTGATAGTGAGGTTATTTGATATTGTACATCTAATGCTATATTGGCCTACAATCTCTATATCTCCTTATACAGGTGCCTAAACTCTATCTCTATACATGTGTTAGAAGGCCTAAGCAAACATACTACGGTGCCAATTACCTATGCAGATAGCAGGACAACACATGACAAATTTGAAAGCTCACAGAAAATCAGGGAACACCGAAATAACTAATGGCTTAACAGCAATAGATGACCCTCCATCAGCATCTTGTTTCCTTGATCCGTACCTGAAATTTCCCACTGGATTGTACCAGGTCCGTCAGTTGTGCTGGTTAAAGTACGCATATGTGGTAAATATCGTGCTTGGAAAGAATTTACATGAAATGCAATATATCAAAATAGCCAAGCAAATGTATAGAAAGACCTTAGTATAAAAGCACCAATTAATTAAGGTTATGACTCCTTTTCAAAATGAAGGTTTCTATAACAGTTCTATCACTGGATAGTCATCATATATCACAGCTACTAATCATGGTTAGTGCAGAGTTCTGTAGAAAATATATTCCAACAAAAGGTTAAAAGAAAGGGTGCTCTCCAAACATAGAACGAAGCTGAATAACAGACTCCTACCAAGTCCACTCTATGGTAGTGTCCAAAGTGAGAAATGTAGCAAGAAGGATGCCTCTTTTTTCAGTCGATAATGTTTATGGATCCAGCAACAGGTAGTCGTAGATTAATTTACTAAACTGGGATGTTAGAAAAAGTGCATTCCGCCCATTGGAGTTGAACTACTGCCAAGTAGTAGTGCCAAAGGAAATAAAAATTATTATGAAAAGTAGTTTGCTATTTTCATCTCTTAACAAATACTCCTGCCATATACAGACCTCCAATAAGCACATGCTATTGCAGATTAATATTCGCAACATGTACGCCAACATATCCACCTGATGGTATAGTAATATATCAATATCATGGCAATGGTGGATATTTTCTTATCAGAACTATGCATATAACCCGACACCTTGATGCATATGTCTCCAACCTGCATATGAGGCTTTTCTGATCAGGAACTATATAGAAAAGAAACATTCTTTTGTCTGATTGAAGCTCAAAAGTGACCAAACTGGATCATATTCAAAATCGATCAAAAGTGACCAAATTGAAGCATATCCAAAATCTATAGCTTATAGCTCTAGTAAAATATGCTTCTTCACACAGCAGCCAGGAAGCACACAAATTCTTGTCCATTACTTTGGGGCTTGGACAAACACGAGATCTGAAAATAATACACTGCAATTTGGTCAGATAAAAAACATGCAACTATAGAATATTTTAGAGCCCAGTTCTCTAATTTTCTTACCATATAACTTTAAAGCATGCTGATCACATTATATTACTGCTCAAAGTAAATACTAAACAGCACACTTTTGTCAAATATTTCTTAATTGATATGTATAGCAAGAAAATGGGAGAAATGTTCCTAACTCAACATGGATTAAGTACTGACCATAAAAAATTGAGCTCAAGGAAACAAATAATCTTTGCATAGAAAAGGAAAAGGAAAGCATGTGCTAATAAGCCAAAACGGAGCCAATAAGTGAATTGAGCCTCTCACCTTGAATCAATAGGTTGCTGAGGATTAGTGACACCTGCCAGAACGGCGCCAGATTGGGTGCTCCTGCAACAACCCTGACAAGCCACCGAGGACATCCAATGTGATGACCCTGCAGACATGACGAAAACACACCAATTCAGAACGACAGTCCACCCAACAAGCACAACAAAATACCAAGAGAGCGGTAAGACAAATGTATAATCTAGGCGTAAACACATCTAAACTTAACACATACTCCCTCCGTCCCAAAAATAAGTGTCTCAACTTTGTACTAACTTTAGTACAAAGTACTAAAATTGAGACACTTATTTGAGACACAGGGAGTGTAATACATGAGCAGCTGCAATCATATCCAGACAATTGCAAGGGTTTTCGCACCGGCCAGGGGTTGGCTGCAGTAGGCTAGGGTGACAGCCAAACAACAGGGTGGTGGGGTGGACGGTGGACGATGGCGTGCTCCCTATGCATCGCAGTGATTATATAACCTCGAAACCTTCAATCTCACGTTATGGTATTTTCTTAAGGACATCAAACATATCATTTATGCAATCCAGCAAGTTGAAACCTTCAAGCTCATGTTATGGTATTCGCTTCAAGGACATCAAACAAATCAGGTATGCAATCCAGCAAGTTGAAACCTTCAATCTCATGTCATGGTATTTGCTTCAAGGACATCAAAAAAATCAGGTATGCAATCCAGCAAGAGAAGAAGAGAATAGCAGTTTAACAACTACATTAAGGAATTCAAAGGATGTCAGCGTTTTATTTATATGATGACTGCCTCAATCAAAATTCATCTAGAGACTGAAATAATAAAAGTTATGTGCATAAAGACGAAGATAAAATCACTCTAAGCAAGATGAGAACAATAAATTGAAAAGCTTGTTGTACCTATTAAACTAAGGACAGGAATGGGAGGCCTTTATTGAACTAACATACTGTACCTAAGAGATTGAGAATCAGGGACAAATTTTATTAAACTAAAAAATTGATCAAATTGGGCATTTAGAATTCCTCCTAGATATCTTGAGCAACAGAGGTCAGATATGTTTCTAGCCCAGTAAAAATATGCATGCTTTCACATCTTTCAGACATCTTGAGCAGCAGAGGTCAGATATGTTTCCGCAGAGGCCAGATATCTCTTCTATGTGTGCATAGACAGAAATAAGAATGTCTAAATATACAGGCGTGCATGGAAAGACAAGGACCAGATTCTTGCCTGAATGTCTAAATGAACACACAAGAATGTTGCGCTGGTAATATTTTCAGTAGCCCTAGAGAATGTCCACAATATGGTTGTCAAACCCAAAAGGATTCTTAAATACTTCAACTCAAAGTTTTAACCAAAACAAGAATGCAAGGTATAATAGTGATTCAGTATCGAATGCTGATTTTCAAATAAATGTAAACAATGCTACTATCACCACAAATTATAGATCACACTATAAAACAGAGCAATTGCCCAAGTATTTGTTTATGAGTGTCGAAGCATGATAAAAATGAGCAAAAGTACCGTCTTATGAATGAGGAGTTCAGTTTTCTCACACAATCTAGTACCTGATGCACCCGTGGTTGGATTACTGCTTGCTGGGGAGAAAGCAAGCATAACAAAGCTTCAGAAATACCTCAATAGAGATCACCATATTTTATAAATTTTTCCTGTTAGCCTGTCCATAAAGCCGGCAGAAAAATTCAGTGTTGCCTTTGAAATCATAGAAGCAACTTTACCATGTTATGCAGAGAACCTCAAAATCATCAGGAAATAAGTACCCAAATACAATAACAAACTGATAAACCTACTGCAAAAATTGTTTCCCATGCTACCTACAATTAAGGGCCTGTTTGGTTCACATCCATGACGTACCCGACCAAATATTTGGTAGTTGACGAGAGCGATGGCGTGCATTTGATTATTTGGCTCGCCCGAGCCCCGCCCGTCCTTCCCATTTATTATGCAACCAATTATTTGGCAAGGCGCCGGCGGCCATTTCCTCCGCTAATATTTCCGCGTGCCATTGATTGGCAGGGCGACCGCAGGTACAAATCAGACAATCCCTAAACCCCTGCCTAAGAAATTGTTTCACACGCAACCTAAAATCTAAACCCAATGGGCAGTGGCCAAACTTATGTGCACCACCAAACCATTTTAAAAGGTCAAACAAGCAATCACTTTGTTGCAACAGGCCATTTAGCTCACTGACCAAGTCCAACCTCTCAATCACACCTCAGAGGGATCCAACACAAAAGCCAGCCCACGTTCCTCACAGCTAATAGAAACACCATGAGAGAACTGTTGTGTAAATAAAATGAAAATAGTAACCTTGGTAACAGTAGCAGGGTTCAGAAAACTGCTTTGTTTTTCTAGAACCAAACCACCACTGTTTTTTAACAAGTTTCAGAGTCTGACATGTAATGTTCTATGTAGTGTGAATTGGATTTGAATTGTTTGACAAGAAACTCCATGAGAAACAAATATCATGCAAAATCTCTTCTTTTGTGTTTTTTACATAGATAGAAATCTGTCAAAATCTGTTTTTTGTGCCTTCAGTGCTACTATTAAGAACACCAGAACTACAGAAGCTTCTGCCTTTGCACAACAATTTTCTCCTGACTTGACTAAAGCATAGAAGGATCTATTTTTTATAATTGACAATAGTAACCATAGTAACAGTAGCAGGGTCGAATTCTCTCAAATATTGCAAAAAATCGGTTGTATCAGTCTCCATCTTGCTGGTTTTACCTTGAAAAAAATTGCTATTCTGAAAAGCAGCATGGATTTTCTGAAGAAGCTCTTGCCCTCGGTCAACAGCCGGATTGCTTGACTGGAGTGAGGGAGAAGTGCAGGTAAGAAGAGCAAACAACAAACATCCTGCAATGATGGAGAAATTACCAAGAAATAAACCAATAAAAAACACGAAGAACAATCACTATCAGACCCATTAATTTGTCCATATATATGATTGGAGTATAACTTGGTAATGAAAACTATCTAGGCAGATGAGAGAGAGAGAGAGAGAGCTCACCTTGTTTTTCCCTTTTCCTCAAGATCCTCCTCTTCTCTTCTTCGTTAGATCTGCACACATCTTATTAGGAACAAACATAAAACAAGAAATCCAAATTAGATTAGAACCAGGGAAAACAAGAGATAAAAAAATTATGGGAGGAAGATGGCCAACCCAAAGATGTGTAGTCTAGATTGGAGAACTACAACCGGCAAGCAGCAACCCGGTTCCAGCATTGCGCAAGCGCAGCCGGACCTCCAACCTTGCTGCTCCTTCCCCATGTCTACCCTACTCATTCTCCCCTGCTCCTCCACACCAAGTATGAAGACCACGCAGCCATGATCTCCTATGGCGGCGACCAGCGCCAGATCCAGAATCACCATGTGCGATGGCGCCGGCTCGAGAACGTGGTGAGATGACGCCCTGCGCAAGAGAAAGAGGCGGAGAGATGGTTGGATGTGTGGCTGAAGGAGAGACAGCGGCGACCAGAGGAGAGCAGCCGGCCAATGGGAGGAGAAGAAGCACGGCGGCGGTGGAGTGGATGGAAGAAGGGAAGAGGCGAATGGGAAGTGGAGGGGCGCGGGGCTCGAGGGTGGAAGGATTGGGGGCTAGGGTTTTCACCACACGGGCTGCATGATGCGTTTGTTCTCGTACAAGAATCATAGGTAAAGTCGCTTCATTCTCTGGCCCCATACTTAAGGAGGCCCACCTGTCATTGATTCTCCGTAGAATTAGTTGTGTTCAACATGTTTGGACAGTCCATCAACTACCAGCGGTAAAAACCGTACCATGGTGAAACGATCGCACGACCGAGGCTGATTAGCGACCGCAAGTGCCTCCGGTGGGCGGGTAGCCTAGCCAAATTTATATGTTCGACAAGAATCATAGGCAAAGTCGCTTCATCTGGCCCCATACTTAAGGAGGCCCACTTATCATTGACTCTCAGTAGAATTAGTTGTGTTCAACATGTTTGGACGGTCCATCAACTGCGTAAAAACCATACCATGGTGAAACGATCGTACGACCGAGGCTGATTAGCGATCGCAAGTGCCTCCGGTGGGCGGGTAGCCTAGCCAGATTTAGCCCAGATTTATATGTTCGATTTGACCCGCAGTCCTAATAAGTCAATCGGTATGGGCGAGGGAAAAGAAGATGAAAACGCACGACGACCTTGCCTGCGCATCTCCACCTCCAGCGTGCCGCCACACCCCCTTCCACGCTGCCGCGCACCGACGGCCCCGCCACGCGCCGCCGGAACCGGCCCCCGCCCCTCCGCCGCGCGCCGCCACCGCCCCTCCGCCGTGCGCCGCCCCCACACCTACGGCTTTCCACCACCGACGACACTCGACGCCGGCGCCGCACCTTCCCCCAACTCCTCTCTCTCCTCCTCCTCTGCCGCCACCGCTCCTCATCAGCCGGCCGACTCCCGGCAGTGCCCCCGGTCGTCTACCCCGTGATGCAGCATGCCCGCGTCTCCACGCACCCGCCAACGATGGAGTCCCCCACCATGCGGACTCCCCATCGGCGGATCCCGGCGTCTTACCCAGCGCCCGTGCTCGATGAGGTAGCTACCAACAATGGCAGAGGCATCTTCCCTGCTCCCCAGCCATGCGGCCAACCTTGTCCTGAGCATCACCCCATGTATCCCTGATATACCTCATCTTTTCAGGCCAATCTTTGCCAATTATATTACTGCAAATCGTGCTATGTCAAAGTGGTTTATGTTATTTCAATTTTGAAATAAAATTATAGCTATTTTGTTTTCAACAGGGATTTCAGGAATTGGGAATAAATGTTGTAGTTCCGAACACTGATCATAGGATTTGGGGATATACTCCAGCCTGCGTCACCGGCTCACCGCCGGCGGAACTGAGGAGGGGGCGGCTTCTCCATGACGCTGACCAAAGAGGTGATCACCGAGGACTTCGTCGGCATCCGTTGCACGCCCTTGCCATGCCGGCCTAGAACGCTGCCTTACTACCTCTAGAAACAGATTAATTCTAATGATCAGAGCCTCACGTGTGCTTCCTGATGCTCAATTCTTTTTGTTGTCAGTTTGTCACTATATTCTGCATCATCTCTGAAACTTTACATCTTCCGGTCTTGCTGCTCTATGTAGGTATATGTATTAAGTTTTCAAGGCCAGTATTACTGAACAAGGAGGCTCCTCTGGCTAGAAATATATAGTTAATGCTTTTCTGAACAACCATAATCTTTGATATATTTTTTCGGCTTAATTGGTTTGGAAGCAGTGTGCGGAAGAGGAATACAATGTAAGCTTAAGATCAAAGCAGTGGAGCGCAACTTAGTACATCTAATTTACTTGCACGATCACCTTTGAGATTGCTATGTGTCGAGTTGGATCGATTCTTAACACATGAACTTCTTGCTTTTAAGCAAACCTAATATGGATTCTGGAGTACAGTGATCACATGCCCTATTATTTCATATGTGTCAAATAGTTTGACCTATGGTGGATACTGTTGATTTCTTTGTCTCTTATAATCAGGCCCACTTTGTTGTGTAATGGTTGATCTTCTTGCCCAGCTCATGCTTTCTGTTCTCCTTTCTCAGTATACAGTGAATATGTAATCTTAAATCATCGTTAGGAAAATTGACAAGGTTCTACATGTTGACTCGCAGGCTTTTTGTTACAAGAGAACCATAACACTTAAAATATTTGAAGAGCTTTGTGAAAATTTGTGGGAGTAGGCTACGACTCCAATTAAAGAAGTCCTCACGTAGTCAGGTCAGAAGATTTGTGAAATATATGTTATAGAGCTGCTGGACTGAGCTAAGGATTGTGCCCATATTGTCCTAATTCCTAAGGTTTCTTAGCATTAGGTGAGACCTCATGAAAATTTCCTAAGGATTGGTGTGGACACGACAGCTCAATCCTTCAATTTTCCTATCCCTACAATTTAACATTTCCCGTAAGACGAACGAGCCCTTAACTTGGCATTGAGGTCCTGTAATGGCAATACAGGACTGTTGCATCTGTTCACATCTAACATTCACCATCATTACTTAATTTTTAGTTCTTGCTGTTGGCTGGTAGCCTTTAGTAACAATTTGTATAATTGTGTGCATATTATGTGCGATTTTGTGGCAAGAAAGGTCAGGAATTCTTGTGTGGGTGGAATATGGCCTCCGAACAATGCACGCCATAAGGTTGGGCGAGTGCGCGGTACCTTCATCTTCTTCTCTTTGGACTGTGGAGTAATACGAATCAACTCAAATTTCTCTTTGTAGAAAATATGTCTCTTTTTGTTCGATTTGAGTTCATGCTCTCCTAGTTCATAAAATTTAGAATGCGATTTTGGAGAACTCTCATGTTTATGTGGAGACAATTAGTGGCCTTAATCACCCTATGTGTGTAGCAGCCGCTAGCTTCAAAACATATTGATTTAAGCTGGGCCATGGGTGAGAAGAGATAAGTTGGGCCCAAAAGAAGTTGATTTACGGCCATGTTGACCAACATGATTTTAGATTTAGAAAATATACATGGTGGAAAATAAATCAGCAGACTATAGTTGTGCCAACTGTTCTGACATATAGAATGCAAAGTCAAAGCTCAGAAAAAACAAGAACACAAAAGCATCATTAAATTGTTCTTTTGACGATTTGTTTGACAAAGTAAGCAGAGGAATTCACTTATAATTTTCTTTTTGAAAAGTTCAGGATCGCATCCTAGAGAAGTCAATAAAAATGGTTGCACAAAAAAGAGACACCGAGGGATAAATCAAAAATTTTGCAAGTTGCTGCCAGTGGTGTTTTAATTGCTATGTGTGCATTTTTAGTTTGCTAGAATTTTTGTTTTATGTTGGTAGAATAAAAAAAGGGATTTTCACGATTTTGTAAAAAAAAAAACCTTGAAGTTCAAATTTAAAAAATGCACAGTGTTTATTAAAAAAAACTGATTTTTCGGTTACAAAAAGAAATAAAACCAAGAAGTCGAAATAAAAAAGGAGGATCAGTTTGATGATTATACAATATTCGGATATGTCAGAAGTGGCGTGTCGAGCAGATTTGTAAAATGAGCCACATTTTACAACTCTCATTAAATTTGATTCCACGTCAAAGTTTTCTCTCGTTGCAACGCATGGGCATTTGTGCTACTCTCTTCCTAATAATAAAGTACGGGTTGACTCCGTGGACTCATCGTCACAATACGTTTTTTCTCATGAGTTTACGTTTTCAATCTTTTCATCTATATTATTTTCTACGTCCGAGGTGATACTATTCTCAAAAACGTTTAATTTCAGAATTTTATCCGTTCACGTGTGGGGCGCTTGCCCTGTCCGCTTCGCTGGTCCGACTCCCTCGCTCACGTGTGGGCGGCGTCGTCTGGATCGATCGAGGTCGAGGAAGGCAGGGCGCAGGGTCCTCCGGCGTGCGGTGGCGTATGGGACGGCGCAGGTGGCTGGGCACGTGGATCCGCCCTCCTCCGCGCACTGACGGGGGCGGTCGTCGTCGGATCCGCCGAGCGCCTGCTCGTCCTCGCTGGGGCAATGGGAGAGGCGGAGCGGCTGGCCGGCGGGACGGCCCCCACAGACCGCGCCGAGCCGAGCACCGCAGCTGACCTTGGCCTTGGAAAAGCGTCCAACGGCAACTCGTGCGTGCCACCCTAAGCTGCGACGGCCTGCACAGATGGAGCCCCGGCGGCGGAGGAGGAGCTGCTTAGCAATAGTAAGATCTGCTTGTAATTAAATCAGCCCAATCCTCATGCTAATTATGTAATGAGATTAGCACCCTAGCATTTTATTTTCCTACTCGATTAGACAGTGCTCCTTGTCCGAATGACAGGTGTGCTCGGCTCAATTAGGTTTGTCTTTTGTGATGTTATGCAATTGCGTGTAGAAATCCCATCTTTATGCCCTGAAAAACTTACTACTGACACTCTGAAAGACAGCATCATATATTAGTGTTCGAAGGTTATTGTGCACTTGAGCATTTGTGCTCTAAGTTGATTTACCAGATGACAGCATCAGTCTCGGCTCATTTTGCAGCTTCATTCATGCCTTCCACTGGGCACTGAACTGTCTACAGTCTCCATTGTATTTCACTAGCAGCAGTTTTCGCCTTGCCGGTCGCGAGCACGTGCCGCTGTGACCTGTCTGGCAGGCCAGTCCTCTCTGGCCTCCTCCGACGTAACCTGCTCAATCTCTGACGTCCTGCTCCCGTGTCTAATTTTGATGGAATTGCAGACCGAGTTCTTGTCCAACACAAATCAATGGAGTTCCCGACCCAGACTGGTGTTGGTTGCTATAAGAAGGAAGGCTCCTCGGCCGGAATCTCCATCATGTCAATTTTCGACGAAACATGCAATGTCACCGCCAAGTTCGCCCGAGGAAGAAGCGCCGAGTTCGCCGGAGGTAGAAGAACATCCGTCGAGCCGTCCAATGTTGCCTGCGCCGGCTACACCAGAGGTATGTATCCCCTTGACCTCTGTTTGAGTTATTTTTCTGTCCACTGGCTCTCTGTCTGCAATTCTGCCCGCCGGTACACAGTTTAGAGTTTTTTTTTTTGTTTCGGATGTTTGAGGACGAATAAGTTGTTTTACAGACTAGGCTCATGTTCAGAGCAGCGGGCATCATATATTTTGAATTATGTTGTTGCAAAGTAGGACAGTTTAATGTTCAGGGCAGTGGGTTAATCCTGTTGTAGCTGGTGTCGTCATCATAGTCAAGGTCAAATCCGATCTCGCGGCCTCCCTTCTCAACGACACTGCTTCCAATTATGTTACTGTTATGATTGTGTCTTTTGTGTTTTAGTTAGTGTTTGTGCCAAGTAAAACCTTTATGATCTTCTTGGGTGATAGTTGTTTGATCTTGCTGAAAAAGACAGAAACTTTGCACTCACAAAAATAATTTTCATAAATCACAGAAAAGTGTTTTTGCCCTGATTCTTTTTGCAGAAGATTAATATACAAATTACCCTGGTCTTCCTAATTTGGTAGAATTTTTGGAGTTCCAAAGTATTCGCAAAAGTCAGATTGCTACAGACTGTTTTGTTTTGACAGATTCTGTTTTCTTTGTGTTGTGTGCTTATTTTGATGGCTCTATGGTTTTCTTTGATGAGTTTTTGCCATAGAAAAGTTGGAATACAGAAGATATAATACAAAAACAAAATGTGAATTTGTTTGATACAACACTTATAGTAGTGATTTATTTTTCTTATACTAACGGATCTCACGAAGGTTTTGTTGAGTTTTGTGTCATTGAAGTTTTCAAGTTTTGGGTTATCTTACGATGGATGAAAGAAGGATAGAAGAGCCTAAGCTTGGGGATGCCCCGGCATCCCAAGCTATTATCCAAGAATGAGCAACCAACTAAGCTTGGGGATGCCCCTGAGTGGCATCCCCTCTTTCTTCTAACAACTATCGGTATTTTACTTGAAACTATATTTTTATTCGTCACATGATATGTGTTTTGCTTGGAGCGTCTTGTGTGATATGAGTCCTTGCTTGTTTTATTTTGTGTTTTAAGTCATCAATACTTGTTGGACACACCTATTTGAGAGACCCAACAAGCGCTATAGTTTTACGCCCTTAGCTAGGCATAAAGCAAGGATCTAAGTTTTGTCATCCTTGTCCAACTCTTCAATCAAACACTTAGAATCCTTCAAAGATTTAGCATAAAGATCTTCAATAACAATACTCCTAGGAATAAATTTAAAGATTCCATTCTTGCAAAAAGGCTCCCTTATTACTTCAACAAAATCCGGGTGAACGCTAATCATCTTAAGATATTCGTTATTACTAATACTAGAAGTTGCACCCTTGTTCCTAGTAGCTTTGTCACGCCTTGTGGGAGTTTTCTCGATAATTAGCGGAACCAAAAGCCGTGCTTAGGTTACTTAAAATTTCTTCTAATTTATCAATCCGAGACGGACTTTCTTCTATTATTTCGTGGATTAAGGTACCCTTTTCTTTCATCAACTTAAAAATATCTCCAGCTTTTGACCCAATATTAGTAGCAAAACTAGCACAAATGCCCGTGCATTGCAACGGGAGAAAAATGACGGGCTGCTGATGACAAAAATGAAGGGTTGCTGATGACAAAAACGACATACCTATTGAGAGTATGGTTCTTCGGGACGCCGGTTCAGGATATGTGATATTTATTCTGGTCCTCCTAAGTCATAAACTAAATTTGATCATAGGCTCCTAGACTTTCAGTAACATTGTGCATCATATGAGTTGTGATTCATTTAAATCTCGGTGCAAAAATTCAGACCATGCATCCTACCTGTTGTTGCTTCTCAGCTTCAACATCATTTGAGCTAGGCAATTGAGCATTTTTACAATGGTTAGAAAACTACAATAACTAAAGAAATAGCAACGCATTTACAACAGATTGGAAAAAATCTCAGCTTATACATATACTTGCCATGCATTGTGATATGTGCTGAAGTTGCCTGTACCAATTATGAATAAGTGGAGTAGACATTATCCAACATTGAAAGAAACAAATAAAAAGAATTGTCATAATACCGCACGTCTTCCCCTGCACATGACATACCAATGCAATTGTTCCTCATATGAATGTTGTTGCATTTGCGGGTAGATTGTCCTGTGAAAGAACAATCAATCTTTTTTTAGGACTAAATGAAATTTCACCTTGCTAATATTGCAGCTCAAAATCTTACTCTGGTTCTACCTTTTCTCATTGAGCAATAGATCTCAACATATGTTTGAAAAAAAACAAAATATAAGAGGGAGTACTTGTTTAGCTATAATCCTACGCCTCTACTCTTTAACTGCACACATGCCCGTATAGCTTGTTGCCATTGTGATTCGGAGCACCCCTACTGCAGGATGGAGCCTTCGTATGACAAACACCACTTTGCTGCAAGCGAGAGCTGTCCGGCATTGCCGTCAGCGAGCTTGTGCATGTCCTCTGCAAGGATGTCCGTGAACAGATCAAACATGCGGTCGTGTGTGAACCGATACAGCAGGTCACAACAGTACCTCTGAATCATTAGTGTCCACCCTCTTGCTCTGGCGTGACACTGTTGCAGCAGCCAATAGCTCCTCGTGGCGCTGCAGATTGGCTGCAATGCGCTTCTCCGCCATGCGATGCACGCGGCGTGGACCCCCTTGCGGCATGGCATGCACCCACGGAAGATAGCGCCACTGGATGGGACAGTGCTGGAGAGCCCGGCGCCCGCCGTCGGCGCTGCAGACTCCTCCGGTGTCGTTGACGATGCACGCGTCGAGCGCAGACAACACCATGCGAGTGCAGGAGGGCTGAATGCTTCCCATTAGCAGCAGCAAAGTGAACTTTGAACGGAGGCTGGGACGATTTGCTGTAGCAGCGTGACATGTTGAGCTTCGGGAGGCAGCTAAGCTTGGAGGAAGGCCATGCATGGCTTCCAGGTCTTGCTGGGTGAGTGCTTTTGTGTTTGCCTCCCGAGACTGCAATGAGGGTCGAGTCTCTTATCCAATTCATTCTGATCAATGGATCTAACCCAAACATGGTTTTGCAAAAACAACTTTTAATCCAAACAAAGATTTACAATAAGTTTACTAAAGCTCGTTTTCATATAATTTCTCCTAAAATCCGTTTTCTAAAAACTGAAACGTACCCAAACAACCCCTATAGCAACTCTCAACCGGATGTCACTACAACTGAAAACATGAACGAAGTAACTGGAAGACAAATCAGAGGCAGTAACAACTGCCAACCGAAACTTATAAATATAAAATCAAACATACACCAAAGGGAAACCAGAAAAAATGTAGTACAGTCCCTCATATGCATAAAATCAGACACTATGTGGACACAAGCTCATGAACAGAGCGTCCCAAAATTAAAGAATAAGAATAGTACTTCTGCCATTGTATAAGTCCATGTAGTATTAGAAAGAGTGGGATGTGCACGAACCAGTGGCTTGGTTTTGTCGCAGCCGGCAGCTGTTGCAGTATCCTTGGACTGTTTCGATGGTTTGAGATGGGCTACAGGTAGGTGCATCGCAAAAGTTAATATTGGCTCAGTAGTACAGGAGGCGACATGCAACGGTGGTGCATAGGCCAGCAGCAGCGACAGAGGTGGTTGGCTTGCGGCGAGGAGCAATGACGGCAGCGCCAGCGTGGGCGTCGAGCAGGCTGAGTCTTGACGCGGCAGGCGTGGGCGGTGAGCGGGCTGACGTCTTGGCGGCGGCGGCGGGCTGGCGATAGCGGCGGCGCCGGCTTGGGCGCATACCAGGGTCGAGGAGGAGGCAAATGCGTAGGTTTTCTTTTTCAGCGAACCGTTTTTTTCTTTTTCGGTAGGAGATTAATAGAACTGCGGGTTCATTACCAAAAAGTACAAGGACTTTTGTGTAAAAACGTCATGACAGTGAACCCGACAAACTCAATCCGTGCTTTATTATTAAAAAAAGTAGTACAAATGCCCGTGCGTTGCACCGGGCAAAATATTAAGTATAAATTGCTCCACGTGCCATTATGCAATATTTTTTTAATAGTACAATTTTTGCAAATGTCAAAAATAAGGTCAATGTAACCTTTGAGTGTAGCAATTACGGTCTAGATGCACTGCGATCTAGCAGTGTTCGTGCAACAAGAATGTAATGACTGAAATTGCTATCTTTCCTCTAAAAGAAAATAGAAATAAGGCAACTTGCAAAAAGTAAGGCTCGGCAATGTTTTTATCGGTGGTGACGACCGACCATGTTTGTCCTTCCTAGGTCGCGACACCAGGACAGCTCGATACAAATTATGGAATGCTGCTAAGCCTGCTAGTAATTATGAATAATTTTTATCAGAGATTTTGTCGATTGTCATCACTGACCAGAGTAGCTGAGTGCCTGAGTCAAGCATAAAAGAACATCTCAAATGAGGTCAGATCAAAATGTCCATTCATGCCCATGTAGCCACATCACACAACAACAAAAGGTCATCCAAATAGAGCTCAGCAAGAAAAGCACATATAATGCAAACATGGAAACATAAAACGAAAGTACATGACTATAGAATCTATCAAAGAAAAGTAAATACAACCCTAATGGGGAAACCAGTTCATATTGGTGCACTCCAAAAAATTATTGAAGAAAAACCAGGTCATCTATAGCCTCTAGCAAACTTCTCAAGATAAATCAGACTAAAGAGTTATCGCTTAGACTCTATCCAAATTGGAGATAAAAGATGTAGTGAGCAGTAAGGAAATTATGTGGTGTTTGAGATCAGACGTGCCTAACTTTAAGTTTAAATTAGAATTCATGCATGTGAAATAACATCTCTGTGAAACATGCACGTACGTACACATAATATAGTAATATAGATCAACAAAAGATACAGTTTTTGCAGACATAAATTAGGACATGCAAACACGGGTTGTTAGTATAACATAGCTGCATTTGACGAAAGAAGAAAACCCATATCTACACTGACATGTAATATTATCGGTTTCGTGAACACGTCGGTGGTGCTGTTGACCATGTATTTGATGCACTTTGGAGTTTGGACCATTTGGTGTTATGAGACTATCGCAGTTAAGTACGATAGTCCTCAATTTGCTCACTGAGTTAAGTACGATATGAATGGTACCCAAATTAGTAAGCGACCTATCAGCTACAGCAATACCTTCAGCTTCTTAGACATTCTTTCTCCTTTCCGTTGAAGCGAAAATAGGATAAAGCTACTTTAAAACACACTAAACTGTTTTCTAACGTTTTTTTGCAAAGTTTTCTAACATTTTCTCTCTGTTGCTTGTGCAAATAGAAGCAGATAATTTGCTTCTGAACTTGGCGCTTCTTCGTTTCTGAGATAAGTTGGTACTGTAACAATAGGAATCAGCCTATAATATTTTTCTTTTCATGAAAATCACCATTAATGTAAATGCTACTTGGGCCCCAAAACATATTGTTTTACCTCAACAACTACTTGTGTATGTGAGTAAATAGATCAAGAAAATACTTTCTCGCATTAGTTAGTTCCAGCAGCTCCTTCCTGCTACTATCCAAAATGTGCCTGTAATCACCATGTTCCTTTTATTCCTCCATAGCAGCATCCAACTACCATCGGGCAGCTAAAAAGTCTCTCATATTATGGGTTTCAACGACTCTGCTGCCTAGAGAAAGTGGAGCAAGAATTATAAGCGATGTCGTGCCATTAGGACAGAGCTTGCGTGGCTCCAGGCATCTTGCGGCAGCGTGCAACAACTTATAATATGACTAATGCACACAAAAGGAAAACTGAATCAATTTGAATAAGTAAACAGTAGGCAAGACCAGAAGATCGGAATCTAGGTTCATGGCAAAGAATATATTAGTTCGGTATATAAAACATGGCAAAGGTGGAAAATATGTAGCTCCTAACCACTTGCCATGGATTATTCAACGGGCTGGAGAATATGCAAACATGGGTACGGCTGAGTTGGTCCAGTAGCGACAGATGATGAACTCAAACGGTGATGAGTTGAAAAGCCTCGCCACCAGTCCGCTGCAATCCCGTCACTTGGAAACCTTACCAAAGGTGGCCTTTCTCCTGATTTGCTTCAAACTGACATCAATGCGCCTCCTCCACCATTGCATCAGCCATCATCCATCACGCGTCTATGGGAAATAAAATAGATGCTCGATCTCAGAGAACGAGCGCTAATTTACTCATTGACACAAAACTGACTAAAAGATCAGTCCTAGCGTTTTTGTTCATTTACTAACTGAAGTGTAGCATCTATGAATATTTCAAACTTGAATCAAACAGGGAGAAACATAACTTATTTGCCAAACTTGTGGTCATTTTGTTTGCCACAGTTACTCAACCAAGCATGCCCTTTTTTGAGTAGTTAATATAGTGCAGAACACGAATTATATGTAATTAGACCAGGTATACTATTTTAACAGGAACTAAGCCTTGAATCAAACAGTGAGAAATCACACTTGAAGCACTACAACACGAATCAGTTGTCAAATCTTTCAGACTTGAAGCACTACAGACTTGAATAAACTTTCAGACTTGATTATCTCTATTCTTGAGGTCAAATTAACAACACAACATGTCACACAGTGATCAACTTAAGCAGCATGTATAAAAAATTATGCAATTTGCACGGGGGAAACTTACAGTCTGCATGTCGGTATCATCAAGCGTTACTGGTGGCATATATGAGAGCCGAACCTCCTTGGCCTCCACCTAAGTTTGATCAGACGCCTTTGGCACCTGCACGCGCACACACAACATAGACATCAAAACCAATTATCCTACACTTGAATACACCCTTTACAATATGTGTTTACCAAAGAACATACAGATACAGATATGCAGCAACACTCTGTGAAGCACTCAAATGCCCATACATAAGAATAAAGTCGCCCTTAGCACGAACAGTCACAAGTTCTACAACATTACAAACGTACGGAACAACCACCACAGCGACCTGGTGCAGCACCGACATGATCTCCAGGCTTTCAAACAACTATCCATTGCAATGAAATTACTTCGTAGCATTTCAAAAAATCCATTTGGATAATAAAATTTTAACATTTGGATAATAAAATTGTAACCCAGAAACATCTTGGCAGCAATGTAACGCTCTCAGTCTATCACCATCTCTCTGCTATCGCAGCATTGAAGTGTACCACTCCCAAAGTATTTCCTTTTGATCTTTCCCTACCAAGTTATTATTTGACAGGCTGGGGGAACTAAGAGACAGGGAAATGGAACTGAACGCACAGATTACGACCATCATTGACAAGAGCAAGGAAATGGTTAAGGCAGAGAGCTAGTCTGGTGAAGTTGATCCTTTGGTCACGGAGGCAGAGATCCAGCACATTGTCTCCTCTTGGACTGGAATAACTGTCGAGAAGGCCTCCGCTGATATATCTGACCGTCTCCTGAAGATGGAGGAAACACTGCATGAACGTATCATTGGCCAGGATGAGGCAGTCAAAGCTATTAGCCGTGCAATCCGTCGAGCCCGTGTTGGCCTCAAGAATCCAAACAGACCTATTGCTAGTTTTATATTCTCTGTACAACCGGCATTGGTAAATCAGAACTTGCTAAAGCTTGGGCATCGTACTACTTTGGCTCTGAGGAAGCCATGATCAGGCTTGATATGAGTGAGTTCATGGAGAGACATACTGTTTCGAAACTAATTGGGTCGCCACCCAGATATGTTGACTATACCGAGGGTGGTCAATTAACTGAAGCAGTTCGTCGTCGCCCTTACACAGTAGTTCTCTTTGATGAGATCGAAAAGGCACATCCAGACGTCTTCAACATGATGCTTCAAATACTGGAAGATGGAAGATTGACTGATAGCAACGGTCAGACAGTTGATTTCAAGAAAACTAGACTATTGCTTTGAATCACATAAAAGTCCAAATGTCTATGCTACAAAGAAAAGAATTTGATATGACATGATAAACAGTACTCCACATCAAAAATCTGTTTTTATCACTTACCTACTCGAGGACTGATATGGCCACAACTAATGTTGTGGATGATCGCAAAATTGTACCGCATGGGAGTGGGTTAAAGAAACTATTTTATGTTACAAGAAAACAAGACGTTGCTTCATTTGATCTTTACTCCATCGAGAAGAAAAAGAAGTCCCTGGACGTGCCTGTATTGAAGGGGGATAATTGCATGCGAGGTAAATTACTAACTCAAGGCAGGAGATATACATGCAATATTGACAAGGCTCGGTTTGGCAAGGAAATACCAACATGCATTAATTCCTTGGAAGAAAAGGTTACCTATGCTAATGGAAGGAATTATGTAAGATTTGATTTGTTTGCATCGGTCAACAAGATAAAAAGAAGGGATATCTTTGTGTTTATTCCACTCCCACGCAAGTTAAAGTGTATCAATTGCATGAGGTGTACAAGCAGAATTAGAGACATGCTAAGCTTGAGAGGATGCGGGTGGGGTCCACCTTCCCCAGGAGAAGTCGTGCCAACCAAAATAAGGAGTCCAAGTTTGTTATACGGTACTAGGTGATCAAGGCCGCCGGATACTTTATTAGTTAAATCTTTGATTAGTTTGAATAGGAGAGAGAGTCCGTTTCAATCTGGAGTTGTTAGGTCGGTTTTGTTATTCGTGGGTTGCTTATAAAAAGGGCAGGCTACGGCCAATGTACGTAGGATATTTTTATGAATAGACACTGTGTTTTTAGGGTAAATACCCGTATCGAGTTTTGGAGGAAGCTGTCTAAAAATCCCTAAGTTTTAGAGGAATCTTTAGAAAACCTTTGTGTTGCGATTTCTCTTCGTGGAAATTGTTTTGTGCGTGAGTACCGTCGTCGAGATTGGTTTTCTCGTGCTGGACCATAAGGTTCAATCCCTCTACTTCGCATACACCACGTGCGCGGGCGAGAGGCTACGACTGCTGAAGGTGAAGTGTCGTGAAAGGTCGGGCCGCAACAACGTATCAGATCTCGCCACGAGGTCCGGTCTATATCAAGGACGAGCAGGAGTTAAGTTTGGGGATGTTGATACGTCTCCAACGTATCTATATTTTTTTATTGTTCCATGCTATTTTATTATCAATCTTGGATGTTTTATAATCATTTTATAGTCATTTTATATCTTTTTTGGTATTAACCTATTGACATAGTGCCAAGTGCCAGTTGCTATTTTTTCATGTTTTTTACATCGCAGAAAATCAATATAAAACGGAGTTCAAATGCCACGAAACTTCACGGAGATTTTTTATAGAGCAGAAGGAAGCTATTGGGCCCTGGTTGCACCTGGGGGGAGTCCCGAGGAGGAGACAACCCACCAGCTGGCCAGAGGCCCAGCGCATTCTCAGTGGTTATGCCCACGGGTGCCCCCGGACCGCCTCTTTCCTCAATAAATACCCCAATATTCCAGAAACCCTAGGAGGGTTGACGAAATATTCAACCAGCCGCCTCAGAGTCCAGAACCACCAGATCCAATCTAGACACCAACTGAGATGGGGTTCACCACCTCCATTGGTGCCTCTTCGATGATGCGTGAGTAGTTCTTTGTAGACCTTCGGGTTCATAGTTACTAGCTAGATGACTTTCTCTCTCTCGCTGAATTCTCAATACAATTATCGATGAAAGTTATTTGAGTTTCTTTGATCTCTTATATGCATGATCTCTTATAGCCTCGTATTTCTTCTCCGATGTTTGAGTTTTGTTTGGTCAACTTGATCTATTTATCTTGCAATGGGAAGAGGTGCCCGATAGTGGGTTCGATCTTACGGTGCTTGATCCCAGTGACAGAAAGGGAAACTATACGTATGTATCATTGCTACTAAGGATAAAATGATGGGGTCTATCTCTACATAGATAGATCTTGTCTACATCATGCCATCGTTCTTATTGCATTACTCCGTTTTTCCATGAACTTAATACACTAGATGCATCTTTGGATAGCGGTCGATGTGTGGAGTAATAGTAGTAGATGCAAAAGGTGAGTCGGTTTACTAATCTTGGACGTGATGCCTATGTAATGATCATTGCACGGATATCATCATAATTATTTGAGGTTCTATCAATCGCCCAACAAGAATTTGCTTACCCAGATTCGCTATGTTTCTCGAGAGAAGCCACTAGTGAAACCTCACGGCCCCCGGGTCTTCTTTCTCATATATTTGTTTTGCGATCTATTTTATTTGCACTTTTTATTCAGATCTATTAAACCAAAAATATAAAAATACTTTGCTGCACTTTATTTTATTTGTGATCTATTTATTCAATCTATTGCAACTTTCTCCCGTCCACGCACCGTTTCTGGCGCCGTTACCTGAAACGGATTGACAACCCCTTTAACACGTCGGGTTGCGAGGTATTGTTATTTGTGTGCAGGGGCTGTTTACGTTGTATTGCTTGTTTCTCCTACTATTTCGATAACCTTGATTTCATATCTGAGGGAAATACCTACCGCCGCTGTGCTGCATCATCCCTTCCTCTTTGGGGAAATACCGACGTAGCTTCAAGCGACATCAATAAGCACCTTTGTAAACTTGTATCCTCCAACTTGAGGAGCAACCACCAAAGCCAATTGACCCGGATTGTCGACCTGGGGCTGGTGATCCTCATGGCTCCGTACAATAGGATGTTCAAACCATCACAAGTATCGAGGGAGTGCCGGCTCAACCGCATTTACTGCTCGCTTATGAATCTTCTAGCCTCGTTTGCATAAGCTCGTGGTAAACACATGATACTGACCACTATTCAGATGCTTCAGATTACTTTGATAACCGGACTGCTGCTGCTGATTCCCTTGACCAGATTGCTTATTAAAACCATCCTGATTGCCTTGGCCCTGAAAACCGGAGCTTGAGCCGCCACCTCCGAAGCCAGGTCCGTGAGAGCCGGATCCTGACCCGCCGTGCGGGCCATGATTGTTCTGGAAAAAAAATCGGAATTTCTATACTCCCTCATGATGAAGCAATCCTTCCACAAATGACTGGCCAGCTTCTCCTGCGTACCGTGCTTTGGGCAAGGCTGATTCATAATCGCCTCAAGGTTGAACTTTGGCCCTCCAAACCGGGGCGTTGATGATTTCCCCTTACGACGCTGATTATTACCCTGCATGTTGGTATTGCCACAAAGTCTGAACCACCATCCATCTGCTTGCGCTTACCATTGTTACCTTGGCCCGCCGTATTATGTTGCTGTCCCTTTGCATTGCCACTCTTCTTCCCCTTGCCAGCCTTCTCTTCATCAGACTCGGGGTCCTTAGTACTATCAGGATTGGCGTATTTGACGAGAGCCGCCATGAGCTCTCCCATATCATTGCAGTGGCGCTTAAGCCGCCCTAGCTTCTGCTTAAGGGGAAGGAAACGACAATTATTTTCCAACACCAGGACGGCTGAACCGACGTTGATACTGTCCGATGAATGGATAACAGCCGAGATCCAGCGCACCCAATTGGTTGTTGACTCGCCCTCACCCTGGACACAAGAGTCTAAATCAAGAATCGACATAGGCTGCTTGCAGGTGTCTTTGAAATTCTGGATAAAATACGTTTTCAATTCAACCCATGATCTGATGGAGAAAGGGGGCAATCCTTTCAACCAAGTGCGTGTCGGCCCATCCAACATCATGGTGAAGTATTTAGCACACGCAGCACCACTGACGTCCAACATCACCATCACCCCGTCTTGGATGAGGGGTTGAATGAATCCGATCACGACTGTACGAGTAAGCCGCCTGTTGAGCCACTGCTGTCTGAAGAAGCTCTCCGGCCCTCCATATCTCCATCGCGGCTGGAGACTCGCCTTCCACAGGGAGAGCCGCCAATCACGTAGCTGCAACAATCATGTTGTCCAGAGGGTTAGAATAATGACCCGGCGGCGTCGGAACGTGCTGAGGCGGAGTCAAATTCAGACGAGGCGGGTCTGCAGCACGTGGTTGAACCGTCGCTCCGGTCATGGGCGCCTCGACAACCCGGTTTACCACGGGCGGGTCACTGGTTCCTGCCCCAGGTGTATTGAAGAGGTTCCTAGCCTCAAACTCTGTGGGTAGACGGGTCTGGTGCCTCCTCCTCATGACGGCGTTTGACGCGTTCTGGTCCAAGGTAAGCCGGAACGATGCTGCCTGAATCCATTGTGTCGCAGCGTCCAAAGTGGCTCGTTCCGTTGCCATCCTAGCATTCTCAACATTAAATTCCTCCTTGGCTTGAGCTACCTCATCTCGCAATTTCGCAACATCCACCTTATGTTATGCTTGATTTTATGGTGTCACCTCCGCAGCCAATAAGGTCGCCAAAGCCTACAAGAGCTCGGATAACACTTGAGCCGGCGGACGCTCAGAGCCGCTCGCCCCGTCCATCGCCGTAGCCGTTGAACTGGAGGTCATAGCCGCAGCAGTCGTCGAATTGAGCACCGGTTGTGTGCTGGCCATGAAGACCGCAACTCTGTTCGGCGGCTCGTAGGGGTCCGGAATGTTGGGGAACGTAGCAGAAATTCAAAATTTTCCTACGTGTCACCAAGATCTATCTATGGAGAAACTAGCAACGAGGGAAGGAGAGTGCATCTACATACCCTTGTAGATCGCTAAGCGGAAGCGTTCAAGAGAACGGGGTTGAAGGAGTCGTACTCGCCGTGATCCAAATCACCGGAGATCCTAGTGCCGAGCAGACGGCACCTCCGCGTTCAACACACGTACAGCCGGTGGCGTCTCCCATGTCTTGATCCAGCAAGGAAAGAGGAGAGGTTGAGGAAGACTCCATCCAACAGCAAGACAACGTGGCGTGGTGGTGGTGGAGGAGCGTGGCAATCCCAGGCTTCGCCAAGCACCTCACGGGAGAGGAGGAGGTGTCACGGGAGGGAGGGAGGCGCCAGGGGGCTCATGTGTGGATGCCCTCCTCCCTCCACTATATATAGGGGCAAGGGAGAGGGGAGGCAGCCTTGCCCCTTCCTCCAAGGAAGGGTGCGGCGAGAGGGGGAGGAGTCCATCCTCCCAAGGCACCCGGAGGTGCCTTCCCCTTGAGGACTCTTCCCTCCCAAGTTTCCTTGGCGCATGGGCCTCTTGGGGCTGGTGCCCTTGGCCCATATAGGCCAAGGCGCACCCTACAGCCCATGTGGCCCCAGGCAGGTGGACCCCCGGACCCCTTTCGGCACTCCCGGTACAATACCGATAAAGTGCGAAACCTTTCCGGCGACCAAAATAGGACTTCCCATATATAAATCTTTACCTCCGGACCATTCCGGAACTCCTCGTGACGTCCGGGATCTCATCCGGACTCGAACAACATTCGGTAACCACATACAACCTTCCTTTATAACCCTAAGCGCCATCGAACCTTAAGTGTGTAGACCCTACGGGTTGGAGACATGCGAGACATGACCGAGACGTTCTCGGTCAATAACCAACAGCGGGATCTGGATACCCATGTTGGCTCCTACATGTTCCACGATGATCTCATCGGATGAACCACGATGTCAAGGACTCAATCGATCCCGTATACAATTCCCTTTGTCTAGCGGTATTGTACTTGCCGAGATTCGATCGTCGGTATACCGATACCTTGTTCAATCTCGTTACGGCAAGTCTCTTTACTCGTTCCGTAACACATCATCCCGTGATCAACCCCTTGGTCACATTGTGCACATTATGATGATGTCCTACCGAGTGGGCCCAGAGATACCTCTCAGATTAACCGGAGTGACAAATCCCGATCTCGATTCGTGCCAACCCAATAGACACTTTCGGAGATACCTTAGTGCACCTTTATAGTCACCCGATTACGTTGTGACGTTTGGTACAACCATTTCATTCCTACGGTATCCGAGAGTTGCACAATCTAATGGTCTAAGGAAATGATACTTGACATTATAAAAGCTTTATCATACGAACTACGATCTTTGTGCTAGGCTTAGGATTGGGTCTTGTCCATCACATCATTCTACTAATGATGTGATCCCGTTATCAATGACATCCAATGTCCATGGTTAGGAAACCGTAACCATCTATTGATCAACGAGCTAGCCAATAGAGGCTTGCTAGGGACATGGTGTTGTCTATGTATCCACACATGTATTTGAGTTTCCTATCAATACAATTATAGCATGGATAATAAACGATTATCATGAACAAGGAAATATAATAATAATAACTAATTTATTATTGCCTCTAGGGCATATTTCCAACAGTCTCCCACTTGCACTAGAGTCAATAATCTAGTTCACATCGTTATGTGAATAACAACGATATGTCACATCGCCATGTGACTAACACCCAAAGAGTTTACTAGTGTGCGTAAACTAGTTCACATCATCATGTGATTTAGACTCAATGAGTTACGAGGTTTAATCATGTTTTGCTTGTGAGAGAGGTTTTAGTCAACGGGTTTTAGTCAACGGTGCGAACCTTTCAGATTCGTGTGTGCTTTGCAAATTTCTAGGTCATATTATAAATCTTGCTTCCACGCCCACTTGGAGCTATTCCAAGTGGTTGTTCCTATCATTATCCTGTTTGCTACTTAGAGTCATTCGGATAGGTGTTAAAGCTTGCATCGACGTAACCCTTTACGCGAACTCTTTATCACCTCCATAATCGAAACATGTCCTTATTTACTCCAAGGACAATTTTGATCATTGTCCAATGATCCATTCCTGGATCATTCTTGTGCCCTCGACCGACTCATGGCAAGGCACACTTCGGTCTTGATACACGATAGCATCTTGTAGAGCCTATGTCTAAGGCATAGGGGACGATCTTAAATCCTTTCTCTGTTTCCGCCGTGGTCGAGCTTTAAGTCTTAACTTCATACCTTATAATTCAGCTAAGAACTCCTTCTTTGGTGATCCATCTTGAACACTTTCAAGATTATGTCAAGGTATATGCTCATTTGAAAGTACCATTAAGCATTTTGATCTATCCTTATAGATCTTGATGCTCAATGTTCAAGTAGCTTAATCCAGGTTTTTCATTGAAAAACACTTTTCAAACATCCCTATATGCTTTCTAGAAATTCTACATCATTTACGATCATCAATATGTCAACAACATATTGTTATCGAAATTCCATAGTGCTCCCACTCACTTCTTTGGAAATACAAGTTTCTCATAAACTTTGTATAAACCCAAAATCTTTGATCATCTCATCAAAGCGCACATTCCAACTCCGAGATGCTTACTCCGGTCCTTAGAAAGGATCATTGGAGCTAGCATACCTTTTAGCATCCTTAGGATCGACAAAACTTTTCCGATTGTATCACATACAACCTTTCCTTACGTAAACCGATAAGGAAACTCGTTTTTACATCCATCTCGCCAGATTTCATAAATGCGACTTATGCTAACATGATTCCGACGGACTTAAGCATCGCTACGGATGAGAAAATCTCATCGTAGTCAACTCCTTGAACTTGTGAAAAACTCTTCGCCACAAGTCGAGCTTCATAGGCGGTGATATTACCGTCCACATCCGTCTTCTTCTTAAAGATCCATTCATCTCAATGGCTTGCCGATCATCGTGCAAGTCCACGAAGTCCATGCTTTGTTACGATACATGGATCCTATCTCGGATTTCATGGCTTCTAACCATTTATCGAATTTGGGCCCACCATTGCTTCTCCATAGCTCGTAGGTTCATTGTTGTCTAGCAACATGACCTTCAAGAGCAGTGATTGCGTACCACTCAAGTAGTACGCATCCTTGTCACCCCACGATGCGTCGGTGACTTGATCCTAAGCTTCATGATCACTATCATAAGCTTCTACTTCAATTGGTGTAGGTGCCACGGGAACAACTTCCTGTGCCCTGCTACACACTAGTTGAAGTGATGGTTCATTAACCTCATCAAGTCTCCACCATCCTCCCACTCAACTTTTCGAGACGAACTTTTCCTCGAGAAAGGACCCGATTCAAGAAACAATCCCTATTGCTTCCGGATCTGAATTAGGAGGTATACCCAACTGTTTTGGGTGTCCTATGAAGATGCATTTGTCCGCTTTGGGTTCGAGCTTATCAACCTGAAACTTTTCCACATAAGCGTCGCAGCCCCAAACTTTTAAGAAATGACAGCTTAGGTTTCTCTAAACCATAGTTCATACGGTGTCATCTCAACGGAATTACGTGGTACCCTATTAAAGTGAGTGCGGTTGTCTCTAATTGTTTCTAATGCCTAACCCATGAACGATAGTGGTAATTCGATAAGAGACATCATGGTACGCACCATATCCAATAGGGTGCAACTATGATGTTCGGACACACCATCACACTATGGTGTTCCAGGCGGTATTAATTGTGAAACAATTTCCACAATGTCTTAATAGCGTGTCAAAACTCGTAACTCAGATATTCATCTCTATGATCATATCATAGACATTCTATCCTCTTGTCACGAAGATCTTAAACTTCATTACGAAATTACTTGAACCATTCAATAATTCAGATTTGTGTTTCATCAAGTAAATATACTCAACATCTACTCGAATCATTTGTGAAGTCGAGAACATAACGATATTCATTGCATGCCTCAAAGCACTCATTGGACTGCACATATCAAAATGTGTTGCTTCCAACAAGTTGCTATCTTGTTCCATCTTCTTGAAACCGAGGCTTTTAGGTCATCTTGCCCATGTGGTATGTTTTGCATATCTCAAGTGATTCAAAATCAAGTGAGTCCAAACGATCCATCTGCATGGAGTTTCTTCATGCGTATACACCAATAGACATGGTTTGCATGTCTCAAACTTTTCAAAACGAGTGAGTCCAAAGATCCATCAACATGGAGCTTCTTCATGCGTTGTACCAATATGACTTACATGGCGATTGCCACAAGTGCGTGGTAACATCATTACTATCTTATATCTTTTGGCATGAAAATGTGTATCACTATGATCGAGATTCAATAAACCATTTATTTAGGTGCAAGACCATCGAAGGTATTATTCAAATAAATAGAGTAACCATTATTCTCCTTAAATGAATAACCGTATTGCGATAGACATAATCCAATCATGTCTATGCTCAACGCAAACACCAAATGATAATTATTCTGGTTTAATACTAATCTTGATGGTAGAGGGAGCATGCGATGTTTGATCATATCAACCTTGGAAACAATTCCAACACATATCGTCAGCTCACCTTTAGCTAGTCTCCTTTTATTCCGTAGCTTTTATTTCGAGTTACTAACATTTAGCAACGAACCGGTATCTAATACCACGGTGCTACTAGGAGTACTAGTAAAGTACACATTAACATAATGTATATCAAATATACTTCTATCGACCTTGCCACCTTCTCATCTACCAAGTATCTAGGGTGGTTCCGCTCGATCATTTGTTCCCCTTATTACGAAGCACTTAGTCTCGGGTTTGGGTTCAACCTTGGGTTTCTTCCTTTGGAGCGACAATCGATTTGCCGTTTCATGAAGTGTCCTTCTTGCCCTTGCCCTTCTTGAAACTAGTGGTTTCATCAACCATCAACAATTGATGCTCCTTCTTGATTTCTACTTTCGCGGTGTCAAACATCGCGAATACTTCAAGGATCATCATATCTATCCACGATATGTTATAGTTCATCACGAAGCTCTAGCAGCTTGGTGGCAATGACTTTGGAGAAACATCACTATCTCATCACGGAAGATCAACTCCCACTCGATTTAAGTGATTGTTGTACTCGACAATCGAGCACAAGCTCAACGATTGAGCTTTTCTCCCTTAGTTTGTAGGCTAAGAAAATCGTCGGAGGTCTCATACCTCTTGACGTGAGCACGATCCTGAAATCCCAATTTCAGCCCTCGAAACATCTCCTATGTTCCGCGACGTTTCGAAAAACGTCTTTGGTGCCTCAATTCTAAACCGTTTAAGCGAACTATCACGTAGTTATCAAAAGCGTGTATGTCCGATGTTCGCAACATCCACAAACGACGCGTTTGGGGTTCAAATATCTTGGCGGTGCATTAAGGACATAATCTTTCATCTTGTCGCATAATCGCCATCTGTCAACTTTCAACTATATTTTCTCTAGGAACATATCTAAACAGTGGAACTAAAGCGCGAGCTTACGACATAATTTGCAAAAGGTCTTTTGACTATGTTCAAGATAATTAAGTTCATCTTATGAACTCCCACTCGAATAGACATCCCTCTGGTCATCTAAGTGATTACATGATCCGAGTCAACTAGGCCGTGTCCGATCATCACGTGAGGCGGACTAGTCGACTCGGTGAACATCTTCATGTTGATCGTATCTACTATCGACTCATGCTCGACCTTTTCGGTCTCTGTGTTCCCGAGGCCATGTCTGTACATGCTAGGCTCGTCAAGTTAACCCCAAGTGTTTTTGCTGTGTAAATCTGTCTTACACCCGTTGTATGTGAACGTAAGAATCCATCACACCCGATCATCACGTGGTGCTTAGAAGCGACGAACCGTAGCAGCGGTGCAATCGAGGGAGAACACTTCTTGAAATTTGTGTAAGGGATCATCTTATTTACTACCGTCGTTCTAAGTAAACAAGATGCATAAACATAATAAACATCACATGCAATTATATAGTAGTGACATGATATGGCCAATATCATATTGCTCCTTTGATCTCCATCTTCGGGCTCCATGATCATTATTGTCACCGCATGACACCATGATCTCCATCATCATGATCTCCATCATCGTGTCTCCATGAAGTTGTCTACGCCAACTTATTACTTCTACTACTATGGCTACGGTTAGCAATAAAGTAAAGTAATTACATGGCGTTGTTTAATGACACGCAGGTCATACAATAAATAAAGACAACTCCTATGGCTCGCCGGTTGTCATACTCATCGACATGCAAGTCGTGAATCCTATTACAAGAACATGATCAATCTCATACATCACATATCATTCATCACATTCTTCTTGGCCATATCACATCACATAGCATACCCTGCAAAAACAAGTTAGACGTCCTCTAATTGTTGTTGCATGTTTTACGTGGCTGCTATGTGTTTCTAGCAAGAACGTTTCTTACCTCATAAAACCACAACGTGATATGCCAATTGCTATTTACCCTTCATAAGGACCCTTTTCATCGAATCCGTTCCGACTAAAGTGGGAGAGGCGGCACCCGCTAGCCACCTTATGCACCAAGTGCATGTCGGTCGGTGGAACCTGTCTCACGTAAAATGCGTGTAAGGTCGGTCCGGGCCGCTTCATCCCACAATACCGTCGAAACAAGATTGGACTAGTAACGGTAAGCATATTGAACAAAATCAACGCCCACAACTACTTTGTGTTCTACTCGTGTAAAGAATCTACGCAATAGACCTAGCTCATGATGCCACTGTTGGGGAACGTAGCAGAAATTCAAAATTTTCCTACGTGTCACCAAGATCTATCTATGGAGAAACTAGCAACGAGGGAAGGAGAGTGCATCTACATACCCTTGTAGATCGCTAAGCGGAAGCGTTCAAGAGAACGGGGTTGAAGGAGTCGTACTCGTCGTGATCCAAATCCTTGGAGATCCTAGTGCCGAGCAGACGACACCTCCGCGTTCAACACACGTACAGACCGGTGACGTCTCCCATGCCTTGATCCAGCAAGGAGAGAGGGAGAGGTTGAGGAAGACTCCATCCAACAGCGGACAACAGGCGTGGTGATGGTGGAGGAGCGTGGCAATCTGCGAGGCTTCGCCCAAGCATCTACGGGAGAGGAGGAGGTGTCACGGGAGGAGGGAGGGAGGCGCCAGGCTCATGTGTGGATGCCCTCCTCCCCTCCACTATATATAGGGGCAAGGGAGAGGGGGGCGCAGCCTGCCCCTTCCTCCAAGGAAGGGTGCGGCGAGAGGGAGGAGTCCATCCTCCCCAAGGCACCCTCGGAGGTGCCTTCCCCTTGAGGACTCTTCCCTCCCAAGTTTCCTTGGCGCATGGGCCTCTTGGGGCTGGTGCCCTTGGCCCATATAGGCCAAGGCGCACCTACAGCCCATGTGGCCCCAGGGCAGGTGGACCCCGGACCCCTTTCGGCACTCCGGTACAATACCGATAAAGTGCGAAACCTTTCCGGCGACAAAATAGGACTTCCCATATATAAATCTTTACCTCCGGACCATTCCGGAACTCCTCGTGACGTCCGGGATCTCATCCGGGACTCGAACAACATTCGGTAACCACATACAACCTTCCTTTATAACCCTAAGCGTCGCCATCGAACCTTAAGTGTGTAGACCCTACGGGTTCGGGAGACATGCAGACATGACCGAGAGTTCTCCGGTCAATAACCAACAGCGGGATCTGGATACCCATGTTGGCTCCCACATGTTCCACGATGATCTCATCGGATGAACCACGATGTCAAGGACTCAATCGATCCCGTATACAATTCCCTTTGTCTAGCGGTATTGTACTTGCCCGAGATTCGATCGTCGGTATACCGATACCTTGTTCAATCTCGTTACCGGCAAGTCTCTTTACTCGTTCCGTAACACATCATCCCGTGATCAACCCCTTGGTCACATTGTGCACATTATGATGATGTCCTACCGAGTGGGCCCAGAGATACCTCTCCGTTAACCGGAGTGACAAATCCCAGTCTCGATTCGTGCCAACCCAATAGACACTTTCGGAGATACCTGTAGTGCACCTTTATAGTCACCCGATTCACGTTGTGACGTTTGGTACACCCAAAGCATTCCTACGGTATCCGGGAGTTGCACAATCTCATGGTCTAAGGAAATGATACTTGACATTATAAAAGCTTTATCATACGAACTACGATCTTTGTGCTAGGCTTAGGATTGGGTCTTGTCCATCACATCATTCTACTAATGATGTGATCCCGTTATCAATGACATCCAATGTCCATGGTTAGGAAACCGTAACCATCTATTGATCAACGAGCTAGCCAATAGAGGCTTGCTAGGGACATGGTGTTGTCTATGTATCCACACATGTATTTGAGTTTCCTATCAATACAATTATAGCATGGATAATAAACGATTATCATGAACAAGGAAATATAATAATAATAACTAATTTATTATTGCCTCTAGGGCATATTTCCAACACGGAATAATGTCGCCATCAGAACAGCCCCCAAGCCACCATCTTGCAATTGATATATGGAATCGGTCTCGCCGGTTGAGGACTCATCACCAGAGTAGATGGTCGTCTCTCCACCGGACACAGATCCTTCCTCAAGATCCACTCCATGAGTAAAACCCACAAAAGCGTGCTTCACGGCGGGTTGAACCTTGGCGGGTCGTGCATGCTGAGCCGTCTCGACGATGTCAGTGCAGGTGTCCGGCTCAGGCACCGACTCACTGATCTTGCCGATGAAGACGTGAATTCTGCCGAAGGGGACCCGGTACCCGTACTCAATTGAGCCGGCCTCGGGGCCCCAGCCAACGTCATCGATGTAGAGCTTGCCACAACGACTTTTAGTCATCCGGCCGACGGCGTATCCCTTGATCCTTGCGAAGCTGCCCTTCAAGAACTCGAAACCACCGTGCGCTGGCCCCGCGGTGGCGCCAACTGTCGTGGACTTAACACGACAGATGCCCTAGCAAAAGGACTTAGATGTGGAGCCACCACAACTAGGTTATAGCTTGAAGGGGTTAAACGGGACAAATGACACAGAGAGTTTACCCAGGTTCGACCCCTCTCAATGAGGTAAAAGCCTAGTCCTGCTTTAGGTTGTATTGCTTGGGTTTCAGTTACCAGGGAGCGAATACGCTTGACCTAGTTCTCGATGAGTTATTTCTTGAGTTAATCCGCTGCTGGGTCACCCCTTTTATATACAGGTTGATGTCCGGCGGCTTACAGAGTCCGGCCGGCTCACACAATCGTGACCGGCTCGGTTTCTACTAAACTTGCCTTACAATACAAGTTAATCATATGGCTGCTCATCCCTTTGGGCCTTAAGTCGCCTCTGGGTCTTGGGCCTTCAATAAGCCTGCTTCATGAACCACCATCTTCATGTCTTCTTGGGCCTCGTCAAGCTTTTTCATCTTTAAGCCGCCAACACCATGACCCGGCCCCTTCTGGGCGGGTCATATCTGATAATCATATCCCCGACAAACACCATAAGGCCACTCAAAGCCTTGGCCACCTAGATGGCGGCTCCCTCCATACCCATGGAGGTGTTGTTGTCGGAACCGACGATGGTAAGCTTGTTGTCCCGAGGAAGACCCCAAAAAATAAGAGCTCTCGTATTTGATCTTTGCCCTTTCCCATAGGCATCTACACTCAGGTTCTTTGGATACATAGCAGTCTACAAGTCGACAACATTCGCAGGATAGAGGCAATTTTTCATACCTAACATCAAACTGAAGAGCTTCTGAACTACCCAAAGGAGTGAACTCCACGGTACTCTTGATTCTAGGCTAACGCTTAGTGTGTCATATAGTTGAGCAAATGCCAGAAAACTACGTATATGGATTGGTCACAGAGAAACCCACTTACGCTCCTACTTTTTTAAAATTTTGGGAAAATGGTATCTTGATTGACAAGCTCAAAAAAAGTTATGTTGTCAAAAGAAAGAGGAAATATTGTAGAAAATGTTCATTTGGGCCAGTTCAAATAGTGTGTTATCAAATCCAGTGCCAATGGCTCTCCAAAGGTAGCAATCCAATCTTTTCGGGCCACTACAGAAAAAATCGTCGACGGATCAATATTTGTAGGCTGGTCAAAATTTAGGTGTGAATGACCTTCCTTGAACTTTCTCAAAATAATATAATTCACTTTTTCACGACCACTAATTTAACTTCTTTTAAGCAATTATTATGAGTAGAAAAGGCAAGGGCGTACTCGAAAAAACACTGCAAATTCAAAAAATGTCCATCGCTTATCTAAAAAATATTCTTCACATATTAAAAAAACCCATCATGCTTTATAATATTCATATATGCAGGAAAATTATATTCATATGTTGAAAAAAAATGTAACTTTTAGATAAATCAAAGGAAAAAAGTAAATGTAAAAATTTGGATTTATAAGGAGTAAAAGTATAAAAGGGAAATATAACATCGAAGAAAAAAGATAGAAAACCGAAGCAAACATAAGGAAAATTGCAAAAACAAAAACATTTCAAAAACGGAAGTAAACCGGAAAAGGACGACTATCTGGCGCAATGAGCAGCCCCCAATAAACAAAAAAAAGAAGTCCGACGGAACGAGCGTTAGATAGGAATCGCCGAGAAAATGGTGGCCGCGTGCTCGCACGATCGAAACTGTCCGCCCAGTGCCCTCGCCGGAGAATTTACCAAGCCGCCACAAGCGCCTCCACCTGCGCACTTACGCGTGCCAGACATGGCAGCTATTGCATAGCCCCAGCCCCCAGGGCGCGACCCTCCTCGACATGGCATGATGCCCTGACGCCGGCGTCGTGTTCGACGGAATGTCGCACCGCAGGGACCTCACAGGTTAACAAACTTCCCCGCCGGCAGGCATTGTACTACTTTACTTTGGCTTGCGCCCTCGCGGGAACCTCGGGGAGAGGTGAACCGCAACTCGTGTTTGTATTACGAGTTTCAGGGACAAAAGAGGCACAGTCCTGGATGGTTTCGACCTTCCCGTAAATGCTACTCCCTCCGTTCCTAAATAATTGTCTTTCTAACCATCTCAAATGGACTACAACATACGGATGTATGTAGACATGTTTTAGAGTGTAGATTCACTCATTTTGCTCCGTATGTAGCCACTTGTTGAAATCTCTAGAAAGACAATTATTTAGGAACGGAGGGAGTAGTACGTTGTTTTACAAAACTTAACATGCCCAGTATTCGATGCTGAAGCACTGTATTAGTCGTAGGCTGCTTAGACAGCTTGACCTATTCTGTATTCGATTCTGAAGTAGAAGTATATAACATAACGTTTTCTTCAAGCTTAGTCAACCCGTTCTGTATTGTTTTTCGCCGATGTTTATTGGGCCTTTTCATGAAGCCAATAGCATGTTTATCCAACTAAGGTTACTACTAATTTTCTCTAGGCCCTACTTTTATCCATTTGGTCCACGCGATTGGTTTACCCTTTTTCAAGTACTCATCTAGGTTTATATACATATCTCGTACATGCTCAGCTTGTATCTTGTTAAGAGATCGGATCGCCAGATTTTTACCAGTAGTGAAGTACTACTATAAATTCTTTACATTTATTGCCATATTGGCTGTAGACTGTAGTACATATCTAGTTCTGTGTTCCATAATATTTTGGTCCGTGGACAGTGTTCCTTACTTTCTTTAGCTCTTTGTACTTGTGGTTGAGAGTTATCAATGAGGTCTGCTCATCCAAGATGGTACTGATTGACGGGTTAATTCGATCTTTTCTGGTCAAAGATTTGCCATTTCTCTCATTACACCTGCCTTTAAAGCTCTGACCTCTTAAAGGTAGTTGCACATTTTGAGGGAATCGCTTGGATTAGAAAGCATAAGTGTAGGAAAGATTCCTTTTAAAATGGAGGTAGGACTACAAATTGTTCGAAATTGATACAATAAATTATTATGATTATGTTCGGAGTTCCGACTAATATCTTGACGCTATGGGCGTATCAGACCTGCATTATTTGTTACCGGGCTTCATCGTATTGTGATACGGGTTAAGGCCCCGCTTGGAATCGGTGAAACTGTTTAGTCCGGAGGAGGATTTAGTTACACGTGTATTATACCAGCCGCAGCATGACTTCTGCCCGAAGAAAAATGACGCCTAGAGGCGTGTATCGTTTACGGGGGTATTCAGGGGCCAAACGATAATCCAAGCGGAGCCTAACTGTCCAAGACATCATGATTGGTCAACTCAAAAAGGAAAAGAAAAGAAAACATCATTATTGGGTGTTGTTGAACTGTTGATCCCGTTGAAACAACTTTACCGTTGCTGAATGCAATTTCTGATATACTCTCTCGGTTTCGAATTATAAGATGTTCTAACTTTTTCCTGAATCAGATGTACATAGAAGTGTTTAAGTGTGTTTGTTCACTCATACCAGTTCGTATGTAGTCCATGTTAAAATATCTAAAACATCTTATAATTCAGAACGGATGTAGTAATTCTCAAACAAGTGATTGTTATGTTTATTTATTATTAAAACAATTATACTATGCTGGTCACCTTTCCCTCAGGTAAAATTTAAAAGCGTTATTGCTGCTGTTGTTCTCACAAACTGTGAACAAATGTAGGTGATTAGCAACAGTACATATATATGAGGTTTGCAGCTAGGGAATTGCTAAGCATGATTCACGCAGTTCTGATGAAATTGAAGCAACCAAGAAAGAACATTAATGTGCTCTGCTTTGCGACTGTAGCTGATTTTATTGCATAAAGAGTGCATTCATGCAAGTTCTGACTGCCCTGGTGTCTTTTAATTGGTTTGCAATAGTTTCCTCTCGGGAACCTAAAGGCAATCTGATGAGGGATATCGATGACGAAATCATTGTCATGGAATTCCATATGGCCCATATCCACATATGGTTGGCATATATGCAATGCGAGTATTTCCTTGTCTGGGTCCGTCTTCATTATTGATATCTTGAACTGATCCTGTTTTGAGTACATTAAGATTGTGAGAGCGACTCTTCCAGTCAGTTGGATCTAATTCAGTGAGTGATAAATGCCATACAGTAACCACCAAATGTTGTAGTACCTCCGTTTCTAAATATAAGAAGTTTTGGCAGTAAACCCTGACAGCCTGAAGTGCACACCACTCTCATCTCCTGCAGACAGACTTTAAGCACAAAACGGTGTTGAATCCTGATTCCTGATTTATGAAACGATGCTCGTGTATATGTTTTGTCTTTAGCGTAAAATGTCATGCAAAATTTGTAGCAAGTAGAATACGGGAGACTAAATCATACTCCCTCTGATAACTTTTTGTACTGCAAGACATTTTTATAGTCCATGACACTGTCAAAAATGTCTTGCATTACGTTACGGAGGAACTACATAATAATGAGATTCTTACGCAATACATGTACCAGCAAGTATCCCAGTTTTTTGTTGCTAAAACAAGAAAAATACTTCGTAGCCCAAAACATAGGCTTTCTACTTTGCTATTACATTAATTTACTGATTTACCACTCTGCTACTGCAGTTGTCACAGAGTTGCTACGCCTAACACATTTATTCACAGATTTGCTACTTTGCTCGTACATTTATTCGTTGGTTTGCTAGTATATTTATAGTTTACTCACTAATTTACTCCTTGCTACTGAGTACATCAAGTATTTGCTACTGCTAGTAAATTTATGTAGTGTTTGGTTTGCTATTGCGTTTTTTATTGAGTTGTGGTTTATAATAGATGTAGTAAGGCATGAATTAATCTCATTTTTCTGGTCCTCTAATATTGTTTACATGCTGCCACGAAGAATATTTCACGGGAAGCCCTTGGGGTCCCTGAAACCACTCAGGTTAGTGGTCCAAGGGAAAGATCCCCAAATAAGGAAAAACAAATGACGGGGACGACTGTCCTGGTATTTTCTTTTATTCCTTGGAGCTCCCAAACATATTATGATCTTCTAATTTTTCTGATACCAACAATATATTTTTGGAGTCGGTGTATTCCTATAATTTGTAGCAATTTCAGGGATTTTTAGCATTTTCAATCCTTTTTTAGGCTTCCTAATAATTTTCTGCTGAAATTAATTGCCTTTATGCAATTTTCTGGACTTTTAGAGGTTCCTGCGTAAATTTCTGGGTCCCTTAGGAGGTCCACTATAATTATTTCGGAGGTGGAAAGGCCTCTCTGCAATACCTCCCTCCGAAGCTTGTGGACTTTTCTACAAAAAATCTGAACCGGCTAAAATAGGAAATCTATTATTCTGCATGGATTGTATATGTGCCAATTTTGGGGGCCACGCAGGCCATGAAGGGGCCGTGTTGGAGTTGGCCGACCAGTTAAGGTGGCGAACCTATACACCAGGCGAACGGCCGAGATCAATCCACGTGAACCAGTCTGACAGTCAAGGCGTCGTCTTCCTCCTCTATACAAAAACCCTAGCGAAGGGCTCAGTCGTTCCCCATCCGACAGTGGCGACAACCCTCTCATCAGTTCCATTGCGCGTAATTGTCCCCGGCGGATCCGTCTGTTTTTTTGCCCTCGCCCACCTATAAAAGGAGACACAGAGGGCCATCAGAGGGCGTCTCCCTCTCTGCTTGCTCTGCGAGTTGGCAAGGCCGGCTAGTCAGTGGTGGTGGCGCCCGGTGGTCGCGGCGGTGACACACGGTTGCCGATAAGTGGCTCAATATTCCAGCCGGCTGTCTGATAGCCTGCAAGTGCTCATGGTTTAATTGTAGCCTTTTCAAAATAAGAGTATCGATCCCACATGAAGCACATGCAATGGTCTTGGTTTCTTGTAGAGAATTATCATGATGTGACTCCAAGTTAATGACAGTCCGATGCAAAGCAAATACGGAGGTGGAAATATTGCAGGTGAAAGGTGACTAAAAATAAAAGTTCAAGACTAAAATAAAAGAGACAGGGAGTAATGAAGCTTTTGTGAATCAATAAGGCGAAGGCGTTCTCAGGGAGTCTAGATTCCCCAACTAGTATGTATTTGACGTAACGTATAGTAAATCATAGTTCTATGTTCGAATTTCTAGTCCACTTTTCATGCTTCTAGGAGTTGGCGGAGCCTATACAGATACGTGCATACATGCAACAGCCACATATCACATATTCCACCACTATCCCTCCCCACATTCAGGTTTCCGGAATGGTGATTAAGGGTCTCCCATGTGGAGGTAGCTAAAAGCGGTCTCCTATAGTCCCCTATAAAATGGTCAGGCAAGGAGGGAGATAATCTTTGTTACCATAGTACCTCTTCAAACCCACCATCGCACCGATAATATAATCATTCGTCCATGAAGGCAAATGTTGAGTGGTCGACTTCACTTAACATGGAGAAGGCTATTTACATAAAGATGCAAAAAGGATGCCAAACCCTATCGGCACCCAACACCTAAACATGCTATGGTTCCTCCTTATCCCCACGAACTAGGGGGTATACTCGGACATGAATACAACAAGCATCAAAGGATAAATCATGGTAGACATAGATGAATGATCCAATTAATACAAGTATGAATCCACCCACTATGGTCTTCTATTACAGAGAAATGAAGGGGTTATGATGGTTGATGTCGTAGTCCTGTTCACGAAAAAGTCCCCCCGCTTTGTATTACAAAGCAACCAACCGATACAACCAACGATAGGTGCTGGGGCGAAGCAGCACAGACACGCCCAAAAGAAACGAAAGAGAAAACAAAAGGAACAAATGCCGACAACGGTGGATCGACAAAAATGAAGAAGCCTCGCGACCACTGCGCCCACTGTAGATCTCCCACCAAGCTCCTAGACTCCGAAACGCCGGTACAAATAAACACCTCCAAGAAAGGACACGATGATGATGACGCTGCTGCCAAGGGTTTCCCCCGGTACTTGACGAGGAGAGAAGAAGGGTAGCCCTCAACGCCCTCCAGGAAGGTCCGTCGGCAACCTCAAGCGCCACCGCGTCGGTGTCGGCCAGCCGACAGTGAATTTCTCGATCCAACCATCACCTCGGGCACTCCGGAGCCCACCACCAAACCGACCACCACCTTGCGCCAACACGGTCTTGAAGCTTCTCACGCCGTCTCACCACCATCAACGACGGTAGCCGACCAGACGCAGGGGGGAGGAGGAGGGAAGGGAGGCCGAGGACAGACGCGCGGGAGCCGCCCCGGCCGCCTCCCGGGGAGGCGGCGCGAGGACAAAAGAGGGGGAGGGGAAGGAAGGGCGGGGGGAGGCGAGCCCGGATCCGGTCCATGTACCGGCGAGGGCCGTTGGATCCCGCCGGAAACGAGCTGGGGAGGTGGCGGCGGCGAGGGTTACGGGGGAAGGGAGAGTCGCGGTCGTAGTCCTCTTGATGGAGATGATGGTGTAGCGAAGTCCTTCTATTAATTCCCCCTCCGGATCCCTTTTGGAGGCTAGGGTTCTTGGTTCTCGTGAAGTTTCTAATCTTTTTGTGCATCTGCTTCCCGATCCGAAGGTAGGGGGTAACATAGTTGACCAGGCGGTAGTGGCTGGTATGAGCGCTCATGCGTGTCCGCTTACTACTCTGGTAGGGCTAGTGTGTGAAGGGGGTGGGTTATATGCATTGTGTCCCACGGGCACCAACCAGCCAGGTCCGTGGCGGCAAGAATCTGGGCCTGGAAAGCCCAGGTAAAAGCGATACGTAGCGCTCGGGCATGCAGCGCGATGACCTGGACGCACGCAAACAAAGGCTCTGTTTGGATACTCTAACACAGTTAGAGTTAGAGTTATTTTCTAACCCATTCTAACTCAAATAAGCACCTTTCCACCGGGATAGTTGGGTTAGATGGAACTAACCCACTCTAACCCTACCTGTTTGGATACTTTTGGGTTATTTAAGTCCCCAACTAACCCAAACTAGCTCTAACCCCATGATCCAAACAGGGCCAAAGCCGTATAGCCAAGCCCCACACAACTCCACACGTCAATGTCGGCCATGCAACATGCCTACTCGGGCGCACACGCGTGCCAGGTGAGCCCGGGTCCGCGAGGCATTGCATCAAAGCGAGGGGAAGGACCCGGGTCCGGATCCATGCGTGATAAAGACCGACAGCTTAGAAGGCTCAGACCTAACCAATTTCTTTGTTGCATCGGACCTATATGTGCAGCGGACTCGACTCAAGGGATGCACCTCGATGGATCGACAGTGGCGTTTATTGTCTCTGTTATTCCGCGCTTCTCTCCCATCGCCACCCAAACCAACGTGCCACCAAACCAACGTTCATGCCTGACCTCTCCGGCACCGAGGTCGTGTCTAAGTGCGGCTAGTACGAACAAGTACTTGCCATGATCCATGGGTAGTTGTCCCTGTTTGTTAGCTTATCCGTTGCTTTTGATTGTTTGTTCCCATATGCATTGTTATTCATGCTAATGCCCTTTGGGAATAATTTATAAAATGAACATTTATTAAATGTGCAGCCCCTAGCTTGCTTAACTTCCTGGGCGTAATGGGTCATCTAGTTCAAATTGAAACATGTATAGAGTTCATCCAAAAGGCAACACATCCATCAAGTTTGATCTAAAATCACCACAACATAGCATGTCTTATGTCGTGGATCGTGCCCTACCAAAGGCATGTTTTGGGCTCATCAACTCAAGCACTTTTGTGCTCATCACGTCCAAAGAAAACATCACCACGCCCATGGCACCACCACGACCTCCATGGACACCATCATCACTACCGCCCAGCCACCAGTATCACCTCCATGGACACACTACCATCATCCTCACGGCCACCACCACCACCACCTCCATGGACACCACCACCATCACCCCCATGGCCACCACGATCACCCCCACGAGAGGCCTCCGATTGGGCTATGATCTCTAAACAAGTGAGCTCCCAATACTTCCTTGCCATGGCATCCATCGTGCTTGGATCCACAAACATGATAGCCCTCTCTTTGGCCTTCTTCTCTTTTGCAAGCCTTTCCTCCTCGAGTGCAATCCTCTGCTCCTCCCCTTCACCTTCCTATCTCCAGCCACGAACTTTACCTCCCTTCTCGTCCTCTAAGCACTTGAGGTTGTTTCACTTTGCTGTCTTATCATCTTTGCATTCGGCCACCAGTGATTTCTTGGTCTCAATCATAGCACAAAGCTCCTCTTTGTAGCCACCAACACCTGCATGATTATTCCTCTCTTTTGCAATCTTTTTAAAATCTGGCCTCTTGAAAGGTTATTCATCCTCCTCGTCAATGGCTTCAATGGATATGCTAATCCATGACCTCTTCGGTGCGGTGTCGAAGTTCCTTCGGATCCACTTCTCATTGCCAACTAGTTCCTTGTAGCAATGATGCAATGTGAAGGCCTTGCCACCGTTCTTCTTGTTGTGTTGCTTGTATAGGTCCTAGATGATAGGCCCAAACTCTGTGATTGGCACCCCACTAGGTGGTGCATTGTTGACTTGATCAATACAACCGGACCATCGATTGCATTTCTCTTGGATGGTCCCCCAACGATGTCCAACAGAGCCTTGAGTGTGGTTGGATGAGATGGTCACGGTGTTGGAATAGTAGTTTTCAATCCTACTCCACAACCTCTCCTTGGTTTGTTTTCTGCGAACCCATCAGGCGACACAGTTCATCCAAGCATGACACAAAGCAATGTCTTTGTCTTGTGAATAGTTTCGAGTCCTTGATCTCTTGTTGTTTGCTTGAATAAATTTACAGGATCTCCGACCTCCTCCTTTTCATCGGGATCTTTATCCTCCTCGGTCTCTTCTCCCTGAGCTAACCTCGAACCATCGTAGTCTAGATCGTCGTGGCCAAGCACGTGTGAATCATCCAACTATGACTTGAAGTAGGCCACATCCATCTCAGCAGCGGCTATGACGGTCGAACGAGGCGGACGAGGAGGCGAAAGAGGCAGAGGGGTGGCCGGACAGGCTAAGACCCACCAGACGAGGACGAGGCGTCGACGTAGATCACGACGCCTATTCGGTGAGCGCCTTCATTGCCTCCGCCGGCTTCCTCGAGCGCTTGCCGTTGGCCGGAGCAAGGGGAGGGCGACCTGTCGTCATTGCGGCCGCGGCACCGGCTTTATTGACAGCATGGCTGCCTGCACAAAGTTTTTTGTCGCCAACCGCTTCCTTGGCGCAGGCGGCAGCGTCGCGTCGGGGTGGTGGAGGAGCATTCTGGTTCCATTCCGGCTGGAATTGGGGGCTGAGGTGGCGAAGACGGCAAGCTTGGGCGGTGATGTCGGCTCGGGTGGGGGGGGGGGGGGCAAAACAGTGAGAATTTATCCTCAGAGCAATTTTTTTTATAAATTTACAAATAAAAGTGTTATGTACATCCGAAAATAAAAGGATGAAAGAATAAAAATGGTCGTCTAACCGTTTAAGTGTTCGGCTAGGTGCGGCTAGTGCTCAAATTTACTCCTCTGGAGGTTTTTAAGGGATCGCCTAGAGATGCTCGACTCAAATGTTATCGGCCCATGTGGTCGCAACCCTCACTCTGTTGCAATATCATTTGTCCCCTATTATCATTTATTTATCTCCTATTTATGTATGCAGAAGGTTGTGATGATTCCATTGCTATATTTTGTTAGGCTATCAGTGTTCTATTTAACAAATAATTTCGTAGCTTGCAACCTGTCTAATCACTTATCCTCTAAGATTGTATAGAATAGAGTATTTAGGAGCACAACATGGGTGAGCCATCTTGTATGGCCATCATGGATGAGTGCCGTTAGTTTGGACTCTGGGGGCTTTTGGAACTTATAATTAATCAGTTCAATCAGAATATGTAGATCCCTAACATATGTTAATTGTTATGTTTCTTTTTTAGTATGGGTTCTAGGTACTCCCTCCGGTCCTTTTTACTCTGCATATTGGATTTGCCGAAAGTCAAACTTAGCTAAGTTTGACCAAATTTATATTAGAAATTATTAGCATCTATAATATCTAATAAATATAATATGAAAATATATTCCGAGATGAATCTAATGATATTGGTGTTGTTATGTAAATGTCAATAATTTTTTATATAAACTTGGTCAAAGTTGGATGAGATTGACTTCAGACAAACCTAATATGCAGAGTAAAAAGGACCGGAGGGAGTATCAGATAGAGTATGTAGGCAGCTTTGATAGTTGCTGTATTTCTTGGCTCTGGTGTCTTCGATCAAGCAGGGTTCCTGCGGAAGAAGCATACTATTCCATCAAAGATTTTCCTAGAGATCTCTAGCATTTCACTGTTACTATTATCTGTAGACACTACCAAGCTACCCCGAGTCAACCCTACAATGCTATAAATTCTGCTGTCAGGTCATACCGGCGGGAGTAAACTCTCCTTCGTAAGTACTCCTGTAAGAATTGAAATAAAGACGCAATAGGGTTATAAAAGCTTGCTCGTGTTTGGGTGAGATGTCATTTCACATCACAGAGGAATTCAATGGACTGCAGGATTCCATTGAGTACACAATGGGTACGGCCAAGCCGGCCTCGCCGCTCGGTTAAAGACACCATTTACCTAAAGTGGCGCATCTCCTATTTAAGATCCATTTACTCACATAACCAGTGGCACATTGATGCACTATACTTATTTTCGCTGGATGGAACCCTTCATGCAGCTGCTGCGCATCAGTAAAGGGCGTTCAAGATGTTGACACTGCGCACACAGCTATTGCCAATAGCATGGTGTTGGCAGCGTCGCCATGAATACACCCAGAGGGCGACCACGAAAATAAGAGTAAATTTGGCCTCACAAATGTGTCTAGTTTTCCACCTTATAGGATTCCCCTGTTTTCCTGTAGTACGTACTGAGGTTGGTATAAGCTCATAAAATATGATTTTGGAGTATGTATTTTTCAAAAACTAATTAACTTTATGATGTGCAAGATCACAAGAAGAGAGTAGGGTTGGAGGGATGTGGAAGGAAGTGAAGAGAAGAAGAGGACGGAGGGTCCTTGCTGTTGCATTAATAGCAAGTAAAGAGAAGCATTGACCTCTCCTCCTATGCTTGGAACCCCTCCTATATAAAGACCTTCGGGCCTTTCAAAGTCCTCAACCAAATACACATCGCAGCAGTTGCTCAACTCTTTCTCTCCTCTCCTCTTCACGGGATTCAGGTAGCAACTCTGCTTTTCCTTGTGTTCTTCCTCACGTAGGAGTATGTTATGCAGCAGTGCCTCTGTTCTGCCCACCTGAAGAGGAAATCTTGTTTTGTTATCTAATATGCATATTCTTGTTTGTGCAGTGTGATTGTCTGTGAGTCATGGACCGCAGCAATGGCAACGGCGGCGTGAGGAACGGCGGGAGGCTGGAGCTGCAGCTGAACCTGTCGCCGCCGGTGGGGATGGAGGTGGACGGCCATGACGACAGCGGGTCGTCGTCGCCGAGCTCCTGCGTGTCGTCAGACGGCAGCCCTGGTAGCAAGTCGCCGATGGTGATCGGGGCCTGCACCCGGTGCCTCATGTACTGCATGGTGGCCAAGAAGGATTACCCCACCTGCATCAACTGCAAGCAGCCCTGCCTCGTGGACCTGCTCCAGAACGGCGGCGCCGGCGCGGGCGCCTCCGGGGACGGCGACAAGAAGCGCGGCAAGGGCAAGTGAAGAAAAATCAACGGTGGTGCGGGCGCGTGCCTGTCCAGTGGATGCTCACACGGATGGTTAGCCCGATCAGGCGATGCGCGAATCTTGAGGCTGGAGGAGTGAGTGACCGCCGTCGGATCATCCACTGGACAGGGTTGGGTCTCTGAGTAGCAGGCTACTTACTTAGCTTAAGTAGTTACTTTCCTTTGTGTTGCTGGGTTGGTCAGTTTAATTAGCGTTATGGCAAGTTTACGATTGGTGTTGTAGTAGCAGTGGTCCTCTAAGTTTGTAATCCCCTGTTTGCTGAAGAAATGCAAGACCTAACTAACGGTATGCAGCAGCTAAGCTAGCGATGGTTGTTTCCAATAATTTGTAGTCAACTGTGCTTCCTCCATGTTTTTTTCTGGTTTTTGTTCAATGATGACTTAATTAGGTAGGATGCAAGCGGCGGCCCGCTTATCCCGCCCGCGAAACGCATCAATTACTAGCTGCCAAGTTAACACTAATTTTGTAGTACCGCGAAACCCGTCCCCGCTTGCATCCTGAGGTGCGAGGGTTCGAACCAAGTATTTGAGCCTTGCTTGCATACGATTTGCATAGCTCTGTTCGTCGTCCAGTAATACTTCAGGTGTCGTGAGCACTATCCGATCGAGAACCTACGGCTCAGATCGACTGTCGGACTGCTGAAACACAGCAGCATCGATCTCTGCAAAATACAGGTACCGGTGCTCACTGCAGGGACTGACACACAGACTGGAAGAAATTAATTGATAAACAAGGGCATCATTACACAATTATATAGTACGACGAGCAAATCTCTGGGCGCGGGAGCTGCACTTCAAGTGCGTCTGCACGGAGGTCGGATGCATGTCTCGGAAGAAATAGATCCGCTGCCTTGCACAAGCAAACCCATGGCTTTCTCAAGGCACGGCCTGATCAAAAGGGAGATTATATAAGGAACAAAACTAAGATATCCTAAAACCTCTCGATCGGGCAGAAAGAAAATTCCTTGAGATCTTTTTGGTGTTGCTGTCGTTGAAGGTATGCTAGTTCGGTTGAAGACTTGAATTCGGCACGTAGAGATAGTAACAAATCCACATGAATGCATGCAGTTGGGGCATTGCATGCAGTAATGGCATGCGGTGCAATGCAATGCAATTCAAGTGCAACTTAGCTCCTCGTTGCGTCACGCAGGGCCGGATTGATTTCGCTAGCTAAGGAGGAGGAGGAGGAGGAGGAGGAGGAGTACGTACTCCTTGGCTAGCTCGATTTATTTCAGCATCTCTAGCTGGGCTGCACGCCTGCACCCCATCGTCTGCGATTTCTGCGTGCTTACAAATGCACCATAATGTCCCAGTGGACGGACACACACATGCATCGTCTGCATGCATATGCACTTCCTCCCCCCCGCATGCGCGCGCCTAGCTATAGCCATCTGCGGTTTAAAGCCACCTGCAGAGTTATTGTGTAATGGCTTCTCCTCTGCTGCCTGCCCCTCACTGGAGACGTCTCCATAATTAATCACACCACTGTAAAAGACTGCCCAATCAATGGTGTATGTGTATAGCAGTCTGCAGACGTACCGCAAAAACCCGTCACAGGGGTAGAGCCTACAATCTGTTTTAGGTATAGGAGATAGAATAAGCTGGGAAGAATTGCTGAAAATATTAGCACGTTTTTGAACTAATCTAATCCACGAATAGACAATAAGCATGGCAATCACAATGCAACGCATACCGATATCTAAACATATGAACATGTACAGTACATAAAAGCGAAAAATCTATGAACAAAATATATACGACTAGCACATGAACGAGCAAATAGAGGATGAACAAGTCATACCCAGTCGCGTCGAGACGCTCCTCAAAAATTTTATTGTCGCTCTCCCGGGCAGGATCTCGAACGACAGGGTTCTAGAGGCACATGCTCTCCCGATGAACCGTACACGCGGTCGTCGGGATGGGATCGCCGGAAGCAGCACAATGGAGGGAAAAGTAGATGGCGACTAGGGTTACGCAGGGAGTGAGTGAGCGACTTAGGTTTCACTCCATAGGCCAACGCCTCCTTATAGGCCATCGGGTAGGAAGTTGTGGGCCTGGGCTTAGGCCCACCACTACAAAAAAAATACACTTCCGTGATGATACGTGTTTGTCACAGTAAGTTACGTTTTCTGTCATGTATGTACATTCATCACGATTTTATGACAGGATCAAGATAGTCATATCTGTACTGTCATAGAAGTGTTCCATGACATTACCAAAACCTATAATACATAAATAGTTGATCCCCACTAAGTCTGATTCTCTCAACATGCAGCCCCCCACATTATCAAATATGCCACGTCATCATCCACTAGAACTATTTTGTAGCACATGCATACCACAATTTAATTGTTCCATCTCCAATAGTCCAACGTACATGCATACTCTTTGTTCACATATAATTACTTTTGAAAATAATAGCTTTCAATTTAGATCATTTCATTCATATAGAATGTATCCAAAATTAATTTTTAAAATCCCGCAGCAACGCGCGGGGAAATCACCTAGTTATCATCACGAAAGTGTCCACTTCCATAACAATAAATCCCGCATCATAGAAGTGCTTTCGTCAAGGGTACCGACACATGGCATCCACCGTAACGACTCGCTGTTAAGCTATCGAGTCCGGATTTGGATCCGATAACCCGTTAACAGCCCGGACCAATGACGATTTTCCACATGTAAAATTCTCATTGGCCGGAGGAAACACGTGCCTGCTCCTCGGTGGGCCAGATGTCGCCCGTCCATTGGAGGAGATATGCCTATGATACGTCGACACGTGGCAGGGCCCAACAGAGGCCTGTATAGGTTAAATGGGCCGGCCCAACTAAAGGCCCACAAGATTTTGCGGACCATAATGGGCCGGCCCAACTAAAGGCCCACAAGATTTTGCGGACCCTAATGGGCCGGCCCAGCTAAAGGCCCACAAGATTTTGAGGACACTAGTAGGCCGGCCCATTCACAGGCTACCATGTTTTGGGCCAAATACCGGCCCATATTTGATCCGGTCCATTAACAGCCTGCCACGTTCCGGGCCTAATAAAGGCCCATATGAGATTCAGCCCGTTAAAAGCCTAGCACGTTCTGGGCCAAATTACGGCCTAGATAAGATCCGGCCTTTTAAGAGGCTTTGGGCCAAATTATGGCCCATATCAGATTCGGCCCGTGAACTGGACGCTATACTTTTGGGCCCACTTGCTAAAGGCCCATTTAGTAATTAGGCATGATATTAGTTTCGGCCTGTTAAAGGCCCGTTTAACATTTCGGCCATATATTTATTTCGGCCTATTAAAAGCTCGTCATATAGTTGGGCCTAACTACGACCCGGTTTGCATCCGGCCTGCTCACAGCGGATA